>JAAONU010000016.1:3368844-4568844 GCA_012932295.1 Cyclina sinensis
CAACAATGCAAAAATAAAAATAGTTGAAGAAAAGTAAAGAAGCAAACAAATACAGGTGCTAGGGCATTACAATTTTTGTCATGAAGAGTTCTGCCTTTTGGTAAAGTCATTCAAATCTCTTTGTGTTTCTTAAAGAGTGTTTTATTATGGTAAACTGGGTATATTATAGAACATAAGGAACATTTTTCTAGTTCAATGAAAATCTTGCGAACTAATCCAAAAAGGAGACTTTGGTAACCAATACGGTATAACTTTTATATATCGACCGCCAATAAATACAACATTTTGATGGAGCGAAGTTTTTCAGCAGTCTCGAATGTTCTCTTATATATTCACTAAGAGTAGAAGTGGTTGAGAGGTAAAAGTGGCCCAGTTCGGCTGTCAATTGTTTGAATCTCAACAGGGGTAAGTTGCAAGAACTTTCAATCGATCGGTGCAAAAATAAGTTAAAACTAAACTATAAAATCTTATAAATATTTTAAATGAAGATTTATTTATTCAAGTTTTAAATGTATCGAAGTAATTTTAAGCCCTACTTTCATTATAATTTATCATGCAAAAAGCGATGTTCTAAAATCTGTAAAATCAACCTTCCACATCTCAGAACACCTCCTCAACAGTGATTGTGGTATAAAGCCTTGATAGCGAATATTCTATCAGGTGATATGTAACGAAATAACATAATGAACAGTTGTTATGAACTGTCAATAAAGCAGTTAAAGTTAGTGACAGTGTAAACACAAAAGTCGCTATCTGTTCCGATGAAACGTCCAAATCTATTGTAAAGAAAAAGAAAAACGATTTTACTATATTCGTACGTTTAAATATATACTCTCAAAAAAAGAAACGCATAGACCATCATTTCATCATTAAAAAAACGAGACCGTTCTTTCTATGAATCTTACATGTTTTTGATGTCATTATGTAAGAACAAAAAAATATTAATCACGGGTCACTAATAGGGCCTGGTCATTTGTTTGGCTAACATTCGTTTTCGTTTGATTGCACCAAGACACACGACTTTATTAAAGTCGCACGGATTCCACGTGCAACCCGAATCTAAGGCTTTAAAATCCAGGGGTTCTCGGTTTCAAATTCAGTTGCACATGTAGACACTCATCGAGCCAAGTGATGCCACATCTGCACGAAGACCAACGCAATTAAGCTATCGATCGGTTACAAGCAGGTGAATCCCAAACAAAAGTAGCCACGCTGCCGAATGTTTCCCTGAATGAATCTCTCGCCTTTGGGATAGGTACCGACAGCGAGGTTCAACACGTGATCGCCCATGCTCAGGCCGACCAAGAGTGACTACACCTGCCCAGGATCGTTACATCCGGTCACGTCATTTGCAGGAACGGTTTACAGCAGCAACCTCTACTGCAGCAGCAATTCCCGGACGGCGTAGGTTGTCAGACCAGACAGTCCGCTAACAACTACGTGACGCTGGAATACGAGCCAGACGTCCCATTAGAGCTGTTGTTTTGACACGCCGACACCGTCAAATCCGACTTCAATGGGCTCAGACACACAGGGTATGGCCACATCAACGCTGGAGAACAGTTTGGTTCAGCGACGAGTCGCGGTAGCTGTTGCAACGAGACGATGGTAGAGCGAGGGTATACAGACGACGAAATGAACGCTTTGCCGATAACTGCATTCAAGAAGTCGACATATTTTGTGGTTGGAGTGTAATGATGTGGGCTGCAATATCGCATACTGGAAAGACAGCGTTGGTACACATTCAAGGAAATCTGACATCCAGGCGATATTGTGATAAAATCCTGCAGCCACACGTTCTGTCGTTAATGCAGCAGAATGTCGCAGCATTTCAACATGACAATGCCCGACCCAACACTGCAAGAATAACAACTGCATTCCTCACAGGTAACAACGTTGCAGTGCTTCCTTTGCCGTCCAAATCACATGTTCTCAGCCCCATTTAGCATCTTTGGACGACTTAGACAGACGTGTCCGGCAACGACAACCACAGCCTCAGTCGTTGCAGCAACTTGTTCATGCGTTACAAGATGAGTGGAACAGCATCCGGAATTTGATTTCGTCAATGGGCGGAGCTGTCAGGCTGTTATTGACGCTCGTGGTGGACATACGAGGTATTAAGCTGTCGTGACCTTGAACTTTGAACATGTAATGAACTCTCCATGAAAATGGAGATTTGAAATTCATTGCTTTCAAATGACTGTCATGTAGTCAGAGTGAGATTAATAATGTGTTGTTTTAACTAAATCGGACATGCACTTCAGTGACAATTGCCACATCAGCACCTTCAGTGTTTTGATTCTTGATCTGTTCCTCTAATTGGCATCGTATACGTGCACCTGTACTGACTTTCAGTAATCCGGCAAAGATACATCAATATGGCGGATGAAAACAATGACAGGAAGTAAGGTCTTGCATTTTAAATCGTGTTTTACTCTGCGAAGTAATTCTTTTTCTAAAACCGAATTAAAGCTTTAACACAAAACCTTTCAGCGCATGCTCCAACTGCATTTTCTTCGATTTTATGAGGAGCTGGGACGGACACCACACTCTGGCTAGGACTTTACATTAAATATTTCGATAAAACTAGCAACGACCGGGACACAACCGCTGATTTGTATATAATTGAGACACAGTTTTTGTAATACAACAAGTGTGCTATACGATTTGTTCTATGTAGCTGTCTTTTCCTGTATGTAAAAAATTGGAAAATATATACCCATTTCTCAACCTTTTTAAGAATATGTTGATTGCTAAATGTATATTCAAATTGTTTCAAAGATTTGTGAAAAATGAAACGGTATCTATTCTGCAAATGCCTATCCCTATCTTACTCTTCCTAACAGTGTTGAAGGAGAAAAATGCTAACAACCTACTAAAGTAACAACCTTCTATAGACTGATATCCAGCTCTCTCTGTGAAAAGTGGATTAAAGCATTTATTTTTATTTCAGGGGAACTTTCATGAATATAGACCTCTGCAAAGTCCACATTGTGTTTGCAACATAGTATGCTTATAACATATAAAAATGACCTTGATTATATCTACCAGATAGTAATTTCGAACAACAGGCTAAAAGCACGATAACGGTACGACCTTAAATGGGATGTAACAGTAGTGTTACAGGTTTCTTGGAATATGTAGCATTGATAATAATATTTGTTACCCTTCCAGATTTTTTTCTCCTTTTTGATTGGCTATTGATCCGCCGAAAGAAATTGATATAACCGAGGCAGACGGTAATATACACATTGAATTTCCCCTTTGGGTACCCCACGTTGTAAACAACATGCGCTGTGACGATGCGCGTATGGTTCGATGTTGTAAAGTGTTAATTCCGATATACAAGCACTTTTTAACTGTCAAATAGAAAATATTTACCAAGGCAGAGTAATGATAAATATTCTCATCAGTATTTGAAACAAATATGACCTCGTCAAACCTTGATATTAATCACAAAGAAGTGTCTTCAACAGACTACTCCTTTTCTCTTGTTTACATTCGTTAGGTACAAAAGCAAATAGATCTACAGACGAACTATTGAAATTAAAATAAAAAAATAAAAGAAAATAATCTGTACTGAATGCGCGGAAATATTAACCCAAATTTATTGCTTTCATTAAAGATCTAAATTTAATATTCAAAATTATACACACGAAATAACTTGTAGAAAACAGTAAGTGATTACGTCATTTTGCGGTGAAGGGGTACCCTAAAGGGAATCTTTATTTCGACGTTTCATTTGAAACAGCAATGATTTATTTTAAAATCGTCTTACTCGGCATGGAAGGGCAATAAAATTATTATTTGGGTTTTTGAGTGATATATGTGGATATATTACCTGCCAAGATAAAATAACACCTTTTGCCTTACGGCTCGGGTGATATAAGATCTTGGCAGGTAATATATCCACATATATCACTCAAAAACCCAAATAACATATAATACAGAAATCTGGTGACAATTTTCAAACAAATACTGACTAGAAAATATTGTAGCAGGAAAATGTTCGGCAAAGTGTTTTGCCTTCCAGAAAATATATACTGAACATTTATAATTCCCACAAACTGTTTTCTTTTTCACGCTGTTGAAGTCGACCATCAGTTTTCCGGAACAATAAATCGTATGCAAATGTACAAACGATGTAACGGGATTTGTCCGAACGGGTAGTGTACAAATATTTTCTAAACACCCTCAGTGATTATGCTTTTAGTTTAATTTGGTTATATCTGGAGGAATATATAGGAGTTTACTAGTAATTTCTTCCCTCACGACAAAATAACTGGAAGGCCCAAACCAGAATGGCCCTATATCGATATGACTAAATCATGACAGGTCCTCGTTGAAAACTGAAAGTCTTAAATATATTTCAATTTTTAAATATCATCTTTATATATCAATTCCTTGTGCGAAACGATGCACTGCAATACTGGCTTAACAGCATTTCGCGGGGGCCTGTGTCCACGGCGAAGAATCTACTAGTTAGATAAAAAAAAAATTCTATCATTTTTTCTTTGGGCTCGGTCGCTATACAGATATACTTTGATTAAAGATCCGATCACTTGAAAGATCAGCCAATAATTGTTATTGGTTGTACGCGCATACAAAAGGCAAAAGGGACATCGCGCTCTGGAAGGGGTTCGAACGAGCGGTCTGGCGAACCAAAGTTTACAACACCAATCATTGATAGTTTTCTTTCTTTTCTTTCGAAAGGTAACAAAATTTATCAAGCTTCTATACAACCCTTGTCATGTAACAGAATTTATCAAGCTTCTGTAAGACTGTTGTCATGTTACAAAATGTATCAAGCTTTTATATAGCGTCGTCGTGTAACAAAACATATCAAGCTTCTGTACAACTGTTCTCATGTAACAAAATGTATCAAGCTTCTATACAACTGTCGTCATGTAACAGAATGTATCAAGCTTCTATACAACTGTTCTCATGTAACAAAATGTATCAAGCTTCTATACAACTGTTGTCATGTAACAGAATGTATCAAGCTTCTATACAACTGTTGTTATGTAACAAAAGGTGTCAAGCTGCTGTAAAAGTTAGTTGTCGTGTAACAAAATGTTACAAACTTCTATTTAATTGTTGTCATGTAACAAAGTGTATCAAGCTTCTAAACTGTTCTCATGTAACAAAATATATGAACCTCTTATACAAATATTGTCATGTAACAAAATGAATCAAGCTTCTATACAACTGTTGTCTTGTAACAAAATGTATCAAGCTTCTTTACAAGTGTTGTCATGTAACGAAATCTATCAAGCTTCTATACAACTGTTGTCTTCTAACAGAATGTATCAAGCTTCTGTACAACTGTTGTTATGTAACAAAAGGTGTCAAGCTTCTGTACAACTGTTGTCTTGTAACAGAATGTATCAAGCTTCTGTACAACTGTTGTCTTGTAACAGAATGTATCAAGCTTCTATACAACTGTTGTCATGTAACAGAATGTATCAAGCTTCTTTACAACTGTTGTTATGTAACAAAAGGTGTCAAGCTGCTGTAAGTTAGTTGTCGTGTAACAAAATGTTACAAGCTTCTATTTAATTTTTGTCATGTAACAAAATGTATCAAGCTTCTTGAAACGGTTTTGGTTTATAATTTGTACCTGACAACTTGTTACTTGATGCTTATAACTTATGTCAACTTTGCTGCCGTTTAGACATTTATTTTCTTCAAAATTAAATTACAGTTTCTGCTTTCGTTTTTGGAAACGCACATCTTTAGCCGAAGTATGCCGTATATGGTTACTTCCGGTAAAGGGATGTTATTCTTTAGTTCAAGTAGTACCACACGAATTGTTCCCCTTGTAATGCGTTGTCTAATCGTTACAAATTTACATTTTCATAATTGTCAGTAAAGATCATGTTTAAAACTTAACAAATTAATATTTTGATAGTGCCGTCGTAATATTATCTATGTAGCTGAATATATTGGCACTAATTATTTGTAGTTATTATATCCTCAAAAGTCAAGGTTTTGCTGTAACTCCTTGAGTATAAATGCTTAAGAATTCATTTGGTCGGGGTCAGCAATCTGACCCTACGTCTGGTGCGTGATTCACAAAACGGCCTAGACAGCTTCTCCTGTTCTAAGCCTTGGGAGGTTCCCTCAGTGGATCCCATATTTATTACTTAGGATTGTTAAGATAGTAGATTACGGACAGCTCTTTCTGTCGGACTTCTACTGCCTAGAGAACGGACAGCTGTTCCTGTCGCATCTCTCCCTCAGTTTTCTAAAGCACATATTGACGTAGTCCTGTTTCAGTAATTTAACAAGTCTAGAATTCTTAAGTAATTATACGGGTGTCACATAACGTAGGCTAGAAAATGCTTATCAAATAGTTTTTTATGACAAGTATAAACTTTGTTAAGGGCAAGTAATAAATATATGGAAAACCGTGACTCGGAGTTGTGATGACTTGACCCACTGAACTTGATATACCCAGCGTACGAACCTAGGGAAGTAACCACCCTACCCATTCGATAATTAATTTCTTTGGTTGACAATAACCCTACAATAGCATGACCTTGAGACCATCATGCTTTGTGGCACCTCGGTGTGCCCTGGCATAGCGTTTTAGCTAGTGCTCGGGTTGCATCTTGGCGACACTATATTGTCTCCTTGAAGTTACAACGGTATATGTATCAAGCTTCTAAACTGTTCTCATGTAACAAAATATATGAACCTCTTATATAAATGTTGTCATGTAACAAAATGAATCAAGCTTCTATACAACTGTTGTCTTGTAACGAAATCTATCAAGCTTCTATACAACTGTTGTCGTGTTACAAAATCACTATAGCTTAGGAACAGTAGATTTCTTTCGGCAAAGAATTACTGCATTTATTCCATCTTGCTTGGTGACATTAGAACTTACATAACACTTGATTCCATCTTGCTTTATAGCATTGGAAACCTGTATTTTGCCGAATAACATCATGCTTTATGGTAACTGAATGCACTATCACCTAACAGCAACGATATCAATAACAAAGTATTTATTTGTGTTCATACTATGACAACAGATGGCGCTTTGTCGGTACATTCCGTTATTTTCTGGATAGTCTCGCTATTCCGCGAGGTTTTATGTTTATTTCAATACTTTGTTTGCATACCAAAAATTTCGACTAAATCATAAACGGAATATCATTAAACGCTACAATCAAGAGAACGATTTTACTTTAGTGTTTATTTTACCTGAGCATCCTCGGTAACCCAGGTTATTTATCATACCTGATAAATACGGTACAATGTAGTTTGTACGGAATGTGTACCGTGGGCTCCGACGATGCTAAATAGTTGGATTAATGACAACGCTTGACAAGAAAAAAAAACTCCAAATCATGAAATGACCAACATGCAAAAAGCATTTATCCCTGAATAGTTTGAATAGAGCATGAAGAAAGTTGGATGATACATTAAGCTACATGACATCACATTTTGATTATTCCAACACAGTACAAAAGACGATGAAATAGTACAAAGCAAGATTGAATGAAGAGTTATGCAAGTTCAAAGGTCAACAATCAATGATAGAATGATAGAATTAAGCATAACGCAAGTTCCAATGAAATACAGCATCATGGAATAAAGCATAATGTAAGTACCGATGTCACCAAGCAAGATGGAACACATGCAGTAATTCTGTTCCATACTCGTTGAATAAGGCAACCTCTTTCCCTAGTGTATTTGTACAGTATGATCTTGCTGCTTTCAGATCAAAACCTTCTGGTTAGAAAAAGTACAGAATAACATAATTTGAATGAACAATCGGCAGAACAATAAAAGTGTACTTTGAAATTGATGTTGCTAACTCTAATGAATCGTAGGATACCCACAGCAGATCCATTAACATTTATCAGCCGTGGGATTTTGGACGATATCTAGTCGATAAGAGGTGTGTCAAAGACAGCTATTTCATTGGTTCCCTCATGACTGAGGTGATTAAAACCAGTCAAAACGCTCGTTCTAGACGACGTTCGATACAACAGACAATATGGCTGCAAGCGACATGTTTCATTCAGTTTGTGAAAAGCTTGTTGGTGCAGCCATTTTGTTTCTGATAGTTTTCTACCCTCTCCATCAATTTTGTTACACGCGATTTCATTCGTCGATATTTTAGGCACATGTTGCTATCTCTCGACGCAAATGGATTCTTTTTTCCCACGGTTTGATTTTATGTAATAATCAACTGTGGGTATCCGACGATGACCCTAATGCCGCTATTGCCTTGTGTTCTTTATTTTTTGTGTTTTGACAATCGCAGATATGATCGTATCGTACACACGTTCTTATACCAAAAACTGTCGCAACTTTCTACTTCATTCTGACAGGACTATTATTTTTCTAGCATATAAATTATAATATTCAAGTCTAATCGTTACATTTGATGCGACCATGGCTCGGTTTTATTCGTGGTTTAATATCCTAAAACGCTAAGAAGGCGCGAACTTTTTCATCAAAATAAAGATAGAACGGCACATTGGAGCATGCGGAGAAAGGTTTTTCGTTAAAGCTTTAACTCGATTTTAGAATAAAATGAACTTCACAAAGTGAAACACGATTCAAATGCAAAAACCTTACATCCTGTCATTGTTTGCTTCCGCTATTTTGATGTGTTTTTGCCGGATCACGGAAAGTCCGTGACGGCGCTTGTTGTGATAGTCTGTATTATTGATCTTCGAAAAATATCCCTCCTTTTTGAAAACTCTTCTAAACCAATTAAATAAGAACAACGAAGCTGACAAATCGTGATACTGGTACAAATATTACGTGAAACACTTGTGAAATTTACAAAAGGCTTTGATTATCTATTGTGAAAAATAGGAACCTATCTTGCTATGTAAAGTTGAAAATGTCACAGCTTCACTACGGTTTAGACAGGTGTCTCCACTCTCCAGCACCTTTGATAAAAGGCAAACCAAATTTATAACTTTGTTGCTAACGGTTCAAAGTTTACAAGCCAAAGATGTGGGCTTATGAATTCAAACAAATGCACGAAATTTATCTCATTTTTCATTTCTAAACTATTGTGCGTCGATCTGTCACTGCAGATTCTGCTCTTAATTTGTAACGGATATTTCCAGTAAGGTACGTAGGCATTTAAAATCCAATATTAATAATTTTGTTATACATATCCGGTTTATCTTTTTTTTCAAACAAAGCGAGTCAGGGAAAAAAAAATTTTTTTAATGGGTTAGACGAAATTCTTTTATAAAATAGTACGGACGAATGAAAAAATATAGTCCTGTAAAAATTGACGAAAAGAATGTATTATATAGTATGTTTATATATTAATGTTTTATTTCAAATACGATTAACTTTCATTTATCTATTTATTTATCTATTTTAGTTGGTCGCATGATTCTGATTACGGATGTAGAACGAATGGTCTTATCCCAAAATCCAGTAAAGATCCAGTATTCCGCTTTCTACATTTTAAAAAAAAGCGTAATCAAATCCTCTGCTTTCCTGTGACTTGAAAGGAACAGTCAAAATGTTTTTGTGTTACCGAAAAGGGCACAGCTTATTTTTGTGATTTCTGTACATTTAAGACCACGGGTGTCAACAAAACTGCTATCAATTATACCAATTAACAGAAGATTTATTGTGGCATGGCTATAGCGGCCTGGCAGTCGTAAAGCCTAGTAACAGCTGTAACGGTCTGAAGTTCTAGCTACTTGTAAATATAGTTTTATATTCGTCTTACTGTTTACTTACAATCAATTTTCATTTTGAATGGACGCTTTGTTTGTAATAATGTCACATTATCAATACATTAATTCTTGAAGTATTGAAGTTCTGGCAAAAGTGACGAAAACTTCTAAAATATCTTAACTTTTCAGCATAATTCTAAAACTGAAAATGTCAGGGATAATGAGATGAAGGTAGTGTTTCGTGTTTAACATAATATGTCATATGTACAATTTGAAAAGTGATGTTGAAGTAGCACCGACCAAATCCTGCTGAAATGTCAAAGGTTACCAAGAGGTATGACTCTTGAAATACGATTGGCAGAGTTCTGGGACGTGACTTTTAAACAGCATTTATGTGTAGATTTTGAAATTTATTTTTAAGAAGCTGTTCAAGATATGATAGGAAAGGGAAACTGTATAAATAGGACAGGAAAGGCAAATGAATGAATGAAAAGTACTTAGATTTCATAGGATATAATTATTTATACAGTGTTTGGGAAAAAAAGACACCAAGGTGCGTTTCTACCAGCGTGACTGCAATACTTACTTGTATTTATGCAAGATTATCATCTAACTGCTTTAAAAATTATTCCATTACATCACGGGAGTTAAAATAAATTTCAAGAAATACCACACTGATATTGATTGGTATAATGATAGAAAACATATGCTTAAAGAAGATGCCGTACTTCATATTTATTTTATTCTTCACTCACTTCGTTTGCTATTCTGTTGTTTGATAACAATTAAAAAAAATCATGCTGCATATGAAAAGAATACGAATAAGTCCTTCATGATAAGTGAAACATGTATCACTCTTTCGTTTAAACTATTATACTTTATTATTTTACAAAGCATAAATATGATTTTTTCTTTTCAAATGTATATTTTACAGGCTTATCCTACAAGATGAAGCCATTTCTTCTGAAAGCATTTTACAGTCTATTTCGATTGCCGACGCTATATTTTTTCACGGTCCTTCTGGTGAGTGTCTCACCTGAAGAAAATACGACAAAGTTCGCTTACTTTTCAACGTTACCCAAGGATGTCCTTGAATTTTGCCCGCATACGACTCTCTGTCCGATAAATGGGAATGAAAGTTCTTCAAAAGATCTTAACAATATTTGCTGTATCCCTTGTGATTGCTCCGAAATATGCTCCGTTGCTGGTACATGTTGTGCTGACGTCAATACAACTCGAGGTCAAGGTTTGAAACCATTGTACAAGCCCAAAGATTTAAAGGAAAAGTGTGTACAGACCTTTGCCGGTAGAGCGAATGTCCAACTTGGCGTAAAGGACTTAAACACTTACATGCTAGTACAGTCTTGTCCAGAAGAAGAGCAACTATCGGATGACATAAAAAAATGTCTACGGCCAGACGAGAACATACTAAACGAAGTTTTACCCGTATACAGTAAAATAAGCGCAAGGAATTATAGAAATATCTTCTGTGCTGTATGTAACAATGATACCAATGGAACTGTACCCTGGGAAAGTCACGTTATGTGTTATTCGTTAGAGAAGGCGATGACGTTACTTCCAAATGCTGGTGATAACAAAGATTTTTAAAGATGATGAGAAGCAACGATGAATGTCTACTGCAATTCAAACCGTCTAATCTAAAAGCTAAATATTGTGTAGAGGAAAACGAAATTCTATCAGACTGTTCTGAACAAGCATTATATTATACCCCTGAACTGAGGAACCTTTGTCTTCAACCACATTCCTATTCTCCGGTTATTGGGGAAATGGGAATCTACAAAAATGTGTTTTGTATGAAATGCAACGATATAGCTGCTAGAAGTTCGTGCAAAAATGCAGGTTTAAATACAGGTTTAAATCGATTTGCAACAATTCTTAGACCGGAAACATACGTTGATGTACCCGGACCTTCATCAGACACCAAGTCCGGGACTTGCCAGACAGGGCTAACATATGACAACAATTTGGTAAGATAGATTGCTGTTGGTCTTTATTGTAAACTTTAAACATGACGCCTTTGTTTTTCTTTCCGTATGATTTTTACTGTAATTATCTAACTGATCTTTTACCCCTTTTACTGATTTGGAAGGTACACGTCCCCTTAATAAATGGGTGCTATCTATTTCCAGAAAACATGTCTTCAGAAATCTTGTGCAATCAGTGAGATGAAGGTGGGACAGAGGTGCCTTGAAGTTATGCAGAGGGTTCAGGGTGTGAGCCTGGAAGTTCGCCTCAAACTGCTTTTCCCGTTTGACACTTTCCTACTTACTTCTAATTCAGACTTGTTAGCAAGTCTTCATCCAGTCATAATAAACAACGAAGATGAATTAATATGCGCCGAGAACGTATTAGGGGTAAGGAAACAAGGTGATCGAATGGCTGTTCGGATTCAAATGATAAAAGTCAATTCAAAAAGGAATCATGATTTAAAAGCAGAATTTGAAATGCTTCAGGGGAAAATAAGAATTCATAATAAAAAAACAAGCGATGGGTTATTCACAATACGGCGTCGAATTGGACGTAGCGCCGTTTAAACCGATACATGCCGAATATGTTAATCTGGCAGTTTACGCGGCCACAGTTTTGTCTGTTGCATGCGGAGAGTCTATCGCCCTGTCCAAAATGCAGTTTTGTGAGACCACTGTTGTTAAAAGATACAAGGTCTTAAAAGGTGGTATTGTTGTTGCAAACAACGCGTCTTTTTATCCCGGTGAATACATTATTCAAACCAGTAACCACAACGAGAAACCAGCAATTTTGATATGCTACAAGTTGTATGTCTCTAGAACACTACCAAATGTTACAAGCGACGTACCCGAAACTGAATTTATCAATACCGTTGCACGTGCATTTATATTTTCACTTATTTCATTATTTACTTCTACAACTGGAATTTGTATGTAGTATGTAGAAACTTGTTTTGTTTGTTTAAAAGACCCCTTTTTACCTGGATGAAAACCTGTGCTGGAAAGAAAACCAACTTTTACATAATGAACAAACAGAATATCGTTTACGTTAACTTTTTGTCAAGTAGGCTTTTCGTTGTCTTATTTTGGGGAAAACCCACTGCATATGATTAACAAGGATATGTTAGCTTTTATCTTTATGATATGTAAATATTCTGGTATGTGAATTAGAACATTTAATTTTTAAACGTTTCCTGTCAATCACATTATGATTGGTTTTACATGAATACATATGTCATACATATAAATGCGCATTTATCTACATGTACAAATAAGACGAAAATAAAGACTATATATATTTATGTGTAGATAGATAGATAGAGAGAGAGAGAGAGAGAGAGAGAGAGAGAGTAACACATTTGTTTTAAAGGAAAATATGATATGACATTTGCAGTAATAATCTATCAACGGATTAGAATTGAAATGAGCTGACAAATTGATTTTATGACAACAGTTACCGAAATGTGAATGCACATTTACGAATGTCAGTTTACTAACTGATTATGAAAATGTTATTCTTTTTTAAAAAGCTGATATAATGACCTTAGCAAACTAAGAGAGTTTAAGAAAAACGCTAACTAATTATCAAACGTAAAAAGTAGAATAATAATTTGTTAGCAAATGGATGTCTACAAAATAAAGACTTCTTATATTATCATAAAATTTACATTTAGTCAAGAAATGTTTTTCATTCTTAATAGCATTACTTGAACAAAGTCTGTAAATTCTAACATCTACAAGCTCGACAATATATCGTCCAGTTTCAGTTCTAAAAGGTAAAATCCCGCACCTCACTGTGAAAGTTATGGACGTTATTATTATTTTAAGTTCATATTAACACACTTTAGATACTCACTTGTAATATGCCTGAAGTTTTAACATTGTCGAATGCCAGCAACCATTGAAAGAGCTTCGCATTTTATAGATTGATCATTTTTATAATGAAATATAACCTTTATTTATTGGGCGAATATGTGATCCACTGGTAAAGTATTGGTCTGGTAATCCAGGGTCGCCAGTTCGATCTCTGGTTTCTCTGCTGTCAAAACCGTCTTTCGGATGAGACATTAAACTGAGGTCCTGTAATCTGTGATACACACTGAGGATGGAAGAACAAATGTTTACTATTGTTTCGTCTCGATGAGTTCTTTATGAAAATTAATTTCTACAGTCGCGTTACTCTTAAGATGTCCGTATCACGTGACTTGACGCGTTCTCATTCCTTTTATGGAGATTATTACAGTTTCATGAAAACGTGAAAAGTCTGTTACAGATAATGTCAATGTCTTTAAAAAAAATAGTTCTAATGTCATGATCGATACTGCTGCTCGCGTACGTGATATTGTTTTTTAAGGACTGACGATCTACAGCAGGCAGGTCTTCGTTTTTTATATACATTATTTTCGGGTTGATTTATCAATGTGGTCCAAAGTCTGTTTTCACTGACATGTATTAAAATAGTATACAAGTCATGTGTACGGAATCATTTCATCATATTTTTAGGCCAGTACAACTAGTAAAACCTTAACACATATTTCTTTGCCATTTATAATTGTTTAATTAAGTATAGCTTTTCATGTTTGATTGTTATAATAAACTTAAGCATTAGCCGAAAAGAAGAAAGTGTATTTTACAATGTTAAATGTCTTTGAACAAAATGAATCATAAAACTGTGATCTTAGAATGATTAATCTTCATCACCAGGGTATTTGACGCGCGAAAGAGGTAGTGTTATGCTACTAAAGACCACAAGTCTAAATGAAAAGTAATCGTGATAATATTCTTAGAACTGTACCAAGAGTATTAACAAACTTTGAGTCCACAGCAAAATGTTGAAATAAGCCCTTTTAGAGAAGGAGAAAGATTTTTATTCTGTAGAGCAAATTTTCAGTGCAAACTAAAAATATTGCAGGACATATGAATCAGTTTTGGTAATTTTTTATTTACACACGCCTGAATATATACAATTTGGAAATCCGAGATAAGGGAATAAGACGTGAAAAGAAACGAAATTGTGTAATTGCAAATTGAACTAGACAGACCAAATGCATGAACTTTACCGCAAATGTTCTTTCAATGTGTTTAATACACGTGCAACATGTTTAATGCACGTGCAACATGTTTAATTTCTCGATCTCAATTCTTACTTGATTATAAATCATTGTGGATTCTAACAGGGCCCTTTTTAAAGTAAGATGGTGCTCCTCTGCACAGTGATGCAATCGTTATTTACATCAGCTGACACTGCATAACAAAGTTAGAAAGTCGTGATGAAAAATGAAATAGGAAGAGATATACAGTCTTCTAATAAAATTTTTTTGAAGCAGTATCATGTCAGCTGTAAAACCCTGGATAATTTGATAATTGTTATTAACTTTATTACACACATTTGATAACTTTTCTTTCAATTCCTTGTACACTTTCTGGACAATTTTTCTACCAGCAATGTGTAATGCCGGGTCGAAATATTTTCCGCAAATTATTGTAGCTAAAAAGTGTTTGCTTGCGCTGTATCCATTGGTTTTTGATATTCGCAGATGAAAAAGTACATTTAACCATAAAATGGACATTTCCATTAGGTTATGTATAGTTCATTCAGTTGTCAGAACTAAGGAAACATAAGTCCTTCAGATGTGGAGGCTAGCAATGAGTAAAGATATATTTGTTTTATGAGTTGTCTCCCTTCACACTACTTGGCGCGATTAAAATTTATTGTTTATTACGCTTACTTCAAGCATACCATTTATTTCTGTCTCTGATAGTGGCACTGGTACAGTAATGTTATCACTGTACTTGACCCTTCCCCCTCCCCCCTCACCTTATATTCGCATATATCATCGACAACGCAACACATTAAGTGGGACGTCTGTTTTTGGTCATTTCGACAGATAGCTAAAACTTTCATTAAATCGTTCAGTTTAAGATCTACCTAACTTTCAGTCTGTCTGATCTAAAACTACACAATTATATAAATTTGAAAACTAAATCTATCTGCCAAAATGACCAAAATCGCGTGCAATCTTCTAAACAGGGAAGTTTAGTACAAACCTTTTGTTCGGTCTTCTATTGTTCTGTCTTTTTCGTTTGTCTGCATACTGTGTAAATCTACTGAAATATTTAAAACTAACATAACATTTATTATGTGCTAATTATAACATTGTAATATTCTTCCTCGTATAATCAACGATGTTTGTAAATCTATATTTCAGATCACGGTTTTATAAAATTCATGTCGTGTTTACATGTTTGAACGTGATTCTACGAAACGGTATTGGACCTGCAGTGAGTGTGCGTGTGTGCGTGCGCGTATTTGTGTGTGTTTGATACCGAATCTTTCGAGCAATTTGGATTAATCTCCCGTTCATTACATACGCTTGACCGTTCTTTATGAATATAGTAAATGAAAACATTGAAATTTTGTTATACTGTTTATACAAAGTCATGTTGTATATATCAGAGTATGTCTCGTAAACCTGAGAGAAAAAAAACTTGAATGTTGATATTATTTTGTTGCATAATCAATAATTGCGATACAGTGTTTACATATATATTTCATTAATTCATGGTCTTCCCTTCAGGCTTATAAAAATTGAACGTGGTGTGGGGACAAGCTTGCATTAAAAAGCGTTTATTTCCAAGAGTAAAATGTACATTTTGATATTGTATTGTTAATCTGAATACATTCAGGCACGTTTATGTGCATAGAATAAGGAAATAGTTCGTGTGAAATTCGTTATAAAGCTGTGTTCCTAATATCATAACAGTTGACAATTTAGCTAGGATTATCATCATACATATGATAATTAAAATTATGAGTTAGCCATCACGATTTTCACAAATTTTCAGTTTCATTTCTTCAGCTAGAATAGCAACTTCATCAGCGTTTACTATAGTTAAGTGATTATCTAATTCTCGTTCCATATCAAAGTTACTCCACAACATGTAATATAGATGACGCCATTCGGCCATAGACCGGAAGTGTATATTTTCAGCTGGATGATACACCGGAAACATTTCAATTAATCCTGCATGTCTCGGTAGAAATAATGTATGACTTAGACCTGCCCCATGCATCCCTATAAGAATATCTGTTTTAGATATGATTGCTAATTGTTTCTGCATTGACAGTTTGTCTATCTGTAAACCTTTCACATTGTGGCCTTTGAACACAAACATTATTTTATTCAAAAGTTCGTCTTCATTTTTAATTTTCCTGGAAACCAACCCAGTGGGGTTCCTGGGATGGGCAACATAATCCCTTCTCCATATGATTAAAACATTAAGTTGTCTACAGTTTAGTTCGTCTTCAGGGAAAATGTTATATTTTGATAAGAAAAAATTTCTAAAATCTTCAAGATATGGTACTTCCGGTAAATAGTGTTCATCTAAAGGACTATCATATCCCACAATACCCCAAATCATGTTTGTAAACATTGTTGGATTTCGGATATCTCCTATTCGGATGACTCTTCCGAAAAGCTGACTCCAAGTACTATCAAGTCCACCTTTAGGATGTCCGTCTATCCATAAGATTGATATATTTTTGGGGTCTAGTTGGAAAACTTTCGTAACCAAAAATGCGCTATACCAGTCCGTGATCGTGTGGTACATATTAACATATTCGTATCTTTGTACAGCTATCGTCCACTCAGGTATTTCGTAATGATTTTCACTATGGGTGTATGAGTCTAAAACATGTACCCATTTATTAAGATGACTATCTGGCCCAAATTCGTATCTCACTTTCTCTGTACATGGCAATTTAAAAAATCCTTTTTTTAAAACATAAAATTCTTCTTGTTCTTCCTGATAAATGACATCAGATATATTTTCGCCACCTTTTCTTCCTTTCCCAAACTTAGGGTCAACGAGAACATGAGCTAACTTTGCAAACAGGTTTTTGAATCCGACGAAATGTCTATGGCACTGCGATGAGTGACCTTCTGTCAGATATGAAATGTACGGATCAGTAGTTTTTAAATACTCTTGAGTGCGTTTTCCCATTATGACATCCTGCCCTAAAATATTTGCTACACTGTCAAAATTATATCTTTTATAAAACTTCACAGGCGATTCGTCGTAAGCTTCTAGTGTCACAATTATCTTTCCTTTTCTCCACCAAAGCAACGTGAAACTAAAAAGGATCAGGTATAAAGAAACTGCAAGACGTGCGTAGTACTTCATGCCAGTGGAAGAGTAAAACAGCGACACTGTCCGCTGTTTGTCTTTATTATTTTCTACACCATTCATCTGTCTTTTGTATTTTTTTTTATTTTTAATTTTTTTTTTTATTTTTTGGCAATCAGCGGTTGCACAGGAAATGTTTTGAAGCTATTTTACTGCTTGGAATGCCGTTTATTTTCATGTATCGAATGCTTTAGCTTCCAATCTCGACAATAAATACCCTGCACATATTACGTTCCATTGAAATCAGTTATCCTGGACTCCAATTATCTCCTGTTATATTTCGATGTTACACAAGTCCTTTAAACTCCTCAATGTCCTAGGAGCGGTCATGATCTGGCTTTTGAGACTTATGCAGAATAATTTATTCTTTAGAATCATTTAGATCCAACTGCTATCAGATTCATGTGAAAAGGTTCCTGTTTCGAGTTAAAACAGCTTCCTTTGAAAGAGAAGGACAATATCCGTAAATCCTGAATGACTGTCCGATTATTGTGTTTTTAAATTATAAACCTTCCTGCTCACACATGACACTGAATCACAGTTTGTTCAAGATTGTTATTCTGTCAGCAACACATATGAAGTTAAAACGCACAATTATTTATGAGGAAATTAAGTGAACATGAGACTGTAAATAGTCAGTATGTTTAACTTGATCATTGAAATTAAACAGTTTGAATTTTTTATTTAACACCTGCCTCATGGTTTTGCTAAATATGACGAAAAGCTTAAGGTGCCCTGTAACTCACTTTTGAGATACAGATATACATTATCAGTAGGAAACAGGAATAGACAAAGGGGCATTTCTCAAACGTCCTTTATTAAAATAACAAATGTAAGCAAAATGAACAATAACACAATAGAAAAATAATCTATATAACATAAGTACTTCTCCCATGTTTTACGCAAAATGAAAATTAAACACTAAACTAGAAAACAGACAAAAAAGACAAAAAAGAGATACTTCTTCCATGTTTAACGTAAATATTTTTTTTTAACTACTGATTTTCATTTGCAGTGTTTATTAATTACTACATAAAAGATTGAAAATATTAATCTCTCATAGAAATATCAAAGGACGGAGTTTAAAACAAAGGTATCTACTGCTGCTAACTTTGAGCCTTTTAAGATATACATGTAATCCTTGTATGCAGCTATGACCAAACACGAATTTATACATGTTTTATAATGCAAAACAATATGTTCGCTGGCTTTACAATTTGAAATGTCAAATATAATGTTAATAAGTAGCAATTTTATAAAATCGTTATTGTATGAAATCATGTAATCACTGTTAGCTGATATTTTGTACAATGCTTAAGTTGTCATCACGAGCCTTTCATTTTGAATAATTGAAATAAACTGTATGCCTGCCTGTCTATATTATAAAGGAACAGTTTCTAGCCTTCAAGTACTGCAAACTTTTTGATTAGCATATTTAATAAGTTTGAGACACTCCCCTGTCATCAATCTATTAAACACCCGCACTAAGTTTACTTTATCTTAAACTAATGCTACTTCTTACACATGCCTTGGTTGTCCTATCTGATCAAAACTTCGTGATATCTTTGTATGCTGTGTTAAGTGTTCAAATACTAAATTTAAAGGCCAAATGATAACCAGATAAGTGGAGCGCTTTTATATTGTATATGCCTTTATAAGTAAGCATGATAGATACAGTCCTTATTTCAGAACGTTTTCCACATTGAGTGTATCTGTGCCGTGGTCACACACTGGTTAGGGCATCATCAAACAAGTCGGCTACAAATACACACCTGACATAAGCAACTCACAATTACACGTGAGTGATATGAAACTTTATTAACACTAATTCAGTTAATGATTCTGCTCCAAGAGATAGTCGATTATTGTTTTTAGTTCCTATTTTAAGAAAGTCAATTGTTCTTAGCACTGGTAGGTGCCCTTCAAATCACTATTTACAAGTATCCTACAATTATCGAAGGAAATTTGCTGAATAATAACCTCTCTGATCATCAGTTGGATCGATTCCAATGTTACAAATGGTACCAAGCTTATTACAAATCATATACCAACGGCCAGAATATTCTACCTACCACCAAAACAAATAGTTCTCTTGATTCAAACATTTAATATAATATTTACCTACTTAGAAGTTCAGTGATCATTTAGCAATATAGAAATTATCTATAATGTAATTCAATATCTTTCTTATTACCGTGGTTTGAGAGAAAGTTGTTTTTGATTTTCTGTTTAATTTTACAACTTTTGTCTAAAGTTCTATGTTGTTCAGTGATACAAGATCATTTCTATTTTTAGAATATACGTTATTCATCGTCGGCTAGCCTACTCATGTGTTCCAGTCATGACCTGGCCTAGTTACTCAACGATACAGTTTGATTAAAAAGCAATGTGTACGGCACATGAAACTTTAATGTAAATTTAAAGACAGTCGAACCATCAGTTTTTGTCAACTTTGATTCTAAATATAAGAAAAGTTAGTACTAATGTGAAATCATCACTTCCTTTCAGTCCGTTACAGACAGATGCACTGCATTAGAAAAGAATATATACTACTCAAAATTTGATAGGGATCACGTTTTATTTCTTAAATATCTTTTTAATGATAACCTCAAGATAACTGATTTTTTCTCATACATGAAGTTTATTCATATGACAAAACCGACCTGTCCAGCAGATTTTGATTGTTTACCTGTAGGAAAAGCGATACCCCTGGAAAAGTGGTGCACCGAGGGCATGTACCTTCATGTACACATCCGTTTTATTCAGACTTCGCTTGTGCATGGTAACGTTTATATCGAACCTAGCACTGGTCACGGCAAATCTACGGCAAAGACGGCGTATTGACGATGATGAGATGAATAGGGCGGGGGGAGGGGGGGGGGGGGGGGGGGGGGCGGGGGGGTTAGGGGTGCTCGAAGCTGGGCGTTCCCAACGACACGTGGCAGGTGTCCTTGAGGTGTCCCAGGACACCGTTGCCAGGATGTGGCGACGGTTTGAAACTTACGGGCATGTCATAGGCATGGCGGAGGGCGTCAGAGGTCCACAGGACCGGTTTATTGTCGTTCAAGCGCGTCGTCAGCGCTTTGTTACCGCTACTGCCTTCCAAAATGACTTCCAAAATGCCACTGGTGTAAGACTTTCCACTCAAACTATCAGGAACCGTCTTCATACAGCTGGCATGAGGGCTAGAAGGCCAGCAATCCGAATCCCATTGACGCGAAACCACATCCAGGCACGTCTTCAATAGGCCCGCGATCACGCCGCGTGGACGCTGCATGACTGGACCCAAGTGCTGTTCACTGACGAGTCTAGATTTTGTGTGGACTTCACTGATAGGCGAGTGCGGGTATGCAGATTCACCAGTGAGCGTTTGGCACCCATGGCGGGGGCTCGGTCATGGTGTGGGCGGGCATTAGCATGCAGGGAAGAACGGATCTGCACATTGTTCAAACGGCACATTGACGGCTGTACGATACGTCAATGAGATCTCAGATGTGTACGTTCGTCCGTACGCTGGTGCTATAGGTCCTGAGTTCATTTTAATGGACGACAACGCCCGGCCTCACAGAGCAAGGGTCACCGACGAGTACCTGGAGGCAGCAGCCATAGAGAGAATGGACTGGCCAGCAAGGTCACCAGACCTCAATCCAATAGAGCACGCCTGGGACATGCTGCAGACCGCAATATCTGCTCGCCCAGTCCAGCCAACCACGGTCCCTGGGCTACAGTAGGCCCTTCTGGGCGAGTGGGCTCGACTCCCAAAACAAAGCATCTGGAGACTCATTAGCAGCATGAGAAGGCGGTGCAAGCAGTAATCCAAGCAAACGGACACCACACGCGATATTAAAGCAAAATTCAGGCCATAGACTTGATTTTTCCAAAAAGTTCCATTTCATCTCCAGTCTGTGTTATCCCAAAATCGTGCCCATCCCTAGGCTTAGCCTCTGTCTCGCTTCAACGGTTTACAGACTTACTCATTTTTTGGTACCAAACTGTTGTCATATGAACATATTTTCAGAATCACAACAAAAAAGTAACCTTTCAACCTTATGTAGTAAATATACACATTCTTATAAGTGATCCCTATCAAATTTTGAGTTGTATACTAGCCCTAATGGGATTCCCAAATCCATGAAATTGCATGATTTAACAATTACCACTGCGCTAAAGACTTTATATCCTGAGGCATTTCTACCTGTTAGGCTTTGTTTTTCACTAGTAGTTGCCAATATGACCGACTACCTCAAAGAGTTAAAAAATTTTAGTTGGTTGAGGGGACTGCAAGTTACAGAATGCATCTTATTCTGGAGATACTAATTCATATGTTCAGTGTAAAGACTCGATATAGGGGGCCTGTGTTTAACGGCTCACCTGAAAGAAAATAACTTCTGTTAGTGGAGGAGAGGGTGATCGAATCGCAATCTCTAGATAAACAGCCCAGTGCGTCACTACGTATCCACCCAGTAGATCCAGAACAGTGTGTGTGCGCTTGTGTGTGCATTCATCCTTAACATTCTTTAGAAAACTGGATTTTATTAAAACTTGATAAACTGTTTTTGAATAACTGGAGCAAGCGCAACTGAGTTAAGCTTAAGTCTATTCTTTGGATCATCTTGAATACTGTTGAGCATATTAGTTCCACAATTAGGAACATAGATTAGTGATACAAAATCAAGATGGACCCCTTGTAACCCAGAATGCTGCCATTGGGGGCTAATAAAACACATTTGAATACATAGCTAAGTTTTTGTAATCTAAACTCAAACATTTATTTAGACTAAAAAAACATTTTTTCCTTATTTGAAGTTAGAAAGCTATTGATAAGGCTTTTTATCACAAGTTTAATTTCCGTTATATAATCCATAGCGTTCAATTTTATCTTAAGGATGTTGGGTATGTGATGGACATGTTTACAACACTCGGATCATTAATCTGTTTTTAGCAAAACAACTCATAGACAAAAAATTGAAGTCAGTACAGTATGTTTCAGTCTTTATCAAGGTATCTAGAAGATATGACAAGTATTAACTTCTAACCTCACCTGGCTTAATATGTCTAAGCAGCAGTACGGTGAACATTCCAAAATCTCCAAGTACTCTTAGATTGAACCCAAAAACTAAAATAATGCAGTTTGTAATCACATACATTAATACAGCTAATGGCTGCTGACAATTAAAATACATAATATAGTGAGAACTACCTGAAATATGATTACTTGAGTTTTTTCCGGGATCGCTAATACTTAATATGCATCTATTTGCCAAGTTTAAAGTCGGACGTTATAACATCTGTAAATGAAATTCAATTCCTATTCCAATGAAAGGTAGTTTTCTAAAGGGAAGGGCGCATTATGGCCCTATGATTTCTGTATGAACCTCGTCATATCTGTCATACAGATGTAAGATTGTTTTGTCTTACAAGCTAGTTTTCATTCCAGGTGACTAGATATCAATAAAGAACCCGCTTTTTAAACTCTCCAAAGGGTTCATCTTAAAAGCATACCGAAATTGACCTCTAGTGTGCTCTTATTGGTTTCCACTGATATGAACAGGTGACCTTGTTTTCTTATCCTTCATGACCAAGATTTATTCTAAAAAATTGGTCATCAAGAGAAACACATTGGGAAAACAAATATGACTCTTCAGTGTTCACAAGGTTTTCATGTGTTCTTGTTTCGACCATTCATAATTCAGTATAAGTCACCAGAACTGACAATATGATAAAAGTTCATGAGCACTTGGCCTTTAGAATGCTGTCAATCAAAGCTGCTGACCTAGATTTTTTACCAAATGTTACCCTGTTTCGAAACATTCCGCTATGTTATCTAGACAAAAATTCTGGGAAAAAATAAGAAGATTACAGAGGAATGTGGCTTTTAGAGTGATATCAAGATTTTGCTTGGACTTGAGTTGAAAACGTTTCATTTTCAGAGAGAGCTTCAGGGCAATATAAACTTAAGATTAGGCCAAATATGTTACCCCTAGATAATTATTTGTTTTCAATGATCTCAACTGGCTATCTAGTTTTTTAATTAATGTGACCCAGTTTTAAACTTACATGGGAGAGAATCAGAACAAACACTGTGAACAAACTATTGAGTCGAAAAGAGGCCATTTCCCTGATAAAATTAGAGATCTCACGCCTAGTGATTAAAGAAGTTTCATGAGACACATATACATTCAAAATATGAATGAAATACATGCAAGCGTTTTCCTTTAAACGTGCAGAAACGAAATATTGAGTCGAAATAGGTCTATAACTAATCAAAATGGAGGTGTCACACCCAACTTTGATAGAAACCTTAAGTTCTTCAGACACATGAGTCATTAACATACAAATACGAATAAAATCTGGGCAAGCGCTTTACTCTAAATGTTCGGGAATGAAATGCTGAATCCATAAAGGGCTGTAACTCTGATAAAACTCGAGGTGTCACGCTAAATTCTAACAGGAAGTTTCTATTTGAACCCTCAGATATGTTAAAAAAATCCAAAACCCACTTCGACATTTTTGCAAAAAATGATTTTCTATTGCCAGTGTGTCATATATATTCAGCAGAGGGAGCTCAAAAACATATCATTCATTTGTTATACTGAATAAAAAAGAAAATTATAAAATAGGTTCTGATTTCTTTTTTTAGGTTAACAGTTAAACAACTGGTGTAGTGCAGTATTAACTGATATTTTTTATTTTCCCTGGGGCAATGTCTCACTATAATTTCATTATTATTAAGATTATGGCGTTCACACCTATTGAAGTACAAATTCACAAATGTAGCAAAGTTACCTGCAATATGTGTTAAGAAAGGTGACACAATAGATCATTGGTCCTTATAAAGTGCACACAAAGGAGACAATTAACATTGTGATCAATATTTGTTGTAAAAGAATATTTTTCTTTAGGAGATGAGGTTGAAAATATAATTAGCATATTACTTATTTCTAGCAAAAGCAGTTAAAATACAATAAATGGATTTACCATCTATCCAATGTCAATGTGCAATCAGAAAGTAATCAAAAGTATTCATGATGAAATACACAATTTTGTCTAAGTAATCGACTGAATTACATTACATGTAATCAGATGTACGACAGTAATCAAATACATTTGAATACTTGCACTTGAGTAATCAATTACAGGTGATTACATTTACTGTATTCGATTACCCCAAGCCTGATAGGGACCTATTTTTTCATAAGACACATATATACATTCAAAATATTAATGCCATCTGTGCAAATGATTCCTTTAAATGCTCAGAAACGAAATGTGGTCGGACGGACGGACGCACAGATGCAACAGTTAATGCCCCTTTACCATTCATCGAACGGCGGGCCGATAAAATTGTAGCCTTAAATGTGTCTAACCGGTTTTCTTCTTACCTGGACTTATGACCTAGTATTTAAACCCACACGAGCCAGTTTTGAACTTGTTTGAGAAACCATCAAACGTCTTTTTGGAGATTCACCAGGTTTTTCACAGATCTGAGCTGGTGACCAAGTGTTAGTGAAGGGAGAGTTACAAAAGGTCATCCTGAGCCTAATATTCAGATATATTAAACATCGAGGGCCATGATGGCTCTCGATCGTTCACAGGAGTACTTTTGATGTGGCTCTGCTGTAAAGCAAGCGTATTTAAGCAATGTTACATTTTCCAAATGAAGATTTGCAAAGATATCATATTTTATACAAATACTAGATGGGTGTTCAGTTGAACACTTGTGTCGCCCTTGGGTACTCTGTTATAATAACTAAAAAGGTAAACAAGAGCCTGCTGGAAAAGACAGCATGCTAGTCCAAGTACAACAAGACCTGTCCACAGACAGTATGCTCCACTTTTCTCAGTGCTGGATAATTAATTATAAGCCAAGTTAAACAAGAGGCCCAAGTGAAAAAAATTTGAGTGGGGGAGGGCAAATACTTATGTATTAAAAAAAATTCGGGCCCGGGGGTTTGGGGGGGGGGGGGCGGAAGTGGGGGTGTAGAGTCTAGTACATATGTTTAAAAAAGAAAAGAAAAAAAAATCGGACCCCGGGGGGACTGGTGGTGATGGTGGTTGGTTGGGGGGGGGGGGTTTGAGGGTGGATGGGGAGTGTAGCCAACTACCAAGGTTGCTTAAATGGTTCCGGTCAAGTGCACATTATGACTGTGAGGCCCCAAAAGGGGTTTAAAAATGGCAAATTTCAAGTTTCTTCTGAAACTACACAGCCTAGAGCTTTCATATTTGGTATGTAGTATCATCTTGGGGACCTCTACCAAGTTTGCTAATCATGACCCCTGGGGGTCAAATTGGTCCCACCCTGGGGGTCACATGATTTTTACATAGTAATTTTATAGTAAAACTTCTAAAAACTTCTTCTCCAGAACCACAAAGTCTAGAGCTTAGATATTTGGCATGAAGCATCATCTAGCGATCCTCTACCAAGATTGCTCAAATCATCGTCCCCTGGGTCAAAATGACCCCGCCCTGGGGCAAACTTAGTTTCACATACGGATATATATAGTGAAAGTTTCACACAGGGATATATATAGAGAAACCATTCAAAAATCTTCTTGTCTAGAACCACAAAACCCAAAGCTTAGATATTTGGCATGAAACAACATCTAGTGGACTTCAACCAAGATTGCTCAGATCATGGTCCCAGGGGTCCTGTTAAAAAAAGAAATCTGTCTACTGTTGCTGATGTACTTTTTAATACATCGTTGCCATATAATGTCTCACGTGAGCAATATAGGGCCATCATGGCCCTCTTGTTGTATTCTATTACAGATTTTAGACATGACTTCAAGTGAGCTCAGACTGTTAGCAAAGCATATGGGACATGATGTGAAAACACACAAAGAGTATTATCAGCTATCGGCTGCCACTCAAGAGTTGTCTAAGGTTAACAATTTTTCCTGTACCACTATATAAACTTTCACAGATTAACAACCTTAATGTGTAAATGATCATAAAGCAAGGAATTTTGGCTGTAAAGAATTTTGGCAGAATTATTGCCCCTGATTGATTTTTCACAATACAGTATACATGTATATGGAATAGTATATACATGTATATGGAAATATTATTTCTTTCAAGACTTCAGCTGCACAATTCCAAATTAGGTATGTCAACTTATAATAACCTTAAATTGAAGACATACATGTATCAGTTCAGGGCACTAGTTTGGCTGTTTTTGGAGTCTAATATGGGTACCAATCCCCTCTCAAAATAATATGTCGTTTTCCCCTATCTCAGAAAAATATTCCTCTCGAAAATCTAAAAAAAATAAAAAGTTGCAAGAGACCCCTGAAAATGCACCTTATTACTTGTTCGCATACATTTTTGAGTACAAAACACATATAAAAACAGTCCTTCACTAGTAACCTCCCCTTAAGTACTACTGTCCAATGAAATCGCTCATAACAGATCGGGTACAAATACGTATATGAGTTGACTTAAAATTCCCCTTTTTGTCTAAAAACGACGCGAAATTCCCCTTCCTGAGGGTATGGGTACCAGTCCCCAAAAGTTGTCTAGTGCCCTGCAGTTACTGACATTTATTTTTTGAAGAAAATGCATTTGTGGGCGCAATAGTGTCCTACGGACACATTTCTAGTTAGATACAGGTACACAGGACATGATACATTGATTGGACTAAAGAAGATATTTGTAATCAGAAAACATTGTAGTAAATTTGTAGACACAATTCTATAGGGTTGCAAAACATAGAGAACAATTTCATTCTGACAACTGTTGTGACATTGCAAAACAAACTTTTAAGCATGTGCTAAGATTCCCCCTATGGCATTTCATTCACATATCATATTTTAAGTATTAGCACACTATACTATGTGTGAGGGAGAGGGGGGAACGGGGGTGTATTAAAGTTTTTACAATGGTAGCTCTAGTTTTTTATGTGCAGGGGGTGGGGGGCACTTAAATTTACCCTTGTCCATCAGTCAGTCAGATAAAAGTTTGTGTCGCGCCTAACTCAAAAAGTTTTTGACCTTTGGTCTTGAAACTACATAGGATTATTGTTCACTATGTGATGTGACGCACCTGGAGTTTTATGTGTGACTCACATTTGTATATCAGACTTAAATCAAAATTTTATGTCTTGTATATCTCAAAAAAACATTTGACCTAGAGTCCTAAAACTACATAGGAATATTGTTCACTATTTGAAGTTGCTTGGGTATTAAAGGTGACTCGCATTTATAGTAACAGAGTTATGGCCCTTGATTCGGTCAAAATTTACTTAGAGTGACATTGGCTTTTCCTATTGACACATTTCTAGTTAGCACTAAATTCTTGCAAGTTAAATTAATATACACCACTGAAACTATTTTTGTTGTAATTTGACAGCTTATGAAATAACAATAATAATAATAAATGAAATAACAGGAAGTATTTAAAAAAATCTTAATCGATTACAAAAAGTCACGTTTGCCATCACTGAAAAAAATAATACCATAATATCTTGAATTTCTTGTCTGGAGACTTTGTAAGAAATTACATTGTAAGACCAAGCAATATTGTTTTGTAATTTCAACAAAATTTTGGTAACAGTAAAATTAAACGACATTTCAATATGTTAAAAAAATTCTGTTCTTGAATCTTTGTGACAATGCAGTACTTTTTGTATAATTAAGAATCTTTCAATATATATATTTTCATCCATTGAGAAAAAAAGTTTACTAAGGTGTACTCTTGACTGAAAACAATTTTGCGTCATATTTTTATTGTATTATATTTTTAAAGTAAGCTCAACTAAACTGTTTGCTCTTTTAGGTGTCAAGAATGTTGACTGCAGTTGAATGTGGACACATCAACTCCTGGAAAGACAGACCTATGAGTGAAATCAAACTTGATGGTAAGCCTTTTTAGCTTGTTCAAGAACCAAGTGCTCAAAGAGAACTATTCCGATAGCTGGATGTACTTTGTCTGTTGCAATGTGTCTCTGTCATTTTGTGTAGATATAGAGGCCATAGTTTTCAGATGTTTATAAAAAAATTTCAGAATATTTGTCCTGATGAAACCTTGATTGAGATTGTAAAATCAGAATGTGTTTCTTTGTGATTATAAATTGATCATCTTTGGGCAAAAACTAGATCAGTAGGTTATTTGTTTTGTTAAAATTTGAGTTGGAATTATAATGGGTAATGAAGGATCAAATACAAGGTCACGCGAAGAAATCATAGAAACACCTTGTATGAGAAAGCCTTTGGTGTATTTGGTATTTACTCCCTTTTTAGCTCGACTTTTCGAAGAAAAAAAGTCGAGCTTATGTCGTGACCCTGTCGTCTGCGTCCTCGTCCTCGTCTGCGTCGGTTAAGGTTTTGGTTAAGATTTTTTTTAAGGGTTTATATCTCAAAAACTATCAAAGGTATCCACCTGAAACTTGGAATAGTTATTCACTAGAACAAGGGGAATCCATAGCAACAACAGCTAATTCTTGCGGAGTAATCTGCCCTTGTTTCAACTTGGTACATAGAAAAATGACTAATTTTGCAATAATTTTAATATTTCTCTAACACTATCAAAGCTTTCCAATTGAAACTCAATACACATGTACAATGTGATAAACTACTTCAATTGACAAGAGAAGATAACTCTGATAAGCAGTTTTGTTACAGTTATTCCCCCTTTTTCGACTTAGAAATTTACTGAAAAAGTCAATTTCTCAAATACTTTCAAAGATATCCACTTGAAACTTGGAATAGTTATTCACTAGAACATGGGTAATCCATAGCAACAACAGTGGTAACCCTGTGAGCTATACTTGTGGAGTTATCTGCCCTTGTTATGTCAAGCACACAAAAGTCAAGCGTCTAGCACCCGTAGGCGGTATTCTTGTCCAGACATGTAAGAACTAATTACATGCTGTCCTGCATCTGTTGTGTGTGAGTGTTTACATGCTAGTGTGCCTCATAAAACAACTGAGACAATTTCTTCCAAACTTCACAGGGATGTTGCTGGCATAAACTTTTACCAAACTTATTCAAAGAATTTAATTCCATATAGATCTCTGGTTGCCATGGCAACTGAAATGAAATCTATGAAAATCTAATGGACGAGAGGGCATATAACTGTCTATAAAAACTACATCAGTAGGTAAGATCCTTGAAAAACCTAGTGTTAACAATTAGAATGTGGAATTATGTCTGAAATTAAAGAAAAGAATGTCTGAAAGTTTCTCTTGATTGAATCTGGGTTTGGACTGTATATGTGTTATTTGGTGTCAAACTCAAAAATTATGTTACTTTGTCATATAGAAAGACTTGGATGAAACTACAGAAAAGCCTTGTATGTATATCTTGGCCCTTTAATTTTTAAGCGATATTTACAATATCTACTGAGTGACATCTCCTTAACAGCTAATAACATCCAGGATTTATGTTGTTTGATCTTTTTCTTTTTCTGTGTCTTGCTTTTAAGAATTTACCAGCTTCCTTGGAAGTTAACCACATGGACCTAGGATAGATGAAAAGATGACGTAGCAAGTTTATAGTACAGACATGAAAAAAAACTTTAAAATTTGTGCTCTTCAGATCTTCCGTATCCAGTATCTGATGAGGAGGGGGATGAGGAAAGAGATGATAAAGATGACATGCATGAAGACAGAGAAGATACGGATGACATACATGTAGATTTAGATACAGAAGATGCAGATGACATAGATTTAGATAGAGAAGATACAGATAACATAGATAAAGGTACTGTAAAACAATAATTAGATCGGCCATAATTCTGTTGTTCTACACGGTAAGGTTTAGTTTTAAATCCCAAATGCATTATATCTCTGACAGTAATACAACTGCATTGTAAACTTTTTTGCTACATCTGTAAATTGTGTAAATGCAGATATATATCTTGTTGAAAGTAGCTTCTGGGGAATATAACTGTTCTGTAACTTTTGTTTCATCACTATGCCTTATGAACTTATGTGAAGAGCCTAAACTGTCATAAAATTTCAGTCTCTTAAATATGTTAGCATTTCATAAGTTAATTTCAACTATTTGTTCAGCAGAAACATAGCAGGTACACACTTGGATCATCACCCTTCATATTTCAAGGAATACAAACAAGTGCATAAAGCCACAGTCCATGGATGTTTATGGAAACATATGATGAATTATTTTCATTTCTAATTGTAATTAAATTTACTGAGGACAAAACAGTAATTAGTTTTTTGAACTGTCTGTATGTCCATCTGTATGTACATCTGTATGTCAGTCAGTCAGTCAGTCAGTCCGTCCAAACAACATTGACTCTTAAATGAAGGTTCTTCCACCTACAGTCTTCAAACTTCACATGTAGATGCATTTTGATTAGTATTATCTACCACACTCCTTTTTAGGTCATAAGGTCAAAGGTCAAGGTCACTGTGAACTAATAGAAAAACTGAACATCAGCTTTTAACCCTTTCCCTCATAGATATACATTTTATGTGTTTACCCATTCCTTAATAGATAAACATTTTTACATCATGCATGTAGACCAGTTCCCTCATGTATACACCACCTAATTCAAGGTCACTAGGTCAGAGGTCAAGGTCACTATGACCTCTAATAAAAAACTTAACATTGGCTCTAAAATGTATGTGCTTCCAACTAAACCTTCAAACTTCATATGAAGATGCACCTCATTGAGTTTTACCTACCACACCCATTCAACGTCACAAGATCAAAGGTCAAGGTCATTTTGACAACTTAAACTTCTGTATATAAATAAGCACTTGCAGCCAAGCGTTGGCACTCGCTTAGAAATGCTCTTGTTTCAGTGTCTTTATATAAACTTTTACCCTTTTTCGACTTAACTTTTTTTGATACTATCAAGTAGTGAAAGAAGTCTTGATACTATCAAGTAGTGAAAGAAGTCTGGCCTTCACCACCCGTAGGCTTTTCTATTGTATGTATGAAAGCTTTGAAAAGTATTTCTAAAACAAAACTTTTTAGGAAAAAATATGGACTGTGGCTTTAATATTTCTTTGATATGAAGATTGACCATCTCTTATTTCTATTTTATTTGAGTGACACTGGGTCATTTGGCCTTTCTTGTTCATGAAAAACAAGCTCCACAGATAAATGTGTATTTTTTAGCCAAGACATGCAAGCAGAAAAACAGAAGATTGGATGATGAAGACGATGATTATGAGGAGGAGGAGGAGGATAATGATGACACAAATTGTGTGAAAAAAACACCTCTACCAGGTATTTTACAAGTGACCTTAAAGAAAATTGATAGGTTGTACTATACAGGTTTGGTTTATGAAAAATAACTTCAGGAATATGGTGTAAATTCAATTGAACTTAAAAGATATTAAACAGTACCAGGCATTGTTGTTCTCAATCCAATTTGAAGATGCAGATGCCAGCTTTTTAAAGTGGTTTGAAAAATATGTTTGAACTCCACAACTTCTTGCTAGACTTTAATTAAATCTTAGAAAAACGAAAAGTACTGCTCAAACTGCTTTTTCTCTCAAAGCTGCAAATACTATTCTTCCATTGGAAGTATTTTACACTACAGCTGCACAACAGAAATACAAGATCAGGTCAACAAGTAGGGTACATTTGTGAGAAAGCTTGATCAGTTCACAGAATCAGTTATGTATAATAGATAACATACAGTAAATGTGATTATGCAACAGATATAAATCATCTGTTTATCCAGGAAGACCCTGTTGCAGCAGATATACAGGCATTTTGTTGTAAATGGTTGATATATGTTTATGGTCAAATGTTTTAACATTAATCATTGTTTTGTAGGAACAAAAAGAGGTAAGAAGAAAAGGTGGACAGAAGAAGAAAACCAGATATTCTTGAAGTATTTTAAAGAAGAAATACGCCTACAGAAAATGTCTTTGGCTTCAAAACTGCAGAGAGCTCTAAAAGAACTTAGAAACAGGACACTTCTACAAATTCGCACAAAAATCAATAACATTATTTTGGGGAAACAGAAGTTTGTCATTTAAATACTCCAAATGACTTTGATCTGTTTGTAGCTACTTAGATCAGAAATATCAAAAAGTCATTCCATACTTGGTGCCCAGATTCCTCTGGGATCTCGTTATGTATATACTAAACCTTAAGTTTCGAGTTTCTTCTGTTTCATCTTGTTAGCTCACCTGAGCGAATGCTCAGGGTTAGCTATTGTGATCGCTGGATGTCCGTCGTCTGTCAACATTTGGCTTGTGTATGCGATAGAGGCTTTATTTATCATTGGAGCTTTATGAAATTTTGTCAGAATGTTTGTGTTGATGAAACCTCGGTTGGGATAGTATATGGGTCATCTGGGGTCAAAAACTAGGTCACTAGGTCAAATCTTAGAAAAACCTTGTGTATGCGATACAGGCTGTATTTTTGCATCAAATTTTCATTATATTTGATCAGATTGTTTGTTTGGATGAAATCTCGGTTGGGATTTTATATGGGTCATCTGGGGTCAAAAACTAGGTCATTAGGTCAAATCTTAGAAAACCTTGTGTATGCGATACAGGTTGTATTTTACTTCCAATTTTCATAATATTTGGTCTTATTTTTTGTCTTGATAAAACATAGGTTGGGATTTTATATCGGTCATCTGGGGTAAAAAACTAGGTTAAATCGTAATATTACCTTGTGTATACAACTGAGGCTGTATTTTTAATCCAATTTTCATAATATTTGGTCAGAATGTTTGTTTGATGAAATCAAGTTTGGGATTATATATGGATCATCTGGGATCAAAAACTAGGTTACTAGGTCAAATCTTAGAAAACCTTGTGTATGCAATAGAGGCTGCATTTTTTCATCCAATTTTCACATTTGGTCAGACAGTGTCTCTATGAAATCTCGGTTGGGATTATGATATATTTTGACCTCGTGTACAGTTTAAGATGTGGAATTGAACTTTGATATCAACTGACCCAGATTTTGACCAACTGACCTACTTTCTTGTTTTTCGAGCTAGAGGCTTGAAATTTGGACAGTATGCACATTGAGAAATGTAGAATTTAACTTTTATATCAGCTGACATAGATTTTGACCAAGTGACCTACGTGCAATGTTTCTCAGGTGAGCGATATAGGGCCATCTTGGCCCTCTTGTTTATAGACTTTGACCTATTGCTAATATAAAGAAATAAAAACATTTCAGTTATACTAGTTTACTGTTTTGCAACATTTAATATCTGTATGTATGTAAAGACAGTTAACTTCTTTGAGCTTAAATTGTTAAACATATTTTGTTAAGAAAGTACTCTTTAAGCAAAAGAGGTTGTATGTTTTCTTCGTAATCGGTATCTGATAAGTGTGAAAAAGTATAGTTATCTGTGTGGCTATAATCTTATCTTACCCCCCAAAACGAAGTTTCAGGGGGTATATAGGAGTCACCTTACGGTTGGTTGGTTGTCAGTCGGGCAGGTGGTCGGTCCGTCCTTTCGTTGCACTTTGTCCGGAGCATAACTTCAAAACTGTTTGATGGAATTTAATAAACTTCACACAGTTGTAAAGCACATTGAGAGGAAGTGCAATGCACAAGAACCAAAACTCTACAATGCCTACTTTCAGAGTTATTGCCCTTTGTTACATTTTCTTTTCCTCCTAAACTGCTCAGCCTAATTCAATAAAACTTGACAGGGATGTTCCTTGCATGAAGCTCTACCAAAGTTGTTCAAAAAATTAAATTCCATGAAGAACTCTGGTTGCCATGACAACCGAAAGATTTTTTAAAAAAATCTTCTTCTCAAGAACTGTTATGCCTAGAGCTTAGATATTTTGCATGTAGTATTGTTTAGTGGACCTCTACCAAGATTGTTCAAATCATGACCCCCGGTGTCAAATTGGCTCCGCCCTGGGGCTTATCAGATTTTACATAGAAATATATAGTAAAAACTTTGAAAATCTTCTTCTCAAGAACTGTAATGGCTGGAGCTTAGATATTTTGCATGTAGCATAGTTTAGTAGACCTCTACCAAGTTTGTTCAAATCATGGACCCGGGGTCAAATTGGCCCCGCCCTGGGGCTTGTCAGTTTTACATAGAAATATATAGTAAAAACTTTGAAAATCTTCTTTTGAAGAATTGTAATGCCTAGAGCTTAGATATTTTGCATGTAGTATTGTTAAGTTGACCTCTATCAAGTTTGTTATAATCATGGACCCCTGGGTCAAATTGACCCCGCCTTGGGGCTTGTCAGCTTTTACAGAAATTGGTCATGTTTCTTTTGAAGCAAGAGCAATGAAATTGGGACCCTGTGTATAGTTTTGGATGCTGGTGACCTTGGTGACCTTGACCTACTGACCTACTTTTATGTTTTTGAAGCTAGAGCGATGAAGTCTGCACCATGTGTATAGTTTTGCATGCTGATGTCAGTGGTTGACCTTGGTGACCTTTACCATGACCTACTGACCTACTCTCATGTTTTCAAAGCTATACTGATAAAATGAGCAATTCATGCTGAAGCAATTCATAGTTCATAGTACCTGTTGACACAGGTGAGCGATTCAGGCCCATCATTGCTATTTTTTTTTTAACATATTTTCTTGTCTGCAGCATGACTTAAAGGATTTCAGATGGTTGGAATTTGCGAATTTATAAAGTGTAAAATACCATAAGAGATAAATTTTCTTTGAAGAAAGTGGACTTTCATATATTTTTGACCGACGTACTGGGTGAAAATATAAATGCAGCCATGTGATTCTTTACATTTAAAAAGCGTTGGTTTTATAAGAACAAGAAAATATTTTGCTTTTGAACAATGTTACATGTTTTGTTTAAAACATAATATAGATTATCATTCATGTCATAGTACAATAGAACATGTTAATAAAGCCAGCGATTTCACTTTGCATTTTGTGTTTTTATTCACTTTGGAAAGTGCAATGGAAGTAGCTTCTTTCATGAATAAGATGGAACAGGACTTTATATATGTGAATATCATTGAACAGTGTTGAAGGTTTGTAGCACCAAGAAGATTATAAAAGAAGATTTTTAGAAAAAGCAAGTGACTATTTGTATGGGAGTTTTCTGACGATATTGTTTAGCGGGCGATTTTGGCCATTTTTTATTTAAAATACTTATTGTAATTGACAGCAATATTGTTTATAAATGATACGGATAACATTTTTTGTAGATCTAATTATAATATAATTTCATGAATAATTAATATACTTCTACGACCCCGGCTGTTGTTGGTTTAATTACATGGATCAAGTAGCAGAGACTTTTCTTTTAAATAATTATTTAAACATTGAATACAGCCGTCTTTCAGTTAGCATTTATTATTTTTTTTTTAATTAATTATCTTTTTAAGCAAAGTATTTTAACAGTTACTGGTATGCGAGTAGTTTCCGTACAGAAATCACACTGATTTTGAAATCTTTTTCAAATGTAAATTCACAAGAAATTACTTGTTACATACATCAAAGTTCAGTTTGTCATACGCAATCACGGATATCTTGTTGTGTTCTAAATATAGAATTATGTTAGATATGAGGTTACAAAATAGATCTTTATTTTGCATGAAGAGAAGCCGTTCCGTACAAACATAAAAATTGAAAAGATTATGCTATATCATTATATCAGTGCTAATTGAATGACCTACAGGTCTTGGTTAACTAACTTGTAATACTGCTATACTTAATTTAGACTTAAACTTACTGAATAACTTTTTATTCTTATAAGAAAATTTTGATAAATGTAGTTGCTGCCTAAATTATTGATCCATATCCTCAATTTTATTCATCCTTATCCTTAAATTCAGTTTGTGTTCTACATTGATGTTTACATTGTTTGAACTTGAAATATTTATCATCTGAAATACATGATTATATACCGATGCTAAAAAGAAACTGTGCACATTATTTTTTGGAATAATTTTGTAACTACTTACATCGTCGATACGTACATCATTTACCGATTTGCTGTTAAACCTTTTAAAAAATCATGCCACCTTTTAGCTAAGAAAATAAGCTAAGTATCGATACTAAATTTACGTTTCTACAACTATTTGTGAATAATAACCCGTAAAATCAAAGTGCACAGTTTCTTTTTAGCATCAGTATATATCCTGGAGCTTTACAACTTCATCTGCATGTAAACTTTATTGACAAAGCTGCCAACGGGGTCTTGTTAGCTTTAATAACCAGTCGATCCGTCTGAAACTGAAAGCTTACATATAACCTGAAACAGATTAGTATTGAATACTTTGAGTTAATATGTCTCTGATTGTGAATGTTTCTATGCTTTTTTCTGGATAAATTTGTTGTTCTGGGGACCACTCGGTGATCCATTGGATAAGAATCCCCGATTTGAAGCACTGGCCATTCACTGCTAGAGAATCATGGGTTCAGGCCCTGTTACCAACCAAGTCTGTTTGTGAGAAAGCATTTTCAACTAAACTTTTCAATTGATTTACTGTTGCCATACTCAAAATCCTAATTACTTATGATGGCAACCCATGATTCTCAGTGTTGCGAGGTATCTACTGTGCTGCAAGTTTACCATGCTGTTGAAGCACCATCTTCACAGTCTATATTAACCAGAATAGAGGGGCACATAATTTCAGGTACAAATATATTTTAATTGCTGTGTTGGGAGTAACCTTATAAGCAGAATAGACAAGGATGTACTCTGAATATATGGATAAGAAACTGTTGGGTCATTATGTTAATTATACGTATGTATATATAAACTCAAATAATTGGGTCATATTATGTTGAGTCCCAGGGACCCATATACTAAGTCTTCTGATACATATATTATTAGTTTCATAGGTTCTTGACAGGATATATGGTGGAATATAGCCTGACTGTGATTTATATAACCCGAGGCGATATATTTCTTCAAGAACATATATAACGAATTTATAATACTGCAAATCCGGTATTGTTGATTTTTATTCATTTATATTTACAAAAAAAACGTTGATATATTTCGGCCATTTGGCGTCATGTGCGAAGATGACGTCATGCCCTTTGTATATATCGGTATGACGTTATATCCAGATGACGACGTTAGCCAAAACGATGATGGGATTTAAAACAATACAGGCTAAATTTTATAAATGTGCGGTTGTCAGAATACGCTGATGATTACATAAGGTATAAAATATATTCAGTTAATGATAACAATATTTGTTCAAATTAGAACAATCCGTTGATTTAATTTGCGAATCGAGAAGCGTCCGCCATTTTGTCTTTCCCGCTGAAGCGGTAACCTGACCCCTCATCCAATCAAAATCATCCAGCTTTCATATATACCGTCTGCACACGGTGTATATTGCACCATATATCCGAGCTCTTGACCAATGAAATTTCGTGAAATTTATTTGCAGTATTATAATATTAGTTATATAGTTTCTTGACAGTGTATACGGCCTCCTATAGCCCGATCGAATTGATATAACCCGAGCCGTTAGGCGAGGGTTTATATCAGTTCGAAAGGGCTATAGGAGGCCGTATACACCATCAAGAAACTATATAACGAATTTATAATAACGCAGATTTTTTAAAAGTCAAACCGGATCTTTATCTAGAAAACAAAACGAAGATTTTCTATCATCAAATTTTTGTAGTGGTTACCTGTATGTGGCCTCTATGAATCCAGCGCGTCTGGTTAGATGACGTCATTTTTATGACGTTTGCAGATAAACAAAGAAAAACTTTCACTGTTGTTGAAATAACGTTGAAATGATATAAATTTTGCTGTATATGAACTTGAGCCGTATTTCAACTTGTTGCACTTAGCCAGTTGATTTAATTTGAATCGAGCTAGGTATGTGTTTTTGTCCTTATTTTGTGAGGTTGTCTGTTTAATTCAAGAACTATTTATACGCCTAGACAGTCAGAAACGGCAAAAATATAGAGGTTCCTTGGGGGACAGAATGGTCACGGTGTATTCGGGTTTATATACACGGTCTCTCGACCAATGAAATTGAAGCAAATTTATCTGCGGTATTATAAATATATATATAAACACAAGTTATTGGGTCATAATATGTTGGGTCTTGGAGACCCATATACTAGGTCTTGTGAAAAAAGCGATGTCCAGTATAAAACTCCAGTCATCTTGAAACTGAAACTATATACCGGTAGTATGAGGGGTGGGACAGGGTGGAGAGGGTAACCTAAACAAAAAACTTTTGGTAGTGGGCACGTAGGAGAGTGGTCTTGTGTTTGTTATTTCAAAGAACGATGGTTAAAGAAACTACACTGTTAAAGAGCTGTAACATTGTTGCAAAGGGTGATAAAGTATGCAAACAAATTACACTGTCTGCTTTGTCTCTAGATTTGCTGGAAATAGGTGGACCCAATAAGAAGTGATGCCACTTGGACCCATTTTTTTATCAAGTTTGTGTATAAAATGAAATATAAGAATCAGAAACTGTTGGGTCATTGCGTTATATATATAAACATATAAATAGTAGGGTCATAAACATGTTGGGTCATACAGTGACCCAGATATGAGGTCTTGTGTAAAATGTTATAAAGTTTATGTATTTAGTTGCTATATATAAATTAGTACGTTCCAATTCACCTGGGCGGGTGGAGTTAATCTCTGATCCATGTAAATGAGGACGATCCGAAAAATAGGTAAATCCATACAATCGTAGATTTTCGTAATATACCAGATACGTGCATTGAATATTGTCAGCTAACTGTAAACCCTGTAAAATGAATGCGATCGACTGAGACGAAGCTCCGCCCGCCTAGGTGAATTGGAACGCACTATTTTAGAGGGGTAACTCTTATAAACTGCATCATCTTGTTTGTCTCTAGAGTTGCTGATGCCACTTGGACCCACTCTTTCATCATGTTTGTGTATAAAATTAAATATATGAATAAGAAACTGTTGGGTCATTACGTTATATATATAAACATATAAATAGTAGGGTCATAAAAATGTTGGGTCATAGCGACCAAGATACGAGGTCTGGTGTAGAATGTTACAATGTGCGATATAAAGTTTTTGCATTTAGTTATCGTGATTCTGAAGCTATATATATTATAAGGGGAGTAACCTTTAAAAACTACACTGTCTCGTTTGTGTCTAGAGTTACTGGAAATAGGTGGACCCAATAAGTAGTGATGCCACTTGGACCCACTCTTTCATCAAGTTTGAGTATATATATATATATATATATATATATATATATATATATATATATATATATATATATAATCATGTAACGCTGAAAAAAGTAAAGAAACCCGCAGGGACTATAAAACAGAAGAAAACAAGCTTAAAGAAAGGAAAGTGAATAGGTCCAACGAGGTGAAGGAGAAAATGAACAAAACAAATATAAGATACAACTTTTAATCAAAAGACATGGAAATAAATCTAAGTTACACTCGGAAAATAGTTAAGTATGATGACTTAGAAATTGACTCAGAGTCTGAACATGATTAGGAAGATCCAATACCTTAACTATCAGATGATGAATTACACCTTGAATACACCACGAAAACACTTCACCACATTCAACAGACCCAGGAAACCTTCATCAAACTAAATGGTGGTGAAATAATCACAAGTAAAAAAATGCTGAAATCTTCACCAAATTCCGTCTTGGCAAATTAGATGATGTATCTTCACCAATCCTGAAAACAAATAACTCCATTTTCATTGACAGATCTGGAAAACATTTTGAATTTTGAACTTCCAAGTAGTCCATATTCTGACAGAAGGTGTTATCCATCAAATGATGTCAGAAATCATGTCTTCATTGGCACTAAATCAAAATAGGTAGAGCTGTTTTGAAGTATTGAATGCTATGTACCCAATGTATTAGGTTGTTCTAAGTTTAACAGCTGTCTTTTATCGCACAACTTAATCTCTTATTAATCAAAAGGGACATCTGGATGTCTGTCCATTCATTAGCAATTTCATATTTGCTCTGTATCTCATGAACTGATTGAAAGAATTATTGAAATTTAATGGCAGAAATGATTACCATAATGAGTGCTGGTTTCAGCTGGACATAGAGGCTGAATGGCATACTGTGAATATTTCATGTCCAGTTGTATTCTTAAACTCCTTGAAGGATGTGCAGTGAGCTGGGTTGAGCTGGTTTGGGTCAAGGTAATACATACTGACATAATATGTGAATGTTTTGTGTCTAGCTGTAATCTTAATCTCCTCAAAGAAAATTGAAAGAGTTTTGCATAACTGTTTACCTTAATGAGATGATGGTTTTATAAGTTGGTTTCGATCAAGATCAAGGGCACAGTTACTCCCCTGCGAAATGTAGTTCATGAAGTTATGGACTTTTCAAGCCAGTCATGAATTCTTCATGAACCATTCTAAATCAGTTCTTGATAACAGTTCATGAACTTTTGGATATGAACTGTCCTAATGGAGTTGTCCATGAACTGATTAAGAATTGTTACATTATTAGCCATAGTTCTTAAGCAGTTCAAGATGAGTACCTGAACCAGAATCAAACAGTTCTTGAAATAACCTTGACGTGGAACAAGAACTTGTTACAATATTTTTGAAATCACGAATCAATTATTAACTGATAAAGATTTCAACAGTTCTTCAGCTGTCCTTCATTTGGAAAATGAATTTGTGAAGAATCAATACAAAGTTCATCACGATTCTTGAAAAAGTTTTGTCCATCAGACCAAAGGAGCAAATTTTACTGTCATAAAGTAAATTTTGATTAATGCATATTTGATTTCCTTTATAAATATTCCTCAAACAAAAATACAGCATCAGAAAACAAATTTATTTTCAGGGGTGATTTACTTATACATGCCCAAATTGTTGATAGAATATCACTGAAGCTGATTCTTATTGGGACATAAGCATGTTGTATTTATCATTACTGCTAATGAACAGACTCAGTTTAAGAGAGTTGGTTGTTTCATCTTGTGTGGTTTCACTGACTTGAATGATCTAAATTTTCAGACTTAAATTTAATCCAGAACTCTGCCCATCCAATTATCAACTTCAGAAATAAAACATACATAAGACACATGCATTATACTTCATTTGAACATAATTTTAAACCAGATTTTCTGACTTTATGCTAGGTACAACAATATACTGGTCTCGATTCAGATTTTTAGAAAATCCCTTGCATAATAAAAATACAGGACGAAAGCCAAAAGCCAGTTTTACGGGAAAAATTCGTCAACCTTAATTTAAAGTGGCTAAAGTGGTGAGAGGGTTATTCAACAGATGGATCTAACAAGACCAAAGCTTGTGAAAAGTGACCAGTTAAAAAAATTGTACTGTGGTCTCACACATGTATTCAGCATTATTTGAAAATAGCATGACCAAGGTTGTTTGGGACTTTAGCAACAATTGTGTTTTGCTCATTATCTAAGTCCATAATCAACAAAGTAGATTTCAGTCTTTCAACACTCACAGCACTGAAAACATTTGTTTGCACTACCGAATGTAGATGTTTAACTGCTTCAAAAGTGCCAAGCCATGAATTATCATTGGATTTCATTTCTCTCACAATTGCATAAACTTTGTTTGAAGGCTGGACAAGTACAAAGTACTCAACAAAACCAATGTTGTCATCAGAATAAAGCACAGCATGGCAATTTCTTCTTTTCATCCTTGAATATAACCCACTGTAAAATTTTTCACCATTTACAACAATTCTTTGAATCTTCCTAAGTTCTGCACAATTTTCAACACCAAGAGATTGTCTTACATAAACAGGGAGGGTATTTCCAACTGGACTTAACATCCCAAGAGCATTGCACTTTTCTGCTTTATATGTGACTTTAAGCTTTTTCTGAGAACTTGTTTCGAGTTCATTTGATGAACGGATATACATTGCAATGTCTTGTTTCCGCAAAACCTGTATTACAACATCTCCTGTTCTATGCACTGACTGTAAGATCACTGAATTGTATCTCTTGAACAGCTTAAGAAAAAACATGCCCAAACTACTCTTCAGTAAACATATTTGAATTTATCTCTTGATGTTGTTATATTGTTTATAAAAATTAGCATTGCCACATATCCTTGTTCTTATCTTACTGTAAATAGCTCTTTCATATGCATATTGAGCTTTTGTTTATATTCCCTTCCCTTCCACATTTTCTCAAGAACTCATATTTAGCATAAATGCATGTATAAAGTAGACAATAATTGGCCAGTTTCTCTTTAAACTGTCTTAAAGAAAAACATAAAATACAATGTACATCTGGATCAAAAATCAATGAATAAAGACTTACTGTTTTGCAGGTACAGCTCAGATGATCAGCAGAACCTGTCTGGACTTATTCAGACATGGCAGGCAAAATCACCAGAAGACCATTATCATTTTCATCCATCGTAAGTGTAAAGATGACATTAAAGCTCGATTAAACCTAAGTAACAAATATCACCTTGATAGAAAAACTCAGATAGTCCTCAGCTTAAAGAGGATAGTAATTTGGTTACATTTTCCCATTTTGTGTAAAAATAACCTTTTCATTTATGCTTCTCAATGGTAATAATGGACATGATTGTTATACTGTTTCATGGAAACGAAATTAATTAGCAGTGGTTATCTAACATCCAAGTCAATTTCTTCTGACAATCTGAATGTTTGAAAATGTTTCAGGTCATGTAAAGATGATGAAAATGTAGAAACACTGCTTTTTGTCCAGCAGACAAAATTTCAACACAGGTTATTACAGAAGAATGGTACAGATATTGTACTATTGGACAGCACATACAAAACAACAAAGTATGATCTGCCTCTCTGTTTGCATTGTGTGCTAACCAAGGTAGGTTACTATGTTGTGTTTACTCTTATTAAACGAAAAGAAACAAAACAACAAATCCAGGAAGTCTTGTTGAAGGTAAAACAGTGGAATGTGGAATGGAAACCTCAATTTTTATGTGTGATATGGCCCAGAGACAGATAGGGGCAGTAGAAGAGTTATTTGAAAGTATACATGTAATAAATTCATTACCGATCTCTCTTTTTTATATTTAACTTCAGAAATGTTGATGGTGGAGTTGTGTTACATAATAATATGCTGTTTTTGTTTGCAATGTATTTTTTTAGAGAAGTGTGTAAAATGTTATCGCACTACTATTACACTTTTTTATACCTTCAAAGGGTGGCATATTGTAGTCGCATTGTCCGGCTGTGCTTCCATCTGTCCCATCTTCTGTATGCAACCCCTACAATTATTTGATTTTCATCAAACTTTCATACAATAACCATTATCAGGTGCCACAGAGCATATACTTTGTCTTTAGCAATTTTATCATTTTTTGGAAAAGTTATTGCCCTTAGTTTAATTTCAATTACTTCTCTGTGCAGCTCCTCCTACATTTCCCATACAAGGTAGAAAAACAGTTTTGAAAGATTTTTTTCTGTAAAAGACATGTGATGACCAATGCATACAAAAAACTTGGTCAATAACTTCCGTAACACATCAGTTTTGAAAATTTATTAATATTGCCATCCATGCAACCTTTGTGAATGGCACAGAGAGTAGGTATGGAGAAGGTGGTTTCATAGAAAAAGAATTGGGGAACACGTTAAAGAAGACATTATCAAGTTGTAAGTTTATTACGTTAAGAATGGAAATGTTTTGAGTACAAACATAACTATACAAAGTAAATTCATTTTTTGGAAATTGAATGCAAAAATTTAAACAAGTTAAAAAATAAGAATACAAAATTTTTGATGTCAAAACAGTAGATGTTAATTATATTGTAGACCTCATTTTTGTTTGACTTAGATTCATTTATTACATGTAATTAGATATATAAGAAGTGGACTTTAGGTTTGTAAAATTTCAGTTTTGAAATTTAAGTTACGCTGCAAATATCTGAAGTTTGAAAAATCTTGCATTAATTCTATTTGAATAAGGTGTGTACCAGTGCAATCTAACATTAGCTTCACTTGAATAAGGCATGTATGTATGCAATCTAACATTAGTTTTACTAGAATAAGGTGTGTGTATCCATGCAATCTTACATTAGCTTTACTAGAATAAGGTGTGTGTATCAATGCAATGTTACATATGCTTTACTTGAATAAGGTGTGTGTATCCATGCAATCTTACATTCGGAAGTGGAGAGGACAAAACGCATGCGCAAATACTATCGAACAACCTGTTCGAGAAATTAACAGAATGGGCAATGCCACGATCACCTCGGAGTCGGATATGCTGTCCACTCAACTGCAATCTATAAACTCCACATTACTGCAGTTATCAGAGAACATGAAAACATTAAAACGCACCTATACTGATACAAATCCACTCTCCAAGAAAAGGAAATTAGATAATACAGTTGACCTCAGCTCTGTGGGTTATGATGACTCAAAAAGTGAGGATGAGTTGGCAAATTTCTTGACCACAACTCAAAGAGGCCCCGAAAAGGAGGAGTGGATAGAAATTGGAGACTTTTTTGAGAACCAGGAGGCGATGGGAGAACCCGTCTCAACAAGTTTGGCGTCCATAACAAACAAGGCTTGTAAAGAGGAAAAAACAAAAGCATTACAAGAAAAACACAAACGGCCTAAAAATTTTGAAAATTTGCAAGTACCGAAAGTTGATGAACAAGTATGGAAACAACTTAGGTCAGAAACAAAGGCTCATGACTTTGCCATGCAAAAATGTGAAAAAGAGATGTGTCAGGCAATGGTGCCAACAATCAAAGCCCTAGAAGCGCTGGGCCAACAAACACCTTCTATTTCCAGGGCAAACGAGCTCGTCGGGGACATATTCAAGTCGTTAGCGTCATCCATTGTGCGAGCAAACGAAGCACGAATGGGAAGAATCAAGAAAGATTTGTTACCAGGATTTAGGACGCTTTGTGATGACGTCCCTTCAGCGACTCAGCTATTTGGGGACAAATTACAAGAAAAGATACGACAGTTAAAGGAAACGAAAACTGTATTGACATCTACAACAAATCAGATTCCTTTTTTATCAAAAATGGGGAGGGGGGTCGTACAGCCGGGGTCGGAGACCAAACAACAACCAGTACACCAACCAGAAATACCTCCCCGCAAACCAGAACAAGAGAGGGGACAAACGACCGTTCAAACCCAACACGACAAAATGATAAATGTAAGTAATAATTTGACATTAAGTATTCCGAACACGACGGATAATTTTAGAGCGGGCAAAACAGCGAAAAACTTACAAGCTTGGGAAAAAATAACTTCAGACCATTGGGTATTAACAACAATAAGGGGATGTGAGGTCACACTGAAGTCTATTCCAAAACAAACGATTATACCAAAACAATTTCAGTTTTCGAACGATGAATGTGACAAGATAAACATAGAAATTACGCGATTCTTAGACTGTGGTATTATAGAACAAGTTAAAACAGCAGATAAAGCTGGGTTTATTTCAAACATATTTCCAGTTTGGTATTTCGTTGGAAAATTTAATTCAGCTATTATCCGGATACTCGTCCGTCCGAGTACCGGTACACTTTATGTTTCAAAATTTAACCGGAAGCAGAATTTGATAATAAATTCCAGCAAATTTGTGGTAAATCTTTTCACCCTTTTACTATTCATGTACTACCATTGCTCATTTGTGTGTCCATCATTCAAGTCCTAACGGGCAGCGACGTTAGGTGAAGTTATCATTGTGTTTAACATCGTCTTTGTGTTCGTCTTTGTGTATGTCTCCAAAATGCATCTGTGCATATTTCCTCTCTTCATTTACTTAGTATATTTTTATACTCAAAATAATCAAGTAAACTACATAAAAGAACAACCACAAGTACAAAAATCAATTTTCAAACTTGACAAATCTGATACAATAAAATTTGAAACATCAATAGCCTCCCTTAGAAAACTTATGCAAAGCAAAACAAAGATTGATAAACACCATAAAAATAAGACCACTCTCATGTACATCTTTATGCTCTTAGTAAATCAGTCCTCGAACGTTGAACCAAACCCAGGACCTGACTCATCCCTAATTGAGCCCCAAAGTCAGTACCTATGCGGTTATTGTAAAGATGAAGTAACTTGGAGTCAGGCAGGTATTTTCTGCGAAGGGTGTGATGAATGGTTTCATGCTGCATGCCAAGGGGTAGGTGATGCCACATACGAAAAGCTATCTAACTCGATGTGTGTCTGGGTCTGCCTGAGGTGTGGTCTCCCGTACTATTCTGGTAGCCTAACAAACTCGCTAAATACCCTGTCAGATACAAATAGTTTTTCTGCTCTAGATATAAGCTCCTCTTCAGAAGAATCTGAGGGAAGCCAGCCTATCACAGACATACCTGTCAGGCCAACGCCAAAGATGAAGCCTCAGCATACATCTACTCCCAAGTCTAAGCTTCCTTCTAGTAGTAGTCACAGTCATTGCAACAGACCACCCAAGACAGATAGTTTTAAGAAAAACAAATCACAACTTGAAAAGAGTAACTCTTTCCTAACTTCTCCATGTAAACCAAATGAAAACAAAACTCACAAAATAAAATATTCCAAAACTACTAAAACTTTCAAAAACAAACGGGTTACCATTGTCAACATAAATTGCAGATCTTTAAAAGATAAGAAAAAGATTCCAGCATTTCAAATATTTCTACAAGAGGTTAAACCAGATGTTGTAGCTTGTACTGAAACTTGGCTTAACCCTAGCATTAACAATTCAGAAATTTTCCCAGAAAATCATGATTATGAGATTTTTAGAGATGATAGACATGATCGGCTGGGGGGAGGTGTACTCTTGGCCATCTCTAAGCGTCTTGTCTGTGAGGAATGTCCAGATTTAAAATCAGACTGTAACATCGTTTGGGCCAAAATTGCCATACCTGGATTAAAAACTATTTATGTCTCCTCTTTTTACAAACCCAATGAAAATGACCCTGATAGTCTATCAGCACTTTGGGATTCACTTAACAAAATACCTAAAAGTAGCACAATATGGATTTTAGGTGATGTCAACATGCCTGGAGTTGACTGGGACACTGGAATAGTAAAAGATAATTGCAAACTTGCAACATTTTATGGCAATTTCATTGAAAATCTTACTAATTTTAACCTCGAACAAATGGTTAGATCTTCAACCAGAGAAAACAATATTTTAGATTTATTCTTAACAAATCAACCCAGCCAAGTTCAAACATCAACTACCTTACCACCCTTGTCAACATCAGATCATAATATTGTATTCATTGAAACAAACCTGAAAGTTGGCAGACCACCCCAGCCTAAAAGAAAAATCAAGCTCTTTAAAAAACTAATTGGGAATCTCTTAAAAAGGACCTGAATGAATTTTATGCAAACAACTTTGTGAATTTGCCACTAGGTGATGCAAATGCACTGTGGGTAACGTTCAAATGTAAACTGAATGAGCTTTCAGATAAGTACATTCCTACAAAAATGACCAAAGCTAGGAGTGATTTGCCTTGGATTACTAAAAGAATTTCAAAGTTAATCTCTAAACGTGACAAATTTTATACCAAATACAAAAGATGCTTCGACAATAAAAATCAAAGTAAAATCAAACAAAAATTTGTTATTCTTAAAACATCAGTCCAAAAAGAAATCAGGAAAGCTTACTGGGAATACCTAGAATCTGTCATCTTTACTAATGATACTGGAAAAAATGGCAAAAATAAGAAAATGTATTCATTTGTTAAACACAACAAGACTGACAATCAGGGTGTAGCTCCTTTAAAATCAGATGGAAAAGTTTTCACAAAGCCTGTAGATAAAGCAAATATCCTTAACAAGCAATTTGAATCTGTATTTTCTAAACCAAAACCTATAAACTTGAAACACTTGTGTGAAATGAAGTTATTCAATCATGGAAAACTCCAATTTAAGAACCAAATGCCAAATATTGAAATCACACATGATGGTATTTTGAAAATGTTGCAGAACTTGAACCCAAATAAGGCATCAGGCCCTGATCAGATATCACCAAAACTGTTAAAAGAAATGTCAAAAGAAATAGCACCCTTCTTAATCATAATATTTAGTTCTTCCCTACAGTCTGGTATTGTTCCGAATGATTGGAAATCAGCTGTTATAGCCCCTGCTTACAAAAAAGGACCTAAATGTAAACCTAGTAATTATCGACCTATTTCCTTAACATGCATCTGCTCTAAACTTATGGAACACATAATGGTATCAAACATCATGAACCACTTAGATAATAACAATCTCCTTACTCCCTTCCAACATGGTTTTCGCTCAAAGCATAGCTGTGAAACTCAACTTTTATCATTTTCTCAAGAGATTTTTGACAATTTAGAAAAAGGTAAACAAACTGACTTAATTGTGATGGATTTTTCCAAAGCTTTTGATAAAGTTGATCATAAATTGTTATTATATAAACTCATGAAACTTGGTGTAAATAAAACTGCAATATCCTGGATCAGCTCTTTCCTAAATAACAGAACACAATCAGTTGTAGTAGATGGTTCCCATTCATCCACATTGCCAGTCATGTCAGGTGTTCCTCAGGGCTCGGTGCTAGGCCCGTGTCTCTTTCTCTGTTTTATCAATGACATGCCTGAATCAGTTAGATGTAGAATCAGACTTTTTGCAGACGATACCATCATTTATTTAACTATAGACTCCACCACTGATTCAGAAAAACTACAGAAAGATCTTGAAAATTTAGAAAAATGGGAAAGAGACTGGTCGATGGAGTTTAATCCTGAAAAGTGCGAAGTTATGAGAATTACTACAAACGACAAAATTAAATGGTTTCCCTATAAATTACATAACATCGAACTAAAGTCTACTAAACACTCCAAATATTTGGGCGTAACTATCAGTGATGACTTTACCTGGAAAAAGCATATACTAAACACATCTGCTAAAGGCAATATTACTCTTAAATTTATTAAACGTAACATCCAAACAAATAATCGCAAAATCAAAGAAACTGCCTATAAAACTTATGTTCGGCCACAATTAGAATATTGCAATACCATCTGGCACCCGTGGCAAGAAAACCTTAAATATGAAATTGAGAAAGTTCAGAGAGCTGCTGCTCGATATGTCATGAATGATTATTCACATTACAGCAGTGTAACATCTATGCTAGAAACATTAAAATGGCAAACTCTTGAACAAAGACGCATCTTTTCATCATTAGTCATGCTATTTAAAATATCAAATAACTTAGTAATGGTTGATCATCACCATCTTATTCCAACTATCAGAAAACCTTATAACTATGTTATTCCTCATTCTAGAACCAACTACCATTCAACTTCCTTTTTCCCACGAACTATCAGATACTGGAATGCACTACCAACTGAACTAAAGACCTGTGTGAAGCTGTCATCTTTCACATCTGGTCTCCAAGCTCATATGTTCTAGACGTCATATAGATTTTACCTTTTAATCATTCATGTATGATAGCACATTTTATCTTTTATCACAGCATGTTGCTGCATGTATTGTAAAATAGCATTTTAACACTGTCCCCGGCCTCTCAGTGTAATCAGTAATTGATTTTTGAGAGTACGCCCGTAGATGTAGATGAAGACCAAAGAAAGACGGAAGCGTTAGAATTATATTGAATTTGAAATTATTTAATGAAAATTACGTGGACAAAACTCATTTTAAAATGGTGTCCCTGCAGTCAGCAATTAGTGCTATGCGGAAAGACTGTTATCTTGCATCGGTAGATTTATCTGATGCATATTACTCGATCAAGATAAAAGCATCAGACAGAAAATACTTCCGCTTTATTTTAATGAAGTTAAATATCAATTCACAGCACTAGTCATGGGTTATTCATGCAGTCCAAGAATATGGACAAAATTGATGAAACCTGTATATGCTTATCTTCGTTCTTTAGGTCATGTTAGTGTTTATTTCATTGATGATTCTTGGTTGATGGGAAATACATTTGAAACGTGTGCGATGAACGTTTTTGACACTGTCCAGCTAATGGATTCTCTTGGATTAACAGTGAATGAGAAGAAATCAGTGTTAAGTCCATGTAATAGGCTGATATTTCTTGGTTTCATTTTATGTTCAGAAACAATGACTATTCGTCTAACAATTAACAAAAAGAAAGATATTATCAATTTATGCCAAGAATTTCTGCATATCAAGCGATTAACCATTCGAAAATTTTCGAAGTTAATAGGAAAATTAACAGCTGCCACTCCGGGGTACAACATGCCCAACTTTATATAGGACCTTTCGAGAAAGTCAAAGACAAGCAGTTGAAAATACATTATGGAAATTTTAACTCGTTTATGAACATTCCTCGCTTCTTAGACAGTTCTCTTTTATGGTGGATAACTAAAATTGAAAATAGTTTCAAGTACATTACACAGAAAAGACCAACTATTATTCTTTACACAGACGCCTCGTTAAAAATGTACGGCGTCTTGGATGAAACAAATAAGTTAACAACGCAAGGATACTGGTCGACGGACGAACAAAAATTACACATCAACATATTAGAACTGAAAGCCTGTGAAATTGGTGTTAAAACTTTTTTTCAACACACAACTTATGCTCATGTTCACATTTATACTAACAATACGACATGTTGTGCGTACATTAACACGTAGGGGGGAAAGATACCCTCGTTAGACAATATAGCCAGGCAACTATGGTTTTGGAGCATTGAAAGACATATATGTCTATCCGCTGCTCATATACCCGGTGTTTTAAATGAGAAAGATGATAAACTTAGTCGCTCAGGAAATGATGATTTAGAATGGTCGTTAAATGGGGATATTTTCAATAAATTACAAGTTACATATCCTCAAATGCAGATAGATTTGTTTGCATCTCGACTTAATGCTAAACTGACGAAATATGTTACTAGATTTCCAGATCCTGGTGCAATAGCTGTTGACGCTTTTTCATTTGCATGGGATAAATGCTTGTATTACATTTTTCCTCCTTTCAGTACTCTACAGCGAATTCTGCAGAAGATAGAGGAAGACGAGACAAATGCAATTTTGGTGGCACCGATATGGCCCACACAGGCATGCTGGCCAGTTCTAATCAATCTGATAAAGGGACAATGTTATTTACTCCCCCAAACGAAAAAAATATTAAAGTTAGAACACAAACCAGGAACAAAATATCCTCTGACAAAAATGCGACTAGCAGCTTTCGATATATCGGGCAAGCTTTGCGAAAGCAAGGCATACTGAAACAATCTAGAACACTCATTATTGACTCATGGCGATCTAGCACACGCAAACAGTACAACACTTATATTAAAAAAAAGGTTACTTCATTGCGAAGGGAAAGATAATCCCTTTAAACCAACCAACTATAAACAATGTTTTAAACTGTCTGGAAAGTTTGTTCAACACTGGTCTCAGTTACACAGCATTGGGTACTGCAAGATCGGCAATTAGTTGTTATGTTAGACTTACAGGCAACAAGGATTTTTCACACAATGAGCTGATTTCACGATTTATGAAGGGTGTATTTCAACGGAAACCAGCATTACCTCGTTATTCGACCACATGGGATGTAAAGATAGTACTTAATTACCTTCAGTCAATGGATACTACCACGTTGCTGGCCTTATCTTGCAAATTAAGCATGCTGTTTTTACTCGTGTCAGCACAACGATGTCAAACTTTACATGTTATGAAGTTATCAGATGTTAACATTTATGTTGATAGGGTAATCATAAATATATCAACTACACTAAAACAAACAAGACCCAGCATAAATTAAGCACCCATTACTTTATTGGCGTATGAACTTGATCCTCGTTTGTGTATTGTGACGATCATTAAAGTATACATTAAACGAACACAGCATCTGCGGAAAGATCAGATGTTTCTAATCTCCACTGTCAAACCACATGGTGCGATTTCAAAACAAACAGTGGGGCGTTGGGTGTAAATGACTATGCGGAATGCGGGCATGAGGAATGTTTTAAGCCACACAGTACCAGATCGGCATCTGTTGCTCATGCATTTTACAATGGTGTTCCGTTACATACAATCGTAAGAACAGCTGGCTGGAGCAATTGTAAGACATTTGCTAAGTTTTACAACAGACCAATAGCTCCTCAGGGCAATTTGTGTAGCCTAAATATCACACAATAAACTTTGTTTTTGTATACACCTTTAATGTGTTATATATTGTTGGATGCTTGTCTCTCTATTATTATGGAAGTAATTAAACAGACTTCATCATCTAATATGTATTTTGGGTGATATTTATATTATATTTTGTACCAATCGGCTCTAAACAATCTGTGGGGCCCTTTAGGGAGTTTAAGTGTTGGATGAAATTTAATGATTAAGCGAGACTTACCTGTAAGTTGAAGGTTGATCATAATTTCATCCGACACAAAACTCCCTAAGGGCTCATACACCCACCCACAACCACCTGTTTATTTTATTTTTTACGATTACTACAAAATATTTCCCTCATGAATGACTCTAAAAATGACCCGGCCCGGCCGCTGATAAGCTGCGTCCTAATCTGTGTGAGCCCTTAGGGAGTTTCGTGTCGGATGAAATTATGATCAACCTTCAGTTTACAGGTAAGTCTCGCTTAATCATTAAATTAGCTTTACTTGAATAAGGTGTGTGTATCCAAGCAAAACAGACCCAGATTTCCAGACCAGTCTTAAACTCTTCAATGCCATCATCTGTACCAAAATAATGTTCTGTTCCGAAATTGGATGAAACAATATTGGCTGTCGTATTGCCAGGTAAGAATTGGCAAAAAGAGCTGACTATTATGAGGTTTGATGATTTCAAATGTTCAGACAGGAGAGCAATAACTTATGTCTACAATATTGATTTATTATTGTATAATAATATTAGTAGAGATCTAATTTATTATTTCTCTTGATACATTTGAACAAAAGAATGTGTATATTTTAGCCCTCACATGAAGCTTAGCAAAGATTGCTAAAGAATTCAATCCCATGCATGACTTTGGTTGCTATGACCATATAAGGTGAAGATTTGAATATGTTGTTAGAGGATACATGGATTTTGCTCTATTCAGTGACAGAGAAAGGGTATCTTAGTGATTGGAAATGATTTGTACTATACTTGTGGCGGGGCTTATGTTTTTAAAACTGTTCAGAAAAAGAAAGAAAACATTTGTAGATCATTTTCAAAGTTGGCTTTATTCATCATGAAATTTCATTGAATTAGAAATATTAATTAGGCATATATGCAGTAAACCAATGAAATAACAATTTCTAGTAGTTTATAGGAAAAACACTTTCTACCTTGTGGAAAACGTTCTGAGTTCAAATCTCAGCAGGAACGTACTTTCACTGGTAATTGCATGAAGCTTAAAATATTTATTTCTATTATAATGACAAAGGGGTGATATTTAATTTTCAAAATAAGTAACAAGTATGATTTATAGCATTTTTGATTTTTTAAATAAACTTTGTTGAGCATATTCTGTCTTGAATGGAAAAAGTACCATACCATTTCTGCATTTTGTAGTTTCTCTTACCCCAAGATGAACACAATTGTTAAACCATACAGTGTATAAAAACTCTCTGGTGTCTGTTGAAGTCTGTAGATTTTCATTTATTTGCAGCATTGGCTTCATTGTTTCTGTCATAGTGCCACAACTCTCTGACAATGTCAACACAACCAATGGTGTTGAAACTCAAAATAAGCCTTTGAAACATCACTACTTAAATAAGTGTGGTGGCATCAAGAGTTTGTCTGCACTGGTCACAACACTGTCTCAGAAATTTGAGCATGATGCTAGAAAAAAGGTAGCTTTGCACATTCATGATAAATGAAACTTTTCCCGCAACAAAGTTGGAGGAGGGAGGGAGCTGCATTTTTTATTTTGTGGTAGTCTTGTAATTGATTCACAAACATTATAGGTATTTTAGATGTATCTGTTTCAATTTTGCAGATAAAGAAAATGTTGAAAGTTCTGAGAAATCAATTGCAGAAGAAAATAAACCTGTTACTGATGTACATGGAGACAGAGCTATTGACTCTGCGTTTCTCAGTGGCAAGGTAAGACAGTGTCCATAAATAAGAACGATTATTTATTTTTAGAAATACATGGCATTTATTTTTATAATTATTCTTTTCAAATTGGAAAATGATGTAATGTGAATTAATTTCTATAAAGTGCATCAGTAAAGGTTTTCAGCCTTTCCGGTACTGTGCGCTGATTCTGAAAACATTATCAACAGAATAAAAAATTACATCTCTTCAAATCGTAGCACATTTGTAATAGTGACAGCGGTATAATCATTGAAAATGTTGGGCAGAGGAAGAGGACGAAAAGGACCTGCAACAGTTAATTCTCCTTCCAGTCCGAAACACAAAAGAAAGGATCCTGCTAGGAAACTTGAGGAGGATAAAGACATCTGGGTCATCGGTGATTCTATCCCTTTCTGGTAAGAGGGCTATACACAGAGGAACTCCAAATCTCCAACAACCCATGGACACTACAATTGCATGGTTGGGAATTCATGATATGTGCTGGTATGATTTTTGTTACAGCCTTCAATGTGATGTTCTTCTTAGGCTTCCTGAAAGATAATTGTTATAAATTTAGGAGGCAACAACTTAACAGCTAGATAAAGTCACTGAAAAACTTCCAACCTTAACAAAAGAAGTTATCTCTTACATATGGGAAGCTTTGCCAAATGCCATCTTAATTTGGCTCAACATCCTTCAGCGGATATCCTGGGGTCATATAGCCTCAAGTAATGTCTCTATGGAGAAAAAAAACACCACCGCGTCAATATGTGGGGCTTTCAGCTGGTCACTTCCAAGGGAATTATAAAGGTTGAGAAAAAGTGTTATTTTGACAATAATTAAAAAATATAGTTTAGAATTCCTTTTCATTATTAAGTGAAATACAAATCTATAAGAAAGAAATGTGTGCCATGCATTTTCAGAATATCAGTGTAGATGCAATACATAACTCATTTAGACTATATGATACCGTACTTTTGAAAAAGAAAATCAAACAACTTCAATTTTTAAAGAGACGAGTACAGCCATCAAAGACATCATCAGTTCACTCAGTTCAGTACAGATTAACTCAGGAAGAACAGGTGGAAACATCTTTATGGAATGGACTATTTTAAGTCCAGTGTAAGTCATATTTGATAAATATAATTTAATATTTACAGTCAATGTGGCAAATACTATTACATTTTATGATATAAGTTGTAAAAGATATATTCCCTTTATTAACTTTTCTGAAAGTTTAAGATCCAAACTTTATAAGAAAGCCTCCTGCAGCGGAAATAATATTTCTTAAAGGCAGTGACAGAGTCTAAACAATCGTTTCACATTACATACTGTTCCAGAAGTTAGTACCTCCCTAATTATCTCCCTTGCGTTCGCAAATATCGGACTACGCAGATCGAAGCAGATAATGCGGAGCTAAGCAAAAGTCCCATTTTTAAAGATGTAATTTGATTCTGACTTTGTATGTTAGAGAAACAGAGACATACTGCCCGGGAACAGCCTAAAAGCATTCCATTATGGCCAGCTGACCAGTTACAAAGACCAGCAGACCGGCACCCACCTGTGGACCTGCTAGCTAAGGAGCAAACAACAAGTAAGAAAAAAATAAATTGTTTGCATTTACAATAAGGCCAGATTTCACACGCAGCGTAAGGCTGACAAATCTACAATATATCTTAGAATAACAACAAATATGCCCTATCAAGTTTAAGTGGACTAGCGAGTACTGTGTGTCGAGCACTGCATTTTAAATTTTCTCAACTTTGGGTGTTTAATCACAAAGTTAAATGTTAGAAAAAAACTTGTTTATGCTTTCAGGTAACATATTTTGTCTCAGTTTTCCGAAATTCAATGTTACAGTTTGATCGTGTTCATCTTTTTTATTGCAGCTGATAGTCAGTCATCTGCCCAGGAGCAGCCTCCAAGCAAACTATTACGGCCAGCTGACCAGTTACAAAGACCAGCAGACAGGCACCTAGTTTTGGACCTGCTAGCTAAGGAGCAAACAACAAGTTCTGCATATTTTAGCTCGGCTGGAACTTCAAATTCAGGTAAGACATTAACTTGTTGCATTTACAAGTATTAAAACTTAAAACCCATATCTATTTTTCACTTGCCTAAACCCAGATCTCACAAGCAGCGTAAACCTGACAAATGAGCCGTTGTGTACAGAGCAATTGTAAAATATAAAATTTAATCAATTTTGATCTATCATAACAACAAATGTGGACTAGCGAGTACTGTGTGTGGAGCACTGCATTTAAATTTTCTCATCTATTTTAAAATGTATTCATCTGATGGAACATTATGAAGATTCAGACGTATGTATGGGAACAAGGTAGGTCGTTTAATATTTTACATTCATGATGCCATGATCTCCTCCTAAACCTTTAACCCAATATTGATGAAACTTTACAGTAATATTCTTTGGATGGTCCCCTACAGAAATTGCTCAAATCAAACTTGGCCCCGTCCCGTCCCGGGGGTCGCTTAATTTTTACATAGACTTGTATAGGAAAAACTTTAAACTCTTCTTGTCAGAAACTATAATAATAAGGCATAGAGCATAGATATTTTCAATATTGGCCCCTCCCTTGGGTTCACTTGATTTTTACATAGACTTGCATAGGAAAAAATTTTAAAAAATCTTCTTGTCAGAAACTATAAAGCTTAGAGCTTAGATATTTGGTATGTAGCACCGTCTAATGGACCTCTATAAAGATTTTTCAGATTATGGCTCCAGGGTCAATATTGGCCCTGTCCCAGGGGTCACTTGATTTAACATAGACTTATATAAGAGAAACTTTAAAGATCTTGTCAAAAACAAGAAAAACTACCTCTTAACACAAATTTTAGTAGACAAAGAAGTACCGTACCTCTGCATAACAGCCACAATGACCAGTACAGAAATAGACAGAATAATATAGATAGTCTAACAAATAATGACTACAGAACAGAAAACAGATTACCTAATTCAGTAAACACAAACAACAGGACTAGTAGAAATTTGGGGAACGAGTACAGGTCTGCCCACAGGGAGTATTCAGTCACAGAACCAGAGGGGCCACCGATATTAATTCCAAAAGGCCAGAGTATGGGTATGCAAGCTATGCCCACACATTGACACAGGATTCCGAAAAAAACACAACTAGACATGTTATAAGCAGCCATTTAATATTTGCCTACAAATGTAACATGTGTGCCGCTACAATAAAAGACGAGACAAACATCGCTGTAACCCCTTCCAGGCATCAAACTTAACATTACACCAAACAGCAAGTGGAGCGCTAGGACAAGAACCAGATAAAATACTTAACAAACATAAAATAGATGACTACCTAGAGACCTCAATCAGAACACAAACCAGGAAACACCATCTCAAATCAACAACAAAAGCTAAAATGGAAAAAGCACAGAATTATACCATTCCAAAAACTAAAAGTATCATCAAATTCCACAAGATACAAAAAGATCTAGAACTGTCATATACTGACACTGAGGATGAATTTGTATTCAGTAACGTGCCTGATGACTTTTTAACTTTTGATGGCATTGAAAACAAAGAAAATACAACTCAGAAAACAGACTCCCAAAAACAAAGATTAACTAAAGACAACAAGGAAATCAAAACACCTACAGAAACTAATGAGAAAGATAAAACAAGTAAGACAGAACAATTGTATGAATCTTTTGATAGAAAAGAAAAACGAAAGGAAACAGAATCAACAGAGACAAAAACCAAAGAAAGACTCTCTAGCAAGTCAGGAAAAGAACCCACTCATCATAAAGAAAGTAAAAGACCTAAACAAAACAAGAAAGAAGCCAATAAAGAAACAAAGTTAACACAAGAAACAAACAAGCACAATAGTAAATCATTTAACTCAAAAAAAGTAAGAAAACCATAGGGACTATAAAACAGAAGGAAACAAGCTTAAAGAAAGGAAAATGCATAAGTCCAATTAGATGAAGGAGAAAATGAACAAAACAAATATGAAAAGACACAAAGCTGATACAACCAAAGAAACTCCATCCCGTAAAATCATACAACTTGGAACACCACCATTTCGGACACCAAAATTAAACAAAAAAATCTTCAAACACCAAATTACAGAAAATCCCTCAATCAACCTACAAGGACAATAGTACCAAAGATACAACTTTTACTTTTTTACCATATAGATCTTAGAATAACAACAAATATGGCCTATCAAGTTTAAGTGGACTAGCGAGTACTGTGTGTCGAGCACTGCATTTAAATTTTCTCAACTTTGGGTAAAAAATTTGGCCACAAAGTCAAATTTTAGAAAAAAAAACAAACTTGTTTATGCTTTCAGGTAACATATTTTGTCTCAGTTTTCCGAAATTCAATGTTACAGTTTGATCGTGTTCATCTTTTTTATTGCAGCTGATAGTCAGTCATCTGCCTAGGAGCAGCCTCCAAGCAAACCATTACGGCCAGCTGACCAGATACAAAGACCAGCAGACAGGCACCTAGTTTTGGACCTGCTAGCTAAGGAGCAAACAACAAGTTCTGCATATTTGAGCTCGGCTGGAACTTCAAATTCAGGTAAGACATTAACTCGTTGCATTTACAAGTATTAAAACTTAAAACCCATATCTATTTTTCACTTGCCTAAACCCAGATCTCACAAGCAGCGTAAAACTGACAAATGAGCCAATGTGTACAGAGCAATTGTAAAATATAAAATTTAATCAATTTTGATCTATCATAACAACAAATGTGGACTAGCGAGTACTGTGTGTGGAGCACTGCATTTAAATTTTCTCATCTATTTTAGAATGTATTCATCTGATGGAACATTATGAAGATTCAGACGTATGTATGGAAACGAGGTAGGTCGTTTAATATTTTACATTCATGATGCCATGATCTCCTCCTAAACCCTTAACCCAATATTAATGAAACTTTACAGGAATATTCTTTGGATGGTCCCCTACAGAAATTGCTCAATCAAACTTGGCCCCGTCCCGGGGGTCGCTTGATTTTTACATAGACTTGTATAGGAGAAAGACTCTCTAGCAAGTCAGGAAAAGAACCCACTCATCATAAAGAAAGTAAAAAACCTAAACAAAACAAGAAAGAAGCCAATAAAGAAACAAAGTTAACACAAGAAACAAACAAGCACAATAGTAAATCATTTAACTCAAAAAAAAGTAAGAAAAACGGGACTATAAAACAGAAGGAAACAAGCTTAAAGAAAGGAAAATGAATAAGTCCAATTAGATGAAGGAGAAAATGAACAAAACAAATATGAAAAGACACAAAGATGATACAACCAAAGAAACTCCAACCCGTAAAATCATACAACTTGGAACACCACTATTACGGACACCAAAATTAACAAAAAATCTTTAAACACCAAATTACAGAAAAACCTCAATCAACCTACAAGGACAATAGTACCAAAGATACAACCTTTAATCAAAAGACATGGAAATAAATCTAAGTTACACTCGGAAAATAGTTCAGTATAATGACTTAGAAATTGACTTAGAGTCTGACCATGATTATGAAGATCCAATACCTTAACTATCAGATGATAAATTACACCTTGAATAAACCACAAATACACTTCACCACATTCAACAGACCCAGGAAACCTTCATCAAATTAAATGTTGGTGGAATAATCACAAGTAAAACAATGCTGAAATCTTCACCAAATTCCGTCTTGGCAAAACTAGATGATGTATCCTCAGCAATGCTGAAAATAAATTACACCATTTTCATTGACAGATCTGGAAAACATTTTGAATTTTAACTTCCAAGTAGTCCATATTCTGACAGAAGGTGTTATCCATCAAATGAAGTCAGAAATCATGTCTTCATTGGCACTAAATCAAAATAGGTAGAGCTGTTTTGAAGTATTGAATGCTATGTACCCAATGTATTATGTTGTTCTAAGTGTAACAGCTGTCTTTTTTCGCACAACTTAATCTGTTATATGCTCAAAAGGGCCATGTGGATGTCTGTCCATCCTTTAGCGATTTCATATTTGCTCTGTATCTCATTAACTGATTGAAAGAATTATTGACTTTTAATGGCAGAAGTGATTACCATAATGAGTGCTGGTTTCAGCTGGACACAGAGGCTGCATGGCATACTGTGTATATTTCATGTCCAGTTGTATTCTTAAACTCCTTGAAGGATGTGCAGTGGGCAGGTTTGTGCTGGTTTAGGTCAAGGTGATACATACCGATATAATTTGTGAATGTTTTGTGTCTACCTGTAATCTTAACCTCCTCAAAGAAAATTGAAAGAGTTTTGCATACCTGTTTACCTTAATAAGATGATGGTTTTATAAGTTGGTTTCGATCAAGATGAAGGGCACAGTTACTCCCCTGCGAAATGTAGTTCATGAAGTTATGGACTTTTCAAGCCAGTCATGAATTGTTCATGAACCATTCTTAATCAGTTCATGAACTTTTGGATATGAACTGTCCTTAAAGAGTTGTCCATGAACTGATTAAGAATTGTTAAAGTACTAGCCACAGTTCCTAAGCAGTTCATGATGAGTACCCGAACCAGAAACACTGCTTTTTGTCCATTAGACAACATTTCAACAAGGCTATTACAGAAGTATGTTACAGATAATGTACTAATGGACAGCACATACGAAACAACAAAGTATAATCTCCTTCTCTGTTTCCTTTGTGTGCTAACTAGTGTAGGCTATTATGTTGTGTTTACTTTTATTAATGGAAAAGAAACAAAACAACAAATCCAGGAAGCCTTGTTGAAGGTAAAACAGTGGAATGTGGAATGGAAACCTCAATTTTTTATGTGTGATATGGACCAGAGACAGATAGGGGCAGTAGAAGAGTTATTTGAAGGTATACATGTAATGAATTCACTATTGATCTCTTTTTTTATGAAACTTCAGATATGTTGATGGTGGAGTTGTGTTACATAATCATATGCTGTTTTTGTTTGCAATGTATTTTTTCAGAGAAGTGTGTAAAATATTATCGCACTACTATTACACTTTTTTACACCTTCGAAGGGTGGTATATTCTAGTCGCATTGTCCGTCTGTTCTTCCATCTGTCCCATCTTCTGTATGCAACCCCTACAATTTTTTGATTGTCATCAAACTTTCATACAATGACCACTATCAGGTGCCAGAGTGCATATACTTTGTCTTTAGCAATTTTATCAGTTTTTGGAAAAGTTATTGCTCTTAGTTTAATTTTAATTACTTTTCTGTGCAGCTACTCCTACATTTCCCATACAAGGTAGAAAAACAGTTTTGAAAGATTTTTTTTTCTGTAAAAGACATGTGATGACCTATGCATACAAAAAACTTGATCAATAACTTTCGAAACACATCAGTTTTGAAAATTTATTAATTTTACCATCCATGCAACCTTTGTGAACGGCACAGAGAGTAGGCATGAAGTAGATGGTTTCATACAAAAAGAATTGGGGAACACGTTAAAGTAGACATGATCAAGTTGTAAGTTTATTACCTTGAGAATGGAAATGTTTTGAGTACAAACATAACTATACAAAGTAAATTCATTTTTGGAAATTGAATGCAAAAATTTAAACAAGTTAAAAAATAAGAATAAAAATTTTTGATGTCAAAACAGTAGATATTAATTATATTGTAGACCTCATTTTTTGTTTGACTTAGATTTATTTACTACATGTAATTAAATATAAAAGAAGTGGACTTTAGGTTTGTAAAATTTCAGTTTTGAAATTTAAGTTACGCTGCAAATATGTTAAGTTTCAAAAATCTTACATTAACTTTATTTGAATAAGGTGTGTACCGGTGCAATCTTACATTAGTTTCACTTGAATAATATAAGGATGTATCTATGCAATCTCACTTTAGTTTTATTTAAACAAGAGCTTGTCACAGACAAAGAAACATTCCCCTACCGGTGCAATGTCCATCTCCCTAACTCCAACCCATATGTGGAAATTGACTAAAGAATTTTTCTGAGACATGCATAATCTCCATATGATCCTCTATCCATGTTTAAAGTAGCATAAAAGAAGAAAATGTCATAGGTCAAGGTCATTTAGAGGTTAAGGTCAAAGAAATATATGTTGTTGAGAAGGTTTTATCGAAAGGGTTGTAGTGACCAAGTTTAAAGTAATTCTGTTCAGAAATAAGGAAATTATGGCCAAACTTATAGTTTTTGGACAAGAAAACTTTAAGGTCAAGGTCATTCAGAGGTCAAGGTCACAGAAATGTACTTCATTGGAATGGTCTTGTCCAAGGTATTGTTGTGGCCAAGTTTGAAGTAATTTCATTCAGTATGAAGGGAAATATGTCAATGGTAAAGTTTTCGGAGGAAATGACTGATAAACGGACGGACAGTTCCTCCTTTAGATTAATAAAAAAATGAGGTGGATATTCTCCATACTGCCATTTATCCACATTTCACTGGATACAGTTTTTAGGGAAAGACAAATGTACCAATTTTTTCAACAAAGGATGAAAAAATTCGAAGTTCAAGGATGATAATTCTGACAATTTAGGTGCTAGAATTATGAGCCTTGTCACATATGATGTGGGTTATGATAAGAAACCAATATTTAAAGTTTGAAGTAGATACATTAAGAAATAATGAAGTTATATACAAAAAAACCACATTTTTCATGAAAATTCTAAATTCAAGGGGGATACATCTAATAATTTTGGAGCTAGAGTTGTGAACCTTGAGTTGCATTATCTTCATACCGTCACCTATCCATACTTCATGCTTCCAAAAAAAATGTTCAGTACTTTTTGAGTTTTACAAAAACACACATTTTTTAAACCTTGAGGTGCATTATTTTCATACTATCACCTATCCATTTTTTTATGTTTCATAGAATTATTCTTAGAACTTTTTGAGTTATCACAAATATTGTTATATTTGCCATATTTTAAGTATAACTGTTGCTATAGCAACCAAAATTTTCAACATATGAAGAAAAAAAAAAGACGCGCATAATCTCCAGACTCCCATTTACCCATATTTCAAGTTTCATTAAAATATTTTCAGTACTTTTTGCGTTATCACGGGATCCAGTTTTTGTGACGGACGGACAGACTGACGGACGGACTGACGGACGGACGGAGGGTAAACCTATAGTCCCCTCCGGTTTAACCGGTAGGGGACTAATAAAGTGTGTGTATCCATGCAATCTTACCTTAGCTTTACTAGAATAAGGTGTGTGTGTCCATGCAATGTTACATAAGCTTTACTTGAATGAGGTGTGTGTATCCATGCAATGTTGCATAAGCTTTACTTGAATGAGGTGTGTGTATCCATGCAATCTAACATTAGCTTTACTTGAATGAGGTGTGTTTATCCAAGCAAAACAGAGCCAGATTTCCAGACCAGTCTTAAAGCGCGTGCTCGATTGGAAATTCCGACTGTTAGAACAGGGAGAACTCCAATCGAGTGCGTCGGAACTGTGTTCTGGCAGCGCTCTACCAATTCCATCGAAAAAGGTGGTGTGAACGGAATCGGTCGAGGTTTATACTATACCCAAGATGGCGGCGGTCTCACTGCAAACATGTGAGTTCTGTGTTTTGAAAGCGAATGTTGTAAAAATTATACTTCTGCCCGATTGTTTACGATAACAATTTAATTGTTTGTTACATATAAAGTAAGAAGCGAGTATATTTGCTACCGATATTTCCCTTGCTTCCGACAGCGAGTAATATCCGACTATAGAGCGCCCCCGATTGTGACCTAGTTTAACGACATCCGCCATCTTGGTAGACAACTTCAATCGATATCATGGCGGAAGTGAAATTAAAGCCAGTTTTATCTCAGAAAAAAATCGTTTTACGTAAATCTGGAAATAAAAGTGAACGTAAGAGTGAGACTAAATATAGAGATGGACTTGAGAATGTTGAAAGAGACAGATATGATGCAAAAATAGCGTTAATAAATGGCCAGGATCCGAACAATTGTGACCTGGTCTACGGACGTCAATCTTCTACCGGACACAACATACATTAATGTTCTCAACTACCTTATTTTCACCCCAAGTCCATATACAGCCGAAGATCTGCAGTGTTAGAAAGGACTTGACGTTTACAATCAGCTAGTGTGTGGCTGGGTGCGAGATGTGGTGTCTTGTGTCATCAATGACAGATGTGTAACGACTGCCAAGGTAGATGAAATCGTTTTTATTAACAATAACATTTGTAGATCAGATCCATGGCATCCAAACATTTATATCTGTTATAAAAACTATTTATGAGAAATATTAATAGATTCTTTCATTATTGCACCAGATTTAATGCTTACCTGCCAATCTCTTACTGCATTTTTTTAAGCAGGCACATGATGCTTTATGACTGCAGTGCTTTATGAGTGATAAACTTGCATCGTCTCAGTGAAATATCATAACTCGCATCGTCTGAGTGTCATGAGGTCTAGATAAAGCTTTAACACTGTAGTGCTTCATACTTGACGGACCATTGTTCGCATCTTCTAAGTGTCGAGGGATATAGCTTTCATCCAGTGTAGATCCAGATCAGATGGTACAGATTGCCGATGAGGATCTACACTGGTTTTGTATGTTACAAAAGGCATATCAATTGTGTAAATGTTTAACTGAAACCCGTTTAATATGTAAATGTGTTATAGTAGTTTGTAAGTTTTAAAAGCAAATTCAATTTTTTCCAGGTTCTACATTCTCAGCGGTTGAATGATGTTCCACTGAGGCCATGGATCATATCAGAAAAGACAGGAAGAGTGCTATCAGCTCAATGTACTTGTATGGCTGGCTGTGGGGAAACGTGCACTCATGTGGCCGCTTTGCTCTTCTACATTGAAACAGTAGTGAACATCCGCAATTCAAAGACAGTTACAGAAGAAAAAGCATGGTGGAAATTACCAGCAGCGTTTCGAGGGGCCTCATATAGTGAACTGCAAGACATAGACTTTACATCGGCCAAAACCATGAAAAAGAAACTGGATGCCTCTGTTGCTGATCAGCCATTCTCTACTCCCAAACCCCAAACAAGAAAGACTGTAAACCCTCCAAACCCAGAAAGACTATCAACCTTTTTCCGTGAATTAAGTGTTGGACCATCAAAACCTGCCATACTATCTGTCATTCCAGAACATTCCGACAAATACATTCCAACTGTGCTACAAGGAGATTTTCCGAAGCCTCTAACAAGTCTTAGAAATGAAAATGCCATGCATATGAACTATGGGGATTTGCTCAGAGAATGTGAACAGGTTGACATTACTGTTAATGAAGATCAGGTTAAGCTGGTAGAAGCTGTAACCAGGGACCAAGCTAAAAGCAAAGTGTGGCACCAGGTCGGATAACAGCTTCTAAAATGAAGGCAGTATGTCGCACAAACCCTTCCAGCCCTGCACAGAGCCTGATAACAGGAATCTGCTATCCCTCCAGTAAAAGATTGGAAACGAAGGCGATAGAATGGGGATGCTCCCACGAAACACTGGCACGAGACATGTTATTCGAAAAAATGTCTCCGCTTCACGAGAACATGAAACTTGAAAAGTGCGGACTTTATATATCTACTGATCATCCACATATAGGGGCATCACCAGATGCTGTTTTATCGTGTGATTGTTGCGGCAAGTTCACTGTGGAAATTAAGTGTCCATTCTGCAAAAAAGATGCTAGCCTCAGTGAAGTGTCTGATAATAAATTTTATCTGCAGAAAGATAGCGAGGGAAATCTGAAGTTGGATCCATGCCATGAATATTATTACCAAGTTCAGACACAGCTTGGAGTTTGTGGCCTTGAAATTGTCATCCGAAGAACTGTCAAGAATTTCGTCAAATAATAGAAGTTTAGCCGACATTACTATGATTCAGTTCCGACAATTTCACTCGTTTGGCAGATTCTGTGGAAGAGTCGGAATTTGATTCTGGCACAGTTCCGACAGCCCAATCGAGCGCGCCCAAAGTCTTCAATGCCATCATCTGTACAAAAATAACGTTCTGTTCCGAAATTGGATGGAACAATATTGGCTGCCGTAATGCCAGGTAAGAATAGGCAAAAACAGCCAGCTATTATCAAATTAGATGATTTCAAATTTTCAGGCAGCAATGCAATAACTCATGTCTACAATATTGATTTATTATATTTAGTATAATAATATTAGTAGAGATCTAATTTATTATTTCTCTTGATACATTTGAACAAAAGAATGTGTATATTTTTAGCCCTCACATGAAGCTCAGCAAAGATTGCTATAGAATTCAATCCCATGCATGACTTTGGTTGCTATGGCCATATAAGGTGAAGGTTTGAATATGTTGTTAGAGGATACATGGATTGTGCTCTATTCAGTGACAGAGAAAGGGTATCTTGGTGAGCTTTAGTGATTGGAAATGATTTGTACTATACTTGTTGCGGGGCTTATGTTTTTAAAACTGTTCAGAAATAGAAAGAAAACATTTGTAAATCATTTCCAAATTTGGCTTTATTCATCATGAAATTTCATTGAATTAGAAATATTAACTAGGCATATATGCAGTACACCAGTGAAATAACAATTTCTTGTAGTTTAAAGGAAAAACACTTTCTACCTTGTGGAAAAAGATTTGAGTTCAAATCTCAGCAGGAACGTACTTTCACTGGTAATTGCATGGAGCTTAAAATATTTATTTCTATTATAATGACAAAGGGGTGATATTTAGTTTTCAAAATAGGTAACAAGTATGATTTATAGCATTTTTGATTTTTTAAATAAACTTTATTGAGCATATTCTGTCTTGAATGGAAGAAGTACCATACCATACTGGTGTTATGCATTTTGTAGTTTCTCTTACCACAAGATGAACACAATTGTTAAACCATACAGTGTATAAAAACTCTCTGGTGTCTGTTGCAGTCTATAGATTTTCATTTATTTGCAGCATTGGCTTCATTGTTTCTGTCATAGTGCCACTACTCTCTGACAATGTCAACACAACCAATGATGTTTAAACTCAAAATAACCTTTGAAACATCACTACTAAAATAAGTGTGGTGGCATCAGGAGTTTGTCTGCACTGGTCACAACACTGTCTCAGAAATTTGAACATGATGCTAGAAAAAATTAGCTTTGCACATTCATAATTAATAAAACTTCTCCCCGCAACAAAGTTGGAGGAGGGAGGGACTTGCATTTTTTATTTTGTGGTGGACTTGTAATTGACTCCCAAACATTATAGGTATTTTAAATGTATGTGCTTCAATTTTGCAGATGCAGAAAATGTTGAAAGTTCTGAGAAATCAGTTGCAGAAGAAAATAAACCTGTTACTGATGTACATGGAGACAGAGCTATTGACTATACGTTTCTCAGTGGCAAGGCAAGACAGTGTACATAAGTAAGAACGATTATTTATTTTTAGAAACACATGTCAATTTTTTAGAATTATTCTATTCAAATTAGAAAATGATGTAATGTGCATTAATTTCCATATGCTGCATCAATAAAGGTTTCCAGCCTTTCCGGTACTGTGCGATGATTCTGAAAATATTATCAACAGATTAAACAAGAGCCACCGCAAGCGGGGGCCACGCACGACTTTTTTCTATTTCCAAAGGCAAACACATCAGAGGAAGCACATTGTGGTGAAGGGATTTCAAATGAAACATCATTTGGAAATATAATTATACATAACAAAGTTATGGCCATTTTTAGCAACATTCAGAAATTTGACCTTAAAAGTCTAGGTCAAGTTCAGTTTAATCTTCTCTGGAGGTATTGTCTAAAAAGTAGTTACGTCCAAGCATGAAGACAATACATCCATTAACAACAAAGATATAGCCAAGTTAAGTAATGTCAAGGTCATTTAAAGGTCAAGGTAATGCTTGAATTGTTTAACACGTTTCTTTTATTCTCAGTGTTGTTTTGTCCCTGTATAGGTCAAATCCGTCCATAAAACCAGAAGTTTGGCTATTTTAGCAAAATGCAATAATTAGAAATTTGACTGTAAAGGTCATTTAAAGGTTAAGGTCATACTTGAATAATTTAACATGTAGGTTTTGTCATAAGCCTTGTTTTGTCCAAGTAGTAATAAACAAGAGGGCCAATGGCCCTAAAGCACTAACCTGGGTTCAAAGATGAAAGAAATTTTTATGAATGTAATGATGCAGATCACAAAAATGGACCAATGCAATTTCATTGCCATTGCTCCAAAAACAAAAAGGAGGTCAGTAGGTCAAAATATAGGTCATGAGATGACATTTTTGAAATCCGAACGAAAAGCTGTACACACAGTCCAAATTTCATTGCCATAGCTCCAAAAACAAAAAGTAGGTCAGTAGGTCAAAAATATAGGTCATGCAATGACATTTTTGAAATTGGAACAAAAAACTGTGAACATGGTCCAAATTTCATTGCCATAGCTCCAAAATAAAAAAGTAGGTCAGTAGGTCAAAAATATAGGTCATGCCATGACGTTTTTCAAATTGGAACAAAAAACTGTGTACATGGTCAAAATTCATTGCCATAGCTCCAAAAACAAAAAGGAGGTCAGTAAGTCAAAAAAATAGGTCATGCGATGACATTTTTGAAATCGGAAAGAAAAACTGTGCACATTGTCCAAATTTCACTGCTGTAGTTAAAAAACAAAAAAATAGGTCAGTAGGTCAAAAATATAGGTCTTGCTATGACATTTTTGAAATTGTAACAAAAAACTGTGTACATGGTCCAAATTTCATTGCCATAGCTCCAAAAACAAAAAGTAGGTCAGAAGGTAAAAAATATAGGTCATGCCATGACATTTTTGAATTCGAAACGAGAAACTGTGCACACGGTCCAAATTTCATTGCTGTAGCTAAAAAACAAAAAAATGAGTCAGTAGGTCAAAAATATAGGTCATGCCATGACGTTTTTGAATTCGAAAGGAAAAACTGTGCACACGGTCCAAATTTCATAGCCACAGGTCCAAAAACAAAAAATAGGTCAGTAGGTCAAAAATATAGGTCATGCTATGACATTTCTGAAATTGAAAGGAAAAACTGTGCACACAGTCCAAATTTCATTGCTGTAGCTAAAAAACAAAAAAGTAGGTCAGTAGGTCAAAAATATAGGTCATGCTATGTTTTTGAAATCAGAAGAAAAAACTGTATTCAAGGTCCAAATTTCATTGCCATAGCTCCAAAAACAAAAAGTAGGTCAGTAGGTCAAAAATATAGGTCATGCCATGATGTTTTTGAAATCGAAATAAAAAACTGTGCACAGTCCAAATTTCATTGCTGTAGCTCAAAACCAGAAAGTAGGTCAGTAGGTCAAAAATATAGGTCATGCGATGACATTTTTGAAATCGAAACGAAAAAGTGTTGTTTTGTCTAAGTCTGATTCAAATCCAACCATAAATTACATAATTATGGCCAGTTTTAACAAAATTCAATGATTTGACTTTGACCTTCAAGGTCATTTAAAGGTCAAGGTCAAACCTGAAATAATCATAATGTCGGATTTGTCACAACTGTTGTTTAGTCCAAGTTTGAATTAAATCTATAAATACATGAGAAAGTTATGACAATTTAAGCAAAATTCAATCATCTGACCTTGACGGTCAAGGTCATTTTAAGGTCATGGTCAAATCTGAGTTATTCAACATGTCGGTTTTGTCATAAGTGTTGTTTTGTCCAAGTATAAATCAAATCCAACCATAAATACAAATGTTATGGTCAATTTTAGCAAAATTTAATAATTTGACCTTGAAGGTGAAGGTCATTTATAAGTCAAGGTCAAGTTTAGTCTGGTCAGCTTGAAGGTCTTGTCCAAAGGGTTGTTGTGTCCAAGCATAAAGAGAATCCACCTATTAATAATAAAGTTATGGCCAATTTTAGCAAAATATAATATTTTAACCTTGAATTTGAAGGTCATTTATAAGTCAAGGTCAAGTTTAGTCTGGTCAGCTTGAAGGTCTTCTCCAAAGGGTTGTTGTGTCCAAGAATTAAGAGAAACCACCAACTAATAATAAAGTTATGGCCAATTTTAGCAAAATTCAATATTTTGACCTCGAATATGAAGGTCATTTAAGAGTCAAGGTCAAGTTTAGTCAGGTCATCTTGAAGGTCTTGTCTAAAGGGTTGTTGTGTCCAAGTATGAAGATAATCCATCAAGGAATAAAAAAATTATGATCAATGTTAAAGTTTTCGGACGGGAACGGCAACGGCAATGGCAACGGCAACGACACCATGACTATGACAATAACTCGATTTTTTTTTTAAAAAAAGTCGAGCTAAAAATTACATCTCTTCGAATCGTAGCACATTTGTAATAGGGACAGCGGTATATTCATTGATAATATTGGGCAGAGGAAGAGGACGAAAAAGATCTGCAACAGTAAATTCTCCTTCCAGTCCGAAACACAAAAGATCGGATCCTGCTAGGAAACTTGAGGAGGATAAAGACATCTGGGTCATCGGGGATTCTATCCCTTTCTGGTAAGAGGGCTATACACAGACGAACTCCAAATCTCCAACAACCCATGGACACTACAATTACATGGTTGGGAATTCATGGTACGTGCTGGCATGATTTTTGTTACAGCCTTCAATGTGATGTTCTTTTTAGGCTTCCTCAAAAGGTAATTGTTATAAATTTAGGAGGCAACAACTTAATATTTAGATGCAGTCACTAAAATAAAAAACTTCCAACCTTAACAAAAGAAGCCATCTCCTACATATGGGAAGCTTTGCCAAATGCCATCTTGGTTTGGCTCAACATCCAGCGGGGTCATATAGCCTCAAGTAATGACTATATAGAGAGAAAACACCACCGCATCAAAAGGTGGGGCTATCAGCAGGTCACTTCCAAGGGAATTATAAAGGTTTAGAAAAAGTGTTATTTTGACAATAATTAAAAAAATATAGTTTAAAATTCCTTCTCATTATCAAGTGAAGTACAAATCTATAGTAAAGAAATGTGTGCCATAGATTTTCAGAATATCAGTGTATATGCAATACATAATTTAATATTTACAGTCAATGTGGCAAATACTATTACATTTTATGATATAAGTTGTAAAAAACTTTTATGAAAGGTTAACCATTTTTGGGAACTTGAATAATTTTCATATTAAATGGCTGTTGAAGCTTTGCAAGTTTCATTTCTGCGGTAGAACTGCTGCAGGAGTTCCACATTTCTGAGTAAAAAATTCCAAACTTTATAAGAAAGCCTCCTGCAGCGGAAATAATGTTTCTTAAACTTAATGAGTCTAAACAATAGTTTCACATTACAGACCGTTCCAGAAGTTATTACCTCCCTTATTTCCTCCCTTGCTTTCGCCATTATGGGACTGCGCAGATCGAAGCACATAATGCGGAGCATAGCAAAAGTCCCATTTTTAAAGCTGTAATGTAATTGTGACCTTGTATGTTAGAGAAAGAGTCATACTTCCCAGGAACAGCCTAAAAGCAAACCATTATGGCCAGTTGACCAGTTACAAAGAACAGCAGACCGGCACCCACCTGTGGACCTGCTAGCTAAGCAGCAAACAACAAGTAAGAAAAAATTGAATTGTTTGCATATACAATAAGGCCAGATCTCACAAGCAGCGTAAGGCTGACAAAACTACCATATATCTTAGTCTGATGGAACATTCTGAAGATTCAGACGTATCTATGGAAACGAGGTAGGTCGTTTAATATTTTAAATTCATGATGCCATGATCTCCTCCTAAAACCCTTAACCCAATATTGATGAAACTTTACAGGAAAATTCTTTGGATGGTCCCCTACAGAAATAGCTCAAATCAAAATTGGCACCGTCCCGGGGTCGCTTGATTTTTAAATAGACTTGTATAGGAAAAATTTTAAAAATCTTCTTGTCAGAAACTATAATAAAAAGACCTAGAGCTTAGATATTTTCAATATTGGCCCCTACCTGGGGTTCACTTCATTTTTACATAGACTTGCATAGGAAAAACTTTGAAATTTTCTTGTCAGAAACTATAAGGCTTAGAGCATAGATATTTGGAATGTAGCATCGTCTAATAGACCTCTATAAAGATTTTTCAGATTATGGCTCCAGGGTCAATATTGGCCCTGTCCCTGGGGTCACTTGATTTTACACAGACTTATATAAGAGAAACTTTAAAGATCATGTCAAAAACAAGAAAAACTACCTCTTAACACAAATTTTAGTAGACACAGATGTACTGTACCTCTGCATAACAGCCAGAATGACCAGTACAGAAACAAACAGAATAATATAAATAGTCAAACAAATAATGACTACAGAACAGAAAACAGATTACCTAATTCAGTAAACACAAACAACAGGACTAGTAGAAATTTGGGAAATGAGTACAGGTCTGCCCTTATGGAGTCTTCAGTCACAGAACCAGAGGGGCCACCGATATTAATTCTAAAAGGCCAGAGTATGGGTGTGCAAGCTATGCCTACACATTGACACAGGATTCCGAAGAAAAAAAACACAACTAGACATGTAATAAGCAGCCATTTAATATTTGCCTACAAATGTAACATGTGTGCCGCTACAATAAAAAGATGAGACAAACATCGCTGTAACCCCTTCCAGGCATCAAACTTAACATTATACCATACAACAAGCGCAGCACTAGGAAAAGATCCAGATAAAATACTTAACAAACATCAAATAGATGACTACCTAGAGACCTCAATCAGAACACAAACCAGCAAACACCATCTCAAATCAACAACAAAAACTAAAAAGGAAAAAGCACAGAATTATACCATTCCAAAAACTAAAAGTATCATTAAATTCCCAAAGATACAAAAAGATCTAGAACTTTCATATACTGACACTGAGGATGAATTCGTATTCAGTACCGTGGCAGATGACTTTTTAACTTTTGATGGCATTGAAAAAAAGAAAATACAACTCAGAAAACAGACTCCCAAAAACATGGATTAACTAAAGACAACAAGGAAATTAAAACACCTACACAAACTAATGAGAAAGATAAAACAAGTAAGACAGAACAATTGTATGAATGTTCTGATAGAAAAGAAAAACGAAAGGAAACAGAATCAACAGAGACAAAAACCAAAGAAAGACTCTCTAGCAAGTCAGGAAAAGAACCCACTCATCATAAAGAAAGTCAAAAACCTAAACAAAACAAGAAAGAAGCCAATAAAGAAACAAAGTTAACAAAAGAAACAAACAAGGACAATAGTAAATCATGTAATGCTGAAATAAGTAAAGAAAACCACAAGGACTATTTAACAGAAGAAAACCAGCTTAAAGAAAGGAAAATAAATAAGTCAAACGAGATGAAGGAGAAAATACACAAAACAAATATGAAAAGACACAAAGATGATACGACCAAAGAAACTCCACCCCGTAAAATCATAGTACTTGAAACACCATTCCGGACACTACAATTAAACAAAAAATCATCAAAAAACCAATTTACAGAAAAACCTCAATCAATCTACAAGGACAAAAGCACCAAAGATACAACTTTTGATCAAAAGATTTCATGGAAATAAATCTAAGTTACACTCGGAAAATAGTTAAGTATGATGACTTAGAAATTGACTCAGAGTCTGACCATGATTATGAAGATCCAATACCTGAACTATCAGATGATGAATTACACCTTGAATACACCACCAAAGCACTTCACCACAATCAACAGACCCAGGACACTTTCATCAAACTAAACGTTGGTGGAATAATCTTCAACACAAGTCATAAAACTCTGAAATCTTCACCAAATTCCGTCTTGGCAAAACAAGATGATGTATCTTCACCAATCCTGGAAACAAATAACACTATTTTCATTGACAGATCTGGAAAACATTTTGAATTTTGAACTTCCAAGTAGTCCATATTCTGACAGAATGTGTTATCCATCAAATGATGTCAGCATTCATGTCTTCATTGGCACTAAATCAAAATAGTTAGAGCTTTTTTGAAGTATTGAATGCTGTATACCCAATGTTGTTATGTTGTTCTAAGTTTAACAGCTTTCTTTTATCGCACAACTTAATCTGTTATATGCTCAAAAGGGACATCTGGATGTCTGTCCATCCATCAGCGATTTCATATTTGTTCTGTACCTCTTGAACTGATTGAAAGAATTATTGAAATTTAATGGTAGAAGTGATTACCATAATGAAATGATGTGCAGAGTGCTGGTTTCAGCTGGACACAGAGGCTGCATGGAATACTGTGAATATTTCATGTCCAGTTGTATTCTTAAACTCTTTGAAGGATGTTCAGAGGGCAGTTTGAGCTGGTTTGGGTCATGGTCATACATAATGATATAGTGTGTGAATTTTTTGTGTCTAGCTGTAATCTTAATCTCCTCAAAGGAAATTGAAAGAGTTTTTTTATAACTGTTTACCCTAATGAGATGATGGCTTTGGAAGTTGGTTTCAATCAAGATCAAGGGCACAGTTACAGTGAGGCCACATGTCCCCACTATGTCTGTATGTTTTGAACTGCTTGAAGGATTTGAAACTATTGACAGAAAATTTGACAATAGTGGGAGATGAGGTGTAGCTCAGCACAGGGTTTGGCCTACTGAGGTCATTGTCAAGGACACACTTAGGGACCACATGTCATACTGTTGTTATGTGTGTATGTTTCATGTCTGTCGTGCATCTCTTAAACAGCTTAAAGTAACACATTCCCAAACTATTCTTCGGTGAACATTTTGAATTTATTTGTTTACATTGTTATATTGTCCTTAAATATTAGCACTGCCGCTTATCCTTGTTCTTATCTTACAGTGAATAGCTCTTTCATATGCATACTGACCCACTTCAGCTAAGCTTTTGTTTATATTCCATTCCCTTCTATATTTTTTCAAGTACTCATACTTAGCATAAATTCATGTTTAAAGTAGACAATAATGGGCCAGTTTCTCCTTAAACTGTCTTAAAAAACAGCATAAAATACAATGTACATCTGAATCAAAATCAATTAACAAAAGAGTTACTGTTTTGCAGGTACAGCTCAGATGATCAGCAGAACCTGTCTGGACTTATTCAGACATGGCAGGCAAAATCACCAGAAGACCATTATCATTTTCATCCATCGTAAGTGTAAAGATTAGCTTTGTTAAAACCTAAGTAACAAATATCACCTTGATAGTGAACCTTTTTTCATCAAACTAATTCATCAAAGTAATTCTATGGAAGAGGTAGGGACATTTTTACATAACACCATAACAAGATCTCAGAATATGCTTATGATACTACATTACTACATGTAATCATGTGAGCTTTTTGAGAAGCTTACATCACCACTGTTAGTTAATTTGAAAGCAGACTTGTTATCTTGTTATTGCCAAATTGTTCCACAACAAAACTTAATTCTCTTATCTGCTATAGAAAAACTCAGATAGTCCTCAGCTTAACGAGGATAGTAATTTCGTTACACTTTCCCATTTTGTGTAAAAATAACCTTTTCAATGTATGTTTCTCAATGGTAACAATGGACATGATTGTTATACTGTTTCATGGAAACGAAATTAATTACCAGTGGTTATCCAACATCCAAGTCAATTTCTTCTGACAATCTGAATGTTTGAATATGTTTCAGGTCATGTAAAGATGATGAAAATGTAGAAACACTGCTTTTTGTCCAGCAGACACAATTTCAACACAGGTTATAACAGAAGTATGGTACAGATATTGTACTAATGGACAGCACATACAAAACAACAAAGTATGATCTGCCTCTCTGTTTGCATTGTGTGCTAACCAAGGTAAGTTATTATGTTGTGTTTACTTTTATTAAACGAAAAGAAACAAAACAACAAATCCATGAAGTCTTGTTTAAGGTAAAACAGTGGAATTTGGAATGAAAACCTCAATTTTTTATGTGTGATATGGCCCAGAGACAGATAGGGGCAGTAGAAGAATTATTTGAAGGTATACATGTAATCAATTCATTACCGATATCTCTCTTTTTTATATTAAACTTCAGAAATGTTGATGGTGGAGTTGCGTTACATAATCATATGCTGTTTTTGTTTGCAATGTATTTTTTTAGAGAAGTGTGTAAAATGTTATCGCACTACTATTACACTTTTTTATACCTTCAAAGGGTGGCATACTGTAGTCGCATTGTCCGTCTGTGCTTCCATCTGTCCCATCTTCTGTATGCAACCCCTACAATTATTTGATATTCATCAAACTTACATACAATGACCACTTTCAGGTGCCACAGTGCATATACTTTGTCTTTAGCAATTTTATCATTTTTTGGAAAAGTTATTGCCCTTAGTTTAATTTCAATTACTTCTCTGTGCAGCTACTCCTACATTTCCCATACAAGGTAGAAAAACAGTTTTGAAAGATTTTTTTCTGTAAAAGACATGTGATGACCAATGCATACAAAAAACTTGATCAATAACTTTCGAAACACATCAGTTTTGAAAACTTATTAATATTGCCATCCATGCAACCTTGACTGGCACAGAGAGTAGGTATGGAGAAGGTGGTTTCATAGAAACAGAATTGGGGAACACGTTAAAGAAGACATTATCAAGTTGTAAGTTTATTACGTTAAGAATGGAAATGTTTTGAGTACAAACATAACTATACAAAGTAAATTCATATTTGGAAATTGAATGCAAAAATTTAAACAAGTTAAAAAATAAGAATACAAAATTTTTGATGTCAAAACAGAAGATGTTTATTATATTGTAGACCTCATTTTTTGTTTGACTTAGATTTATTTATTACATGTAATTAGATATATAAGAAGTGGACTTTAGGTTTGTAAAATTTCAGTTAGGTTTGTAAAATTTCAGTTTTGAAATTTAAGTTACGCTGCAAATATCTGAAGTTTGAAAAATCTTACATTAATTTTATTTGAATAAGGTGTGTACCGGTGCAATCTAACATTAGCTTCACTTGGAAAAGGCATGTATGTATGCAATCTAACATTAGTTTTACTTGAATAAGGTGTGTGTATCCATGCAATCTTACATTAGCTTAACTAGAATAAGGTGTGTGTATCAATGCAATGTTACATATGCTTTACTTGAATAAGGTGTGTGTATCCATGCAATCTTACATTAGCTTTACTTGAATAAGGTGTGTGTATCCAAGCAAAACAGACCCAGATTTCCAGACCAGTCTTAAAGTCTTCAATGCCATCATCTGTACCAAAATAATGTTCTGTTCCGAAATTGGATGGAACAATACTGGCTGCCGTATTTCCAGGTAAGAATTGGGAAAAAGAGCTGGCTATTATGAGGTTTGATGATTTCTAATTTTCAGACAGCAAAACAATAACTCATGTCTACAATATTGATTAATATTGTATAATAATATTAGTAGAGACCTAATTTATTATTTCTCTTGATACATTTGAACAAAGCTCAGCAAAGATTGCTAAAGAATTCAATCCCATGCATGACTTTGGTTGCTATGACCATATAAGGTGAAGGTTTGAATATGTTGTTAGAGGATACATGGATTGTGCTCTATTCAGTGACAGAGAAAGGGTATCTTAGTGTTTGGAAATGATTTGTACTATACTTGTTGCGGGGCTTATGTTTTTAAAACTGTTCAAAAATAGAAAGAAAACATTTGTAAATCATTTCCAAATTTGGCTTTATTCATCATGAAATTTCATTGAATTAGAAATATTAATTAGGCATATATGCAGTAAACCAGTGAAATAACAATTTCTAGTAGTTTATAGGAAAAACACTTTATACCTTGTGGAAAACGTTCTGAGTTCAAATCTCAGCAGGAACGTACTTTCACTGGTAATTGCATGAAGCTCAAAATATTTATTTCTATTATAATGACAAAGGGGTGATATTTAGTTTTCAAAATGGGTAACAAGTATGATTTATACCATTTTTAATTTTTTAAAAAGACTTTGTTGAGCATATTTTGTCTTGAATGGAAAAAGTGCCATACCATACTGGTTTTCTGCATTTTGTAGTTTCTCTTACCCAAAGATGAACACAATTGTTAAACCATACAGTGTATAAAAACTCTCTGGTGTCTGTTGCAGTCTATAGATTTTCATTTATTTGCAGCATTGGCTTCATTGTTTCTGTCATAGTGCCACTACTCTCTAACAAAGTCAACACAACTAATGGTGTTGAAACTCAAAATAGGCTTTTGAAACATCACTACTTAAATAAGTGTGGTGGCATCAGGAGTTTGTCTGCACTGGTCACAACACTGTCTCAGAAGTTTGAGCATGATGCTAGAAAAAAGGTAGCTTTGCACAGTCATAATTAATGAAACTTCTCCCCGCGACAAAGTTGGGGGAGTGAGGGAGTTGCAATTTTTATTTTGTGGTAGTCTTGTAATTGATTCACAAACATTATAGGTATTTTAGATGTATCTGTTTCAATTTTGCAGATGAAGAAAATGTTGAAAGTTCTGAGAAATCAATTGCAGAGGAAAATAAACCTATCAGACCGGCACCCACCTGTGCACCTGCTAGCTAAGCAGCAAACAACAAGTAAGAAATTAAATTGTTTGCATTTACAATACGGCCAGATCTCACAAGCAGCGTAAGGCTGACAAATCTACCATATATCTTAGAATAACAACAAATATGCCCTATCAAGTTTAAGTGGACTAGCGAGTACTGTGTTTGGAGCACTGCATTTTAAATTTTCTCATCTTTGGGTAAAAAATTTAGTCACAAAGTCAAATCTTAGAAAAAAGACTTGTTTATGCTTTCAGGTAACATATTTTGTCTTAGTTTTTCAAAATTCCATATTACAGTTTAATTGCGTTCTTCTTTCCCACTGCAGCTGATGGTCAGTCATCTGCCCAGGAGCAGCCTCCAAGCAAACCATTACGGCCAGCTTACCAGTTACAAAGACTAGCAGACTGCAACCCAGATGTGGACCCGCTAGCTTAGGAGCAAACAACAAGTAAGAAATTAAATTGTTTGCATTTACAAGTAAGGCTACATCTCACAAGAAATGTAAGGCTGACAAATGAGCCCTTGTGTACAGAGAGGTTGTAAAGTGTATGTGTTAATCAGTCTACCATATAGATCTGAGAATAACAACAAATATGGCTTATCAAGTTTAAGTGGACTAGCGAGTACTGTCTGTGGAGCACTGCATTTAAATTTTCTCATTTTTGGGTAAAAAATTTGGTCACAAGTCAAATTTTAGAAAAAAACTTGTTTATGCTTTCAGGTAACATATTTTCTCTCAGTTTTCCGAAATTCAATGTTACAGTTTGATTGTGTTCTTCTTTTTTATTGCAGCTGATAGTCAGTCATCTGCCCAGGAGCAGCCTCCAAGCAAACCATTACAAAGACCAGCAGACAGGCACCTAGTTGTGGACCTGCTACCTAAGGAGCAAACAACAAGTTCTGCATATTTGAGCTCGGCTGGAACTTCACATTCAGGTAAGACATTAACTTGTTGCCTTTACAAGTATTAAAACTTAAAACCCATAATTATTTTTCACTTGCCTACACCCAGATCTCACAAATTGCTCAAATAAAAAATTGGCCCCGTCCCGGGGGTCGCTTGATTTTTACATAGACTTGTACAGGAAAAACTTTAAACTCTTTTTGTCAGAAACTATAATAATATAAAGGCTAGAGCTTAGATATTTTTAATATTGGCCCCTCCCTGGGGTTTACTTAATTTTTACGTAGACTTGCATCGGAAAAGACTTTAAAAATCTTCTTGTCAAAAACTAAGACCTACAGCTTAGATATTTGGTATGTAGCATTGTGTAATGGACCTCTATAAAGATTTTTCAGATTATGGCTCCAGGGTCAATATTGGCCCTGTCCCAGGGGTCACTTGATTTTACATAGTCTTATATATGAAAATCTTTAAAAATCTTCTTGTCTGAACTAGAGCTTAGATGTTTGGTGTGTATAATTATCTAGTGGACTGACTATTCTCAAGTTATTGATCAGACTGGGTTTCAGCTGAAAGTCACTGTGACCTTGACATTTGACCCAGTGACCTCAAAATCAATATGGTTCATCTACTGGTAATGGTCAACATCGCTAAATCAAGTTTCTTGAAACTACAATGCCTAGTTCTGTATTTGGAAGTAGTAGAATTAAAGTGTTCAAATATCATCATACAGCCCTGGGTTATTTCCAATACCTAGAAGAATGTATTCATGAAAGTGATGCCACAGGGCCGACGAGGGAGGAGTTCAACCAACTTATGGATGATGTTCGAAGCTTGAGGAGGAGAGTGAGGAAGCTAGAATCTGAAAAGGGGGGGTCCAAAACTAAATGCAGATTACGAGGAGTCCCTTTTTTCAGTGATAGAATCTTGCGATAGCGATTTTGAAGCCGTGGAAAAGCTGATGTTGAGACTTTTTGACATAGAAACTATTATAACTTCTTCAGTTAGTGGAAAGAGGGCCAATTCTAAAGTACAAAATGCAAAGAAGCCATTGGATTATGTGAAGATCCTCAATATGAAAGATGTGATGAAAAGAAAATTCCTGAACCTGAAAAAATCTGATCTTACAGCAAGGATTCACTCAGTTCAGAAAAAACTTAGAGGACAGAAAAAGAAAATTTCGGAGTCATTAGTGTTAAAGTTATACTGTTTTTAGCTCACCTGAGCACAAACTGCTTAAGGTGAGCTTATTGAGATGTCCGTCGTCGTCCGTCAACAATTAGCTCGTTAACACTAGAGACTAGAGGTCAAAGTTTTAACTCAATCTTAATGAAACTTGGTCAGAATGTTGTCTCCATGAAATCTAGGCCAAGTTCGAATCTGGGTCAAGCCGAGTCAAAAAGTATGTCACTCGGTCAAATCTTGGAAAAACCTTTTAACACTCTGGAGCCACATGTTTGACCCTATTTCCATAAAACACGGTCAGATTCTTTTCGTTATTACAGTGTTTTACTGTGACTGATCAAGCAAGACCGACAATGCCAATTACCGGTGACTTATCAAAACAAAGACAGTATGTTACCCCCATATTACGTAACCATATTCTTCACCTCAGGACACCGCGAAAGACAAAAGACAGTTTGACAATTAAAGAAGCGCTAAATAATGCATATTTATTCTCAAGTATTCTTTGAAAGTGTATCAAAGAATAAAACAAGTATTAGTTAAATAGTGTGAACATGCAGTTGCACAACTTGCCAAGTCTCTTTAATCTGCTAGCTAAAGAAAAAATTATATGTTATTATTTTTTTCTTTTTCCTTTATAAGCAACTGTATTTAATAAACATGTTTTTGAAGCAATATTCTTTTACTCACAAACCTATAATTTTGGAAGTTTAGTGTCAGACCATCAGAATTAAATAAGTTATGATTGACAGTTCATCTTACAACAAATAATCTTCACCTCACATATGACATGATCATGTCCAGTTTCTTTGAATATTTGTTTTAATTCTCATATCATTCATGTTCTGATGAAGGAAGTACAAGCCTTTCTAATGTCACAGAGTTTGCAGTGTGCAGATCAGAAGTGTTTGACTTCTGAAATCAATGCAGTAGATTTCAGCAAAAGTCAGCAATAAAAATGTGAGTAAGTTTGTGTGAAAATGATTTTTTTATAAATATCTTGACAGATTGTGCTAAAAGCGACTCGCCACAAAGAAATTATATTTCACTACAAAGTAGTAAAACAAAATATTTTTGTTTTCCTTACGTTTTTCATTTATATTTGTTTGGTAAGTTGATGAAAAAAAATATGTTTAATAAATTAATATTATATCATCTGAAGACATTCACCTATTCTCACGAGAGTTGTTAGTATAATTTTTCCACATGTGTACTTTAAAGTAAGTTAGACTCACACTAAATGACATGACTCAATATAACATAGGTATCATATCAAGAAATTGATAACAAAACTTTTTATTTTATCTGTAAAGCGTGTAAGAAAAATTTAGAAATGATTAAAAAATGTAATGTACGAGACTGTCGTCAAATAAAAGCTCAAACTTGATTGTTTTTCTTGGTGTTATATCAGTCAGTGATGATGTACAGTCATTATTGGTATGCAGTATTATGCCCAAAGAGTCTGTTAATTGTGTATTGTTTCAGCTTTTAATGTTTTTCATCATTTGATATGACTGAAAGCACAATCGCCAAGATTTTGCAATTCATGAAAATGTTCCAGACCAGAAATTTAAATGTTGTTTGAAAGCATATAATTAGCGATAGATTACTCTGGATAAGTCATTTTAAAGTGCTTTGAGGGTATGAAACGTAAACATTGCCATTTATTTACAAAAAAAAACAACTTGAGAATGCAAGTTTTGCATTTAAAATTATGTCACAGAAAGTAGAGCTTTCAAGCAGAAATGTTCGAGTCTTTGAATTCTTTCCCCAAGTTAACATTAATTGTAACCCCTTTTATTCAACAAATGAGTGCTTTGTTCTTTAATCTTCTACATACAGGTAGATATTTCATATCAAAATATTAATCAGATTTATGACCTTTAAACAATCTGTAAGAAATGTTCGAGACGAGTACCTGCAATAGCATCAATTTTTATGAAATCATCAAGTTAGCGTGTCATAAGCAATGACATCATTTGCAATCAATGAGGTTTGGAAGAAAGACAGATTATTTTCGCTAACCTTGGTGTGTCATTCAGTGAAAAAGAATATTTTGAGAGCTGTGAGTCAAATTTTGTTTTATTTTACTGTTTCAGTTGTACATTAATGTACGAAAATGTGTTTATAAATTTGTTGGATGATTTAGATAAAAAAATATTTTTGAAAAAAATGTCCCCAAGTATTCGCAGAATGTCATAAATAATGTGGGAAATGTTTGCTACATTTGGTATCGAACATTTCATTTCCTATTAACGGTGCATGTTTGACATCCTTTGAACAATTCCTAAATTGTATGCATCGAATTAATTTCAGTGATGAAAGATTAACAATATTTTCTAACTTTCACTATTAAAAGAAGAACTGTTTTATAGGGGAATTTGCATTTAAACTACACATATGAAATCACTCAAAATATGTAATACTATTTTGTTCAATGCCATGCAATTTTTTTTCTAAATTTTTTTTCGAGAGTTTCGTAACTTGAAATCAAAAAGATGTTTTTACAATTGTTTCACAGATCAACCTTTCTTTAAGAAACATTTTGAATGTTCAGTATCGAACATTTCAAAATTGTAGTGAACATTTCAGAAGACTTATATCTTGACATTATTTGTAAATAAAATGATTTTTTTTTTGAAAAATTATAAAAATAAAAGTGTATCTCTATTGCATTTGTTTCTTTCTTTTTGGATCATCAGTTCATTTGTATGTCCATCCCGTTGTCCATCTGTCTGTCTGTATATCTGTCCCAAATATTTCAGTAGATCATTTGTTATCTGATAATCCTTAGTCACCTGTTACAAAATACCCTGTATCTGGTTATAATCATTCTCCTGCTGTGTCATTCTCTTCTGGCGACTATGTTGCCGCAGTGTATAACAAGATATGGTATATTGGAAGGGTACTTGAAGTAAATTAAGTGAATTTTCAAGTCCTAATAATGGAGGTTTGTTTAAGTAAACAATGATTGTCAAAATAAAGTCAGCTTAAATGTCATCCTCTTACAAAATTATACATTTCACAAGATGATTATATTTTGTAACTATAAAGAAGATTTGTTTTTTCTTTTTTATAACTAAATGTTTAACCTGCCACCACTGATAAACAAATCATCTGAAGTATATATATACTTTAATTATGTTTTTGTTATATATGTACTCAGTTTTTATAATCATTTTCCACAGGAAAATCTACATCAATTATATTGCCTTTAACATTAATATTAGCAGACATACTCATAATCGAACATTTCATTGCACAAAGAAATATTTCTTTACATATAAAATGTATGACTCACTAAAAATCTATGCATATGATGATCATGTAATACTTTCAGTCACGAATTAGACATATTTGAGGTATCGAAATAACAATTAAAAAGTTAAAATGGAGAAATTAATTCTTTTTCATCATCTCTCGTTGGTTATCACAATTCCCCTGAGAATGGGTGATTCGGGCCTTCAGGAAGCTGAAAAGGAAGAGCCGAACGGCCCAGACTGATAGATTCTTCAACTACATAGAAGAAACTTATTTTTGCAATGACAATGCAGTAGAGGAATGGTGCCTGTACTCATGGACAGTTCGTACCAACAATGATTGCAAAGGCTGGCACAACAAGTTAAACAAGTGAGCCAGGAAGCTTAAGGGGAACCTACTGTTCTACCTTATGTTATCATTACTGTTCCAAGGCTAATGACCTGAAGCTTTAGCCTTGACTATGGAGGGAAGGTAAAATTAAACATGCGCAAACAAAAATTACAAAAGCCATTCAGGGAAGAATTTGGGCAGCTTGGGAGGTGTACCCTTTGGGAAAATTCAGGTTGAAAAAGTGTTCACATATCTATGGACCAGCTTGAGTGACCTTAAAAAAAGTGAAGAGTGTTTTAGTAAATTAATTGTATTTATACTTTAAAAATGTGATCATAAACAAGAACAGTGTAAGATTTACCCAAGTTTTAATCAGTACGAACGTTCACATATCTACGGATCAGCTTGAGCTAGTGAACTTATAGTGAAGACTGTTTTGTTTACTAATTGTATATATGCTTTAAAGTGTTTAATTGATTAAAATGTGTACTCCTAACAACTTTTGAAAAATGTGGCGAATCGTTATTACTTTGTGGTGAATCGTGAATTTCGGTGGCGAATCATTATTGTGGTGAATCATTACATATTCAATCACAAGACCTCAACTTTCTTTTTCAGATGCCACATCATTGTTGTGTTCCCACTTGTACAAGCAATACTTGAATTGATAAAGGTGAGGGGCTGTCTTTTCACAGTTTTCTAAAAGATGAAAGCCTTTGCCAGCATTGGATTCAAAAAATAAGAAGAGACATTGAACAGCACTTTAACATAAATGCTCATACATGAGTGTGTTCTCTACACTTTGATGAATCGTGCTATGAACAATCAGTAGTTGACTGCATCAGGAAGAGCCTGAAGAAAGGTATGCTCCTGACATCAAGATATGCAATCAAAGCTTAAAATTACTTGATGAAAATGTATAAAGAACAGGAAGAAAATCATGGTACTATGACTGTTTGAGTTAAATGAGACTGCTAACTAAGGTAATAATTATTGCCCTGTGTCTTCATATATGTTTCTTTTGATTTCCAGGAATTTCAAGGTACAAGTATCAGCACCTAAGAAAGCCTCCGGAAAAGAGCGGAAAAGAGGAAACTTGTTTCCACAGACAGTTAAACCTACACTATCAAACGAGAACTGAAAAATGGAAAGAGGGTTTGGAGATGCGGAGTAAGGGAAAGGAATCCTTTTTCGGTCACCGTAAAACAAACTGTTCACAGAACGAACAAATTTCACAACCACGAAGCAAAACCTGGAATACCCAATGCTATACAAATAAAAACAAACGTAAGTTATACTAAGATATATGTTATAATTTATAATAAATAAATAAATAGAAAAAATAAATAAATGATAGAATAAAAAATAAAAACAGATAATAATTTGAGGTACGAATAGAATACTGTTGTAAGAAAGACAAATTGAAGTCTTTTGATATGTTCAACATTTAAGTTTATCCAAAACAAGGTTTGTATCCGATAAAGATATACAAGTACAGTATGTAAACAGAAGGCAGTGGGAACACTCTGACTTCATGATAGTATATTGTCTTAAATTTGCATATCGTCTTAAATTCGCCTGTCAAGAAACAATATCATGTTGTTTTTTTTCAATAAATATAAGTACCATGATAGGTTACCTCTTATGAATTTGATTTTATTTCAGCTTAATACTGAGTACCTAGTATCTGTGATACCTGAACCTTTTCTTCAGTGCAATGTCACTGCGGGAATGAAACGCCATCTCATGTTTGTTGCAAAGCACCATCTGCAACTACTGTCTGAGGCGAAATCTTTGTATACAGACAGGACATTTAAGATTGTTTACAAGCCATTTTATCAGTTGCTTTCAGTCCGTGCATTCCTCAAATATGGCACAAATTTGAAACAACTGACATTATGCTTTGTGGTTATGTCCAGGAAGAAATCAAAGGACTACAAAAAGATAAGAAATGAGATATATAAAATCTTCCTTAAATTGTCATTTATTTGAACATTTATGAAATGAACACAAGGAATAGCAGCCATGAAAAGATTTCTATTCAATTATTTGCATTAATATCTGCCTTGATTGGCCATTAAATTTAAACATATATGTCACAAATACAAGAAATAAAAAGACAGCTATGTTAATTATCTATTTGCATCTAAATACCTGCCACCAGAGAAAGAAGACAATATTTTTCGAAACAAACACTACATTTTATTTATTTCCATAATTTATTGTAATTAATTTCAGTAAGATAGATGACAGAATTTGTAACCTTCAGCCATATATCCAGAAGCTTAACTCCAGAAAGATATCTATAAATATCTGGCCCCTTTTCCTTGTAAAATAATTCTAGTAATAGCATGTTACCATTACTTAAATATGATTATAACACAACCAAACTTTGTCTTACGGTTTCCATTTACTCTCAATTTCAGTCATTTTTTAAAAATAACAAGAAAAAAGTAAAACACCTTATTATTGTCATTTTATTTGCAGTCTGCACATGAACAAACGGACAGTGTGTACAGTCTTCTAAGAAAGACCTTTGCCTTACTATTCCTGCCTGCAGAAGACATCATAGATGCTTTCCAAGAGAGAAGTAAGAAAGTGAATGACTATTTGACAGGCATTTGTTCTGCCTTGGTTCAACGAATACAAAAATAACAGTTTTATTCTGTCATGGAGTATACTAAAGTCAGGTATTGTTCAAGTATTTTTATTGCGCTTATGTTGCACAACAAGGACTATCTATTTAGCACACCCCCTCCAAAAATAGAGAAATACTGTATTAATTGATATTCAGTAATTTGGTAGGCAATTTCTAAATTGTTTTTGATTTTCTATTGTTTCTTTTACAATTGCATGGTTCTATGTAGCATAGTGATACAGTCATTGCTCTTTTTATGCAGTTACATAATCACTGATAAACACAGCAAATTCATACATCTTTGGTTTACCAGAGATGGTAGACAAAAGTGGTCAGAGTACCTTGGAGACATTAAAAGTGATTATAGGCAATATATCAACATATTGCCATGAAAGAGTAACACAGAATGATATGCATATTAGCTATAAAATACTTTCCACTTACAGGATATGATGTCAGATACAGCAGTCTAATCAAGAATTAGAGCAATATAGGAGTGAAATTTAGCTACATGTGTGTATGGGGTGGGCAGATTTAATGAAGAAGAAAAGAACTAGAATGCCCATGTCGAGCCCGCCAATGGAAAGTTGCTTATGGGGAAGGGGCAGTGAAATGGAAACTGTTTGAAATTAATAAAACAAGAACCACCACAAGCGGGAGCCACACTCGACTTTTTTTCTTTTTCTAAAGGCAAACACATCAGAGGAAGCACATTGTTGTGAAAGGATTTCAAACGAAACATCATTTGGAAATTTAATTATCACATTCATCCATACATAACAAAGTTACGTCCAAATTTAGCAACATTAAGAAATTTGACCTTAAATGTCAAGGTCAAGTTCAGTTTAACCTTTTTTGGAGGTATTGTCTAAAAGGTAGTTATGTCCAAACATGAAGACACTCCATTAATAACAAAGGTATAGCAAAGTTAAGCAATGTCAAGGTCATTTAAAGGTCAAGGTAATACATGGATTGTTCAACAATGTTTTATTCTCAGTGTTGTTTTGTCCGAGTATAGATAAAATCAATAAAGAAATAACAACAAGAAGCGCCGCAATGCGACGAAAACCAGGTTTTCAACGATTAAGTATTGATGTGACAGGAATTAGGAAGAAATATGGCAGTGAAGTAAAAATAGTGCTGTTATTTTCGTACCAACACAGAAAGTTGGTTTCAATAGTTCAAAATAAAAATAAATCAGATACCTGAGTAGCAATGCCTGGCTGTATTTTCATGTAAGCTGCACACATGCCAAGTTGAGAATCAATAGGTCAAAGTGTGCTGAAGTTATTGAGTAGAAGCTGAAAATTCTATTGTAAGCAAGTGACCTAGACCTTGCTCCCAGATATCATAATAGCAATCCCAAGCTGCATCTTAATATAAGCTACCCACACAGCAAGTTTGGTGTCAACAGGTCAACGCAAACTCAAGTTATTACGTGAAAACTGAATTTCTTTTTTAAAGCAGCAGTGACCTTGACTTTGTTCACAGACACCTGGGTAGCAATGCCAAGTTGCAGCTTCATATCAGCTACCCAAATACTAAATTTGGTGTCAATAGGTCAAAGCAAACTAAAGTTATTGAGCGGAAACTGAATTTCTATTTTTAGCAACAGTGACCTTGACCTTGATCACAGACACCTGGGTAGCAATCCCAAGCTGCTTCTTAATATAAGCTACCCATATACCAAGTTTAGCATCAATAGACCAAAGCAAACTGAAGTTATTGAGCAGAAACTGAATTTCTATTTCTAGCAACAGTGACCTTGACCTTGATCACAGACACCTGGGTAGCAATGCCAAGCTGTCTCTTGATATAAGCTACCCATATACAAAGTTTGTAGTCAATAGGTCAAAGCAAACTCAAGTTATTAAGCGGAAACTGAATTTCTATTTTTAGCAACAGTGACCTTGACCTTGATCAAAGGCATCCGGGTAGCAATCTCAACCTGTCTCTTGATATAAGCTACTCATATACCAAGTTTGGGGTCAATAGGTCAAAGCAAACTCAAGTTATTGAGCGGAAACTGAATTTCTATTTTTAGCAAAAGTGACCTTGACCTTGATCACAGACACCTGGATGGCAATCCCAAGCTGCCTCTTGATATAAGCTACTCATATACCAAGTTTGGGGTCAATAAGTCAAAGCAAACTCAAGTTATTGAGCGGAAACTGAATTTCTATTTTTAGCAACAGTGACCTTGACCTTGATCACAGACAACTGAAAACCTGGTTAAAAATTTGGTTATTTTAGTAAAATTCAATAATTTGACCTTGACAGTCAAGGTCATTTTATTTCCAAGGTCCTACCTGAATAATTTAACATGTAGGTTTTGTCATAAGTGTCATTAAGTCGAAGTATTAATTAAATCCAAATAAAATAACTTGACCTTGTTTTGTCCAGGTATGAATTAAATCTGTCAATTGATAAAATTATTACAATATAATAATTTGACCTTGACTGTCAAGGTCATATTAAGGTTAAGATCATGTTATAGCCAATCTAAGCAAAATTCAATAACTTGACCTTAAATGTCAATGTCATTTAAAGGTTAAGGTCAAACTTGAAAGAATCAAAATGTCGGATTTGTCATAAGTGTTGTTTTGACCAAGTATGAATCAAATCCATAAATAAATGAGAATGTTATGACAAGCAAAATTCAATCATCTGACCTTGATGGTCAAGGTCATTTTTAAGTTATGGTCATACCTGAGTTATTTAACATGTCCGTTTTGTCAAAGTTGTTTTGTACAAGTATGAATCAAATCCATTTATAAATGAGAATGTTATGACAATTTAAGCAAAATTCAATCATCTGACCTTGATGGTCAAGGTCATTTTTAAGTTATGGTCATACCTGAGTTATTTAACATGTCCGTTTTGTCATAGTTGTTGTTTTGTACAAGTATGAATCAAATCCATTAATAAATGAGAAAGTTATGACAATTTAAGCAAAATTCAATCATCTGACCTTGATGGTCAAGATCATTTTAAGGTTATGATCATACCTGAGTTATTTAACATGTCAGTTTTGTCATAATTGTTGTTTTGTCCAAATATGAATCAAATCCAGTCATAAACATCAAAGTTATGACAATTTAAACAAAATTCAATCAACTGACCTTGACAGTCTGGTATTCTCCAGGGCCCGTATCCATAAAGCATCTAAGATATTTTCTAAGAAAATTTAGTTAAGGACTAATTTTTACTTAGTAAAGAAATTTTCTTAATTCTGTATCCATAAAACGTCTAAGTAAAAAACTTAGCAAAGAATTTTACTAAGAATATTTTTTTACTTAGTAGAGAATTAATCGCCTGAGAATTTCTCAAGTCGGTTGTTAAGCTAACTCGGGATTTCTCCGTCTTAAAATAGTAACATCGTGACGTCAATTACTGTCGCGTGATAATCAAATATGGCGGAAAACATCGTAATGGAGACGTAGGGTCAACTTCATTGGTCAAAGCGGCGTACGCCGGCGTACGCCGATTGCAACTTCCGATAGCGGCGAGTCACTCGATTGGGTAAATATTTCAACCGCCGGCGAAACCGGCGTACGCCGAATACGCCGCTCAAAAATCACCGGCGAGCGGTGAAAAACATGGCGGAAAGGTGGGTAAGGTTTCGTAATTTCTGCATTTATATGAGCATGGACGCACACTGTCACATGAGTCCAGAATTTTACAAATTCCTGTAAGTCAGTAATCACCATTTATAATATTTGATCGTGAGAATGAAGTCCTAGGTACAAAATATAACGAGATAGTCAAATCAAAATCAGATTCGTCCAAATTTCTGTCGACCCTTATACAAAATCTACAAAATACAATTATTATGTCCATAATACACACAATATCCGTACATAGGGTTTGGAACCGCCATATATAGCATTTGTATAGAAGATTTCACAGGTATTCGAGCTAATAATGTCATTATGTGGTGGTGAAAATTATAAACGTTGATGCAAGTCAAGGTACAGGTAAACTTTATTTAATGTCACATTTATGCAACAAGTAACGCTTGAGTGTTCGTATTTTCGCTGTGAGTGTAGATGGGTACAGGTATATAGTGATAAATCGATATGGCAAATTTAGATGTGGGGTCAGTAGCTCAGTTGGTAGAATGCAGGAAAGGTATTCCAAGATTTGAGTCCTTGTTAAATGTTAACATCAGCAACTTGCTTGTTCTTTTGACTTTTTATTACCTTCTGGCATCCTGACACGGTGCCTACATTTTTCTATGTGACGTCCCTGAAGAGGGTTTGACATTTATGGAAGAAAAAAAAGAAAACTTCAGTGAATAGGTTTATATCAAGTACTGTTGTGTATTTCAGTGAATTTGAATTTGGAAAGTGGACTTGTTACATTTGCCACAAGAAACCCCAAAGAAGTGAATCCCTAACTGCCCAGGAGCAATCCAAAAAGACACGAATATTTGTGGACAGTGATTACAGGTAATCAAATATTTCTCCATAAGATGGTGGATTTGTATTTGTTTTTGTATACTATGTGCAGTCTTTGCGCAATTTTCAAACTTGTCAGTCCAAACTGTACATACATGACCAAGCATTCCTCTTTAATTAAATAGGTAAAAATGAAACACCATTTGACATACAAAAATATGTTCATATCCACATTTCTGTCTTGATTTTGGAATCAGTCTTTGTTTGTTTTTTTCCAGAATCTATCTGCGGTGTGCCGAGTGCAAGTTGGCCTTCCATGCTGACTGCGAGGCCATTGAGCTGGAAGACATCTTGACTGAACTGGAGCCTTGTATCCTATGCACTGTATGTGCAAGCGGACATAATGGACAAAATGTAAGTTTCTGACAACAAAATAAAATATCTACAGGTGCTAATATCTAACAAAGACATACTTACAACATCATTTGTACTGTTGTCACAGAGGATATACCATAGTAAATATTCTTTTCCAAATGATGCATAGAGAAAGACAAAATATACAGCTATTATTTGATCACTTTCCACCCTGATTAACTACTTGTATGAATGGTGTGTTCAGGTGTCATCTCTGAACACTCTACATACTGAAGTACAGACATTTTGGCTTCAACAGTTTTCTGAACAAGACTTGAACTTCAGTCTGCTAACAGCTTGGATTTTAAATCAGTTGCGTATCTTCATGACACAGACCTGGCAAAATGTGTTCAGACTGAGATTGTAGTCTGGAGTATGCTGAACCTGAATGTGTATTTGGCATTAGGATTTATCGAATATGTTGTTTTAAACCTATTTACCTATAAATGTGCAATTTCATTCATTTCAGGACTGAAATAACCATAAAAAAGGGGGAGAAAATGTCAGAGTGAAATGCCCCCAACATGTTGTAAATATGCTATCCTGTGAAGTAACTGGTAAGCTAAAAGTTAATTATAGCTTCCATGGGAAAGGCTTAATGTATGGTCGAGTGTCAAGAGTGCAACATCATACAAAAACCCCTTTGTTATGTACATACTCCATTTCAGAAAATATTTTAAAAGTGAAACCTTTAACCAGTGTCTTTCTGTTAACAGCTGTGTGTTAATTGTATACAGTAAAAATCACACACATGTACATGTGCAGAAGTTTTCCAAACAGAGCCAGCTGATTAGCTTTTAAAACTTTACTTATTCAGGACTGATATATACATGTACCCAATGTCAGGGTGAGCTTTTAGGATCCTGTTTTGTCCGTTGTCCACAATTGACTTCAAACATCAACTTCTGCTAAACCACTGTGCCAATTGCATCCAAACTTCACATGAATGATTCTTGGTTGGTCCCCTTTCAAAGTTATATAAATAATGTGTACAATATTTGGTTTGACAAGAGAAATAATAATTCAACCTTCGGCTTCCCACTAGTACTGTTGAATTTCAAAATTTGTACAAGTTCCATATAAATATATTTAATATTTTAGCTGATTTTATTTTGTAGACCCGGGACTCAAAGAAATTGTCTGTAATAACCTACTGAGGGTCCATGCCAATGAGGAACAACAATCTTCAAGCATGACCCATGTGAACGAGGAGAAAGTGTGTGCAAACACCTCCACCAGTACATCTGCAGATTGTTCAGGGTTGTTTAATCGTCTAAATGGGAAGGTTATATTAGAGCTGAAGAAGAGTCCGTTAAGCTATACAAATACTAACTTCTTGATTTTGGAAATGGATTTGACTTTTGAATGTTATATCATGAATAGACCACGGTTTTGAGTCCAGATTATTCATAATTAATATATCAGGCTTTCAGCCTTTGTAATTAATAATGAAGCAATTGAATGACAAACTGTGGTGGGGGTCAGTTGCTTCATAATTAATAACTCAGACCTTTGAGCTTCACGATTAATTATGAAGCATCTGAATGATAAACCAGGGTAAATTTACGATAAAACACTCAACAGTTAAATCATTTTCCATTTTAACACATTTAAATGGTACAGGTATGTGGAGTTCCTTCTTTTGCTTGAACAATTTTCCCTCTGTTCATCGGTAACTTTGGCTATTTAACTTTGCTCCCTAGAAATTGTAATGCCTAGAGAAAACTCCCATTCATTGAAAATACATGTAGTGCAATGATAGTGGGATTCATGCAATTTCAAGTGTGACATTTTCTAAACACTTGCATTTTCAAGCTTCCATGTATAAAAATATTAGAACCTAGAGCTTGTGACAAATTAGGGGGTGAGCATTACAACAGGCAAAGGTAGTGTGACCAGTGTCTATCATGTTATATAACATGCAAAAAAAACTGATTTGTCAATGGAGGTGATGACAACAGTAGTGTCCCAGTCTATGCAATGATACCTTAATCTTAACTTAAATACCACTGGTAGAGTTGAACCATCCAAACCTGATAAATGGTCTCCTGATATACATGTAAATCAGAAATACTGCAAAGTATCAGCAAAAAATGCCTTGTTGTTGGCCTAATTTTCAGAGACTTGCCATTGCACACATTGGCGGTCTAATTTCTTTAAAGAGAGCAAGATTTGGATTACATTTTCAAAGATATCTAACCCTTTCCCTCATGAATATTTATGCTTAACTCCGCCCACTATGAATAAATTATTCATCAAATAATCTTTCACAAGCATTGTAAGCATAAAATTTTCTCACTGTAGGCACTAGTACAGAATGTTATTTTTGCTATCATATAAGCAAACAGAGCAGACTCTGAACATGCAGCTCCTGAAGGAGCTGCCTGATCTGGGTCTACACTGTTTGCAAAGGCGTTAAAAGCTTGGGATTGCATTCGGGGCACCTAGTGTTGAAGTAAAAGGAACTGTTACTAGAAATATTAAAATGTTTCTATTTTGATAACCCCTTAAGCTTATAATGTCATATTGTCACTAACTGCACAATTCATAACAATGATCAGTATGGGTAACTTCAGTTTGTAAGTTTTGTTTTAATTTATGTTGTAGTTTCGAAGTGGAATACTGTATCCGAGAAACTGCTTCTGGAAACATTCAAAGAGCAAGAAGAATCAAAATCCCTAAAAAATTGTCGTAATAAGTGGAAAGTTATATCAGACAGTGTAAATGTTTATGGGTACCATTTTTCTGCAGAACAATGTAGGTTAAAAATCAAAACACTAAAGGAGAAATTTGAACGAAATAAAAAGAAGAACAGTAAATCAGGAGAGTCGCCGGCATCTGATGATGTAAAGCAGTTGGATGATATTTTCACAACATGTCCAGACATGAATCCAGTGTTTGTTCTTGACTCCACTGAGTGTGGCCAAGGAGATAGATGTAATTATGCTGAGAAACAAGAAACTGAATCAGCTAAAAGGCCCTTTACAGAGGATTCCTCAGGCGAAGGCTCAGTATCAGGTATGCCATGGTTGTTATGCAATCTTGCCCTATTGAGGTTATTGATAATAAAGGTGAATTTTCACTGCTGGGTTGGCCAAGGCATTACTGGCTATGTGTGATCAGACTAAACCACAAGATTACACTTTTGGTTTATTACAAGATTTTCCTTACAGAAAACCGGAGTACTTCCAGATGTCTTGGGAAGAACATTCAGTCTTTGACATGTTGAAACGGGTACCAATGGAGATCAGAAACTTTACAACAAACTTAACCCTTAGCCCTCCAATGAAATTGTTGTCTGCTTGAATTGTCATCTGATCTGCTTTAAATTTGTACAGATTTGCTTAAAATTTGGCAGAAATAATGAACGAGTGGCAAACAGCGGCATAGCTGACCAGACTCTGCATCTTGTCTGGTTCCCAGCTGTTTGCAAAGGCCTAAGGATCGCGCTTAGCAGGATAAGGGTTATAGAAAAACCTGTCGCGAACAGAAAATGCAAACAAGGATATGTCTTAACATGTTTTGCATTTCGTCAAATTGTTATTTATTAATTTACTGTGTGATACAGTATATTGAATTCTTGTAATTTGTCTGTCAGTTTATGTATGACATTGCCATTTCTTTTATGCAGATGCTGGTGTGGACACAGTGAAAGAGAAAGAGAAAAGACCAAGACGATCAGTTGATGTAATGAGAGAGTTCCTTGGAGATGCCATGGACAAAAGGGAAGAGGCAGCAGAAAGGCGACACAAGGAAAAGTTGGATGCAATTCACTCCCTTATAGGGGTTTTACGTGATTCTTTGAAGAAAGAGTGACTTGTAACACAGGGCAATGCGAATTGCCGAGCAGTCGTATGGTGGAGTTCATTAGTTTCATTTTATTGATTAAAATTGGGCAACAGTGTTAGCTCACCAGTTATGTTTTTGAAAGTTTTCTGTAAGCAATGAAACCTCTGTGTATGTTACTGATTTCATTTATTATTTTTATTGAGAAAAAGATGTTTAATGGAAATTGTTTAACTATTTGCAAGTCCGAAGGGTATGAGACCAATGAATAGAAATTCAAAACATTCATTGCTTTCTTTTTACGTGTATTGAAACCTTTTGTTCATACCAGATAAAAAACCAAAGGTGATGCCTGATTGGTGATAAAACATTTACCCTGGGTTACAGATCATTCTGTGAAGTTCAGTCAGCGATGACCCAGTATATAGTCAAATAATTGGTATAAATTAGTTAAAGGTAATTAAATCACCCATTATTCACAATGGTGATTAAATTATTACACAACCTAAGTAAGTCCTTTTTGTTCTATGTTCGACAATAAAGCACAGCAGCATATTCATTTTTTTCTTAACCCTTAGATATTGTTGGAACCTAAACTGTTTTGGATGTTGGGTAACCCCATTTAGTAGTTTTGCATGAAAGTATGGTTTATAAAGAGGATATACAGAGCAAAGTGTTGGAATACCAGTCAAAGGTCAAAGATGAACATTGCAAAAAACTGTGTCCATTCTGATCTTTTCAACTAGTGGGATGATCTTTACCATGGCAAATCAATTTGCAGAGCAAATCTTTCACATACATTCATAAAAATTAGCAACACACTAGTGTAGGGAAACATATTTTTCTCAAAAAAACTTGTTTAATTTTTTAATGTTTGACGTGTCTTTCAATCAGATGATTTTGTGATTATCATGTCTTTAAATGAGTTGAATGCCCCCGGACCAACGATCAGTGTGCCTTATTTTTGTCTCTGTGCCTGTGGGCCTACATTCCTCATGCACTGTAGTACTTAATCAGGGTGGACATAACACACAGTTTTTACGTCAATTTTGGCTAATAACGCAAGAAAAAAGTGCTCAAATTGGAGTTCAAAACCCTTATTTTATTTCATAATCAATTGGAACAAAATGTTTTCAATGCTCAAGCCTGGATATGGCACAATCAAACTATGTTAGCGGTTTTCTGCTTTTCCTCTAGCTTTTGCAAACACTGGTCTCAGTTGCTTTCCCTGTCTCAATTGCATTCAAAAGTGTTCGCAAAAACTACACGAAAAAACAGGAAACCCTAAACCCATATTGATAGTACACTATCCTGGCTTGAGCATGGAAAAATTTGGTTGGAATTGGTCAAGAAATAAAATAATAATGCAAACATTTATCTCTGAATCGAGCACTTTTTTCTTGCGGTGTTAGTAAAACATGATGTAAAAAGCATTGTAGTATGTCCACCCTGTTTTGAGTTATAAAACCCATTCCGGGAGCATGTTTTTGGTTGTGTTTCACAAACACTGTTTAGAGATTATTATTTGTTTCAAGATTTTTCTACTAGAATTGGATGTTAATAATAAATTTGCAGAAATCATCAACTTTTTTCTTTTATTTGACACATCCAGTTGTAATCATTAGCATTATATTGGCAAGCAAAATATTGTAAAGTTAAGCGCAAGAGTTCTGTCCAAGTGTTCTGTATTTGGATTAAGGTTTGTTTTGTCCCTTCAGTTTAAAAAATGGAAATATAATTTTTTCGAAACTGTTTTCTAGAAAATTCATTAAAAAGGGAATTCATCTGTGGAGCAATGCCTCAACAACTTTAACTGGATATACATGTATGTTTCTATCAGTAAGAGCCTTGAGCCTTTCCAAATTTATTCATAATCTATTTGTAATGTGGATTCGTTTTAGCTGTCCCTGGGCATCATTTTCCAGCAAAGCCTGCACACCTTGAATAAGAGCATTCCCACCATCGTCAGCACCTACCACATCATTGAAGTCCAGGCCATCGCGCTCCATTATACAAATATTGTGTAGTACACATGCAGCAGCTATGGTTTGACAAATCTGTTCAACAGACTTTATGTTTATGTACTGGAGCCTCCTACACCTTCCTTTTAGCATACCAAATGCTCTCTCAATAACTTGTCGCCTGGATGACAGAGCCCTGTTGAACAAAGTCTGTTGTTGTGTGAGGTGGCCATTGTCTCTGTATGGCGTGAGTAACCACTCTTTCAGAGGATAGGCTCCATCTCCAAGCAAATGATTGCGTCCATTTCCACATTTACCAAATCCAGTTTCCCAAAGAGTAGAGTTTCTTAACACTTTAGCGTCATGAACGCGCCCAGGCCATCCTATGTTTATGTCTGTAAAACGGAGATCATCTGTACATACTGCCTGAAGTATAATTGAATGATACTGCTTTCGATTGAAATAAGCCTTTGGATTTTCATTAGGGGCTTCAATTTCAATATGAGTACCATCAAGAGCACCAATAATGTTTGGGAAGTCACTAGCCGCCATTTCATTAAATTTGTCAGAAATAGTGTCAAACTCCTGATTGTTTGGCCATGTGATAAATGTAGGAAGTAAACGGTTGACGAATGCCCCAATTACCCCTTTTTTGCACCGTAAAAAGCTGTGCTCTGTGACACCAAACCGATCACTAAGTTCTTTGACCGTCTCTTGAGATACAAGATACCTTATACTCATTAACACTTTCTTTTCAAGCGGAATAGTTGGTCTTCCTCCTGGAAAACGTCTTGGCATCAGATCAGGGCTTTCTGAAAGCATGTAACAAATTCTTTCGAATGTATTGTGGTTTACTTTGAAAAACCATTTAAATGTATCTGGTAAATAATTATGTATAGTATATTCATAGTACATCTGTGATTTCACCCTATCATCCCTCATTCTGGAAAGAAAAATAAGAATTTGTAAGAAATACAAGATAAAAAAACCTTCAACTTTTATTATTCTACACAAATGGTAAGGATGGGCAGTGTTGAAGTAAGGTTATAATTAATTAACTGTATTCATCTAGAGCACAAAACTGGAAATTGATAAAATAGCCCGCACATATTTTAAGGCGACGTAACATAAGTAACAGCCTAGGAAACAAAATAAACTGAAAAAGTCAGACAAAACTCGTCAGTTAAAGAAAAACGAGATTAAGAATATATTTCAAAACCAAACATAAATAACATATTAAAATTTAACAAGAAATGAAAAAAGTCACATATTCAGAGTTATACGTAATGCCTGTAACGATTATGTAACATCCATGTAACCTCTACGTAACTCAATCTACAACGATATACAAGTATAAATTTGCTATATTTTCCCCCTGAAAGAGTTTTCAAGGTAACATAAGTAACATTTTGTAACATTAAGAAATAAAAACAGTCACATATTCAGAGTTATACGTAATGCCTGTAACAATTATGTAACATTCATGTAACCTCTATGTAACTCAATCTACAGCGATAAACAAGTATATATTCGCTATATTTTCCTCCTGAAAGAATTTTCAACGTAACATAAGTAACATTTTGTAACATTAAGAAATAAAAACAGTCACATGTTCAGAGTTATACGTAATGCCTATAACAATAATGTAATATCCATGTAACCTCTACGTAACTCAATCGAAAACGATATACAAGTATATATTTGGTATATTCTTGCCCCTGAAAGAGTTTTCAACGTAACATAAGTAACATTTTGTAACATTAAGAAATAAAAACAGTCACATATTCAGAGTTATTCGTAATGCATGTAACAACAATGTATCATTCATGTAATCTCTACGTAGCTCAAGCTTCAATTAATACAAATATATATTTGCGTAATTTATTCGTCTGAACGAGTTTTCAACGTAACATAAGTAACATTTTGTAACACATAGAAATAAAAACATACACATATTCAGAGTTATACGTAATGCCTGTAACAACAATGTAACACTAATGTTATCTCTACGTAACTCAATCTTCATCGGTATACAAGTATATATTTGCGATTTGTTCCTCCTGAAAGAGTTTTTAACGTAACATAAGTAACATTTTGTAACATTAAGAAATAAAAAACAGTTACCTGTCCAGAGCTACACGTAATGCTTGTAAAAACAATGTAACACTACTGTAATTTCTACGTAACTCAAGCTTTAATGAGATACAAGTGTATATTTGCTATTTTTTCCCGTCCTGAAAGAGGTTTCAACGTAACATAAGTAACATTTTGTAACAAAAGGAAATAAAAGCTGCCACATGTACGTAATGTCTGTAACAACAATGTAATACTAATGAAAACTCCACGTAACTCAATCGACAGCGATATACAAGTATATATTTGATATATTTTCCCCCTGAAAGAGTTTTCAACGTAACAAAAGTAACATTATGTAACATTAAGAAATATAAACAGGCACATATTTAGAGTTATACGTAATGCCTGTAGCAACAATGTAACACTAATGTAATCTCTACGTAACTCAAGCTTCAATGAGATACAAGTATATATTTGCTATTGTTTTCCTCCTGAAAAAGTTTTCAACGTAACATAAGTAACATTTTGTAACAATAGGAGATAAAAACAGTCACATGTTCAGAGTTATACGTAATGCCTATAACAATAATGTAACATCCATGTAACCTCTACGTAACTCAATCGAAAACGATATACAAGTATATATTTGGTATATTCTTGCCCCTGAAAGAGTTTTCAACGTAACATAAGTAACATTTTGTAACATTGAGAAATAAAAACAGTTACATGTCCAGAGCGACACGTAATGTCTGCAACTTTCGTGTAAACTCTTCGTAACTCAATCTACAGCGATATACAAGAATATATTTGCGTTATTTATTCGCTTGAACGGGTTTTCAACGTAACATAAGTAACATTTTGTAACACATAGAAATAAAAGTAATCACATGTTCAGAGTGATACGTAATGCCTGTAACAACAATGTAACACTTATGTAACCTCTACGTAACTCAATATTCAGCGTAATACAAGTATATATTTGCTATATTTTTGCCCCAGAAAGAGTTTTCAACGAAACATAAGTAACATTTTGTAACACATAGAAATAAAAGTAATCACATGTTCAGAGTGATACGTAATGCCTGTAACAACAATGTAACACTAATGTAATCTCTACGTAACTCAATCGACAGCGATATACAAGTATATATTTGCTATATTTTTGCCCCTGAAAGAGTTTTCAACGTAACGTAAGTAACATTTTGTAACATTAAGAGATAAAAACAGTTACATGTCACAGCTACACGTAATGCCTGTAACAGTTAGGGAGTCATTATACATAGACTCTCACGTGCCAGTTGATAAAAAAGATGAACAAAATCTTTCATGCAAAATAAGCACAGTCAATATTTCAGAATAGTTTTTATTTTCTTTTTTCATTTTTTTTTAAATTCCAGCCGGCGATGTTTACTTGAAATGTATCTAAGCGTCCAAGCAGTAATGAACAGACGAACAGTCAAACAGTAACGATAGATATCAGTTCACTTAATATAGTTTACAAGCTATTAGATAATAGAAAGAAAGATGAAATATTCCAAATATTACATATTTTAAACAATGAAAATGCCTATTACACCTCTGTTCTTTCTTGTAAAGAAAGAAGAAAGAACAAATGAAACAAAAAACACAATAGTGTGCATAACGTATAAAACTCATTTTTGAGCTAGGACGCTGATCTTGATATCGTTAGAAAGATCTCGTTTAGAGCTAGCGAACGCTGTCATACTCGACTTTCCAGCTCAATTTGCTTGCCGACGGCCGTCGGAAATCAGACGCCGTCGGGATGGAACAATATTCATAGCACAGTTTGTTAGGGCTCGGCGAGCTCTTTCTAACCTGCCCTAGAACAACTTTCTAGCTTACCCCGTTCGTCGGCAATGACTAGTCAAAGTTTTAATGGTTGCCATGGACACGGGCCATAAAACAATTACCTAGGGTAAATTATTGGCAATTTATATAGAGAAAGTAAGAAAAAGAAGTAATTTTTCAAATTTATAAGTGTTCCAAAAGAAATATGTTCTCTTTATAATAAAAAGGAAATATTAGAAAAGAAAGAAGAAGTTTATATATAAATAATTTGCAGAGATTGAGAAAAGAATATGCCGATATTATCTTATTCATTCATTTTAGAATTATGTTTTTCCCCTTGTCTCGCCGAAAGAAAAAGAGAGAAAGAAGGAAGTACCCCGTGGTAAATAATTTGCAGAGATTGAAAGAAATGGCATAATTTCTCACGTGCCAGTTGATTAAAAGATGAAACAAATCTTTCATGAAAAATAAGCACAGTCAATTTTTCAGAACGGTTTTTTTTTTCTTTTTTTTTCTTTTTTTTTTTAAATTCCAGCCGGCGATGTTTACTTGAATGGAATCAAAGTATCCGAGCAGTAATGAACAGACAAACAGTCAAAAAGTAACGATAGATATCAGTTCACTTAATATAGTTTACAAGCTATTAGATAATAGAAAGAAAGATGAAATATTCCAAATATTATTTATTTTAAACAATGAAAATGCCTATTACACCTCTGTTGTAAAGAAAGAAGAAAGAACAAATGAAACAAAAAACACAATAGTGTGCATAACGTAGAAAACTCATTTTTTGAGCTAAGACGCTGATCTTGATACCATTAGAAAGGTCTTGTTTAGAACTAGCGAACGCTGTCATACTCGACTTTCCAGCTCAATCTGCTTGCCGACAGCCGTCGGAAATCAGACGCCGTCGGGATGGAATAATGTTCATAGCACAGTTTGTTAGGGCTCGGCGAGCTCTTTCTAACGTGCCCTAGAACAACTTTCTAGCTTACACCGTTCGTCGGCAATGACTAGTCAAAGTTTTAAAATTGCTTTCGTCGGTGCCTTATAACTCGGCTTCCCGACGGGCTGGGACGGAAATTTTGATGTTGTTAGACTGCTCTTAATAAGATCTTTAAAATGCGCCCAAAAAAACCTTCCAGCTGCCCGCATTCGCCGCTGACCGTCGGCGGAATGTAGCCCTTATTTACTCGTTTCATATGAAATAAGTACAATGTTACATTAATAAATTTATTATATCAAGAGCATTATTATTCGAGGTATCATTATCCGAACGTGTTATTATCCTTTTTCATTAGTTATAATATGTATAAAAAGAGAGAAGTAACAAATCAATTATATTTTAACTTTAATTTTTTTCTTTCTTAACAGTTAAATTATTTTTTCATATAAAGTCACATCAACCTGTTGGTAACCATAGAGATCGGCTAATGACGGTCATAAAACACGTGGCAATCGATAAGCCACCCGCTGGTTGCCATGGACACGGGCCATAAAACAATTACCTAGGGTAAATTATTGGCAATTTATATAGAGAAAGTAAGAAATAGAAATAATTTTTCAAATTTAAAGTGTTCCAAAAGAAATATGTTCTCTTTATAATAAAAAGGAAATATTAGAAAAGAAAGAAGAAGTTTATATATAAAAAATTTGCAGAGATTGAGAAAAGAACATGCCGATATTATCTTATTCATTCATTTTAGAGATATGTTTTTCCCCTTGTCTCGCCGAAAGAAAAAGAGAGAAAGAAGGAAGTACCCCGTTGTAAATAATTTGCAGAGATTGAAAGAAATGGCATAATTTCTCACGTGCCAGTTGATTAAAAGATGAAACAAATCTTTCATGAAAAATAACAACAGTCAATTTTTCAGAACGGTTTTTTTTTTCTTTTTTTTTTTTTCTTTTTTTTTTAAATTCCAGCCGGCGATGTTTACTTGAATGGAATCAAAGTATCCGAGCAGTAATGAACAGACAAACAGTCAAAAAGTAACGATAGATATCAGTTCACTTAATATAGTTTACAAGCTATTAGATAATAGAAAGAAAGATGAAATATTCCAAATATTATTTATTTTAAACAATGAAAATGCCTATTACACCTCTGTTGTAAAGAAAGAAGAAAGAACAAATGAAACAAAAAACACAATAGTGTGCATAACGTAGAAAACTCATTTTTTGAGCTAAGACGCTGATCTTGATACCATTAGAAAGGTCTTGTTTAGAACTAGCGAACGCTGTCATACTCGACTTTCCAGCTCAATCTGCTTGCCGACAGCCGTCGGAAATCAGACGCCGTCGGGATGGAATAATGTTCATAGCACAGTTTGTTAGGGCTCGGCGAGCTCTTTCTAACCTGCCCTAGAACAACTTTCTAGCTTACCCCGTTCGTCGGCAATGACTAGTCAAAGTTTTAAAATTGCTTTCGTCGGTGCCTTATAACTCGGCTTCCCGACGGGCTGGGACGGAAATTTTGATGTTTTTAGACTGCTCTTAATAAGATCTTTAAAATGCGCCCAAAAAAACCTTCCAGCTGCCCGCATTCGCCGCTGACCGTCGGCGGAATGTAGCCCTTATTTACTCGTTTCATATGAAATAAGTACAATGTTACATTAATAAATTTATTATATCAAGAGCATTATTATTCGAGGTATCATTATCCGAACGTGTTATTATCTTTTTTCATTAGTTCTAATATGTATAAAAAGAGAGAAGTAACAAATCAATTATATTTTAACTTTAATTTTTTTCTTTCTTAACAGTTAAATTATTTTTCATATAAAGTCACATCAACCTGTTGGTAACCATAGAGATCGGCTAATGACGGTCATAAAACACGTGGCAATCGATAAGCCACCCGCTGGTTGCCATGGACACGGGCCATAAAACAATTACCTAGGGTAAATTATTGGCAATTTATATAGAGAAAGTAAGAAATAGAAATAATTTTTCAAATTTAAAGTGTTCCAAAAGAAATATGTTCTCTTTATAATAAAAATGAAATATTAGAAAAGAAAGAAGAAGTTTATATATAAATAATTTGCAGAGATTGAGAAAAGAATATGCCGATATTATCTTATTCATTCATTTTAGAGATATGTTTTTCCCCTTGTCTCGCCGAAAGAAAAAGAGAGAAAGAAGGAAGTACCCCGTGGTAAATAATTTGCAGAGATTGAAAGAAATGGCATAATTGATGCATAACTGAAAATATGAAAGTAATGCGACAGAGAAGAACATGCTGTCATTACCTGATTTATTTACCCAAGGTACTTATTTTTCTCTTCGAAATAAAAAAGAAAGAAAGAATGAAATACCCGGCAAGAATGAAGTACCCGGCGACCGCCGCCACCATATTTGTCTTAACTATTTTTCTAACTAATGCTCTATTGTGGGTACTGGCATTCATACATAGTCCTGTACGAGTTTTTTTTCCTTCCTGGGTATCATTTCTACTGTGGGTAGTCTCCCCTTCTCTCGGCGCAAGAAGAACACAAGTTCCCGGCTACCGGCGCCGCTGTATTTTCTAATATTTTTTCTAAGTGCTCTGAAAAAGACATATTTATACATCTTATTAGGGTATAAAGAAATTTAATTGTAATGATTTAATATTAACCAATTTATATAAAAAAAAACATTAAATTTGACACAATCTCTTCTAGACTAGAGCAGTATTTAAAAAATGTAACCCATTTAAAACTGACAAAACCTAAACAGTCGCAAAATTTCATTACTTTAACAATAGTCCGTACAAATGAAACAAAAAACACAACTGTGTGCACGCCGTAGAAAACTCATTTGTTAAGCTAGGATGCTGATCTTGGTATCGTTAGAAAGGTGTAGTTAAGAGCTAAGGAAAGCTGTCATACTCGACTTTTCAGCTTGTTTGGCTTGCCGACGGCCGTCGAGAATCCGACGCCGTTGAGATGGAGCTAAATTCAAAGCAAAGTTTGTTAGACCTTGGCGAGTTCTTTCTAACGTGCCAAAGAACAGCTTTCCAGCTTACTCCGTTCGTCGGCAATGAACAGTCAAATTTCTAGAAATGGCCTCCTTCGGTGCCTTGTAGCTCAGTTTCCCGACGGTCAGGGACAATGATTTTGATGTTGTTTTATTGATCTTGAAGAGACCTTCAAAACGCGCCCAAAAATAACGTTCCATCTATCCTCGTTTGCCGTTGACCGCCCACCGAAATTAGCCCTTCTTTCACTTTATTCTAATGAAAATAGCAGCGTTACCCCAAGCTACTTGACTTGTTTTATCACTGCCATTTTAAACCATACTCCGCATGTTATCAGAAAACTGAAGTGTTAATAAAATCACTGTGATAACGTTTTACTAAATTATCGAAGAGGTTGGTAGAGCTTCTTAGAGTAATCCATATAAATTTTATTATTACTAATTATTGAATATAATTCATTTTTTTCCGTTGAGATATATAAATTTACAAGTGATTGTAATGTTATAACAGCTTAAAACGCAACGCTTTAAAATACCGTATGCACACAACTTGAAGGATTTTATCCTCTGCAGATTGATTTATTATTTCCAACTTAACAGCTTGAATTTCTTGTTGTTGTGATTATTATTAACCTACAATGGTCTGTTTCACGACAGGGTCAAACCCTAGTTGCTATTCAGTAGATAATAAAATGTGGAGACTTAATTATTAACACTAAAATTAATGTCCTACGTTGGTCTGTTTCATGGCAGGTTTGGACCCTAGTCCTTACTCTTACCCAAAATACTTTTCGATAGGCGTTTAAATGTGATACGGTTTCAAAGCCTTTATTATGACGTAATCATTAGCACTAAAAGTATTGTCTTACGCTGACCTGTTTCAGGGCAGGTTCGAACACTAGTCAAAAGCCTAATCCCAACTGTATTTTTTGTCCTCTAGGTCTCTGACCCCTATTCAGGTCCCATAACTTTTTTCTACCGATTTTGATGAAACTTGGCAGGGTGGTAGAGGTGTGTGCCCCCTACTCTTGTACGTTTTTGTGGCGGGGGTGTTAATTTTGCGAATCGCCTCGGGGGTCAACTTATGAGGAGGAGACAGGACTTAAAAGGTTACCCCCCAGGTATTCTCGACGTCGATAGGGAGGGATTGAGGTGGCTAATGTTGAGGCTTGACCCGACACCTAACCCAGCACACACACAAAATGTGGCTTCCGAAAAATTGCAACTCCGAAAAAGCTAGGGTCCAAATAATATGACTTTTTTTCAAAATTCCACTTTTTTCAGGCTTCATTTTAAAGCTTCCCCAAACTCTTGAAAAAGGTCTAAAAATGTTTGTATTGACCTAGGCTCGAGCCCTAGCGGTCTACGCAAGAGATTTAAACCGGTTTACGGTTCGACACTTCCAATTTTTCACTTCGAATTAGCACTGATTCTGTGTCATGTTTGTCCCTTACCCAAAACTTCAGTTTTATGAAAATAGCTTTTTTATTACTTAATAATAAAAGAGCTACTTACATAAATCAAAGCAGAATTTTTAAATCTACAAAATAAAGGGATAATTTTTAAAATCTGTGCAGGAATGATGTCACAAGAGCCGAAAAACAAGCTCGAAACCCAAGATCAAGGAATTTCATTATAAGAATTCAAAAGTTTACACATTAAATGTTAAAAAAACAAAACACAGAATCTTTCTGCAATAAACATGATTCGAAAGGTCTATCTAAGTAGTTTAGAAAAATGGTATATCACAGCCTTAAGTGCCAGCTTCCAGGGTCGGACTTGCTCCAAATTCTGACCCATGTCATGCACCCTGAAACGACGGCGGTTCTATCGGCAAATAGTTCCAAATATGGTCACAATCGGGTTTGGAAAAGCTAAAATATGATATATTTTCTATTTGCAAAGAGACATAATAGGCCTATACAATTATTTAAGCAGAAAATACTTCATTCTCATACATATTAATGTACTCAATTGAAATACGTACATTTAGATATATTACGTTTGTCCATCCGTACACAAGACACTTATAATAATGTAAATTTATTGGTCCGGATTTGAGAAATTTAGTGTTTACTTGTGCAATGTACCGTGAACAGACGGACGAACATATACATAAATATTTTACTTTATTTAATACGCAATATCACGCACTACACTATAGTGTAGTTTTTTCTATTAAAATGAGGTCCAAATTAATATTAAAAAATAATGAGAAAACGCGATTTCTTAGTGCGCCGCGGCCTATTTTTAAGAAAATATGACTATTTTCGCCATCTGTCCTGAACAGACGAACAGACTATTTTCATGTAACATAGTGTATATCGCTGTAGATTGAGTTACGTAGAGATTACATTAGTGTTACATTGTTGTTACAGGCATTACGTATAACTCTGAACATGTGATTGTTTTTATTTCTTAATGTTACAAAATGTTACTTATGTTACGTTGAAAACTCTTTCAGGGGCAATAATACAGCAAATATATACTTGTATATCGCTGTAGATTGAGTTACGTAGAGGTTACATGAATGTTACATTGTTGTTACAGGCATTACGTACAACTCTGAACATGTGGTTGTTTTTATTTCTTAATGTTACAAAATGTTACTTATGTTACGTTGAAAACTCTTTCAGGGGCAAATATATAGCAAATATATACTTGTATATCGCTGTAGATTCAGTTACGTAGAGATTACATTAGTGTTACATTGTTGTTACAGGCATTACGTATAACTCTGAACATGTGATTGTTTTTATTTCTTAATGTTACAAAATGTTACTTATGTTACGTTGAAAACTCTTTCAGGGGCAATAATACATCAAATATATACTTGTATATCGCTGTAGATTGAGTTACGTAGAGGTTACATAAATGTTACATTCTTGTTACAGGCATTACGTACAACTCTGAACATGTGGTTGTTTTTATTTCTTAATGTTACAAAATGTTACTTATGTTACGTTGAAAACTCTTTCAGGGGCAAATATATAGCAAATATATACTTGTATATCGCTGTAGATTGAGTTACGTAGAGATTACATCAGTGTTACATTGTTGTTACAGGCATTACGTATAACTCTGAACATGTGATTGTTTTTGTTTCTTAATGTTACAAAATGTTACTTATGTTACGTTGAAAACTCTTTCAGGGGCAAATATATAGCAAATATATACTTGTATATCGCTGTAGATTGAGTTACGTAGAGATTACATCAGTGTTACATTGTTGTTACAGGCATTACGTATAACTCTGAACATGTGATTGTTTTTGTTTCTTAATGTTACAAAATGTTACTTATGTTACGTTGAAAACTCTTTCAGGGGCAATAATACAGCAAATATATACTTGTATATCGCTGTAGATTGAGTTACGTAGAGATTACATTAGTGTTACATTGTTGTTACAGGCATTACGTACAACTCTGAACATGTGATTGTTTTTATTTCTTAATGTTACAAAATGTTACTTATGTTACGTTGAAAACTCTTTCAGGGGCAAATATATAGCAAATATATACTTGTATATCGCTGTAGATTGAGTTACGTAGAGATTACATTAGTGTTACATTGTTGTTACAGGCATTACGTATAACTCTGAACATGTGATTGTTTTTATTTCTTAATGTTACAAAATGTTACTTATGTTACGTTGAAAACTCTTTCAGGGGCAAAAATATAACAAATATATACTTGTATATCGCTGTAGGTTGAGATACGTACAGATTACATTAGTGTTACATTGTTGTTACAGGCATTACGTATAACTCTGAACATGTGATTATTTTTATTTCTTAATGTTACAAAATGTTACTTATGTTACGTTGAAAACTCTTTCAGGGGCAAATATATAGCAAATATATACTTGTATATCGCTGTAGATTCAGTTACGTAGAGATTACATTAGTGTTACATTGTTGTTACAGGCATTACGTATAACTCTGAACATGTGATTGTTTTTGGTTCTTAATGTTACAAAATGTTACTTATGTTACGTTGAAAACTCTTTCAGGGGCAAATATATAGCAAATATATACTTGTATATCGCTGTAGATTGAGTTACGTAGAGATTACATCAGTGTTACATTGTTGTTACAGGCATTACGTATAACTCTGAACATGTGATTGTTTTTGTTTCTTAATGTTACAAAATGTTACTTATGTTACGTTGAAAACTCTTTCAGGGGCAATAATACAGCAAATATATACTTGTATATCGCTGTAGATTGAGTTACGTAGAGATTACATTAGTGTTACATTGTTGTTACAGGCATTACGTATAACTCTGAACATGTGATTGTTTTTATTTCTTAATGTTACAAAATGTTACTTATGTTACGTTGAAAACTCTTTCAGGGGCAAATATATAGCAAATATATACTTGTATATCGCTGTAGATTGAGTTACGTAGAGATTACATTAGTGTTACATTGTTGTTACAGGCATTACGTATAACTCTGAACATGTGATTGTTTTTATTTCTTAATGTTACAAAATGTTACTTATGTTACGTTGAAAACTCTTTCAGGGGCAAAAATATAACAAATATATACTTGTATATCGCTGTAGGTTGAGTTACGTACAGATTACATTAGTGTTACATTGTTGTTACAGGCATTACCTATAACTCTGAACATGTGATTATTTTTATTTCTTAATGTTACAAAATGTTACTTATGTTACGTTGAAAACTCTTTCAGGGGCAAATATATAGCAAATATATACTTGTATATCGCTGTAGATTCAGTTACGTAGAGATTACATTAGTGTTACATTGTTGTTACAGGCATTACGTATAACTCTGAACATGTGATTGTTTTTATTTCTTAATGTTACAAAATGTTACTTATGTTACGCTGTAAACTCTTTCAGGGGCAAATATATAGCAAATATATACTTGTATATCGCTGTAGATTGAGTTACGTAGAGATTACATCAGTGTTACATTGTTGTTACAGGCATTACCTATAACTCTTAACACGTGATTTTTTTATTTCTTTCAGGGTCAAAAATATAGCAAATATATACTTGTATATCGCTGTCGATTGAGTTACGTAGAGGTTACGTGTTGCTTCATCTGTATTACGTTTATGTTACCATAGTTATTCATTTCCTAAAAATGTGCCGTTTTCTAACTTTTTCCAGTTTTGTGCCCTATCTCACTGTATTACCATTTGCAAAATTGAGCATTACCTCTCTGTTACAATCTATTGCAGTTTTCCAATACAAAGCTATAAAATGTTAAGGAAGTATGCGCGATATTAAGACTCTAACACCAACATTGATTAATGGCTATCTGCAGGCTGTAGGAAGTTTCAGATGGATAGCATACGCTTTAAAAGGAACTATGGTTCCTTTAAACTGACAACTCAGCCTTGATCAACAGCATAATTGTACTCCTTATTTATCGAGTACATTACAGCGACTGAGCGAGTGTTTACGCGTATGTCCGAATATTGTACTGTCCGTGAATTACCACTTTAGTTAGCGTATACGTCAAAATATCCCATTAACAAACGACGAAGCAACAAACAAGGGCTGAAAGTTGTTACCTACATCGATTGCATTCCCATAATCTCTATTAAATCGCTCTCGTTTTCTTCTTCGCTCAATAAATCATCTATGAAAACTGCCACCGTTGCTGCGATTTGGGCCGCCATATTGCGCCGAATTACTTGTTTAGTTTGCAACCGGCGAACGGTGAATCACGTGACCAGCGTGCGCCGATCAAATGACCGGCGTACGCCGGCTGAGAGCAAATGAAGTTGCACCGTAGATTTCAACATTTATTGAATATTTACAGTCGTTGCATCTATGATGGAGTACGGTGTGATCAGGAATAACTTCGTGATGATATAAGAAATGGGTTTACACTTATGACATGCGTTTGGAGCTTGAAATAAATCTTGTTTCAAATGGCATGTTGTAGATGTTGTAGCATTCGCTAGGCCATTTCGGGTACAACGGTCCTTTTCGTGAATTATAGTCAGTATTTCCGGTGCCGGAGCCTCGTTCGGAGAAGACGGCTTGCGGTATGGCGGCAACATCAGGATTTCAGGATCCCTAATATTTATTCACGTTTACCATACGATTTAGAGTGCTGGGGTGGTTATTGATAGTCTTGGGGGATAATATAATACGAACAGAAGACTAGAATGGCGTTGTCTCGGCAGTAACTCCCATTATTTTGTTGATTTCTGGGGTTTTTTCGGAGCGGTTCATTCGGGTGGAAGGAAAGAAAGAACTTCTAGAACAAAAATCCGCGAAATTTTGGGTTGTTCTTCGAACTGTTGTGGGAATAGACTAACATCTTGATAAATAATTGTGTGGGAGCCTGCAAATTTATTCTTTAAATTTGGGTGTCCTTTTTCACAGAATTTAGCACTCTAGGCTGTATGGTATTTTTGGCCCACTTTTCAAAGTTAAAAACATTTTCAAACTTTATGTAAAGTTCCTTAAACTCTTTAAATTTATTCATTAAAATTATCTACATGTACATTTAACATCAATTTTTCATTTTAACTGCATTTGACCGGTCTATCCTCCTTGTACAGTGTGCTACCTTTGGTGGGCGGGGTTACAACAAATTTCAACAATGTTCAGGCCTATATAAGCTATAATTGTCTGTCAAACTTGTGGGAAATATAATATTGGAAACATCTTGGGGTTCTACCGACATTTGAGTGTTTGTCGAGTATTTGGTATCTGTACTCGTGTAAATTTTGGCCGTGTTTCATCAAAATATGCTTTGTGACCTCTGATATCATTTTTATTTGTACATAAATTGTGTTTTGAGTATATTTTGTAGGTTCACAGATCCAGGAAGGTACTGTACATCTATATACTAACTGTTTTGATGTTTTCATTTTTTATAAATACTTTGGTGTGCTAGGTGTGTGCTTGTGAATAAAAATTGTGTGATTTATAATAAATATTATTGTGTTTGCTGTGATATTGTGTTGTGTTTATTTCTTTCTGCGAATTAATTTTTCGGTTCATTTTGATTATTTGCGGAATATTTTTTTTTTCGTGATACTTTTTGCGCCGTGTTATTTTACATTGCGTGGGAAGGCGTGCTTTTCTAGTATTTTGGGTAGATATTAATAGCATTTGTCCAGAAATGTTTTGGGGGAGGTGATGTACTTTTACAAAATACATGTATAAAAGTGAATGTTTTATTTTTTATTGATCATCTTGCTATTTCAGAGTAAAAGGTTGTCCTTACTATAATTTGATTGCATTTCAATATTTCCTGTTGTCAAGTGACGTTGTTTGAATATATTGTGGTTTCTTGGATAGTAATAATAAAAATTATTGTAATTTACACATATATGTATTTTTGTCCCTATAGAGTTTAACCCTATAACCTATTATACAAAAAAAAAAAAAAAAAAAAAAAAAAAAAAAAAAAAAAAAAATTTAGAATTCAAACAATGGGGTGCATTTGTGTAATTGAGGTTGAATGTTATATTTGATTGTTGTGTTGTTTGATATATATATATATTTGTTTTTTTTTTTATCATGCTTTCATTGGATGGTGCATTCTTTGCATTGTTCCTGTGAATTATCTGTTTTGACATTGATATTGACCAACTGTATATTTGAATATTGTGTTACTAAGTGAAGTGGAATATTGTGTGAATTGATATACATATACCCGGATATATACATGTGATTGAGGTAGTGTTATTTGGAGTTGAAGAAGACACTTATTTAGTGCAAATTAGTAAATTTATGGTTATTACGGACTTGTTCCTTTTTATAAAGTGACACTTCTTACAGTGCAATTGTATGTCATCTTATATAGGAGACACTTACCTACAGTTATTTCAACATAAAGACACATTCATGTGCATATCAGTGTGAAGTTCATATATTGACACTTTTTAAAAAAGTGCAAATTTAATTAAAATTTAATTTACAGACCCTTTGAAAGAGTGAAATTGTTTGAATCAAGTATTACTGAAAATAAGATGGGTACACCTAAACTTCGTCAATTAATAGACAAGATTAGTCAATCACAACCGCGTTTGAGTGGAGCAACAGGAGAGGCACTACAAGGTTCTATGGATATGGCATCTGGAGGGCCAATTTCAACGGATAAGGATAGTGGTTCTTCCACTAAACTTAAAGTTAATTTTGTTCCGGCTAAGGAGTTGAAATCAATTATGGGTATTGGAGATAAGATTTCACAGAGAATGCATTTGCTTCGCCTTTATGAGGGTAATTTGACACCACAGCGATTGAAAAAAGAATTTGGTGGTAAGATCACACAAGCCATGCTAGACCAGATGGACTTTGAAAAAAGTGATTTGTTACTTGACAGAGGTGCTGATGTGAAGTTGCCTAGGCTACGGCCAGTTAAATTAGCTGAAACATTTAGCTCTGAAGAGGAAACAGTGAAACCAAAGGTGTTGAGCAAAAGGCATAAAAAGACCATTAAGAAACACAAAGAGACAGAAGCTGAAACAGAATCTGACACTTCAGAATCAAAAGAAGAGTATGCAACCTATAGAAAGAAGGTGCATTGGATGAAGAAAAAACGGATAGAGGAATTAGAATCTGACACTTCAGATTCAGAAACTGATGATGAATTTGAAATTAAGTCAAAACATTTTCGTACACATAGCCAACGAAAACATGACAGAATAAAACACAAGAAAAAATCAAGGAAAGAATCAAGTAAAGACAGTTCTGATACTGATGCAGAATATGAAATAACATCAAAGCCAAAGCGTAAAAAGAATTCAAAGAGAGGGTGTGGACAGGTTGAATCATCTGGTTCTTCTTCAGATGATGATATTGTTTCATTGGATAAAGTGCCGAAGGGTTTTGACAAACATCTTCGGTTCTCTGGAGCGAGTGATGGCAAAGCGGACGATTTTGATTCTTTCAAATTGAAGTTCGAAAGCTATGCCAAAGCATTTAAATGGACTGAGGAGGAGAGGCGTTATTGCTTGTGTTGGAGTCTACAAGGAGCAGCAGCGAAGTACCACACTTTGGTATCTTCAGGGAGAGGTCCACTGACATACAAGCAACTTATGAAAAAGTTGGAAAAGCGTTTTGGTGGAAAAGAATTGACTGAAACAGCTCAAGCTCGTTTTAATCAGGCGTGCCAGGAGCAGAATGAATCCCTTGAAGTGTGGGCTGATAGAGTTCAGATGCTGGCATTGAGAGCATTTAGAAAGGTGTCTGAGAAGTATGCTGCTTCTCAAGCAGTTAATCGTTTCTGCTTGGGTTTAGAGGATAGAGAGGCGTCGAAGGATGCTAGTCTTAAACGTTTTAAGACTATTGAGGAGGCGAAAGATTATGTGCATTACTATGTACATATAAATAGCACAACTCAGAAACCGAAATCTCGGCGTTCTTCGTCGAGAGATCATGAGGATTCGGTGAATGTATACGAAGCCAGTATCTCGCAAGATGAGTTCCGTAAGGAAATACAGAAATTGCAGCAGTATTTTGATAAGAAGATGTCCATAAATCAAAGTGGTGGTCAGAACAAAGGTAGAGGTAGTTATGGACGAGGTTCAGGATATCAACAACAAGGAAGTAGATATAACGAGGGATATGGTAGAGGTTATAGAGGTCGTGGTGATTGGGGTCGTCCGAATAGAGGGAGGGGAAGGGGAGGTAATGATTGGTGGAATAGACCAACACAAGAAACAGGTGGAAGAGATGCTAGAGGTACAGATGCTGGATTGAATGATTGTTTTCATTGCGGTGAGACTGGTCATCTGAGATCAGATTGCAAAAAGTGGTTAGCGACACAGGAATGTTTTCACTGTCACAAATTTGGACATAGAAGAACAACTTGTCCAGAATTAAAGAAGTCAAAGGAGAATTTAAACGAGAGGGGGTCGGGCAAAGGGGCCAACCCCGACCTGTAACAGCTGTAGGCCCAGTGACCACAGGTCATGAGAAGTGGGGGAGTTCTTCTTCTCTGTCTTCTCACGATCAAGAAAGGATGACCACAAGTAATGGGAAACTGGGGAGTTCTTCTTCTCTGTCTTCTCATGATCCAGAGAGCAGTAGTTTAGTGGTTAGTGAACAAGCGTGCAAAAGCATAAATAAAGATGTTCAAAATCGAGGAAGGGGGCGTGGATTGGCTCAACGAATCGAAAAAATAACGCGTCGCCGGAATAGATCAACTGAACCAGTAAGATCAAAGAACAGTACTGAAAATAGAAAAGCATCGCGATTTGTGGACACAGGCACACAGACAGATGAAAGTGATAGTGATGGTGGAGTGAAAACGGTGCAAGATTGTAGTGAATCATTTGAAAATGATGAAAATGGTACAATGGAGAGTTCTGTTCAAACTGCAATTGAAGCAGAAGGTGAAATGATAGAAGTAAATCAGTTAACATCTGTGTCTAAGTATAAAATAACTGTAGGGGTAGCGGGAACACCAGTCGAAGCAATTGTTGATACAGGTTCAGATGTGACAATTATATCTGAGGAAGTGTTTAATAAAATCAAAGTGAAACCAGTGGTTATTAAACGTGTGACATTGAATGCCGCTGGTAAGCAGATGAAAATGACTGGTAAAGTGGTAGGACCAGTGATCCTTACTATAGGTTCACAAACATTTGAACAGGTTATACATGTTGCACCAATTAATCAAGACATGTTGTTAGGTTTTAACTTTATTGAAGGCAGAACTGTGTTAGATTTTGTAAATGGTCTATTTTGTTTACAGGGAGAGAAAATAGAAATGAAAATGGATGAAACAAAAGGTATACTAGAAATAGCAAGAATTTCGGTGGGTAGGAGAAGTGTGGTACCTCCTAACTCTGTTAAGCAAATTAAGTGTAAATTGAGTGGTGAGTTGCCAGATTTCATCGTTGAGGGAGATGAATCTTTGAAAGTACTTGTTCCGAAGACTTTACATAGTAAAGGTAATGAGGCAATTGTATGTGTATTAAATACTACTGATCAGTTTTGTGTACTAAAGAAAGGAAAGGAAATCGGGAAGGCATTTCCCATAGATAGAGTCATATCAGTGTCTGAAACGGAAGAAGTCTTTGAAGTGTCTGAAGAAACCCTTAAGCAAGAAGGTGATAATTCACATAATGAGTGTAAGGTACCAGATCATTTAAAACAAACGTATGAAGATTCTAGTAAGAATTTGACAAGGGATCAGAAAAAGAAATTAGCAAATCTTCTCATTTCTTATGAAGATGTATTTGCTAAAAGTGAATTTGATCTGGGGACATTTACTGAAATCGAACATGGAATAGACACGGGAACAGCTAGACCGATCAAGCAACGTATGCGTAGAACACCTGCATGTTTTGCAGGGGAGGAGGAGGCTCATCTTAAAAAGATGCTTGATGCGGGGGTTATACAAGAGTCAGTTTCGGAGTGGGCTTCCGCGCCAGTATTGATAAGAAAGAGAGATAAATCGGTAAGATGGTGCATTGATTATAGGGCGTTGAACAGTGTGACAGTAAAGGATACTTTTCCTTTGCCTTTAGTGGATGACTGTCTTGACACGTTAGCCGGTAACACTTGGTTTTCGAAGTTGGATGCTAACTCAGCGTACTGGCAAGTGAAAATCAAGGAGGAGGACCGTCACAAAACTGCGTTTGTGACTAAGTATGGTTTATATGAGCATGTCAAGATGGGTTTTGGATTATGTAATGCACCAGCTACGTTTTCGCGAGTTGTAAATCTCGTTCTTCGAGGTTTGAACTGGAAAACGGTGTTAGCATTTTTAGATGATATACTGGTGCTGGGAAAGACTTTTGAGGAGCATCTCGTTTATTTGGGCGAGGCTTTAGAACGTTTCAGACAATATGGCATCAAGCTAAAACCGAAAAAATGTATATTTTTTCAACATGAGGTAGAATTTCTTGGTAGGATTGTCAGTGACGATAAATTAGCTATGGCGGAAGCTGATGTTAAAGTTGTGAAGGAGTGGCCAATACCGAATAATTCTAAGGATGTACAAAGGTTTCTAGGTTTGGTAAATTACCATAGAGCGTTTGTCCCGAATTTTGCGGAAATAAGTGCAGACTTATATCAGGTGGTAGGGAAATACAAGTTCAAGTGGGAGGAAAAACAGCAACTAGCATTTGACAAGTTAAAAAAGTGTTTGTCAGAGCCACCATTGCTAGCTCTGCCAAATACGGTAGATGAATTTATTTTGGACACAGATGCATCTAATGTAGCTGTGTCTGGAGAGTTAATACAGGTGCAGGGAGGACAGGAAAAGGTTGTGGCATATGGTAGTTATGTTTTAACACCGGAACAGAGAAATTACTGTGTCACAAGGAAAGAGTTGCTGGCTGTGGTTCGGTTTACGAGACAGTACAGGCATTACTTACTGGGTAGGCCGTTTGTTCTTCGAACGGACCATTCCAGTTTGACCTGGCTAATGAATTTCAAGGAACCACAGGGGCAGTTGGCCAGGTGGATGGAGGAACTTTCTCAATATAACATCATATTGAAGCATAGAGCAGGAAGGAAGCATGCAAATGCTGATACACTTTCACGGCCACCAATGCCGGAGGGGTTATGTAACAACTATATTATGGGATCAAATCTTGAAGATTTGCCATGTTTTGCAGATAATTGTCATTACTGCAGAAAGGCACATGAAAATTGGAGGAGATTCACGGAGGATGTTGACGAAGCTATACAAATGGGAGGTACTTTGAGGCAATTTGGATCTGCAGGAGGAAGCACAAATAATATTTATTTGGATAAGGAGGATAAAACAGCTAGGGAGGCATATCGACGTTGTTTATCCGAGGACGTATCCAAGGTGGAAATTAATTTGGGTAAGGAGGGCAAAGCAACTAGGGAGGCAAATAGACGTTGTTTGTCCGAGGACGTATCCAAGGTGGAAATTCAAGATGTTCATGAAACATCTAAAGTAGAATCAAATAAAATCTCTGGACAAGAAAGCGCGCAAATCTTGCCTGGGGACTCTGAAGTAGTGCATATTACTGATGGTGGTGGTTTGAATTTAAATCCATCAGGCAGTTCCAAAGAGCAGGAGGTAAATAAGATCGAATGGTTTGTTGAGGAGGAAGATAATGATTCCCATATAGAAATTGTTGTGGTGGATGGTGAATATGAAATTTTGGCCATGGGGGTGGATCAGCAGAGTGATGATACAGATGAACCCAGAAGTTGGGGCTTTACAATAAATGAACTTGTAGCAGGACAGGCTAGTGATAAAGACCTTGAGGTGTTACTGAAATGGTTGAGGGACAAGGAGGAGCCAAGTCAAAAAGTATTATACCTAGAAAGTACAACAGCAAAAGCATATTGGCTTAATAGAGAAGCTTTTGAACTCATTGATGGTGTGTTGTATGTAACAGAAGATGAAGATAAAAAGTTGGTTCTTCCAACTTGTCTAAAAGAACAGGCCTTGAAAATGAATCATGACATTCCGTTAGCAGCTCATCAGGGCATTGATCGAACAAAGGCACGTGTAAAGGAAAAGTTCTACTGGCATTCTTTGTCAGCAGATGTTAAACACTTTGTACGAACATGTGAAGCTTGTAACCGAAACAAGAAGTCAGATAGATATGGAAAATGCCCAATGACAGAATTTCAAGCTGGGGCGCCAATGGAAAGGGTACATATAGACTTTATGGGTCCTTTACCTAGGACGCCGAGGGGAAATGAGCATATCTTGATGATGGTGGACCAATTCACCAAATGGGTTGAATGTGTACCATTGCCGTCACAATCAGCAGAGGTTACAGCGAGGGCTGCAGTAAACACTTTCTTTTCAAGGTTTGGTTGCCCTTTTGAAATACACTCGGATCAGGGGCGGAATTTTGAAGGGAAGCTGTTTACGGCGTTGTGCAAGGCGTTGGAGATCCACAAAACAAGGACAACGCCGTATCGTCCGTCTTCAAATGGGCAGGTCGAGAGGTACAACCGTGTACTGATGGACGCGGTGAGATGTTACATTAGTGGGAAACAAACAGATTGGGACCTTCACATACCTCAGATCGCGGGAGCTCTTCGTGCATCAGTGAATCGGCACACTGGATTCACAGCTAACAAGTTGATGCTGGGAAGGGAGGTCAACACACCAGCAAAATTAATGTTCCCAATGGTGAGAGGAAAGCAGTGTAAGGATATTGAAGATTATGTGGAGAAATTGGAACGCGAACTTATGGAGGCACACGAGGTGGCAAGGACTAAGCTGAAGACCTCGCTTAAGAGAATGAAAAGGAACTATGACCTAAGAATTTTGACTAGATCTTACGAGGAGGGAGATGTTGTTTATGTGCTGGACACAGCCACGTTGAAGGGAAAATGCAAGAAGTTGTCAGCGCCGTGGAAAGGACCTGGTGTTATCGAGAAGAAGATATCAGCTTACATCTATAGGATTAAGATGAAGAATGCGGTTTTCGTCACTAACCATGATCAGCTCAAACCTTGCAGGGATAGGCAACTACCTAAGTGGCTAAACGAGTGGAAAGTTGATCCAAATGGGATCAAATCAACAGAAACAGATAAATTATATTGTATTTGTCGAAAACCATGGAATGGTAGATTTATGATTGCTTGTGACTTTTGTGATGAGTGGTACCATGGGTCTTGCGTTAATGTTACCCCAACTGAGGCGTTAGAAATTGACAAATACAAATGCACACATTGCAAGGGGGACAGCCGGTCAGATGCACAAGTTTAACACCACGTCAGGATGGAGTTGCCATGTTTCTTACGTGGCAGGACGTTGGTTGTGCTGCGTGGATCAGGGAATTTCCATCTGGACTGGTGTCACATTTTTTATGTGACTCATCATGTTCTGTTTTATATTTCAGGGTGGTGAGGAAAGAGAAATTTTAAAGCACATATAACTACTTATTGCATATCTAGTCAAAATGGCAGGTCATAGTTACCGGAATACAATTGAGAATGTGGAAAGGGATACGGAGGAGGGAGTTCTTTGGGACCCCGAAGAACTTATTGAGGAGCTCTTACTGAGTGGAAGTCTCTCAGACTTCCGGAGGAGGCAACTACTTCTGATGCAGGTTGCCCTGGCAGTAGATAGAAATGACAGAGTATGGTTGTCTGAGGTGGCTGGGTTCTGCTTCCAGGTAGGATTCAACTATGCCTCAGAAGGATGGGTGGAGCGCCATATAGCTCAAATTCCAGATTGGGCTAGACTGAACTCTGGGAATCCAAGGCAAAGATGGCGCCAGTCAGCAAGAGCTAATGACACAATGAGAGACAGACAGGTTATGTCCACTGGTTCTTCCAGTGAAAATAGGAGGGAGGAAATGGGGAGGTCTAGGCGGTTATCACCCAATGGTGGAGAAAGAACGGGTAGGTCTGGAAGACGAGAAGAGAGATGCGGGGAAACCGGTTCTTCCGGTGGTCAGAGCAAGCGCGGTAGAGATGATGATTGGGTATTGGTGGAAAAGAAGAGAAGGAAGGAGGTTAAAAGAATTTCCCCTATACGTTGGGAGGAAGTAAAGATTCGCTTTGAGGAAGGATGTTGGAATTGTGGAGACCCGGACCATTACAAGAGGGACTGCAGGAGAAGGGTGGTGCTTAGTAGAAGTAGCCAAGGTTCTTCCGAGGCAAAAAAGGCTGATGACAGGAGTCAAAGGGATAGCAGGAGAGAGAGAGAGGAGAGAGCTCCAGATGTGGACAAAAGGAAATGTGTTCAGGGGGATGTGAGGAAACAGAGGAGCCCTATAAGAGCTCCTGTTGTGAATAAAAGAAAAATAGTTCAGGTGGATGTTAGAAAAGAGAGGAGTCCAATAAGAGCTCCAGGTAGGCGGAAGTATAGTCCTAGAAGAGATGAGGAAAATGTCGTAGTGAAGAGATCAGAAAATGGGAGGGAAAAGGCTAGACCGAAATTAATTGAGCGGGAAGAGGTAAGGCCAAGATCTAGGCCTAGCTGTAGTTCTTCTGCAGCAAGGAGGAAAACAGACGTGTCTGACTGTAGTTCAGTTACAGCAAGGAAGGAAACATCTAGGTCAAGCTGCAGTTCTTCTGCGGCCACCTATGTGCCAAGCGGAAGTTCTAAGTTCCGCGCATGCCCAATACCATGGTGCAAGGGGAATTTTGTAAACAGAAAAGGACATGTCTATGGGTATCATTACCCGACTGCATTGGCGAAGCAGGATAGACATGAGGGAGAGGAAGATACGGAATTGCGTATTAATGCGTTAAGATACCTAGCAGGGGTGCTTGTCGGTTCTTCCGCAAGTATCCAAGACTTATTAGATTTTCTTAATGCTGGCCAGCTTGATGGTTTAGAGGGTTGCCAGGTGGATGAGTGGATAGATGGAGTGGTGGTCAATGTTGCTAGGATGCTAGGATTGGTAGCCCCAATGGTTCCAACGTTTAATCCCATCAATTCACCAGGATGTATTTTTCACTACAAGGTGATGATGCGGATAGTCGGGCTTTTAGGCGAGAGGGGTCATTATTTGTTTAACCATTTGTTTGGCCTTTTAGAGCGACGGTCGGAGCTCCGCAGAAGAATTCCATTGCCAACAGAAAGTCCTCCAAAACCTGAGTCTAGGAAGGAGTATGAACCGGTGAAGGTGGTAATGGAGTCAAGTGGAAACCGACGAGTATCGTGCAGTTCATCTACAGTGACGGAGGAGGTGCCCTGCGGTTCTTCCGTAGTGGCGGAAACGGCGACCTGTGGTTCTTCCACAGTGTCAGAGAAGGTGTCCTGTACGGTGGAAACTCAGACAGATGAGTTATTCTCAAGTGTCTGTAGCTCTGAGGTAGAGGTTAATGAAGAAATTCAGCCGATGGACACAGAGGATGAACTCGAATCGCCAAGGAGACCGTGGCGGCCGGAGGCAAGGGCGGAGGAGGAAGGTGATTTACTTGGATCGGGGGCAATCGACTCTCATTTTCACTTGGATAGGCTTTGTTCAAAATTAAATATTTGCATGGACTATCGAAAGGCTCTTGATAAAACAAAGCCAAAAGATCAGGCTGATCAGGTTAACGTGGCGGGTGCGGTTGCAGTGTTTTGTGATCCCTGGACGTATCCGACTAGAGAGGATGTGGAGAAGTTGAAACAACAAAGTGTAGTATCGGTTATTGGGTTGCATCCTGGTCGAGTAAATGTAAGAGGGGCAATGGCTGACTTAAAGCATGCATTGGAGGATTGCCCAGTTGTTGGATTAGGGGAGGTAGGGTTGGATGGCACCAAAGCTGATTTCAAGGCTCAGAAGGAACGCCTAGGAGACATGCTTCTCTTACTGCGTGGTCATCCGGAATGGGTCTTGGTTCTCCATTGTAGACCCGATCGTGGTGAATCAGCCTCTGCTGCATACTATCACTTGTTTTACCAGTGCAAGTATGAAATCCCGAAGGAACAGAAAATCCACTTGCATTGCTTCAATGGTAGTATGGAGGATGTGGATTTATGGTTAGGATTCTTTCCTAATACATACTTCGGTTTTACAAATATGGTGGCACATACTGATTTTGAGGAGGAAAGTCAACACGCTCTGAAGAGGATTGACTCGTCAAGACTGCTGTTGGAATCAGATGCACCATATTTTAGTCATGGCCCGACGTATGAGTGTTCTTCACCTGCGTTCTTAGGCATGACTGCGTCGAAGGTGGCAGAGATTCGTAAAACTACCAGGGAGGAGATCCTCAAAATCACAGCGGAAAATGCCAAGCGTCTGTATTGGCAGTAGCTTTGGGGTTGTAAGGCGGATATGATATTAAAGATGGATACGAGATATTCTTTATCTCTGACAGATGCTAAATTGTTTACAATAGTTGTAACTGAAATGTTCTCTGCATATTCTTTATGTAAGAAAACGGGGTAAAGTGAGTCGAATATTGTCATTTTAGAGGTGATTGTACATGTAATGGGACACTGTGAAGGAAAATGTGGTCATCAGTTGTTTCTTACAGCTATCAAAGTGTGGATTATTGGCGGCCTAGAAAAAGTGGAAACATTTATGCATGAAGTGTTCCAGGAGGTTATGCAGATTAATGTTGAAAGCTTTCTTCAAGTGAATGTGGTGATAAAGTTATTCCTCTGAAGTGAACAGCCCAACAAGTATTCTTTACTTGTTTTGAATGTTTGTATGTTGTTTGTATAGTTTGTTTTGTTTATTTAATTTTTGGGGAATTGTTTATTTTGAGGTCATACCAAGTTTTAGTTTTTAGGGGGGCTCTATTATATTATTATGGACCTTTTGTTGGATTCTACAACTTTGAAATTTCTAGGTGGGTGTTCCGCCTAACAAGATAAAGTTGGGGGGAGTGTAGCATTCGCTAGGCCATTTCGGGTACAACGGTCCTTTTCGTGAATTATAGTCAGTATTTCCGGTGCCGGAGCCTCGTTCGGAGAAGACGGCTTGCGGTATGGCGGCAACATCAGGATTTCAGGATCCCTAATATTTATTCACGTTTACCATACGATTTAGAGTGCTGGGGTGGTTATTGATAGTCTTGGGGGATAATATAATACGAACAGAAGACTAGAATGTTGATCCAACGTCAACATTTTGATTTTCGGGATTTTTGGAAACCTAAAAATAACTTAAGTGAACCGGAAGCTTGCAGCAGACAACAACATAGAGCTGTCAAAAATGGAAGCAACGGGATCAAAGAAGAGAGCACCGAACTTCTCGGTGCAAGATTGTCTGCTTTTGGCACAGTTGATGGGCTCAGTCCACCCGGACTTTACAGATGTAAATTTAAATTTTCATGGTGTAGATAAGCACCGCTTCAACAGCAGTGAGTTTCATATCTTACTAGTCAGATTCAGCGGACTTGTAAACTATCGCTAGTCATAGCACGAGTTCGAACCCCGTCAGGGGCCATCCACTGTTTCCTTGAGGAAGAAAGTTGAACCTCATTGTTTAGTATAGTGCCTTGTACTTCTATGGTACCTAATTGTTTGACACACACAAAGTTTTTTGAATAATTTTAAGGAAAAATGTTTTAAAAAAATATAGTTGGTGTATGTCCCCTCTTGTGAATTTCTTCATACCTCATTAAGTTATGTAAACACTTGGCAAACATCTACCCAAGTGGCAACAGACACTCAAATATTTATATTAAATATTTCGGAAATGTAGAAAAATGAGGCTACACTATACTGGTTGGTTCAAGGAACAAATTCAAGAGTGATTCTTTAAGCTATAAGCTTCCATCTCAATTGACCTGATATAAATTTGAATAAACCAACATCTTAAAAATGGTAACTTAGCCCTGTATTTAATTTAAAAGTGGAGCTATTGTCATGACACCCTCATTGGTATCAGGGGTAAGAGAGGAATGGCTGTCAGACACAGTCCGAGATCAATTGTCACAGAAAAATTTACTCTAAGCCCAGGGATCGAACCAGTGACCATTGGATTACTAATCAATTTCATCTACAGGGTTATGATGTCCCTCTTAAATCTCCTTTTCAAAATACCCGTATTAGTTTCATTGATGTATAAGACCGTATTTTGTATTTCAGGGATCAACTCTTCCACAAAAAAAGAGCTGTGGAAAAGAATAGAAAGCAAATTTAATGCTTCGTCAAGCATGCCACGAGATAGTGTTGTTCTTCAAAAGAAATGGGATAATCTCGTGGCGAAGCATAGGAATCTCTACAGTGATTACATGAGAGCAAGATCATTGACCGGTTTAGTATTTTGGTAGTAATACACATTGTAAGAATAATGAATTTGATTGACTCCTCAAAATTTATCTCATATTATTGGTGACTTGATAAATAATAATTATGTATAACACTTAAACTGAAAAGAGTCAACACTCATAAATATATTTTCATATTGAATCCATATTACAAATAGTTATGTACACAATGACAATAACATGTATTTTGATTAATACATGTAAATATACAAAACTTTCTGTTTTTATAAACATAATGAGGTATATACAGTCTGATAGAGATACTCAGTGAAGTTATTATTGAATAAAAGTCTGTGTACCTTTCTATTAGACATCATGAATTGAATAACAAGCAGAAAAATATTTCAACAGGAAGAGGACCACCTGGCGTGCCAATGCCCTCAATTCTTACTGAAGCTGTGATGGCAGCTATTGGCAAGGACAACATTGGTGTTGTAGGAGTCACCGGGGCATCCTTTGACACCACAATGATTATGAAGTAAGATTATATATTAAAAGCAACAAGTTACTGTCAACATCATTCCTCATGACTGCCAGTCAACATTTTAAACTAACATTGACCATAGGATGACTGGTAAGGTGTAGTCATGTTTGAAGTTTATATTCTTACATAAATATTCACGTGACATTTACAAGAATTTATAACAAGAGTGTCAATGTCAGGAAATAAGCCAGTCAAGAGAGCTTGTGTAGAAAATGGGAGCATAATAGATAAAACAAATGAACCTGACCTTGCATATATTGAACATGGTGAACATTCCTATAGTTTTATTAAAATCCCTCCACTATTTTGGAGATATGCTCCATACAATACTGGATGCCATCAGCTAGCCGCATTCCTATACATACTGTTTTTCAAACAGGCATATAAAAGCTGTTTATTAAATTTCTCGGCTTTGCTCCATTAATGAACTTATTAACCAAAACATGTAACTTAATTACTTAATCATTCTCATTTTCCAACAACTTCATTAAAATACATAATGCTAATTCTGATTCAGTGTGCTTAGTACTGTCATACATTATTTTACATGTACTTCTTTTTGTCAGAATGCCTAGTGGAATGATATATATATTTCATTGAGCTGTTTTCAACTTTTTAAATTATTTTCAGTGAACAGTTGGAACAGACATCAGATAGTGTGGATGAATGTTTTGGCATAGACACATTGCCTTTGTTTGACCAACAGCCTTCCGGAAGGTACAATTTTCAATACAGTAACTTTATTAAATGAAAAAAATCTCTTTCTATGTTTTCATATTGAATTTAGATCCAATATTCAAAGTAGCAAAGTCAATTGTCGTACTTAGGTCATCTGTGTCTACATATGTTAAGTTTCGTTTGTGTTTACATCCTCAACAACTATCAGAGACTTTCAATACAGGCATGGAATACTTATCACTTAACAAAAGGTACCTTTTCGAGCATTGCATATAAATATAAAGTTCATTGATAATAAAGCCTCTTTTTTGACATAGAATTTTTTTGGCTAAACTCAAATATATGATTCTCAGTCTATAATGTAGTCTATAATGTATAAGTTTTAATAGTTATTATTCAAAAGGCACACTAAAACATAACTATGATTTTGTTTCCAGTGATTCTGTCCTTACATCAGCTGTTCCAGTTATCTCTGTGCCAAGGTATTACAGTAACTAATATATCATATTATTAGTCTACTACATTGTTTACACTGGGGGTACTATAGGATTGCCGTCCATCAGGTAATCGGTCTATCACAGTGATAGAGACAAATGAGAGACAGTATAGAGTCAAAAAATAATACCCCTACATTATCTAATTCTTTATAAATCTCCTTTTATGGTATGAAATTATGCTTTATTGTTACAATAACTTGAGATCTAGATTGAAAGCACACTACACTTCTATAAATCACATTAGATGATAACATATCACTTGCTAACATTTATTTTTTTTATTCCTCTTCATTTCAGCAAAACAGATAGCAAGTGTTCCTGCTGTGGTCAGTGTGATGACGTTCAGCTCAGACAGCTGAAGAAAAGAAAGCTACAGCTCCAAATCAAATTATTGGAAAAAAAATTAGAAGAATAAGATTTTGTTTCTATTCCTGCGGTTGTATTATGTTATCCCCTTGGTCCATGTTCCTGCTCGCTTAGGTCAATGTCAAGGTCACACTAAGACATTATGATTTTAAAGGTTTACAATGCCCATCTTTGAATAAAATATTTTTATAGCAGAAATCAATTGAAATCTTGTAAATCTATTCTGAATATGTCTTATTAGGATACTAGAATGCATAAAATATGTATGGGAAGCTGCATTCCATATTACAGGTCATGTTAGGTTGGTGCTTTCTTAAAACAACTGCCAGTTTTTTTAATGACACTATGTATCTATACTGTGTTAACCTATAGTGTGTAGAGTTTTAAATGTAACATATCTACTCTCTGTGTACTCAAACATGTTTATTTTATATCTACACAGAGCAGGTGTAGTTGGTGTAGTAGTAATTTGTATCTTAAATATGAGCAAAATATATCTTTAAGTGTGAAATATTCTCTGTCCATTATGTAACACTTGAATGAAATGATGGAGATTGAAATAACTTGGCAGAAATGTAAACCATAAATAATGAATATGCAGAGTGCAGGTTCAAGTTTGCTAAGATCAAGGTCACAGTTATCATAATTTAATATGTGAGATATAGTTTCCATTGTATCTATCGTGTCATTTGAAGGAAGCTAGAATTGGCATTGTAATGACAGGAAAACCCCCTGGTATTTTCTATGGTCAGCCAATCAACCAAATCCTTCGACTGTAGGCCAAAGACTTCTTTAGTAATTGATCGGACAGGCTTTCAGCACTACATGTGCAGTGTGTGTAATGAAATCCACTATACAGAACTGTCAAACTGCCCTTTGGTTGCATATTGCCCTCTTGTAAGAAATATCATCCAGGCAATCAAATGATATTAAATCCTGTTATGTGGTCATAAGTTGTTGTAAGAGGCAGATCTCACATCAATCACAGGTTGTCACATTAAACTAAAAATTAGGGCCTTGATGGCCCTGTATCGCTCAACTAAGTATAACTGCTTTTTACAAAAGTGGCTATGGACCTGTTTAACTGACCCCAGATGACCCATTTTCAAACATGACCTAGAAATCATTGAATTAATTTTTCTGACAAATTTTCAGGTTATTTGGACTAAAAATGTTACCTTTAGAGTGTTAACAAGGTTTTTTTCACTATGATCTAGTTTTTGAACCTAGATGTCCCACATTCTTACTTGAGCTATAAATTATCGAAACAATCTGACGAATTTCCATGATATTTGTACTCAAAAAGTAGCCTCGAGAGTGTTAACAAAGTTTTTCTATATATGGGCTCTGTGACCTAGTTTTTCAACCCAGATAATCCATGTTCGAACTCATTTGAGAAATTTATGACACAAACATCCTGACCAAGTTTCATGACAATTGAAGCAAAAATGTGACCACTATAGTGTTAACAAACTTATTGTGAATGAACGGACAAAAGGTGACCTCAAAAGTTCACCTGTCACTCTGTGACAGGTTAGCTAAAAATACTGGTTACAAATAAAGTCACGGTATCTTAAACCATCCTGTGGCACTGCAGCATTCTGATTCCCAGCATTTACATACTGCTGTGGAAATACATCAGGGGCTGGTACATTATATGTCTTACAAATGTTGTGAAGCACAGCACATGCTAGTATAACCCTGAAATAGAAAGATGTATTTTGTTTTAATTAAAGAACAGACATTTTGCTTATGAATAATGTCAATGATCACAGTAACTGTCAACAATTACAAACCTTTCATCAAGTGATCCAAATTACAATATGTACAACTAACATTTTCATTAACAATGAAAGCATTTTATGTGACTTAACTAGCTCGTACACAATGGTTATGATATTTTTTTTATTTTAGTATTGTAAACATTAGGAAGAGAGTCAGTGTATTAAGTTTGATGAAAAGCCCTCATGTACCTCCGTAATTATGATAAGAACAAAGTTTTTCAAGGAATTCTGATAAATGAATATAAATTCTATAGCAGGCAAGGTAAAGTAATTGTTCTTGAACACTGTACTTCCTCTCAATATGCTCTATTAAATAGTGTATGATGTTTAAAGAAAATTGATCAAGTAATTTTGGAATTTTGCTCAAGACAAAATTGGGACTGACACATGTACAGCAAACATTTCTATTATCATCTTTGCCTTTGGTGAGGGGATATAAAATGTAAATATAGACAAGGGCGATCAGTGATCACATGTGTCGCCTGATGACAGCCAATTAAACAGTAGTATTGACAGTTTGTTTGATATTTTTTTATTCATGGGCCATAACTCAGCCAAAAATTATTCAACTGAAAAACCTGTTAGATATGTGCAGTAGTTTCTGAGGACAAGTCCGGACTAGTTTTGTGACAGACGGACGACGAAGAAGTGATCCCTATATGTTGCGCTACTTTGTAGAAGGCGACACAAAAATCACATTACTGTCTACATACTTGCATGTTTTCTCTGGTGACAGTCTCACTTCTCCTTGAAGGATTCCCCATCTTCTCTTCAGTTGCCCTATCCCCCTTTCTACCTTACTTCTTGTTGTTTTGTGTGAACTATAAAAAATATAAAAAAGAAACCTCTGAGAGTCAACTTATAAAAATGATTGATAAAGTTAGAATTTTAGGATGGAAACAATCCTGAACATTTTGTTTCATGTGAGTGACTTAGGGCCATGTGATACCAATGTTTGAACTTATAACATCATATTGTTTGGTTGCCAGGTGATATATACAGGATAAATTTCACCCTCTTGTTTTATTCAAATAATAGTTGTTCCAGTTATTTTTTTTAAACCAGTGACACCTTTCTTGTATAGTACAGTGATAAATGTTCACGAATACAGTCTGTCTGGTATGAAATGTACTTATCTTGTACAGTAGTATGGCATTGTAAAACTGCCTTTTACATTACTTTAATGTGATTGGTGAATGTATTATTATGCCCCCTCTTCAAAGAAGTGGGGGTATATTGCTTTGCATTTGTCTGTCTGTCGGTCGGTCCGTAGACCAAATGGTTTCCGCCCAATAATTAAAGAATGCTTAGGCCTAGAAACTTCAAACTTGGTAGGATGTTTGTCCATCACCAGTAGATGACCCCTATTGATTTTGGAGTCAAGGGGTCAAAGGTCAAGGTCACATTGACGTTGTAGGTAGAAACGGTTTCGGACCAATAACTAAAGAACGCTTAGGCCTAGGAACTTCAAACTTGGTAGGATGATTGTCCATTACCAGTAGATGACCCCTATTGATTTTGGGGTCAAGGGGTCAAAGGTCAAGGTCACATTGACCTTGTAGGTAGAAACGGTATCCGAGCAATAACTAGAGAACGCTTTGACCTAGGTTCACCAAACTTGGTATGCTGGTTGGTCATCACCAGTAGATGACCCTCTATTGATTTTGAGGTCATTAGGTCAAAGGTCAAGCTCACAGAGACTTTCATTTTATAAATGGTTTCTGATCAATAACTAGAGAACACTTTGACCTAGGTTCACCAAACTTGGTATGCTGGTTGGTCATCACCAGTAGATGACCCTCTATTGATTTTGAGGTCATTAGGTCAAAGGTCAAGCTCACAGAGACTTTGACTCTAAAAACGGTTTCCTATCAATAACTAGAGAACGCTTTGACCTAGGTTCACCAAACTTGGTATACTGGTTGGTCGTCACCAGTAGATGACCCTCTATTGATTTTTAGGTCATTAGGTCGAAGGTCTAGGCCACAGGGACCTTGATCCTAAAAACGGTTACTGATCAATAACTAGAGAACGCTTTGGCGCAACCACAAGCAATTAGGTGCTGCCGGGGGGGCATTTATGTTTTACAAACATTTCTTGTTATGGTACATGTACTTGTTTATCATTCATATATTTTTGTTGCTCAAAATTTTACTTGGGGTTCTCACTGTATACTGGAACATATCTTTTATTTCTTAAGTAATAGACAATGTATTAGTAAAAAAGCAAACCATGTTATATCAAAATGATATGTACTGACCTAGTACTGGCGATTTAAAACAACAGCTTTAAAATATTCAAATAAATATGTCATTGATTAATTTGTCTGACATTGTTTATTACCTGTTATAGTTTATTTGTGCATTGTTGCGTGGTTGTAAATAAGGTGTTAATAACCACCTTTTGCAGGGGTATCCACTATCTCCAAGGAGATAATGGTCCCCTGCTGGCAAGACCCTTCCTTCCATCAGTTGCCACAGCCCACTTTCCCTCAATACTCGGCTGTCATGAGTGCAGCCTGGCCATCTTGCCACTACATCAATGATTTTGTCACTGCTGTCAAAAACAACCTATAAAATTATGAAATTATGAAGACACTGCAACATTATTGACAATGTAGATTCATATTTAAAAGTAATATAACATTTTAATCATTATTGACCTTTGACAAAACATTGTAACATCAGTTGAAGGGTCATTTTTTATCCAAAATAGGTGTATGTTTTTAAAAAAAATTGGGCAAGATTTATCAGTTTAAAATCAAAATGACCTTAGGGTTTCAGAGACTACTGGAACCATTAATTATATTACATTTATACACATGATAATCTAATAAATGTTTATCATTTAAATGTGAAGTTGGAAAAATAACCTTTTGAGAAAATCATCTCCAGTGCAGCATTCTCTGTAAAATGTCTAATCAGTAGTAAACAATTTCACAAACAAGGAAGAAGAGTATCAATATTTGTTAATAAACAATTACAGTTGTCACATAGACATGTAACTTAGTTTATGTAATGATATGAAATTCCAAACAACTTTGGACTGGTAAATTTATTGCATGGAAGAATGGTCTGACCCATAAATGTTATAAAACGGTCTCTTATTACTATCAGAAACATGTATGTGGGACTCAAAGTTGCTTATCAAGTAAGACACTTACTCATTTCATTCTGAATCAGTATATGCTAGGACCTATGTAGGTTGTATAATGGTCATGTATGACAGATAGTCCCATAATTCAGTGGTTCACTGGTTAATAAGAATCATACCTGAGTGTTAATAGAATGGTAACCCATTCAACCCATTCTGTTGACAAACAGTGGTTCATCCCTAGCTGGAGCTGTTATTTGCACATGAGTTCCATCTATAACTCCAATCACATTAGGAAATCTGTTAATGAAAAAATTCATCATTAAACAAAGTGTGAAAGATTTAGGTAATTCCAAAAAATGTAATGTCAACTCTAACATCGTTCGAGGTAGCCACAAGTGAAATATGATAATTTTCATACCATGAAATGTAAATAAATTCTGTATTTTATATACTTTTCTCTTTTTACTGTATGATTCAAAAGACTTCCCCTTTAATTTTGATGTGAATATAGAATAAAATAGTCGAGCAAGACACCAGTGAAAATATGGAAAATATGTTACAGTGTGACTGCAGTGAAAAATAAACTTTAAGTTTAACAATGAAAATAAGTAAAATGAAAATACACATTTTATTTCATCAATATTTTATTTATAAGTATATAATAAAAAGTGTTATTCAATTTCATACTTATGTCATGAACTAATACTTGGTAAGAGTATGTATGACAGGAAAATTTTCTATAACAATTAACATATATAGTGCATAAGAAAATTCTATTGTTACATACCTTGATAAATGATAAAATCCATCTTTGTTTTGTTGAAGTTCTGCCTGTGTTAAAGGGAACTTGATATGCCTTCTTATGATTTCAGGGCAACTCAGTGCATCAAGTGTTTGACTGATAATTCTGGAAACGCTAGACTGGGCAATATTATGCAAATCTCCAGTATTCAACTGAATGTTTCCGGTTGCAAGGTATCTTAATGTCACCAAAATTTTGTACTGCGTAGTAAGGCTGTGATTCCTTAGTGTGGTAGGCCTCAGTATGTGATCAAGCTCATTGGATTTAGCATTCAATGCATCATGATTAACTCTGTACCTCTCTTGAAGCTCACTGTTTGTTAAGAGGTTGAAATCAATCCTTTCTTGGAAATTTCTAGCCATTTCTACAAAAAACATAGACATTATATCCTCAGAACATACACTCTTCATGTGGCAGGTGCAAAACACATATATTGACAAGTTGAAACACATTATTGAAGCTGAATGTCTATCAAACTGATTAAAGTTTTTGGCTCCCTCTAAATGACTATAAATATGATATTCAAATTGTAGTCATTTTGTAACCTCACCATTTCATAACTTAACAAAACTGGTCATTTTGATACAGTTCAAAATCATCATAACCTCAATTTATATATCATTAAAAAGTTTAATATAAGCTTTGTATATGTAATTATCAACAATTACAAAAATTATTGCATGTTTTATGAAATAATAAAGATATGCTTGTATGGTGTTGTGGCATATATATAGTAACTTACTAACTTATAGTTTATTGTGCAAATGTTAATAGTGAGTGGATAATAAATTATGAAATGCAAGACTGATATTATCTATGCATAAGTATTTTTTATAGTACATGAAGTTCGTTTATTGTCGGTTTTTAGATGTCGGTTTCTGCATGTAGCATTCCAAGACAGTTAGACTACGTTTTCTAAACAGTCTTTTAAACAATGATATTATAACAATGAATTAAGCATTTATAATTTCTTAAATAGTATTTATTTCTACCGTTTAAATTACTTTCATAATTATCTTAAGGTGGGAATAACATCATCAAATGCTCGTTAAAGCTTTCAAAAAAAGTGCATATAATAAATGATTTTATATTATGAGGATAACATTAGAAAATATTAGTACAACAATGGAAGGTGTCGAAATGACCAACACTTTTAGGACGTTGATGAATTGACCTAATGGTCGGTAACAAAAATGAGCAGAAAAAGGCTGTTATGAAATAGCGAGGTTGTGAAATGACTAGATACCATAATTTTCAATATGAACAACTGGCACTGATTGAGAAAGAAAAGTATTAAAATTACAAAAAAATAACAAAACAGTAAGAACATCTTTTTATTTCCTATTCTTGATAATAATTAGCTAAATATGCTTAGAAAAAATAAGATCTCCACATAACAATACTATTGGCAATATAGAAATTAATTTTAATTCATACTTACAATACACACGTCATTGTTCCATACGAACGATGATGCAAAATAAACGACATGCAACACTGTATTTTTTAGTTTTATCAAAATGCTAGCGTACAGAATTTCTGTAAAACCATATCGTTCACATAAAGATGATACTGCAGTAGATCTACGAGTAGCGAAAAAGTACTACAAAAATATCCAAGATTTTAGGAATCATATTCGCGAAATTATATTACATTTACAAACCAACGATAAGTATACTACTCTTCGCCGAGACCGGCTAAAAGACAGAACTTTTAGCAACATTTCAGCTGGTGTAAGTATCCATTCCAATCAATGAACACCACATAATCACAAAAATACAAAAACAAACGAACATCCCACAAGTTTGACTTGTTTTGTTTTCCATGTTACTGAACGCTTGCACATTGATTCGGTACAGTTTTCCCGCGGACGAATAGCCCTGTGACTTACAAAAACCATTAAATAGGACAAAACAGTAAAATGAGCTAATATATTACCAATATTTCCTTCCTTACATCGGGATATATGAATTTAGAATTTCTCTGACGCCATATTTAAGAAAATTTCTTAAAAGTTAAGGGACCTCCATAGTCAACTTAATATTTAAGTAAAAAATATGCACTTTAAGAAAAAAATTAAGTTAAAAAGTTTTATGGATATTACATAAGAAATTTCTCAAAAATTAAGATAAAAATAGGAAAAACTAGGGAAAATTGTTATTTCTAAGTATTTTTTTTTTACTTAGATGCTTTATGGATACGGGCCCAGATATAGAAAACTTTACCTAATGCACTTCCTGGACTGTATGTAAGAACACAGACTGGAACTGACAAAGATATTCGCTCAATAAAGTGATATCTTTCACTGTAAGAGTTCAATGGCTTCGCTACATGCAGCTCTTCTTTTTATCAGCAGAGCAAGGGGTCATTAACTCTGTCTGTCTGTTGGAATGTTGAACTGCCAGATGACATTACTGGATCATTTTATAGGGGTGAAGTCTGTGTCACTTACAAAAACTCTGTATTTGAAAGAAGTTCTCCATTCTGACATGCTGCTGAAATAGAAACATTCTTGAGAAAACCTGTATTGATTCTGTATTCCGATGGTGGACCAGATCACCGTCTAACCTACCATTCAGTAAAATTGTCATTGATTGTGTTGTTCAAGAGACTTGGTGTTGATACACTGATTGCAGTAAGAACTGCCCCAGGTCACTGCTGGTTGAATCCAGCAGAGCGCATAATGTCTATATTAAATATTGCCTTACAGAACTGTGCTCTGACTCAAGAGGAGTGCAGTAGTGACATGGAACAGTATGAAGAAGAAAAACACAGGCCAGACTGTATCATATGCAGTGACCGAACCACCCCAGGATGGAAACGAGTTCAAACACGAAATTACTGCATTGAGTGTGCAAAGCCAATGTGTGTAGATAACTGTTTCCGCATATACCATAATTTCAAAGACTTTCGATTAGAGGCTGGCAAAGTTGTACACAAGTTGTAAAGTATCAGGAAATTGACGTGGTTTGTTTAGATTATAACGAGACTGTAGTTGGCGATTTCTTGGAATATAGTATTGGCATTGTGTTATAATTTAGTCTTTGTAACACTGTACTTATTCAAAAGATAATGACTGGTTTTGAAATTGATTTTGAAATAACTGGTGCTGTGAGAAAATGCTGAAAATTTCATGAAGTTATCTTAAAATACGAGAAAGTTATACCATTTATAGTTGTGATATCAAATCTTCAAAAATGAGGGATTTCGAAAGACTGTGACAAAGTTTTTGTCACTAAATTTCTTTTTATAAACCTTCTTTTGTACATTTGTTAGTCTTTGATTATAAATGATACTAATCTTCTAACTACTGACATAGTTGTTTCAAAAAAGAATATATTTTCAATATTTCCAATACTGTTGTTAATAACTTGATTGTTTGTATGTTTCTGTTACCTTTATTTTAGGATTTTTCTGTGAAATAAATCTCTTTTAAGCTATTTTAATATAGCATATGAAAACATCAAGCACATCTTGTTTAGTAGGTACAATGCATCTTAATTTTTAAGTCAGTTAATAGTATTAATTTTGTTGTATATGGAAAATAAAACATGTACCATAGAGATGGATCAGTTGTTGGCTGCCATGGACAACAGTGTTTTATGGCAACTAAGCAGTATATAAGAGAACAATTTCGAGCACCCTTATCATACTGCTTGTAAATAAATGAAATCAACAACTGGACATCTCTTGGCTTTTCAGGTAAGAATCATCTCTGTTACTCATTTATTAAGTGTAATTATTTGACTTATTACATTTTCTGAATTGTTTCCTAAAGTACATTTTTCTTAGACTGAATTCTTTAAATACATTGTTCTGAACAGTTAAATTATTGTAAAGTTTTCTTAAGTTATTTCTATCAAAATATTTATATATTTCACAGAAATATTCTGTAACGCATTTAATGTAAATATGCATTTTGAATTTATTTGATCATTTATTCTATTACATTGTTACATATTATGTTTTATAGACATTAGTTTAGATGCAAGTAAATTTATACAGTTTTATATTTTAATAATTTAGAGTAAAATAATATTTGTTTTCCTCATACGGTACTCTCACTTACACTTTAAGCGAGTGTTCCCCAAGTTTGATATTAATTGATAAAAGAAATTGTATTTTATTGTATAATTATAATATTGTTATTATCATTGTACAATCATGATCATACTGCTTGTAAACAAATGAAATCAACAACTGGACATCTCTTGGCTTTTCAGTATAATAAAAACAACCTTTAGAAACCAATAAGAAGAAAAACAAACCAACCAATAAAAAGTACTAAGACAAAACATACAGAAAGAAAAAGAGAAAAAACCCTGTGACAACGTGGTGGAGAATCCGGGTAGGTTCATGAGGAAAACAACAACAAAACAACCACTCTAAAGGCCCAGTGCCAGTACAACAACCAGAAACATTAATTACCAAACTATTGGTATCAACATACAGATTGAAATCATCAGCTTGCAATCAATCAGCTGAGCAGTCATCAACGCAACAATCATTTACAACTGAACAGCTACTGACAGCAGCTATCGAACAAATTCCTGCTAACCAAACATTGTGATCTGAGCAGTTTCTACGTGGTGCAAACAGATCTACAATCCCAGGCAACCAAGTGTCATTACCAGCTGAACAGCTAGCTACTAGTCATTTACCAACAGAGCAGTCAACACAGACGAAAATCCATCAACAGACCATGGCAGAAGCTCCGGAAACACAAGGTAGGCCTCTTTTTAAGATTGATCAAGTAGGGAAATTCGACCCTTGTAAAGATGATGCCCGTAGTTGGTTGTCAAGATATGAATATTTTGGCTCAGTCTCTGCAACAAGTGCTGAACTTCTTGCTAAATTTTTTGGCATGTTTTTATCAATGGGTGCTGCATTTGACTGGTTTACATGTTTAAATCCGGAAATTAAGCAGAATTTTGAACTTCTTAAAGCAAAATTCCTTCAAAGATTTTCAAAGAGAATTGACCCTATTCAAATTACTTCTGAGCTTTTTCAAATGAAACAGAAAACAAATCAATCAGTAAGGGACTTTGTATATTCTGTACAAACTAAGGCGCGACAAGCTGATATTCATCAAGATAATGTTTTAAGTGCTATCAATAGTGGATTATTATCTCATATAAGGGCAGATTTAAGACGTAATCCTCCAAAAACCTTAGATGAGTTAATTGAAACTGCAGAACAGTCTGAAAGTGCATATGCAGAACATCCTCCACAACTTAATTTTTCTGAGGCAACATTCACAGAAATTATTAAAAATGCTTTAGGAGGTGTAAATATGGTTGAATTAAAACAACAGGTAGAATCTTTGGCTGCAAATCAAAAATCTGTTAATTCTTTCACCACCAGAGATTCAAACACTTATAGGCCTCAAAACAAATTCAGGGAATATTCAAATAAGGGAAGATATCAAACTGCTAAGGCTGCTAGAAGATTTAACAATGCTGGTAATTATGATCTTTGTGGTGCTTGTGCTAAACCAAAGGAAAGTCATGACATTAGGAATTGTTGGGCAAAATCTAAGACTTGTTATCATTGTAACAAAACTGGCCACATTCAGCTTGCATGTAATAAGAATATTACCGGTAGACAATAGGGATCTTCGCCTGCCATTGGCAAAAGAGGGAGCCAATCGGATAGGCCAAATAATAACAATGTTTGGAAACGGGTGAAACAGGATAAGCCTTTCAGAAAATTACAAATGTCATCAAAGAAAAGATTTTCTTCGAATTCAAAATCAGAAAAATTCAATATACCATCAATCGCTTCAGCAACAGTTTTAGAAAAGAACTATATAAATGTAAAAATAAATGATTTGGATGTTAAGGCTCTTGTTGATTCTGGATCTGATCTATGTTGCATTAATAAATCCCTCTTGAAAAAGTTTGGTATCATGACCATTGATAATTCTGTATTCAAGCAAGTTAGAGGAATAAGTGGAAAAACAATTCATGTCAAAGGTACTGTTAATTTGAATATTATGGTAGGAGATTCATCTTTTTCTCAGAAATTTCATGTCTTTGACAATATTCACCATTCACTTATTATTGGTCATGATTTCTTAAAAACTAACAAATGCAAATTGAATTATGACACTCTTCAATTTGAGACTGGTGTACCCAGCCTTCAGTCACTCTCAACATTTAAAGTTGGGTTGGCTAGACTAACAGGTTCAGTTACGTTACAGCCCCTGTCTGAAACTTTGGTGCCTGTTAGGTTATCTAGGATAGGTCATGATGGGGTAGGTATTGTTGAACCAATACAGTCTCTTTTTGAGAAAAATGTTGCTTTGGCTAGAGCAGTTGTAAGATCTGATAATGGCAGAGCATCCTGCAAATTATTGAATCCATTGCCTTTTGAAGTAACACTCAAGTCTAGAATGGTTGTTGGGAAATTGCTTCCAGTTGATGAATCTTCAATAAGGAAGTTTGCATTTTGTGAAGATGATATGAGTGAAATCAATGGAAAAGAGGATGGTTCTGATGTTTGTGTAAATTCTCTCTCTGAAGTTTATTGTGATGAGGTTCTTAATCGGCTTGGTATTTCTGCTGACAGCAGTGTATTGACAACTTCCCAAAAACTTAAGTTAAAAGAATTTATTGTTAAGAATGAGGACATGTTTGCAACAGACACCTCTCAACTAGGCTGCACCAGTTTTCATTCACATAACATTGAAACTGGGAATGCGCCACCACAAAGGCAAAATCCATATAGAACTTCGCCTCAAGTAAAAAGAGAGATTGAAAATCATACAAAAGATCTATTGAATAATGATATTATAGAACCATCTGATTCTATGTGGTCATCGCCTGTGATTATGTGTAAGAAAAAAGATGGTACTTTTAGAATGGCAATCGATTACCGTCGTCTTAATGCTGTAACAAAGCCCATTAATTTCCCTCTCCCAAGATTTGAGGATGTTGTAGATTCAGTTGCTGAGAATAACTCCAAGATATTCAGTGTTTTAGATTTGCGTAGTGGTTTCCATCAGATACCACTGGACCCTGAGACTAAACACAAGACAACTTTTGTGACTCATGAAGGCAGTTTCAATTTCAAACGCTTGCCCTATGGACTTCGTAATGCACCAATTGCTTTTCAGACAGTAATGGCTCATGTTTTGAGAGGTATCAACTTTAAGTTTGCACTTGTCTATGTCGATGACATTATGATTCATTCATCTAACTTTGATCAACATTTACAGCATTTGCAAATAGTTTTTGATAGACTCAGGGAAGCAGACTTGAAGCTACAACCAAAAAAGTGTAAATTTGCTGCTGACCGTGTTGAGTATTTAGGGCATTATTTCTCAGATAGAGGTATTGAAGTTAATCCTGATAAAATTGAAGCTGTAAAGTCATTTCCTAAACCAAAAACTCAAAAAAATGTTCGAGCATTTTTAGGACTGTGCAACTATTACAGAAAGTTTATCGCAGGGTTTTCAGAGTTAGCAGGTCCACTCAATGATTTGCTTAAGAAAGATAAGGATTTTGAATGGAGTGAAGCATGTGAGAAATCTTTCAGACAACTTAAGGACAGGTTAACTTCCACTCCTATCCTGGTATTCCCTGATATGTCTAAACCCTTTATCTTGTCAACAGATGCTTCTGATAGTGCAGTAGGGTTTGTGTTAGGCCAAGTTGATGATGAAAAGCGTGAAAGAGTCATTGCTTATGGTGGTAGGTCTCTTAGAGGTAATGAGACAAAGTGGAGTATCCATGAAAAGGAATGTTTGGCATTGATAGAGGCAATTAAGCAATTTCATCCATACCTTGCAAACTCTAAGTTCACTGTTTTCACAGATAACCTTGGAATGAAATATATTCAAGGTCTAAAAGATCTAAATGGTAGGAAAGGACGTTGGGCAATGAAGCTTCAAGGTTATGATTTTGAGATCATTCATAAGCCAGGCTTAAAAAATGGCAATGCAGATGCTTTAAGTAGGAGAACTTATGAGTCTGAAAATAAGAACAGTAACGGTGTTAATGTTGGTTGTGTTGAGAATGTTCATTCCGAATATTTACAAGTTGAGATTAACTATGATGTTACAGATAAGGTTTCAGATGAAGTACCACTTTTAGCTGCTATGAATATGGCTGATGATGATGATGACGATGACACTGATTCAATAAAAGTCTCAAGCATGGATAATAAGAGTAGTTTAAGTAAAGAACAATGGAATTGTCCTGAATTAGGTCCTATACTGTCTTTTCTTGTAAATGAAACTGAAAACCATAAGCTGAAAAAAGAAATGTCCTATCTTTCAGATCAGTATTTAGTTCGTGATAACGTCTTATATCACATTTGTGAACCTAGACGCAAAAAGAACAATAGGCAAGTTGAACCATTCACACAGGTTGCTGTACCATGCAGCTTGCGTCAGGATGTTATGAAGGCTTATCATGAAGGACATGCTCACTTAGGATTTGACAAAACATACTTTGCCATAAGATCAAAGTTTCACTGGCGTAGGATGTATGCTGATACAGAAAAACATCTTAAGGAATGTAAAGATTGTCAATTGTCTAAACGTCACTATGGCAAACGTAAAGCCCCTTTGTGTCCAATTCCAGTAGCATCCCATAGCTTCTCTAGGATTCATTTAGATATTCTTGGACCACTGCCTCTGACTAAAGATAAGTTCAAGTATATTCTAGTGGTAGTTGATTCATTTTCACATTGGTGTGAGTCTTTTCCTTTAAGAACACAAGAAGCTAGCGAAATAGCAAAAATTCTTTTTGAGGAAATTTTCTGTAGATATGGTGCTCCAGATGTAATCGTAACCGATAGGGGTTCAAACTTTCTGTCTAAACTTGTCACAGCTGTTTGTGAGCGGTTTCAGGTAACTCGGCATCATACTTCTTCTTTCCATCCACAAAGTAACAGTGTAGTTGAAAGGGTAAATTCTGATTTGGGTCAGGCGATGAGGACTCTGTGTAATGAAAATCAAGATAATTGGGCAGATTTAATTCCAGCAATCATGATGGCTTTCAGAAACTCAGTTTCAGCTACCACAGGCTTTACACCGTATCAAGTGTTGTTTGGCAGGCAAATGCGATTGCCCATTGACACGTCTTTAGTTCCTAGAGAGAATCTCCCTGTAAATGTTAAACAACATGTCGAACACTTGAATCAGCAGATAAAAGTGACAGAGCTCCTAGTTAAGGCTAATCGTACAGGTCAACAAGTAAGGCAAAAGATTCTTTATGATAGAACTGCCAAGAAACCTTCTTTTCATGTAGGCCAGAAGGTTCTACTCAGTAAGGAAAGTATCACTCCAGGTCTTTCAAGGAAACTTACTAAGAAGTATCTAGGTCCTTATGAGATAGTAGAGTTAGGACCAAACTTTACATATAAGCTTAGGTCAGTTGACAATGGGAAGTTAATGAAGTCTTTGATCAATGCAAACAGGTTGAAGCTGTACCACAGCTCTGTTGTTCATGGGTATCAGGATGGCATTGTTCATGATAATGGTGAAAATGCTGTTAATGGTAATGAATCTTTTCAAGATGATGATTATGATGCAAGTGATGATGTTGATCCTAGGACCGATGCAAACCAAAATTCTAAGACTCCTGAAAGGATTATTAAGTACAAGAGACAAAATCGCATTAATTACTACAGAATCAAGTGGTTAGGCTTAGATGCCAGTCACAATACCTGGGAACTTGAGGATACTGTTCCAAAGAAAATGAGAGAGGAATATCATTCTAAGTTCACCAGCACAAATCGTAGACGTCGTTTAAAGAAGTTGACTGTTTTCAAAAAGCCATAGTGTAATTCTTGTTACTACATTTGTAACTCTGAAAAGTAATTTAAATGTAAATAAATGGGATCATGTAACTCAAGTTTGTAGTTTTGTAAGCTTACATTAAGATCACTTTGATCCTTTTTAGCATTTCTACTGTTGATTGAATCTTACTGATGTGCATCATAATCAATAAGCAGTGGGGTAGTTGATGAACTGTTTCTTGGAATTAGATCCTTTTCCATAGAATGCCAACTGTTGTTAATTCTTAGTAGTGAGCAGGCTCATGAAATTCAGTGCTTTCAATAAAAATGTGTACACTTGTTATTGGCATCTCTAAGGTTAGGTATCTTTACTAGGTCTCACTCTTCTTCTACTTGCAGTAATCTTGCTGTTTTCTCTGCTGATGATTTGTTTGCTTGTAGGTAATAGTAAAATGCTTCAGTGAAAGCTAGACTATGGAACAGTTTTGTTGAAAACAGTAAGTTGAGAAATGACAAACATGCATTCATGTTAATTTTTAAAACTACAAATTAAGAGTCTAATCTAGGTTCAGTAGTGGGTTGAATAACTAGTCGCGACTAATTTAGAATACTAATGACCAAATATGTAAATTTGTAAAAAGTTCACTTCTTAGTATTCGCAAACCATGTATTACTTAAACCAGTTGCAGCCTCTTGTTCAGATATGCCATAAATTTTAGTATGTGTCTGAGTTACATATTAAGATTTATTTTCACTTTTAAGGTAGTCAGGGTCGACATTCCTTACAGGTTCAACAAAAGGGGCCTACTCAGTAAAAATATATATTGTATATAAATATTTGTCAGTTTTACATGCGTTATGTAAATGTGTTTTAATATATTCTGCATAACAAAATATTCTTATTTTTTCAGAGATTTTCATGATTGTATTAACTCCTGTTGTTTACCTCTATGTTCAATGCAGGAGCATTCCTGTACGAAAAAGCTGGATGGTATTTACTGGATTCAGGGTAGAGTCAGGGTGGTTTTGAACCAGAATCACAAAATTCAGGGTGGGTTAGACATTGACCCTGACTTTTTCAGAAATTCCACATGGAAAATAGAAAAAAGTCCATCCAGATCCTAAAAAAATCAGGGTGGGATTTGGAAAATTTGCACTTAGATTATTTTCCTCACATAGAATTTTTGGAGTTAGTGTACTGCAAAAAATATCCACCCTGATTTTTTTATAATAGGATTTTTTTACACATGGATATTTTATACTCAAACAAGCATAAATAATTTCTACCCTGACTTTTGAGTGTTAGAAAATATTTCTTTAAAGAATTCAAGAACAGAAAATATGATACCAGATACTTTTATATTTATTTTTAATAATTTCATTAGTATATGCCTTTCTTTGTCAAGCCCATGCAAATATATGGCTATAACAACTCATGTAAACTTCAAGCCAGTTAAAAATATTATAAATTTACATAAATTTATCAAACTGTATTTAAAGTATGAGTGATAAAATTTGCATAATATTGGGGTAACAACTGGTTCACATCTTAAAATGTCTGAGTGTGTGCGTAAAGAATAGCAAATATAGTAGTACTGTAAGCAAAAGAATTTTGATCAAGTGAAGACTCGTAACTTCAGGTACTCTATGACCACCTAATGGGCACATTTTGAGAGCCTGTTTACTTGTAGTAAAAATTCAAACAAAATTTAATGTACAGATTTAGAGCTATAGGCATTATCTCAATCATGAGTTAGATATGAAATACTGAAAGTAAAAAATCTGCTGTTTCATCTCTTTAAAACATTAACATAGTAAATATTATACATGTATTATTGTTTGGATGTGAATCAACATAAAATATTTCTTTTCATGAACTTTTAATGTAAGACATTCTAGAAATGTTCATGGATTATGGAATGATATCCTGCCCCATCAATTTTAATCTAAAAGGATTTTTCCAAATTTGAGGAGTAACTGATTTATAACCTCTTTCATACCAAGCCATCTTTAAGCATATCATGTAAATTGCAGTGTATTTGGAAATGTACAGACATAACAATCATTTTCAAAATTTATAGCTATGCACAGCTGTAAAATAGAATCAACTGATATGACTTTCAAATTCTCAGTCTTTTCAACTTTTGCAATGTGTTCCACTTTAAGACTGCTTTCTTTACAATGAAGACAAGAAATCATTGCTAAAACACTGGTTTCATTTTCTGTTAAAATGAAAAACTTGATCTTTCCGTAACTCTTATTTAATCCATCTTTGTACAAGACTGTGGAGTTGTCACGTTTTTGCATGCGTCCATATTCTGTGCCATATAAAATAAGTCCATTGACATCTATGCGATTGAATGTTTGGTGATTTCTTGTACTTGGCACATAATCCAAAAACTTTTTAAAAGCTAACAAAGCATCACTTTTTAAGGTTCTGAAAGAAGTCCCTCCAAGAATATATACTCCAGGTTTGATTTCCTTTTTTCTCTTTAAAACATTTGGGTAATCAATTGAGTGACAGACAGTCTCTACATAAGACCCTTTTGCCACACATGTTCGTTTTAATTCAGGCAGCTTCTGCAAAAATGAAACCCCAGTAACAATTTGCTGGTCAATATTTTGAGTACCACGAATCATTTTAAGCAAGAGACCATTTTTGTCCTCAAATGGAAAACAACTGTGTGTGTATAAAGGTCCTAACATTTTTACATTGTCTGCCAAGTGTAAAAGTTGATGGACATTGAGTGTCATGAAGGACAGGTCATACAGAATTTGAAACTTCTCGCAAAAAAACAAAAGCATCCTATCTGCCTTTTCAAGATCTGCTCTTGTAATGCTACTTTTCAGTAAAATGTGAACTGCATGAACCAAAAGGGAAAAGTGAAGAAACCTTTCATCATCTAATAGTCCATAAAGGACAGGCAACCCATAAAAAAGAAGAAAATTTTGAAATTCAGAAGCCTTCCAATATTTCAGGTCATTTTCAATGGTTCGTGGTAATCTTGAAATATCAAGTGTAGGACGTATCTGCAATAAACGATTATCAACAATTTTCAACTTGGAGGAAATGTTAAACTGATAGGAGCTAAACTCTTTCATAAACCAAAGTCTCAATAGTAATTTTTGCACACCCAACAAAACTCCATGCATGTAGTCTATGCCCATACCATTCACAATATCGAAAGTAGGACAAAATGCTAGCCAGGAAGGTCCTTTAATTCCTTGTTTTTTATTCATTCCAGTCCTAGACTTTATCACTTCATCGGCAGTTGAAAGAACATTTTGTATTGTTCTTTTTGGTCCTTGAGGATCCTCTTTTTGAAAAGGGAATACATGTGAGTGTCCCTTGCCACGTGCTGCTGATACTCCTTTCTGAATACATTTCCAGCAACTGTAATCACCATTGTACTGTACACAGTTACAGAGCAGTGCTTTAGCAGGCAAGTCAGCTGTTGCACACAATAAATAACCTTTAAATGTAAAATGACCTCGTTCTGGAGAGTAACAGTTAATTCCACCTGCCAACTGTTTGAATTCTTGCAATAGAGGTTCGAGGAAAGTGCTCATCAAGGGTTTTTTACCACCAAACCATAATCCTGCCAGAATCAAATTTTCTGGAAGCATTCTTTGTTTCAATTCCAGTTCATTAATTGTAAGAAATACAGGCCAAATGGACATATTACTACTTTTGAACACAGGCGCTCCATCGGTATTAAGAACAAAGGAAAGATTTTCTGGCTGGCTTAAAGGACCATTATTTTGAACCAAAGTCTTATAAAGTTCACCATCATAGATATCTGCTATGGTGTTATTATTTCTTCCTGTCATGAATCTTCCTTGCAGGGATTCATAAAATCCTGTTTGAGCAAAAAACGTTTGAACTTGTTCAATGATTGGAATTTGAAGGAAATATGGTAAGTCTGTACCTCTAAAAGATTTACTGCATTTCTTGATTGTACATTTTTCTGCATTTTGATTTTCAACAGTATGTAAGCAATTTGGGCAATAATAATGGTATTTTATTGGATTCTTTAGATTGCAGAAGTACTGTTTGAATGAATAAAGACTTGAACACACATTGTTACCAGTTGGCAGCACTAATGAAAATATGTTCAATAGTTGTTGAATGGCATCTCCAACAAGATTGTGCTTTGTAAAAAACACAGCCATAAGAAGCATAAATACTCCAATGCTGACACTTGCTCCTGGATATAGAAGTTTGTTTTCATCAAGTGTATCCATGGATGGTTTCATTCCTTCAAATCTAGCATCTGTCTGATCAGACATTGTTTCAGTTTGGTCTTCAGCAACCTCAAAAAACAAGTCATCTTCACTGTAATTGAATGGCTCATCTTCAACAGGACAGAAAGTCATATCATCACTACTAGCAAAATGTGTCTGGTCATCTGTATTTACACCTTTTTCATCAACAATTCCACTGGTCGTTGTAGTGTTATCTGTAGCTATTGCCTCGGTTTTGTCCTGAAGGAAACAAAATTAAAAATTATAAGGAGGTCTGTGAGATACTTATTAGTAAGCCCCACATCTTATGAAAAATATGCTTGAAAATCTTAATATTTGTGTTTACTAAAAGGAATAAAGTCATTTAATCATTCTTCTAATCACCAGGTTTAAATTTATCTGATTTCCATGTCAGTATGAAAATATATTCCCACTAATCCAATCAGATCCATATATCTTTTCACCAGTTGTGATCAAAAGCAGTTTTGGTCTGAAAAAAATGTTATAATGTTTAACATTGATTTTATTACTGAATGCACAATCAAGTTCATCACAACTATTTTTCAACCAATGTTCTTTTCTCATTTATTTCTAAAATGACAAAAAGTCTTTGTGAATTTTTGATGTATGAAACCAATATTTCTTTTTCATTCTATAGTTTTATGCATAAGAATATACAGAGTTTTCACCCCAAACAATAGAGGCCTGTAACGGGCGTCTTTCCAATTCAAAATTTCTTTGAAATCATACAAAGTCCCCAAAGAATTCAAAGTTTGAAAAATATTTTCCCAAATAAGAGCTTCTTGGCAAAACATTTTCCCCCTTATGTAACAGGCTTAAGCCTATCCCCAAAGCTGAGACTAGACTTAGGTCTCTGCCCAAAGTAACCAGAAAAAACATTGAGATATATACATGTACAAAATGGTGTATCCTACTGTACTGTTATCATCATCACATTAAAAAATACTTAAATTTATGTATTTGTAGATGTCTGCAACATGTAAATTACACTGCTGAAGAGTTTACGTTTCTTGTGGTGAAAGTAAACTCTTATTCGCACATACTGTACTGTCTTAAACGCGAAAATATATGATAGATCCACTTAATCGGGATTTTGAGCCGTTTTCTAATATTTGGATCAAGGAAAGTGTCAATATGTCGCTTTTTACGAAGTATTCGTCACTTTAATTCAACGGCAAAACTCACCCTCATGATGTCCAAAGTCTGTCTTGTTTTTTGTTTAGAAAAAAAAATCTACATGGGCGCCGCCATATTGCTTCCGGAGAACTCCGAAATTATACGCTATATTGTCACCCATGCACGAGCGTGTTGCAGTATCTATAAATAGATAGATAACCGCAATTTATGTGAAGAAAAATCTTAGTTTGACCTATATTTCGATGTATGGTTAATATATACTTGACCGGTAAATGCTTAAAAAGAGATCTTGTTATTTCTTACCGGCTCTTGTTCAGCATTTTTTTGAAGTGTCCTCGCAAGTTTCCGCATGACTTCTTTGTGAAACTGGCCGCCGTAGGGACCACGTTTTTTACCACTTCTTTTTTCTTCCATGATCACGATGCACAAATGCAATTTGTTCTCACGCGCAAAGCAACCATGTGCTTACGCAAAGGGGGTTCGAAAGGGTTTAAAGATAGCATCTTCAGCATCTTGCAATCGTAAGAAGATAATATCTACTTGCAAGTGTCAGATAAGAGGTTCCTGTGGTTAAAATGATATCCTGATTAATAATATCCCATACATCACTGCATCATTTACTTTAATAATCGGATCTAAATTTCCTTACGATGCCCCAAGTACAAGAACATTTGTAGAGCAAAAAAAAATCGACGGTATAACAACTTATCTCACATTATCTTACAACAGAATTTACACTGATTAACACATTAGGGTGTGGTCCTGTAGGTCACCTGGAGTTATTTGCTCGTAATTTGATATCCTGAACAAATCTTCCTGCAGACATTCCCGGAACGTCCAGCGAGCCAGATCTACCACGAGTACGTTCAAATTTTCTGTTTAAAATTTATCAGTAATAATTTAGTGTTTCTCTAAAGGTTAACCTTCAAAACATGTATGGTTGCATATACTTTAAAGAGGATAATACTCTTTCGGTGGTTAATGAGAACAGTCGGAATTTGTGTGTGACAGATAGATTTGCCCAATCAGCCGAGTGCGTTATGAAATGGAGCGGCAAAAACTACGATGGCGTCATATTGGAGACTAACGGTAAGAATTTACTTGTACTAGGGGTTATTATGTACATCTATTGTTTTATTTCATATTTCTGTGTCTTTTTTTTCAAACATTTTAGAAATGAAGGAAACAGTAGTTTACAGAAAAATTCAAAGGGATGTTGACCGCGCATGCGCGTTTTTTCTATTAATGCCTAACCTAAGCAGACTTTCTGTCAACAAAATATTCCATTGAAAGCTCGCTTCATGATAAACAATTTATTGTATGAAAATATTTTATCAACAATGAAATATGAACGATTATCGCGGAGTGAAAATGCAATTGAACTAAAATAAATTCTGTATAAACTAAACTAAGTGTATAGACACTTTCATAGCCAGATGATAAAGGCAGATATATTTTAGTCGTACATTTTAGCGACCGGAAGTGCGATACGAACAACAACAACCAATGTGAATTTAGTTTTCATTTTGTTCTTTCTGATAGAATTTCAGGCTCCTTGTTCTCATTTAAAAAATGATAAGATTATGAAGTATTAAATTTTTGCTGATCATTTTACAGAATCTGAGGGTGAATTGAATAAAATTTGCAAGAAGTTGGCTGAATACGTTCAGAATTGTACGGAGAAACCAGTGAAACTTCAAAGTTTGTTAATGAAAGTGAAAGAGTTGAAAGAAGCAAATGAGGACAAAGGCCCAAAGAAACGGGGGAAGAGAAAATCTTTAGCTTTAAATTCCACAAGTCAGAATCAGAAAGAGAGAAGTAGTGATGATGAAGGTGGTTACCGAGGCCTCCTGAAGGAAAATTCTTCCCAAACCCTGACGGATGTGTGGGAACAGATAAACTCGTCTTTACGAGTTATTGATGGTATTAATTATGTCTTGACTATCACTTTCAAGCAAAGATTAAAAAGTACATATTAATTATAATTTTTAGCATCTGTTGATATAAATTTAGCAGTGGCTAATTGTACAGGAGACTGTGTGAATAGCCTATCTTCTAGGAGTGAACTATGGTTATTTTGACGATAGTTTTTAGAAAATGTACTGGTATGCATTAATTAATACTACCTCACATTGATTATTGCCCATTGATCTTACTACCACCACCGATTTCCGACTATAGAAATGATTTTAAATTGAAAATTCAGGCTGAACATTTTTCGTTCCTTAAGACCTTATTATTCATATATATCCATTTTTGTTTAGAAATTTCTTCAAGTAGAAATTTGATATTCACACATTGTGACGACTCAACATATTTTGATAAGGCTGTTTACAAACAGTATTTGGCATGTACATGGTATAAATTGATTATCAATCATTTTCAGCATTAGAATTAGTGCTTAATTAGTATCTTATTAGGTAGTTAAAAGAATTAAAGATCAAAGATAGAAAAAAGACTTGTAGTCTAATGAATGTTTATAAATTGATTATCAATCATTTTCAACATTAGAATTAGTGCTTAATTAGTATCTTATTAGGTAGTTAAAATAATTAAAGATCAAAGATATAAAAAAGACTTGTAGTCTAATGAATGTTATTGATGAAAACATATTATAAAACAATGGAGTATTTACCCAATACATGTACTTATTCATTTCTGCTGCTGAATACAAGTTAATAATGATTACGATGTGTATTGGCCATATTCTCTTGTAAAAAATCTTCTTTTTTTTCAGCAATAGCACTACAAGTTTGATGTAATTATAAGACATTAATCAGCAAGTAAACATACATATTTTTATTTAGTTATAACATTCCTGGGGTCATTACCTTTCTGCACTCAAGATCATTTTAAAACTTCACTAATTTTATTTTCATATTTCTCTTGACTTTTTTATCAATAAAATTACAGGGGATGAAAGTTGCGATGATAAATTGAAGAGTTCATATGCCATCGATTTATTGAAGAAGTTGAAGGCTGACACACTTAAAATGCATGACAATGTAGAAAAGTTACTTGAGTATATACAGTCTAAGGTATGTGGTATAGAAATTTCTTGCTACATGAATGTTGTTATTCTCCCAAAAGATAGCATAAAACTATAATTTATGGCTTTTAATTTTAGCAACACAAGATACAAGAGCACTTGTTTGGATTATTTGAAAATTAGGCTGCAACATGTGAATGATTGAATTACAAAGTGTTTAAATTTCAGAAAGGTAACAAGATCAAAACAAGCTTATATATGCTAATACAGAAAAAATTGGTTATTTAATGAACTTATTGCTTAAATGAAGAAAATTTGCAGATATATGTCGTATTTTTTTTCCAGAATGACCAAAGCAGCGTTGATATGACAGAAAGTGTAAATTCTGTAAACAGTGAATGTGATGTTGACTCTCACCATTTAACTGATCTAAATAATGTAAGTGCCATTTTTATTGCAAAGATATTAATCTTCAGAAAAAGCATTCTTTGAAATTTGGATTTAAGATTTATTTATAATACCTGGAAGTAAGTATGCTCTCAATTATTAGACAGTGTGACTGGTAAGACACTTGTCTGTAACCTAACTTAAGAAAGTACTCAACAATGATTAACATCTTAAACTTGATCAAGTTGTATCCCTATGTTGAACGGGTGCATATATTACATTTCAACAGTACTTCTTGTTTTCATTGGGATTTCAAATGGTCTCTTTCGACAAAGAGCAAGGATCATTCAAAGAGCAAGGATTATTAAGTATCTACCAGTGTTGCTAGCTTTTGTTTCATAGAGTTATTTGATTATTACATTAAGTTGTTGTAAATAGTTCTTACTTGGAATTGCATTGCTGTATTGTCTACTTGATGACGTTTAAGATAAAAAAATCTTCAGTTTAATCCTATTTTGAGTTTTGTCCCTTTCTAGGCCTTTCTTCTAATCTGTAACACATTGGTTTCTATTGATTTACAACAATGACCAGAAACGTGCATGTTGCTGCAAAAAGAATGCATGTTGCTGCCAAAAGAATTTTATTTGTTGAAAACAATATTGAAAATTAATGTTTATATGTTTTTACAGCAGGAAAGTGGTGCGTATCATGGATCTGCCCCTTTACAAGGACCTAGTACAAGTGTTCAACAAGATCGTCAACAGATAATAGCTGACAATCAATCAAACTTCCAGCATCCATCATATCAAATAACACCAGATTTCCAACAAAATATGTCATTCTCTCCATTTTATTACTCACAAAATATGCAACAGAGTATGTACAGTGCTGCACATAGTATGCAAACCATGCCACCAGTTACACAACATATACAGACATTTCAAACACCAACATCCTCACTGTCAAATCAACAAGGATCCATGCAGCATTATACATCTACCTCTGGCTCAAATACAGTCAGCCAACCAGATGGACCCCATCAAATGGTAATAATTTCATGATGTATAATTTTAATTCTCCTGACTGGCTAAGGAGAGACATTTAATCTATTCTTAAATCTTGTTTTGCATGAAAGGTAGGTACATGCGGAACTGTGTGTCAGTCTGACCACAAAATAGTTTGTCTACCCGAGGTCAGATTTCAAAGTTTTTAGGAGTATTGTGTATACTTTCAGCTTATACAGAATTTATTTTAGAAGCTTAAAGCTCAAAGACACACTCTCGAATTCATTCTTTGAACTAACCAGTACTGATCATTGAATGTCCAAATTTCTTGCTCAAGGAAATAACTGCCAACCCCTGACAGGACTTGAACCATTGCAGACAGCATCTCTTCGATCACAAGTCTGACTGACACATTAACCACTCTGCCACTCCATCACATATCATCTCATTGTTTTATTAGATGTTTTAAGAGGAAGTTTTATTTTTAATAAAACTCTTAAGAGTTTAAAGCATTTTGAAATTTATTTATTGATTGATACCATCTAGAATTGGAAAAAAAGTTTTAAAATGATTTTAACAACATAAAAAAGTTGATCAAGTTTATGTTTATTTACAGCAACACAAAACAGCACAAGGTCAAGACAGCTCTGATTCAGGTACTGACAGCCTTAAAATATTTCCTGCATTAAGGAGGCAAACTTTTGGTCTTTTGGTTAGTACTGGTGCAGAATCCATGAACACTGGTTAGGTTAACTGCCCGCCGTATATGACTGAAATACTGTTGAGAAAAGGCGGAAAACCCAACACAATCAATCAATCTGAAGTACTTAACTGCATTTCAAATGAACAAATTGCGCTTTGCACTAATTGAAAAATTTGGTCAATTTTGTTTTATTCTAGGGCTTATAATTGTTGCAGTGATATTTCCAGAAAACTGCATGAAACTTTAATTGTGATGCAGTTGACATGTGAGCGATCCAGGGCCACATGGAACTTTTTACCATTTTATGGTAAATGCAATTTCACTAGAATTAAGTAAACTATATAAAAATAATTGTTTTATTTTTTCAACAGAAGCCAACATAAAAATGAACATTTTGTGTGTTTGGTTTTTGTAGAGGATGAACTTATGGTAGCAACACCACTGAGAAGGTCCCCAAGAAAAAAACTGTTTGCTCCCCAGACAACACCAGCAAGCTCAAAGGTCATTTTATGAAACTTTTACATTGTCTTCATTCTTCAGTAATTAGAAATTTGCTTAGCAAATGAGCTATGTAGACATTAATAGACAGTACATTTATAAATTTTCACAATTGATGGTGAATTTAGGTAATACACTGTCAAGGACACTACAACTGCTGTGCTGAAAAAACTGTATAGAATTTCTAATGGCTTGTTAAAGATCAAGCAAAGTTTATGTAAAACACAGAAAGTAAGCCCAGTAAATATAATTATTTATTTATTATACTATTTCACAGACACTCCTTTTATGATCACCTCATATTGTATTGTTTAGGTCTGTTAAAAATATGCAATATAGAGTAGTAGGTTATCCAACTGCAAATTCCATTTAAGAAACGTGTGCATTTATGTTTTATTTCATATTTATCGAAACAGATGGTGAAGCTGATGTCCAATTCCGATGTTATGGTAGAAGCAAGTAAGCTAAAGAGAGCCAGACAGTCGGCATTTAAACACCCCAAACCGGCTTACACATTAATGGGAAAGTTGATGCCATGTGAGTACAAAGTATTTCCAAACACATTGCATTTATGAAATAACGATTGTGTGAATTGTTTATCACATATATTATGAAAGAAACAATTTGTATGACAAAGGACATGTTTAATCCCATATTATGTCATGCTGTAGAGATGAAAACCTTAATAGGTAGTTAAACTGATCAAAGTAGGTGCCAATAGGATGAAATGGCCATGAGTGAATAATGTAATGCATGTCTCAAAAACATACAATGAATTTCAATAAATAGTTTAGTAGGGCAACTTTAAAATATATTTTTCAATTTCAGGTGTTTTCTCAAAAGAAGAAATGGCCAACTCCAGGGGCCAGGGACTTGGACCAGCAAAGAAGGGGGATCTAAGACCAGTCTTGGATCCTGCCAAGATTCAATTATGCAAAGGTACTTCATATTGACATTTTTTCTAGTTTATCATTTTATCTACTAAAACTGCCTAAGAACAATTTTAGATTCATATGAAGAGAATTCATGTTTAAAAAGATGGAGGCCTCTAGAATGACACTAAAGTGCATGTAGTTAATAAGTCATTTGTGCAACTTGAACATTTAATTTACTTTCAAGTTAAACATAAGATTAATTTCTCATATATTTGTCTTTCAGATTATGTTGCTGCCTGGTTAAAGGAAACAAATCTAGTTGGACATGGCGATTCAGAGTTAAACCATGCTGTAACACAACAGATCGATGCAGCCAGGAAACACTTAAGACAAATAAACTCTCCACATAATAAGTAGGAAGAGCAAGTTTTAGTTAAAGAGAAACAATACATGACTAAGTGAATTGAAACAAGGATGGATTATTTTTTTGAAGATTCTGTATTTTTATTGGCATTATTGTTTAAATGGAAATGACATTATCTGTATGTTTTATAGTTAAATTGTCATGTAGTGATTGTAAACATAGTGACATATAGGTGCTGAATGTTCCTATTTTTTGGGTCAAGCAAATATTTTGCTAAAATTTAAGAAAGGCTTATACCATATTTTCTTTATTGCAATTCCTGATTCACATTGAAAAATAATTTTATTTCTGCTGTAAATAAACAAATTTTGTTCATTATTTTACTAGCAGATTTTTTTTTCATATTGAATGAAGTGACTGTAAGATTGTTTTTAAGGATCAGTAAAGGGTAAAGTAGTTAAAAATGGTAAATTATATGCTCTTTTTTTGTGCTATTTTTAGATATCAGGGTGGAATTTTGCACTATATAATCAGGATGGATTTTCATGGTAATAATTGAAAAAAAAATCAGGGTGGGATTGTAAAAAGTTAGAAAAAATCAGGGTGGGATTTCAGAATAGCAGAAAAATTCTGGGTGGGTTCTGGCCATATTTCAGGGTGGGTAATCAGAATAGTAGAAAAAATCTGGGTGGGTTCTGGCCATATTTCAGGGTGGGATTTCAGAATTTCAGGAAAAAAATATGGGTGGGGTTCTGGCCATATTTCAGGATGGGATTTCAGGAGAAAAATCAGGGTGGCACTTGAAATAAAAATCAGGATGGAGTATGCCTCATTTAAATATTTCATTTTAATTCTGCCCTGATAATACTCTTTGTTTATATGAAAAGAGATCTATTTTTAGAATTCTGGGTAGAGCAAATTTCTGGCTGGAGTATACATTTTCAGGGCGATTTTTTTTTACCCACATGGATTTTTCTCACCTCATTTACATATTTCACAAAAAACACCCTGAAAACACTATATATTTGTAATAAAAAAAACTAAAAATAGAATTCCGTCTCTTCAGTTTTCATTTAGTCAGTCTGAAAATCCCAGCCAGACTTTGGCACAAAAATTCCACCCATATTCAGGGTGAATTCTGTATGGTATTTTTCATACAGGTTGATTTATGAGGCAGGGGAAGTTGTGACAAAGTTTTTGTCACTAAATTTCTTTTTATAAACCTTCTTTTGTACATTTGTTAGTCTTTGATTATAAATGATACTAATCTTCTTACTACTGACATAGTTGTTTCAAAAAAGAATATATTTTCAATATTTCCAATACTGTTGTTAATAACTTGATTGTTTGTATGTTTCTGTTACCTTTATTTTAGGATTTTTCTGTGAAATAAATCTCTTTTAAGCTATTTTAATATAGCATATGAAAACATCAAGCACATCTTGTTTAGTAGGTACAATGCATCTTAATTTTTAAGTCAGTTAATAGTATTAATTTTGTTGTATATGGAAAATAAAACATGTACCATAGAGATGGATCAGTTGTTGGCTGCCATGGACAACAGTGTTTTATGGCAACTAAGCAGTATATAAGAGAACAATTTCGAGCACCCTTATCATACTGCTTGTAAATAAATGAAATCAACAACTGGACATCTCTTGGCTTTTCAGGTAAGAATCATCTCTGTTACTCATTTATTAAGTGTAATTATTTGACTTATTACATTTTCTGAATTGTTTCCTAAAGTACATTTTTCTTAGACTGAATTCTTTAAATACATTGTTCTGAACAGTTAAATTATTGTAAAGTTTTCTTAAGTTATTTCTATCAAAATATTTATATATTTCACAGAAATATTCTGTAACGCATTTAATGTAAATATGCATTTTGAATTTATTTGATCATTTATTCTATTACATTGTTACATATTATGTTTTATAGACATTAGTTTAGATGCAAGTAAATTTATACAGTTTTATATTTTAATAATTTAGAGTAAAATAATATTTGTTTTCCTCATACGGTACTCTCACTTACACTTTAAGCGAGTGTTCCCCAAGTTTGATATTAATTGATAAAAGAAATTGTATTTTATTCTATAATTATAATATTGTTATTATCATTGTACAATCATGATCATACTGCTTGTAAATAAATGAAATCAACAACTGGACATCTCTTGGCTTTTCAGTATAATAAAAACAACCTTTAGAAACCAATAAGAAGAAAAACAAACCAACCAATAAAAAGTACTAAGACAAAACATACAGAAAGAAAAAGAGAAAAAACCCTGTGACAAGACTGACATTGTATATATTATTATAATTTAATTTATTATAATAATATTTATAATTTCTATAAGTAATTATTTTTAAAGCTTAACATTTGAAAAATTGAAGCAAATTTAGGTATTTTTATATGAAATTTATCGCCAGTTTATAAAATTGTTTACCGAAAACTTGCTTGGAATGATATATATAATATATATATTATATATTATATATATTTAGTATATGTAATTATAGAAAATAATTCAACACATCTTCATTAATTCATTTCCAAAGTTTTATGAAGAAACATTGATTAGAACAAAAGTTACAATAGTTTTTGTAAGCATACCATTGCTTGAAAATGTTTTGCTTTTTTGCCGACTAAATTACATATAATAATTGTATATTATTATTTGTATTTTTGTGTTTAAGCATTTTTCTGATGCTTAATTAGTTGTAAAATGTTTCTTGAATAATTTTGCAAATATATGTTGTTGTTTTTATAACTTTGAAGTTATTTTTGTGGTATTTTGATATTCTGGTTAAAGCCAGATTATCTTATGTGTATATCTATAACTGATTGTGCATGTTACATGAATAAAAGTCAAGAACAAATAATAAAATTATAGATTGAACTGGAAAACATCTTATTTATCTCTCATTAGGTCGAACCAAATCCTACTCCCTTACATGTTGTTGTCTCCTATTTAACGCCTGACAATTAAACGGCATATTGAAATCCTGACTCGTAGAGAAGAGAACAGCTGCTCTTTCACAAATTTAAGGGGTTGCAACAGTATCTACATTTAGAGTCCAAACAAATAATGTATGATGGTCACTATACATCCTCTATGAAAAACTGTTGAAATTGAAAAACTTTGTAAATAATGTGAAATGCCTCAGCACTTAAAATTGATTATGTTTCAAGTATTTTAAGTCTGTTCAGAGTAATCACCTATGTATGTTTTTCAAACTTTGTTTGTATATAAGATGAAACTTTAGAAACATAAGCATAAAAATTTGACATTATAGTTTACATTAAGGATATCAACACTGATTCTGTTTTTCAACTCTGTCACAAGTATAGAAATATTTCTGCTTATCAGGCATGTTCACATGCTTGATTTCAAACTAACATCAAAGGCAAAGGTAATGAATAGAAATCCTTAATTTGATTTAACTAAATACACTTAGTTCAAGTGTACTCATCTATGAATATATTACACAGATCTCATTTGCTCCCAGCTCATACACAAACCCAGTGACAGGGAGTCTTTTCTGTGTCTCTGGGTTCATCGAAATCCCATGTCCTTTCTGGAGCATGTGACACGCCACACATTTCATCATCTCAGGTGTTACAGACCTCTGGATGCAAACATCTCAAAGTGCCTAGAGCAAAATTGCTATACCTCTCCATAGATAAACAACTTAATATGACACTGAAAGCAAAGATCTGTCACAGCGGTGGAATTCTAGCATTATAATGCTGTATAATGCTGTATATGTCAACAGTTTTTGTTTGTTTTGCTCAAGAATATTTTTTGAGAGTGACTGTGTGCTGTGTGTATGAGCTTTTCTCTCATGTGAAGAAAGTATGTTTGTGGTCAATCTAGTTCATAACTGTTCCTGAATATAAAACTGCTTACTTAAAGAGTATTTGGAGTTATTTGTTTTCAGTCTCTATCATTTCTGACTGTCTATAGCTAGTGAAGGCAGATTCTAAAATTATCACATTCATTGTTTTCTGTAACATTTTCTTCAAAAACTCTAATAACTTAAACAAAAAGAAGTATTTATGAGAAATTACAGCAAGATTAGGGTAAATATTACCCCAAAACATTGTCACATAATGTAAAAACAATTTATATCAATTATAAGAAAACATAGCATGTAAAAAAATTCAATGATTACTACCCTGGACATATTAAATATACCTGAAGCAAGATCAATTTGAGTAATTTAAAGCTGTTTGTTAAGGGCACATACCCTCTAAGTATTTCAAACCTGTTGATTTACATGGTTTGATCATCCTAATGATAAGGAAATATTACACACTAAATCAATTTTAATCATGACCAGAAACAAAGATATTCTTAAATCTCAGAGTCAAAGCAAAAGCTTTCAAAAATTCAGCACAAACTTCGGCAGCAAGCAAAACCACTGTAAAACATAAATTCTCTTTTCTTCATTACTTTTACTTTGTCAAATGCAACCAACTGCAATAATGTCTATGAAGTTCCGTTGAAAACATCTAAAAAATGGATGTATATGGGTCCTTATAATATTTGCTGATGGAAAAACAGAACATCCCTTCTGCATATTAATTAAATGAATTTCAATCAAACATACATGCTATTTTCAATTTATTTTTTTTACCCAACTTCATAATTACTTCCAAAAACATCTGGGCAAGTTGTGTGCATCAATGTCTGATCAAGACTTTCACCTCTGCTGTTGTGCCATTTTTTTGAAATTCTGTCACATACTACTGTTACAAAGCAGACACAAAAATACAGAAAATACAGTAAATAGCATGATGGACAAACTAAATGATCTAATTGACTGTAAGGGACACAAAGCCGCAATATGATGAACACTTCTGACATATACCATGTGAAATTACTAAATGATACAGAATAAATTTATGAACTCACAAGAAGGGAGTGTTCTATATGTATTTAATACCCACAACAAATAGAAAGATGGACAGTTTGCAATATATTCTTCAATCTGGTGAAAGCTAGGAAGTGAACAAGCTGAAGACCATGCCATATGTTGAACAATTATGAGGTTGTCTATAAAATATTTATATATTGCAGATCACTTACTCGCTAAGAAAATATATGATCTTTTCCAAGAAGGTGTTGCAGATCCGAATACTGTTCAGTACAGCTTTGACACTGTGTAAAAAAAAAAAACTTTTGGGAACACCCTCACCCTTCCAACTGATGATATAATCCCACTGATAAAACTATATATAGCAAAAACTACCAAGATGTCAGGTGATCAGGAAAATCTTCATGAACTGGTAGTTTATTGTATGTTATCACTGAATCTTATGTTGGCTGTATGCATTGACTGTTTATAAGTTCATAAAATTTGCAAACTTTGTTTCAGTAAGTTATGCTCTATCAATTGTCAATATTGTGATTAAGTGGAAGTTGTGTGATAATTTATCTGTATGGCTGTAGTGATGGGACACACTGATACTTCTGTCAATATATCAAGACTGCATTTTCCTTTAAACATTTAATTTCATTAAACCCATGACTGTAAAGATATTTCTTAAGTATTTTGTTTGAGCAGTCTCATAGAAAAAGGATGAGAGTTTTTTGTGGAAACTAAAATGACTTGTTTGTAAGCCTAACTTCCCATTGCAACAGGTGATACAGAGATTGTCAGTGGGGCAGATGGTTTCCAGTGATGAAAAAGATATTCCTTCTCATGGAATAGCAAAAAAGCAACATTGGAATGGTCCACTGCTCAGAACTCATAAAGGTCTGTTATAGTTTGGAAAACTGCCAGTGTTTATCTTTCACTCAAATTTGGAGATAATTGTGTTCTTGTTTCAGAAAAGATTGTATAACATGATGGTCTGTCTTTCTTATAACTTCTTATTATTATTTCAATATTTCTTGTTATAGCTCCTTCTATATACAACACAAGTCCAAGTTAAGTTGTAGATGAATCTACTTTCCGTTTTCTACCACTTGCTCTGGCCAATCATATCAAAAGACCAGTTAAGATATTTAACAGCAGGCCTCAGCAACCATTGATTAATATACCCAAACCAAAATGTTAGCTTGCAGCAAGCTTGCGCAATGCTTGCGGCAAGCTTGCGCAAGCTAGCACCTTCCTGAATAAGGTGGTGCTAGGTAGTAATATAGATTGTGCAAGCATGTGCAAGGATATAGCTGAAGTCTTTCTAGTTTGCGCAAGCTTGCGCAAGCTAGCAGGATGGTTGCATGCATGCACTAGCTAATGCTCTGAGTTTCTTCAAATACATATATCAACACTTAGAAATTTCCAGTCAGATTGCAATTGGAAAAAAATCTAAGTCCAAAAACATGGAAAAAATTATAAAAATTTGTAACTTATACATTTTTTAATTAAATCATGGTGTTTAACCATTCAAAATGACCTATACAGTACAAATAATGTATTCATATGAGTTTTTTCAGCAAAATACAAATATTTTAAAAATATTCAATTAACAAAGAATATTTGAAATAAATTTTGACATATAAGTAGGTACATTTTTAGGTAGTTAGACCATAAAAACAGATACTTGTTACGTTATAAATATAATAAAACTAGTCACTTTCAACAGAATTTGGTCTCAAAATCACACAACTCTTATTGTTTGCAAATTCAATAAATACCCCAAGCCCCTGTATACATTCAACAGGTATTGCAATACAGGTTTCTGTTAATTTTCCAGTCTTAATATGGTTTAAATTTGCATGTACCATGTCAGTTTCATCTAAGAAAAAGCAGTTGTTATCTGTAATGAAGTGTTTAACTATTGCAAAATATGAAGATTTGCACCTACATTGTTCCATACAGTGGCAAAGTTGATTCACATTCACATAAAACAGTACTTGTCCACAACATTTTCTACCATTTTCTAAGTAAACAACTGTACATGAGTTTCTAGAATGAGTGTTATATCTGATGCAATGATATACTTCTCCATTTAACAAAAGCCTATAAAACACATAGCAATTACCTATGGCAAAATCAACAACATTGCCTAATGCATTTATATGTCTCATGTTAAGTTGTTCCAAATGTTTTCTCCCAAGAATGTATACACCATTAAATATAGTTTCAGTAATTTTGTTATGGTAATTTCTTGAATTTAGTTTGCTGTAAAAACTGTGTATTTCTGTTCCATTTACTATCTTTGAGGTTGAAAGAGCAGGTAGTTTCAACATACATGAGACTGCATTTGCAATCTGTACAATAGGATTTTGTGTCCCATGGAACAGACTTACAAGTTTACCATTCAAGCTCTCAAAGGAAAAACAGGAGTATACCCAGAGAGGTCCAAGATGTTTAACAGTGTCAGTTAAATGTACCATCTGATGCAAATTTGCAGACATATGTTGATCACCATATAAAGCAGAAAACATACAACAATATTTTATCAACATTTCCTCACAATGATTCAGCTCTTGAATAGATATTGAGTCCAAGTTAAGTATGTATATTGATTCAACAAGTAACAAGAAGTGTTGAAAAAACTGTTCCTTAAGTATTCCAAATAAAACTGGAACTGAATAGAAGAAGAGCCATGCTCTACACTCAGACGCCTTCCAGTATTTGGACTGCTCCTTGATGTCTCTAGGGTGTCTCTGGATGAAGTGTGGGGGTCTAATTGCTGACAATCTCTTATCTGCTAGATTAACTAAACTCGACACTGAAAATGATTCATTTGAGTATTTAGGATCGAACCACAATTGAAGCAAGCGGCGTACCAGCCCTAGTAAAACAGAATGCATATAATCAATAGCTGTTCCATTGATAATATCGGGACAAACATTAGCCCACCACGATGGTCCCTTGACTCCATAAACTATTTCAGAGGATTCATGAGCTTCATCACCATGCCTAACAAATTCTTCATGTGTGCGCTTTGGTCCATTAAAACAAGAAGTGTCAAATGGAAATACTCTTGTGTGACCTTTTCCGGACTGAATAACTGTCCCTTCTTGTTTACATTTTGGGCAACCAAACTTGCCATTGAACTGGGTCATGTTCATGACCATAGCTTTGGCTGGAAGGTCACAGGTTCCACAAAGTAATATTCCTTTAACATTTATGTTTTCTTCACAATGTGAACAATATACATCACATCCAATATCTTGAAATTTTTTCAAACTGTGGTGAAAAGGTCTTAAAAAGCATGACATAGCTGGTTTTGATCTGCCAAACCACAATCCTGCAAACAGCATATTTTCCTGTTTAAATCTCTCTTGAATTGGCAATTCATTCACTGACAAAAATAGCGGCCAGACACTAACTTTAGATGATTTGAATAATGGAACTCCATCCGTATACCACATGAAACTAATATTATTCTGTGAATCCAAAAATCCTCCTTCTTTTGAAAACCTTTTATACAAATCTCCATCATATATGTCTTCAATGTTACTTTGGTGCTTTTTCTTTCTTGAAAATCTATTCAGTAAGCTTAAATGAAAATCGAGCCTGCTGAAAAGTTGCTGCAGTTGAAATAACAAAGGAATCTCTATGAAGTATGATATGTTATTTTTGTCGGTGAAATCAGAGTTGCAGATTGTACATTTATCATCTCTGTCATCCACAATTCGTTCACATTTTACACAGAACTTATGAAATACAATTGGAGATTTCAGTGAACTGAAGTATGTTCGAAACTTGTACAGTGACTGATGTATAAACGCTGTAGTGATACAATGCAGTGATATCAGTGTTAATAAATCTGAAAAGCATTCCCCAGTTATGTTGTGGCGAAGGGCAAATGTTAAAATTAGAATAGCACTCTGCGCAACACTTAAGCGAGCACCGGCATACACTGAACTGTCGTCTGCATTGCCACAGTCCTCATTGTTAGTTTTTTCATTGGTGTTCTCCTGTGGTTGTATATCTGATTCATCAAACCAAACTGACTCTTCATTTATCTGGAACCAATTCTCATCTGATGATGCTGGTGAAAACCATTGCTGGTCATGCATTTTATCCAGTTGTGAACTATCAGATCTGAAATGAAAATATTCAGAAAAATAACATGCAATAAATACAAAACCCAATGCAATCAAAGCCAAGTGCTGTAACTTGTGTTAGGGTGAAATCTGACACCTGGATTCTCTGTTAATTTCACTTAAGTTAATTTTGGCAATTTATTGTTTTGCTGGTAACAAAAAATATCATGTAAAGTATTCAAATAGCTTTAAAAAGTATAACAAACTAAGTAACCTGTAGTATTTTTATGAGTCAGTATAAAAATACCTTATCAGAAATTTTAGGCAGTAAACAACCACAAGTGTCAAAAAATCATTACTTGTCTGCCCCTTTGATCTCTCGATGCAGCAGTGTGGGTGACGTCATGTCACTGCCAGTGAAACAAACATCATTTAACACCTGTGAATGTGTTCATAATTGCTAGATTTTAGCGAGTGTACATGTGGGAATATTTTAAGGAAAGGCATTGACAGGAAAGAAATCGTATACTGGCTGCATCATTTACTTTGGAAATGATAGTGATTATGCCTTTATGATTGCTGAAGAAATGGCAAGCACAATGCCATTTAATAAATTCAGTGGAATAAATAAGCCTGACACATGAAGATCTCGGTCTGTATTTTATTTCAATATGATAACTTTGCAACAGACATCTTAGTTGTCATCAAACTATACGTACACAAATTGTGGATTATTTTCAGTGGTCATCACGTATTCGCCCTCGGGCTCTGCAGGAATCTCGGATATTTCTTCATGAATAATTGCACAATCGCTCGTAAGTTCGGAATTTTCTGATGATAATTTTGATTCCTCAGCTATTTTCAAGCGCTTGTTTCTTCGCCATATAGATGTTTTTGGCATAAGTTGCTCAGGATTTTCAACATTCAAATATTTCTTGTATGTACCACGTTTTCTTTCGTCCGATACCATCTTTGTTTTGCTGCTGCGAATTGTCCGTTACGTCATCGATTTATGTGTTCGCCTGTGTCCGGCAGAATCGCCGGAATTACGCGATGTTACTTTCATGTAAATGAATTGATGAAAATAGCAAGTTAAAGAACTCGCATACATTTAATTATATTCTTGTCACGTCCCTTTAAAGGAAAATTAAAACCTAAGTTAAAAAATTTACATTGTTATTATTATACGGAAATGTGCGAACCCTAATAAGGTAAATTCCGCCAAAAAGCTCAGCATCAGCAGCCTTGATTGGATATTTCACAGACTTTCGAAGAAACGTGACCGCCGATTGGCTATCGTATTCTGAGACCGCCATATTGCAAATTGAAAAAGTAAGATTAAGATCATAAAGAAGTCGCTTTGTTCAAAAGTCATCTGATTAATTAGAAAAGCGGTAAAAATGGCCTCTGTTTACTGTTGGTTTGACTGGGAAGACGACACTACGACAGTGAATTCAATAAGCGTGATTCAACAGCCAAGGAAACCCTGGAACGAGTACGAAGTTGGTGAAAGAATAGTTGCCAAGCTCCCTAAGTATGGAAGATGGGGAGGCGTTATCGTTGAAATAAGCGGTACTTTTATCATTTATATTTTTATTTGTGTAGTATTGTGTACAATATTGACGAGAACAAAGAAGCAGAGCTAATTCCAACAAATAATTCATGAAAAGTTTCTTAGAATTTTATTTCGAATTCGATGCAGCGAAAATTCGTACCCCGTACGGAACCACTTTTTTATTGGAAATTCTAATATAGATCTATTAAAAATCACGAAAATTGGCAACTATAAATTTTCGTTAGCGCTAGCCAAGGATTTAACCTGTCATAAAAAATCTCTTGACACAGTGGTTTTGAATACGATACTCTTGAAGCTTTATACACTAGTATAAATTTCCATATAAAAACCATGTTTGTTGATTATCACACTTTTTTATCCAGTGTTGACGTAGGTGTTGGCTGTAGGCTTAATTTTCAAGTTATAAATTATTCCATTTTCAGAATCTAAGGAGGAGTTAGTCAGACATATGAATGAAAGACAAGCATTTCCAGTGTACACTGACTTCACAAAAGGTAAGAAACTTTAACATCCAATGTTTAGTAAATTAATGTTTGAAATTTTTACCATTGAAAGTCATAGACATATTAATAATTATGTTCCTTTAGATTACAATTTATATAATCCTCCTGAACATTAGTTATATTTATATATAATGGTCTACTTTTTTTTGTAAAATATGCTGCAATTTGACTATCACTCGATGGCACGGGCTGTGGAAGCTATATGCTGCTGATAAAGTTGTTGAGGTGAAATGTGTTTGAAATTTGTAATATTTGAGTAAATTATAATAGTAGTTACTTAAGTTGAACATTGTTACTTTTAGTTTCTAGATTCCAGGTATGTTATTAAACGAAACTGAGAAACCTGGGCACTCATTCTACTTCTACTTCAATCTTAACATTTCTGTATTTTAGCATCAGGTTGTGATGATGGTAGCACTGGTAGTGCAACTCTGTCTGGACCAGTGTTTGGCAGAAAAAAAGGGAATGCCAAGGTTGACAAGGTGGTTAACTCTGGTAGGTTGTTTTTATTCAGTGTCAGTAAAGAAAGAAATTCAGCCGAAAGTTTCAATGTAAATATTCTACCATAATTTGGCTTCCAGTATGCTTTATCTATAAGTGACTAGTAACTTAATATATTTTTAACCTTTCATCCAAAATATAATTGTTTAAAACTTAACAACACATTATTCTGTTAACCTAACCAGTGTTCCTGGATCATTCTGCACCAGTACTAGCCTGTTCTCTGCAAGTAACTGCCAACTTTCCCACTTGAATCTGTTCAAAGGTGGAAGGCGAGTGACATCAAACTCAATGTAATCTATCAAACGCCACAGAGAACATACGCAGCACCCTAGGATCTAACCTGCGACCCTAATATCTTCAGATCCGAGACATGTGCTCTACCTATTGAGCTAACACATTAATTTATTATGATATTGAAACTTCATAAAAGGCGATACTTTCAATTGAAGTCAAATGACTATTACAGTTTTAAGGGAAAGCTTTCATGCTTTGTTTTTAGGAACTAATGATGATGAACCAGAGTGTGAAGGTGACAGCAGCAGGCCAAAGAAAAAAGTAAAAACAACTGAGAAAAAAAACACTGATGGGAAAATGGTAGACACAGGTACCTTTAGATATATCTATCTCCAATTCTACACTTCTTGAAAAAAAATTGAGAGCTGATATTGCAATAGTTTATCAACATTGATTTATGTTATTTTAAGCTTGGCCTTTTCTAGGTTGTTTGCAAGGCCAGAAAAAAATTCCAAGCTGAAGGAACAAAATGTTCAACCAATATTTTGCTATTTACAGCCTTGGCCGAAGGCTTAAATTGTTCTGCTTAAATAAAAAATGTCCCATTAGAGCTAAAATAGTAAAACAAAGCATTAAAATCCTACACATTTGGTTTCAATATAACACAGATTCAAATACAAATTTTCTGTACAGAAAATCAATATGCAGCTACAAGTATGGTAACAATATACTTAAAGGAAAAAACAAAAGTGTAGTAATCTGGAAAGTCCTATATCAGGTAAGCTTAGCAGTGAACAATTATCCATTTCAGAAAATCAAAGAAAAAACAAAGAAGAAAAACAGAAAAGGAAGGTGTTAGAAAAGGTGAGACTAGAAACAAAGACGAAAGAGTATGAAGATATCATTGCAGAAAGAAGACAAATAGGTTCCAGTCTCAACCAAAACATTATCGAGGAGGGCACCACATCTGAAATCAGACCAGCAGGCGAAGCAGCTGTTGAACCAGTTGAGCAACAAGGTCAAGGGTTCCAGATTGACCCCATTGGGAGTGAGATATTCAACACGCAACCAAAAAGAATGTTGTTTGGGAACAGTTCTTCCCATGAATACTCGTATATGGAAGATCTGAGACAGACAGACATTCAGGTTGGGACAAGCTTCCAATCACTTCTGTCTTACCAGGAATTGCTAGAACAGAATCGAGACCTGGTGGCAGAAAACTTTAACCTGAGAGAGGAAGTGAAAGAGCTGAAGGAGCAGCTGGAATCAAGAAACCCCACCCAGAGTTTAATACCAGGTATATAATGCAAGTTTTGCTTTAATTTAGGCCACATTTTAAAAATTGGTTGTTTGCAGTAACGCAACCCAAGATTTTTAGTGTGGGTCACCTACATGGCCAGAGTTTCAAAGACAATAACTACAGATTTTTTCTTTGTACTGAAAGGCCAAAGATTGAAAGTATCTAGAATTTTAAACATTTTTTGTGTTGATTTGGGATCATGTCTATTAAACAGAAAACTAAATAGAAATAGGGGGTCATAATAGAACCTGATTTTTGTTGTATGAAAAAGGTGGTACGTAAACTTTTAACGTTGATTTTGTGGTTTTCTGAGTTCGTGAGGGCCATAATTTGGTCAAAATGCTTGACAGGGTTGCCTACTCCTGTCTAGTAGTTGGGGTCATGATGGTAAACAAGTGTGCAAATTTCAAAGCTATATGTTGATGGACTTAGAAATATTTAAGGTGGTACGTAAACTTTAACGCTGATTTTGTGGTTTTCTAAGTCCATAAGGGGCCATTTTTTGGTCAAAATGCTTGACAGAGTTGCTTACTCCAGTCTTGTACTTGGGGTCATGATGGTAAGCAAGTGTGCAAAGTTTCAAAGCAATATCTTTATGGACTTAGAAAATACTTGAGGTGGTACATAAACTTAGAATTACGCTGACACCCGGGTAGTAGGATAGCTCTCATTCTTAGAAAAGTCAGGCTAAAATGTCCGTGGGGGTGGTTCTTGTTTAATTTTAGTAGTATCAGAGGGGTAACCCTATCTTTAAAGCTCATACATGTACATGTATTTGTTTTGCAGGTTTGGAAGTTACTCCGAGAAAGATTGAGTTTTTCAAAAGGCTTACTCAGACATTAGAGGCAAGTAAACCATTTTATTTATTGAAAAAAAATATTTTCAGTGCCTGCACTGTTGATGGATGTATTATTTCATTTTTCCCACCATAGTATTAAGCAGTATGGAGTATTATAAATTGTCTTCATTTGTTCACAATATTTTTTCTGTGTTAAATGTCACCGTATAGTGGCACAATCAATTGGAATCACTTCCATTTTAAAGATTTTATAACCTGTTTTAAGTATATACAGAATTTATTTTAGTTTGATTGTGAAGGAAGCTTCAAGCTTATAAACACATTCTCAAATCTGTAGTACTGAACAAGGAGTGTCAAGTTGCTCAAGGAAACAACAGCCAACCCTGATTGGATTCGAACCTGGATGGACAACAATCCATTGATCACTAGTCGGTCACTTGGCCACACCACCACTTATTTAAATTGAAATTTACACAGGCTTGGTTAAACTAGAAAATTAGTATTCTGCTTAAAATCCAGTTTTGGTTAATTTTCAATAGTTAATAACTTTCTTATTATTCAGAAAATAGGGTCAAAACGTAACAGGGTCCCAATGTCTTTATGCACCATGGTGGATTGTTTTAAGCTGTTAACAAAGGCTATTGAAATTGCCCTTAATATATTGAAGTTAACATGCATTTGAAATAAGATCATTTAAGAATGATAAAGGGTCAATTTAATGGATTTTTTTTGTTTTGCAATTAGGTTACGCAGAAATCACAAAGATTGTCCATGTCAAGTAGACAGCTGTTTCAGCATTCAACTGCATCTCCGGCACAACAATTACCTGCTACTCCAGCTTCTATTCCTACACAACAGTCACCTGCTTCTCAACCTTACGATCCTACACACCAATCAATTCATTCTCCAGCTTACAGTTCTCCGCACCAATCAACTACTTCTCAAGATTACAATGCTACACACCAATCAACTGTCACTCCAGCTGATGGTACACCACACCGGTCAACTGCCACTCCAGCTGACGGTACACCACACCGGTCAACTGCCACTCCAGCTGATGGTACACCACACAGGTCAACTGCTACTCAAGCGCTACAACAGTCAACGCCACAGTCAACTGTAAATGTAGATACAACATACCCCTGGGAAGACAATGTTACGGTATGTTTACTGCTTTGAATTAAATACTTACAGTAACATAAACAAGGTTTTTCTTTGTGTAAAAAGTGTGTAAAATTCACTTGTGAAATTATCAGAATATAATTTTCACTTTTCTGGTTGGCTTGTTCCAGCATCAACATTATCCAAGTATGAGAACGTCAACGTAAATGAAACGAGTTCAAAATCGTTGTGTCATAAATTTGACGTCATAGCACATTATTTTGCACTTTTTCACACTCTGTTACACTATTTTGATTGAAAATTCACCTTTGTAGCATAAAATAAATAGAATAATTGTTTGTTGAACAATCAAGTATATTTCATTTGTGAACACCAAAAGCAATTATTTTCACTCATGGCTCTGCCACTCAAGAAAATATCGCTTTTGGTACTCATTCAGTGAAATATATCATGATCTTTCACTGCAACAAACAATTTTACTTTCTACTTAATTCTTCATTTCCTTCTGTAATTACTGTATGTATAGTACTTTTCACTTACACTGAAGTCAAAGCAAGCCCAAATAGCTCAATTGGTAAGGGCATGAGACTGGTAATTGTCATATTGTGGGTTTGATCCCCTGACTGACCAACTTAAATGACTAACAGTCTTTAGCATGAGACTTAAAACCAAGGTACTGAGTGCTATACACTTGGCATGTCAAAAGAATCAGGGGAAGCCTTTGAAACTGGGGCATCTCCCTATATCTGACACTATCCACCAAAAACCTATGATGAATAATTTCTTCTGGAGCACTTGCCAATGTTAACTATCTGGTGGTGTGTATAAATAAACTGAAATGCACACACTGAATTATAACACTTTTATTACATATGATGTACATAAATCAGTATGTACAACTGATAACAGTATTTGCCTCCATTTGACAGTTTTGCTTACTTGCTAAATATGTTCTTTTTGTAACATAATTTTTTCACATCATTATTTCAGAGTACTGGACAGAAGAAAATTCAGCTTGCAAGTAATATTGCATGCTTTATTACACAGCAGCAAATGTCTCATGCACTACACATCGGAAGTCAACCAAGGAAGTTGGTGATTGCTCTTCTTGATATTCTGTTCTCTAGAGAACAGCTTGCCAGGTCCAGCTGTACTGGTGCCAGATCTGCTGTCAATGCTGCATACTCTCTGAAGACTGTGGGACTGCCCAGCAATGCTGTTAAAGCAATCAAAACTTTTGTTCTAAATCAGTTTAAGAAGGACAGTGGTGAACCGTGTTTGACAGATGCAATGTTCAACACTGTGATCAACAGTAAATGTGCAACAGCGCGGAGATCTTTAAAGTAGTAATGGTAGTGGGAGTCGTATATACATGTATTTGTAAAATATTTTTATTATTTTAAATGGTCAATCAAGTTTTTCACACGCTTTCAAAATTGGCAAATTTTTATAATAAATTACCGAAATTAACCAGAGAACCTCTTTCAATCATTTATTGATAATTAAATAAAACTGTTGTGAATTAAATGCATCTGTAGACTAGAAGATATTTAATTTTTATAGAACAATAATACCTCTTCCTGTGAAAAAAACATTGTTTTCATGAAATGTACATGTAAATTTTGATAATAAAGTTTTTTTTTTTAGTTTGGCAAAGTACCTATAAACTTACTTTTGTGATAAAATGGAATGTAATTTTTTACTTCAAAATAATGGGGGTTTTTTATCAATCATGAAAGATATAATCCATCATGGAAAATCGAACACCATTTCGATTTAAAATCGACTTTTTATGCATGCAAGTTTTAATTGATGTTTTCAAAATGTCCGAGGCTGGCTTTTTTACCTTGATATTGATTCCAACTTTTCAGTACATGTATCTTGCATTTAGGAAAAAGTTGTATTTATTTGTAATAACTTTCTTAAATGACTCGTGATACGTTCGTACCAAAACATTTTTCTAAGCCTTTTTTCATGTAAATACCGTAAAAGAGGTAAAGATTAATTTGAAAACAATAAATGTTGCAGCATTTCTGTGAACTTTTGAATAATCTGCTTCAATTAAATGTTTACAAAACAAATTCATAGTAACATGCTTCTTTCTAGAAATGCGTATCAAGTGATACACTCAATTGATAATCTGTCCAGTATTGGGGAGGTATTCCTTATATTCCTTTTTATGGAAAATCTGGGTTGTCGGCCTTAATTTTATTGGTGACAAGTTATTTCAATATCATGCAAACTGAAGAAAATATCCTCTATGCTAATATTTGTTTGGCCTTTTTATCAAATTTTTCTTCAATTTGTTTAAAGAAATATTGCTCTTAGAATGGACTCTTCACTATCAATTGTGTATTTTGCTGAGAAAATAAAAAATCTTTTAAATTTAAACATTCTATTTTCTATCTATAGAAAAATTGTAAATTATTATCATTTTGCATCTAAAGTTCATTGAAATCAAATGCTTTTTATACAGACAAATGTATCAGCATTTGTGCTCTGGATATAAGCTATTGGGACCACTCACTGTCTGTCTTCTGGTAAAAATCGGAGAATTAATTGAGTGACCAAATGTGCTACTAGCTTGCGCATGCTTGCAATCATTGTTAGGGAAAAAATGGTTTGTACTAGCTTTTGCAAGCTTGCGCAAGCTTGCAAGAATTTTGCAAGCTTGCGCAAGCTTGCAAGGATTCTTAACAATGTAATTCTTCCATTCTAGATTGCACTAGCTTGCACATGCTTGCAGTTTCAGCTTGTGCATGCTTGCGCAAGCTTGTGCAATGGTTCCAAATACGAGCTTGCGCAAGTTTTATTTGCAAGCTAGCTGCATGCTTGCTGCAAGCTTAAATAATAGCTTGCGATTTTGGTTTGGGTACTTCCAACGATGACAGAAATACATACAGAACAAGAGTTGAAGCTAGCATATATCTCTATTCCAAATATTTTAGAACATTATGATGTTTATATCCCTGTTGACGATGCAAATGAAGATACAAGTCAGGAAAGTGAAATTTATATAGCTACGCCCATTCAGATGGAATCACAAAGTAAAACTTCTACGAGCCAAACACAAGTAAGAAATGTTACACCTAAGAAGAAAGCAAAATTCATCTCCCCTAAGAAGAAACTCCTCTTCAGAAAAAGAAAAGCAACCCCTGAAAACAGGAAGACAAATATCAGGAAGAAACTTAAACTTCATGGTGAAGAGAACAATTCCGTGTCTGGAAAAGATGTTAAGAGAAAAGAAGTCTTAATACCTTGTGACTGTTCAAAATGCAAATATGAATGTAATATAAAGATATCCACAAAACAAACATGTGACATAAAAGACAGTTATTATAATGCACTAGGTTCATATAAAAGACAGAAAGATTTTCTCTGTACTAGAGTACAAGAATTACCCACAAAAACATTTTTAGATGAATCAGGAAATAAAGTTGAAAAGAGATAGCAAGTTTTTGGAATATAAACTTTTAAAGTAGAAAATCAGGTGGTATGAGTTTGTAAAAGGATTTTCCTCAAGACTTTAAATATAGGTGAAGCAATAGGAGCTCAAGCATTGTTGAAAAAGAAATCTGGTCATTTTCATGGCAAGACAATGAAAGCAAGGACAATGAATTTGCAAAGCAAAACAAGAGGGCCATGATGGCCCTGTATCGCTCACCTGAGAATGACTGCTTTTAACAAAGTTGCTATGGACCTGGTTAATTAACCCCAGATGACCCATATTCAAACTTGACCTAGAAATTATTGAAACAATCTCTTTGACAAATTTCAAGGTTATTTGTACTGAAAATGTTACCTCTAGAGTGTTAACAAGGTTTTTCCATATTTGGGCTCTATAACCTAGCTTTTTAACCTAGATGTCCCATATTCGAACTTGAGCTAGAAACCATAGAATTAAGCTTTCTGACAAATTTCCAGGTTGTTTGGAATTATAATGTTACCTCTAGAGTGTTAACAAGGTTTTTCCATGTTTGGGCTCTGTGACCTAGTTTTTGACCCAAGATGACCCATACTTCAATTTAAGCTAGAAATTGTCAAAGCAACCTTTCTGACAATTTTTCAGATTATCTGGGCTGAAAATGTAACCTCTAGAATGTTAACAAGATTTTTCTATTTTTGGGCCATGTGACCTAGTTTTTGATCCCAGATGACCCATATCCAAATTTTAGCTGGAAATCATTGAAACAACCTTTCTGATAAATTTCAAGGACATTTGGACTACAAATATAACCTCTAGAGCATTAACAAGGTTTTTCTACTTTCGGGTTCTGTGACCTAGTTTTTGACCCCAGAAAACCTATATTCAAAATTGAGCTAGAACTCATCGATAGAACCTTTCTGACAAATTTCCAGATTATTTGGACTGAAATTGTAGCCTTGAGAATGTTAACAAGGTTTTTTCCATATCTGGACTCTGTGACCTAGTTTGTGACTCCAGATGACCCATATTTGAACTTGATCTAGAAATCCTCAAGGCAACCTTTCTAACACATTTCCAGATTATTTGGGCTGAAAATGTGACCTCAAGAGTGTTAACAAGATTTTTCTATTTTTGGGCTCTGTGACCTAGTTTTTGAACCCAGATGACCCATATTTGAACTTGTGCTAGGTATCTTTAAAGCAATTTTTCTGACAAATTTCCAGATTATTTGGGCTGAAAATGTAACCTCAAGAGTGTTAACAAGGTTTTTCTATAATTGGGCTCTGTGACCTAGTTTTTGAACCCAGATGACCCATATTTGAACTTGAGCTAGAAATCATAGAAGCAACCTTCCTGACAAATTTCCAGATTAATTGGTCTAAAAATGTTACCTCTAGAGTGTTAACAAGGTTTTTCAATATTTGGGCTCTGTAACCTAGTTTTTGACCCCAGATAACCCATATTTGAACTTGACCTAGAAATCGTCAAAGCAACCTTTCTGACAAATTTCCAGATTATTTGGGCTGAAAATGTAACCTCTAGAGTGTTAACAAGGTTTTTCTATTTTTGGGCTCCGTGACCTAGTTTTTGACCCCGGATGACCCATATTTGAACTTGACCTAGAAATCGTCAAAGCAACCTTTCTGACAAATTTCCAGATTATTTGGGCTGAAAATGTAACCTCTAGAGTGTTAACAAGGTTTTTCTATTTTTGGGCTTTGTGACCTAGTTTTTGAACCCAGATGACCCATATTTGAACTTGAGCTAGAAATCATCAATAGAACCTTTCTGACAAATTTCCAGGATATTTGGACTGAAAAATTAGCCTCTAGAGTGTTAACAAAGTTTTTCTATATTTGGGCTCTGTGACCTACTTTTCCAACCCTGATAACCCATGTTCGAACAAGTCCGAGATATCAATGAGACAAACATCCTGACCAAGTTTCATGACAATTGAGGCAAAAATGTGACCACTAGAGTGTTAACGAACTAATTGTGGACGGACGGACGGACGACGGACAAAAGGTGATCAGAAAAGCTAACTCTGTCACTATGTGACAGGTGAGCTAAAAATAAAGTAATCTGTTGTACATTTGATCTACAGGCTGTGCTCTATACACCATGTTCTCTTGTCAATTTAGTACTTAATTGTACAAGGCAAGTGACAAACAAGAGGGCCATGATGGCCCTGGATCGCTCACCTGAGTACTTAGGTTTGCTGTTAAGCAGTATTTCATTTTTTAATTGAAAATATGTAAGTGCCTACAAACCAAATATGTAAAATATCAGTCAATAAATAAAGGCTCTATGACAGAAAGTAGAAATCTCTATTATAAGCTATGGTGACCTTGACCTTGACCCAGTGATCTCAAACCCTACCCATGGGTCGAGGTCCATGCAAGGAACCTCTATACTGAATATCAAAGATATTGGTCTATAAATGAAGGCTCTATGAGGTACAGTAGATAAATCTACTTTTAGCCTCCGTGACCTTTAACCTAATCCAATAATTTGAAAAAGCTTGATAAAGCTTGCTTCATGACAAATTTTAAAATTCTAGGTCTTATGGTTTCAGACAAGAAGATTTTTAAAGATTTTCTTCTTTATTGTTATTTAAAACTTGTGACCACTCGGGCGGGGCCAATAGTGACCCTAGGGACATTTTTCTAACAAACTTGGTAGAGGTCCACTTGACAATGCTTCACACCAAATATCTAAGCTCTATAACTTACGGTTTCTGACAAGAAGATTTTTTTTAGATTTACTTATATAACTCTATGTAAAACTAGTGGCCCCTGGGGCGGGGCCATTTTTGACTCAGAGGCCAGGATTTGAACAAACTTGGTAGAGGTCCACTAGACAATGCTATACACCAAATATCTAAGCTCTATAACTTACGGTTTCTGATAAGAAGATTTTTTTAAGATTTTCCTATATAACTCTATGTAAAACAAGTGACCCCCGGGGCGGGGCCATTTTTGACCCAGAGGCCAGGATTTGAACAAACTTGGTAGAGGTCCACTAGACAATGCTACATACCAAATATCTTAACTGTAGGCCTTCTTGTTTCTGACAAGAAGATTTTTTAGTTTTTCCTATATAACTCTATGTAAAACAAGTGACCCCCGGGGCAGGGCCATTTTTGAACCAGAGGCCAGGATTTGAACAAATTTGGTAGAGGTCCACTAGACAATGCTTCACACCAAATATCTAAGCTCTATAACTTACGGTTTCTGAAAAGAAGATTTTTTAAGATTTTCCTATACTCTATGTAAAACTAGTGGCCCCTGGGGCGGGGTCATTTTTGACCCAGAGGCCAGGATTTGAACAAACTTGGTAGAGGTCCACTAGACAATGCTTCACACCAAATATCTAAGCTCTATAACTTACGGTTTCTGACAAGAAGATTTTTTAAGATTTTCCTATATAACTCTATGTAAAACTAGTGGTCCCTGGGGCGGGGCCATTTTTGACCCAGAGGACAGGATTTGAACAAACTTGGTAGAGGTTCACTAGACAATGCTACACACCAAATATCTAAGCTCTATAACTTACGGTTTCTGACAAGAAGATTTTTAAAGATTTTCTTCTATATTGTTATTTAAAACTTGTGACCCCTCGGGCAGGGCCAATAGTGACCCTAAGGACATTTTTCTAACAAACTTGGTAGAGGTCCACTAGACAATGCTACACACCAAATATCTAAGCTCTATAACTTACGGTTTCTGACAAGAAGATTTTTTTTAGATTTACTTATATAACTCTATGTAAAACTAGTGGCCCCTGGGGCGGGGCCATTTTTGACTCAGAGGCCAGGATTTGAACAAACTTGGTAGAGGTCCACTAGACAATGCTACACACCAAATATCTAAGCTCTATAACTTACGGTTTCTGATAAGAAGATTTTTTTAAGATTTTCCTATATAACTCTATGTAAAACAAGTGACCCCCGGGGCGGGGCAATTTTTGACCCAGAGGCCATGATTTGAACAAACTTGGTAGAGGTCCACTAGACAATGCTACATACCAAATATCTTAACTCTAGGCCTTGTGGTTTCTGACAAGAAGATTTTCAAGTTTTCCCTATATAACTCTATGTAAAATCAACTGACCCCTGGGGTGGGGTCAGTTTTGTCCCAGAGGCCAGGATTTGAACAAACTTGGTAGAGGTCCACTAGACAATGCTACATACCAAATATCTTAACTGTAGGCCTTCTTGTTTCTGACAAGAAGATTTTTTAGTTTTTCCTATATAACTCTATGTAACCCTAGTGGCCCCTGGGGCGGGGCCATTTTTGACCCAGAGGCCAGGATTTGAACAAACTTGGTAGAGGTCCACTAGACAATGCTACATACCAAATATCTTAACTGTAGGCCTTCTTGTTTCTGACAAGAAGATTTTTTAGTTTTTCCTATATAACTCTATGTAACCCTAGTGGCCCCTGGGGCAGGGCCATTTTTGAACCAGAGGCCAGGATTTGAACAAATTTGGTAGAGGTCCACTAGACAATGCTACACACCAAATATCTAAGCTCTATAACTTACGGTTTCTGACAAGAAGAGTTTTTTTAGATTTTCTTATATAACTCTATGTAAAACTAGTGGCCCCTGGGGCGGGGCCATTTTTGACCCAGAGGACAGGATTTGAACAAACTTGGTAGAGGTCCACTAGACAATGCTACACACCAAATATCTAAGCTCTTTAACTTACGGTTTCTGATAAGAAGATTTTTTTAAGATTTTCCTATATAACTCTATGTAAAACAAGTGACCCCCGGGGCGGGGCCATTTTTGACCCAGAGGCCATGATTTGAACAAACTTGGTAGAGGTCCACTAGACAATGCTACATACCAAATATCTTAACTCTAGGCCTTGTGGTTTCTGACAAGAAGATTTTCAAGTTTTCCCTATATAACTCTATGTAAAATCAACTGACCCCTGGGGTGGGGTCAGTTTTGTCCCTAGGGACATAATTTGAACAAACTTGGTAGAGGTCCACTAGATGATGCTTCATACCAAATATCAAAGCTCCAGGCCTTGTGGTTTCGGAGAAGAAGATTTTTAAAGATCCAACTTATAAAATCTATTTTTAGCTCCAGTGAACCAGAAATGCAATGGACCAGAACCATTTGAACAATCTTGGTAGAGCTTCATGCAAGGAACATCCCAGGCAAGTTTCATTAAATTTGCCCCATTGGTTTCAGAGGAGATGTTGTTTGAATGAAAAGTTGACGACGGACGGACGGACGGACGGACGGACGACGGACGACGGACGACGGACAAAGACCGATCAGAAAAGCTCACCCTGAGCACTTTGTGCTCAGGTGAGCTAAAAAGCAAGTTGTTTCTTGTGGTCAGAAGTGGACAGAAAACGGGGATCTAATGAAATTTCAGCATGCCTGCATCTGTATCTATCAAGTCTGCCAAACTCTGTGGAACGCGTAATTCTTTATTCAGATTCATGCACTGGTCAAAACAGAAATCAAATTGTAGCATCCTGCCTTCTAAATGCTAATCAACCAATTCAAATTTAGAAATAACCAATCACAAATTCACACACATATGGAATGTGACTCTACTGCATGCAGCTACAGAATTTGCAGTCAAAGACAAAAATATACGTACCAAGTCAGAGGGAAACAGTCCTAACAATGGCTAGACGTAAAGACCCATACAATGTTGCACTCCTGAAGCATCATGATTTTTTAGATTTTAAGGGAGCTTAAAAGCCAAATGTACAAAGTCAGAAAGTGAAAGTGGTCAAAATGTAAAGTGGACAAGTATCAGATGAATGAGATTCCTGAAAAGTGAGCCAGAGAATTGTCTTTTCAAGTACAATATTGACGAGGAAGATTTCGACAGAATCAAACTGCTGAACAAAAGAGCAGCTTCAAATGACCAGCCACAACTTATCTATAAAAGCAAACTTCCAATATCAAATGCAAAAAAAAAGACTTATTAGCATTGTGCAAACAGGCTGTCATTCCAAATGAATTTCGTGAATTTTACAAAGGTCTGCCTGCACATCAAAGCATAACAGAGAATCTATCAGAACCAGATTATGAAGAAAGTGATTATGATACAGACATTCAATGAGTATGTAATGCAGGGGAAAATAGATGGTACAGACTGCATCATAACACAACATCATTTATTAAGATAGTTGAACTTACACTTACATGATCAAACACTTTTTGTGTCATAAAATGTGTTAAGCAAAGATGCTTTTGATGGCAGTTAAAAAAATAACATACTTAAGCACAAAAGTGTAGCAGATAAGTTTAGTGAGCCATACATATGCCGTGTTTCTGAAACAATATTTAATGCTAAAACTGTGTATAGTCAATATTAGTTTTTGACACAAGTCAGAGTATCATGTCTTCTGGTTATTAGAGTCTGGTTACTAAATAAGATTTAAACTAGACGGTATTGTTTGTAAAATGGTTACCATCTTCATTATACCTGCCTTTTATGGATCTTTCATGAATAATTATGCAGTGTATGTAATGAACGTATGTTTGTATTTTCAGTATTTACCACTCAACAGATTGATGATTAAACAACGCACCTTGTATCTGTCTTCAATCTCTCAGTTATACTTGCAGTCCCCTTAGCATTGGGTCCGGTACACAATTGTGTGCATAAATGTATATAAAATATACTACTTTGTAGTGATGGGCCAATTAGAAGGTATAATCGATTAATGGCTAGAAAAGCCCAACCAATCCCGATAATCAATCGTGTTTTCTCCGAGTCGATAGCGGGTACGAATACATAAGGGTATGAACGAAGATTTCCGAATGGGAAATAACTCTGAAAAGTGCGCAAAATGTCCGCTTTAGCAGATGACAATACAGAGTCAGAGATTTTTAACCACCCTGGTTCCAAAACTAAGTCTAATGTATGGAAGGTCTTTGGGTTTCAAAAGATCGCACAGAATTTACCACCGACGAAGGACAATTTGAATATGAACATCGCCATTTGTCGTCTATGTAAAAAGACTTACAAAAACACGGGTTAGTCAAATCTTTTGAAATTTCCCGTCCAGTATTTTAATGTCAGACTTCAGCATTATATTTTGAAACTCAAGAGCTGTGTTTAGCTGATATATTGTCCCCACTCTAGAAAGAACACGTGTCTGTCCGAAAGTTTAAAGTATCCAAATTATCAGACATGATTAATGCTTAACGGTTTAAGTATGCGGGCAAATGGTCAGCCAATGAAGCGTTAGTATTTCGTTGCTGTTATCCAATGAAAATTTATTTAACATCATACAGTTAGGCACAAGTGTCAATATGTTGGTGCCCATAGTGTCAAACAATAAGTTCCCAAGAATTAGCAAAACTTTGATAGATTGTCATTTTGTATAAAGGTATGTCTGATTGAATCTATCTGTCAACAAGGGACAAAAATGCTGTGACATTTCCATATCCATGTAATATCAGTTGAAAGAAATTAGTTTTGGAACCAGCTGAATAACAATTGCTTAAGTTCATTACTTTCTTCAAAAGATCATTAGAATTCTAAGTAAAACAGTCACTTTTCAGACATAAATATCTGAATAGACAATTATGTAAATAAATAACATTTAACCGAGTATTTTTCCGATATACTGCATCGCTTTGCTAACCGATTGCAACCGATAATCAGTTGCAGTTCTCCAAGCGATATCCCATCACTACTACTTTGTATTAAATAATGCTGTGAAACAAGTGCACTGTACTAGCAACCGAGCCAAACTAGAAATTTTAGTTCATTCAAAAAAGTTAGGTATATTAAAATAAAAACAAGAAACATCCCAATGCAACGAAACCAGGTTTTCAACATTAATGTTTCACAGAAGCTTTGTCATCAAGTGCCATGGTGCATATTGTGAGCATTTTTTTAATTGAAATGTTTTTGGTGGAATTATGGCCTTTTAAATTTTTTACACGTATAATAAATAGATGAACATTAATTTGTATTTTTCATAGTTCTACAGATCTGAAATGCTAATTGTATCTAATTATATGCACATTATTGCAAACAACGAACTTAGGTACAAATTAATTTTATTCATAATACTATTATTAAATTATCGTATAATATTATTATGTGGCTTGGTCATTTTGTTTGCTTTTCACATTTCGCTGTTTATTATTTAATACATACATTTATCATTGTTCTATGATGGGGAGTGCCTTCAACCGACCCCCCCCCCCCCCCAACCCACGACATAACTCAATCTAATAACCAGTTTTTTCCTTCGGAAAACCAGGTTAAAAATCATATCATTTTTCATTCCAGCCTCCTATGATAGAGCTAGAAAGAAGCTAACAGAAGCTGAGCATAAGTCTGATATACAGTCCACTGATGAAGAGGAAGAAGACAAAAATCAAGAGTTTAGGCATTCCAAATGGTCTTGTCAGTATGTGTCCTGTTCATTTTTTTTTATTTCACCTCATTCATGAATCCACAGCATGACTCTTAAATCCTATTACAATAGGTTTTACCCACAGATATTATCAGGTGATCTTTTGTGGTGAAAATATATCTGCATGAACATAAAGAAATATCATACAAAATGGCTATAATTTAAAAATCATTTGGAAATTATGACTGGATGTTTAGTGTGGCAACAGGGTGGAGTAGGCTGTTGCATCCTGTTAAGTGGTCTACCTGGAATTTGGACCTGACTGCAGTCTAATCAATCTTTCTGATTTTGCTAACATGCCCCTGCATAATGTTATTGTGCAGCATCATTGCATAATACATAGATAGATCTATATGCATAGTTAAAATTAGTATCTGAACATTTACAGGGAACCTGATGTGTATACAGATAGTGATTCTGATAGGAACGAGTATATATGTAGACCCAGTTATCAGCATACAAAACTCTTTGAACATCAGCAGTAGTCATCAGCACCACTTTTAGCTACACTGCTGTCACACATATCGGCTTTACCAAAGTCACCTGAAAGAGTGCATGGGCCAACTCATGACGAGTCTGCTTCTAGAGCCATAGTGCCATCTTCTAATGGTTCACAGACAGATAATGTTTGAGCAAAAAAAATGCTTGTAAATTAATATTTAATTAAGATCCTATGAATCAAACAAATAAATTGTTTCAGACCTCTGGGCTTAGCAATTTTAGACAAGAAGATTTTTAAAGTTTTTCATTCTTGTTGCCACAGCAACCAAAGATCTTCATAGAACTGAATTCTTTTAACAAATTTGGTAAAGCTTCATGCAAGGAACATTCCTGTAAAGTTTTATCATCTTTCACGTACTGGTTAAAGAGATGCTGTTTAAAGTAAAAAGTTGACAATGCACGAAGCACAACACTCCACGGACTCAGGGCCAACACAAAAACTCACCTTGAGCACAAACAGATCTCCTACTGTTAGATCACACAGGTTATGTGAACATAACCGGAGCTGAGCATGTTATTGACGTCGGCAAATGAATTTTTTTTTCTTCTGGATTTTAACAGCGGGAATTTTGAATTAATACCGGGACAGCTGGAATTGATGTTGAATAACAGGATTTTTCAAAATCCCGCCGGGATATCACTTGTATGTAAATCAAATTCAACAGTATACACTGAAGATGGACCAACAGTCCACTTCAGGTATAAGACCAACTGTTTGCGAGAAAACAATTAGTAACATTGAGTCATGGACCTAGATAGACGCAGCGAGTGCCACCTACCCACTTGCAACAAACCACATATCTGTGGATTCTGCAATCAATTCCACTAGTCTGGCAACTGCATGTACCAAAGTAAAGAGCAAGCTGCCCAAGCCATCCTTGGTCAACTGTTTGGAAAGCACCAGAATTCTGTCGGGAACCTACTCCTACCAGACCTTCTACCACCAAATAATCTCCCTACGCCTGTCAACATACCCATCTTAGCCAACCTCCTCCTATATAGGCCATTTAGACAGGTCATATTTAATAAAAGGTTTTCATTTGGCTTTCAATTAGGCTATCAAGGAGATCATTCTGGTTTGAATTCTTCAAACCTAAAATATTGTGCTGATTTGCTCGATGTGGTCAAATCCAAGCTGGAAAAAAGAACTACAAAATGGGATGACAGCAGGCCCATTCTCATTATGCCCATTACCAGACCTTAAGGTCAGTCCCATAGGGGTGGTTAGTAAAAAGGTCCCCGGTCAAAACAGGCTAAATCTTTGCAATAAAACCACTGCCGCAAATGTTTTTTTATTTTCAGAAATAGCCTATGTTGGAGATGTTAGGTACGGCATCAAGATACCAAAGGAGGCTTTGGAAAGATGTGAAAAGGCAGCCAAGTCTGCGGAAAAGCTAGCTCTTAATCTTACCAAATTTATGCTGACGCCGGAAGAGTTTAAGACAATTACTGTTAATGGCAACAACCAGCACCATAAAAGGCCTATGGATGAAAACGAACGGACAGCCTTGAGAAGTACCACTTTTTTTCACACTATTTTTAGAGGGGACTTGGGGTATTCACGTTCAGTGATAGTTATAGTTTCATACACTGATTTAAGTTCACCTCAGCTATAGCTCAAGTGAGCTATTAGATTTACTTGTCTGACATCAGGCATCACTCATCAAAACATAAAATTAAAGCAAACAAATTGGCAAATTTTAATCAAACTTCAAGAAATGTTCGTTGGCTGTTCCCTGTGTAGCTTTGTGGAAATTATGGGGTTCATCCATAAGTTTCAGAACTCAGATTGCCATAATAACAAAAAGAAAATTTCAAACCCCTTCACCTCACTAAGAAACCACTTTCCCATTGTGAGAGTTATTTGGCTCAAAATTTTCTTTGGGGGATCCTGTAAAACTATTGTGAAATATAATGCAATTTGTAAAAAAGGTGGCCATTGTGGCTTGGGCTTATTATCTCTATATGACTATTGGAAACGCTTAAAATTCTTCTATGAAACCACTGGCCCAATTTGAAAGTTAACTGGCTAATATGTTCATTCCGTGACCTATCATAATTGTGAAATTTATAGCCAGTCATAAAAAACATGGCTGCCAAAGGCTGGGCTTTTCTCTACGTCAAAAGAGGAAACATAAAATAATTTTTTTCTCTGAAATGATTGACCCTAATTTAAAGCTAAATAAAAACAAGAGGGCCATGATGGCCCTGTATCGCTCACCTGAATATGACTGCTTTTAACAAAGTTGCTAAGGACCTGGTAAAAAAACAAAAGAGCTAGAGCTTAAATATTTGACATGAAACATCATCTAGTCAGAGTCTACCAAGTTTGTTCAAATAATAGCCCTAGGGTCAAAATTGGCCCCACCCTGGAGGGTCATTGATTTTCCTTATTTGTATATAGTAAAAACTTAAAAATCTTCTTTTAAAAAATTAAAATAGCTATAGCTTAGATTTTTGGCATGAAACATCTTCTGGTGGGTGTCTACCAAGTTTGTTCAGATAAAAGCCCTAGGGTCAAAATTGGCCCCGCCCCAGGGGGTCATTGTTTTCCCTATATGATATAGTTAAAAACTTAAAAAATCTTCTTTTAAAAAACCCAAATAGCTAGAGCTAAGATATTAAGCATGAAATATCTTCTAGTGGGTGTCTACCAAGTTTGTTCAAAGAAAAAGCCCTAGGGTCAAAGTTGGCCCAGCCCCGGGGGGTCATTGTTTTTCCCTTTATGATATAGTTAAAAACTTAAAAAATCTTCTTTTAAAAATTCAAATAGCTAGAGCTTAGATATTAAGCATGAAACATCTTCTGGTGGGTGTCTACCAAGTTTGTTGAAATAAAAGCCCTAGGGTCAAAATTGGCCCCGCCCCAGGGGGTCATTGTTTTCCCTCTATGTATATAATGAAAACTTAAAAAATCTTTTTTTAAAAAACACAAAAAGCTAGAGCTTAGATATTAAGCATGAAACATCTTCTAGTGGGTGTCTACCAATTTTGTTCAAATAAAAGCCCTAGGGTCAAAATTGGCCCCACCCCAGGGGGTCATTGTTCTTCTCTTTATGTATATAGTAAAAACTTTAAAAAATCTTCTTTAAAAAACTCAAAGATCTAGAGCTAAGATATTTAGCATGAAACATCTTCTAATGGGTGTCTACAAAGTTTGAACAAATAAGAGCTCCGGGGTTAAAATTGGCCCCACCCGGGGGTCATTGATTTTCCTTATGTGTATAGTAAAAACTGAAAAAATCTTCTTTTAAAAACCCAAAGAGCTACGGTTTAGATACCAAGCATGAAATATCTTCTAGTGAGTATGTACCAAGTTTGTTGAAATAAAATCCCTGGGGTCAAAATTGGCCTGGCCCGGGGGGAGGGGGGGGGGGGGGAATCATTGTTTTTCCCTATAATTATGTGTATAGTAAAAACTTTAAAAATCTTCTTTTATAGATGTTTATCATGAAACATCTTCTAATGGGTGTCTACCAAAATTGTTCAAATAAAAGCCCTTGGGTTAAAATTGGCCCTACCCCAGGGGCCTATATACAGGTGAGCTATTTCAGGGCCATCATGGCCCTCTTGTTTTTAAATAAGCACTATCAAAATGGCAAAAAAGAATAAAATCATATTTTTATTGGAATGAAAATCTTTCAGTTTTTAGCTCGACTTTTCGAAGTCGGCGTTGGCGTTGCAAATCAAGGTTAAAGTTTTTACAAATTTGAATAACTTCAATACTATCAAAGATATTCAACTCAAACTTGAAATACTTATTCATCATCACTACCACTACCTTAGTATCAAGGCCCATAATCCTGGCTCCCCTGTTGTTGGAGTTATGCCCCTTTTATACTTAGAAAACAGCCAAAATCAAGGTTAAAGTTTTTACAAAGTTAAATTACTTCAATACTATCAGAGATATTCAACTCAAACTTGGAATACTTATTCACCATCACCACCTCTACCTTACTATTAAGGCCCATAACCTAGTGTTGGAGTAATGTCCCTTTAATACTTAAAAAACAGCCAAAATCAAGGTTAAAGTTTTTACAAAGTTACATTACTTCAATACTATCACAGATATTCAACTCAGACTTGGAATACTTATTCACAATCACCACCTCTACCTTACTATCAAGGCCCATAACCTAGTGTTGGAGTTATGTCCTTTTATACTTAGACAACAGCCAAAATTAAGGTTAAAGTTTTTACAAAATTAAATAACTTCAATACTATCAAAGGTACTCAACTCAAACTTAGGATACTAATACACCATCACCGCCTCCACCTTTTTGTAAAGGCCCATAACTCTGGCTCCCCTATTTTTGGAGTTATGCCCCTTATATACTTAGAAAATAGTCAAAATCAAGGTTAAAGTTTTTACAAAGTTAAATAACTGTCAAATATATTCAGTTTGTCTGAATAGGAATATATTTTAATCATCTACGTCTCTATATGTATCTTACAATCAAAACCCATAACCCTGAGTCCAAGGAACTGAGAAATGTCGAGCCCGCTGTCTTACGGACAGCTCTTGTTTATTTCAATCAAACCCAACTTTTTCTCTGTATGTTACTTGGCATGGTGCATTGAAACAGACCAAACCAAACCAAAAACAGGAGTGTAGCTAGTTGCAATTTAGCAGGTATGTCATGATGAAGAGAACATTAAGACGATAATTATGTAATTATTTCATTTTTATTCATAGAAAAAAACACAGACTGCAAGTTATCAGCCAGCAGTAAAGCAAAAGGTGTATACACCTACACCAGTGAGATTGACTTTGGTGCAGAAGACCCTACTCCACCTAGTGCTTCTAAAACCATGGAGTCAGATCAATTTGATGTGGAAGTATCGGCACTGCAAGGGAGTAGCCCTTGGGAGGAATGCGTTACGGTAATAAATATTCTTGCATAGAATCAAACATGCCTCTACATTTATGTATGACCTGTGTGGCTGAGAATTCCAATATATCATATATAAGTCAACTGCTTAGGACTACAGTAAACTCTGTTTATGAGGAACTCTTAGGGACTATTAAATGTGTTCCTTATATCTTGAGTAGTAATATACAGAGATTACAGTACATCCTGCCCAGAAAAAAAGTTGTTTACTGATTTCATATATTTTTGATAAACCATTGATTTTAAAATTAAATCCTTCAAATATTATAAGAAACAGGAAACTTTGTACTGAAGGATGTTAAAGTCCTAAAAGTTCTTCATTTGCATATGAAGAAGCTTATCAGTAGATTTCAGTATGTTGATGTTTCTACAAATTGCTTTTGTGTTCACATTATTACATGATAAGTCTTTTCACCAGTTTTTAGCTCATCTGGCTTTGCCTGGGTGAGCTTTTCTAACAGATGATTGTCCGTCGTCCGTCAACATTTTGATTCAAATGACATCTCTGAAACTATACTAGGCCAGTGTGTATCATTGTCTAGTGGACCTCTACCAAGAGTGTTCAAATTATGACTCCGAGATCAAAACTGAACTTGCCCTGAGGTCACTTAGTTTTACATAGGCTTATATAGGAAAAACTTCATCTCTGAATCCACAAGGCCTAGTGATCTTCCACCAGACAAGTGGACTTGTACCAAGGTGAGCGATATAGGGCATTTTGGCCCTCTTGTGGTTTGTTTCTGGAAAAAATTGCAGTTATCCTGGTTCAATGCAGAAATTCTGGTGTGAATCCATCTTCAAATCGAATGTAAAACTTGTATTTTTTTCTATTTTGCAGAATTGTAGCATGAAAAAGGTCAGACTGTATCCTGAGTGTGAAGTTTACCTGACCCAAGGGCAGCTGTCCCAAGTCAAACATGTTGGTAACAACCCAAGAAAAATGACAATCGCTTTGTTGGATGCCCTATTCAACAAGGAACAGCTTGCACGGTCTAGTGCAAAGGGGTCAAAGAAAGCACATAATGCCACAACGACAACATTGCCTTTGCCTAATATTGCAGTACAAGCAGTAAAGGAATTTGTTTTAAACAGTTTCAGAAAAGAGAGTGGAGAGCCATGTCTCTCAGATGCAGTGTTTAATGATATTATAAACAGTAAATGTGCAACAGCAAGAAGATCGTTGAAACATTGACATTTACTTAAAGTCTTTACTATTACAAAAAACAAAATAAATCTTTTGAAGTAAAACTGCAAAACCAGATTTTTAGTGTTGAAAACAATTACATCATGTACTAGAAAATAAATTGCATTCTGTTATCCTTGATTTCTTAAAAATCTTACTGCGTGATTTAAACTTCATGCATAGTTGTGGTCAAGTTTTGTCTGTCCATATCATATAAGTATAAAATGCTTGTCAGCTGTTTATGTTTTTCCATATTTGTAAGAAGTCTTAAACCTTTTAAAGGGGCATATATATGTGATATGATTTTGAAATACATATTTGTTTTTCCCTTTTCATGCATGCAGTTTGCAAGTTTGTTGGAAGAAAACTACTACCATTGCAAGCTTGCCGCAAGCTTTCTGCGAGGTTCTAATTCTGAAAGGTTCCAGCTTCATGAACCGCAAGCTTGCAAACTGAAAAGATACGCAAGCTTGCGCAAGCCTGCTGCGAGGTTCCAATTCTAAGCTTGCGCAAGCTTCATGAACCACAAGCTTGCAAACTGAAAAGGGACGCAAGCTTGCGCAAGCTTGCCGCGAGGTTCCAATTCTAAGCTTGCGGCAAGCTTCATCTGCAAGCTTGCCGCAAGCTTGTGGCAAGCATATTAAAAAGCTTGCAATTTTGGTTTGGGCTCGAGAATGTTAACAAAGATTTTTCTATTTTTGGGCCGTGTGACCTAGTTTTTGATCCCAGATGACCCATATCCAAATCTGAGCTAGAAATCATTGAAACAACCTTTCTGACAAATTTCAAGGACATTTGAACTACAAATGTAACCTCTAGAGCATTAACAAGGTTTTTCTACTTTCGGGCTCTGTGACCTAGTTTTTGACCCCAGAAAACCTATATTCAAAACTGAGCTAGAAATCATCGATAGAACCTTCCTGACAAATTTCCAGGTTATTTGGACTGAAAATGTTACCTTTAGAATGTTAACAAGGTTTTTCCATATTTGGACTCTGTGACATAAATTGTGACCTGAGATGACCCATATTCGAACTTGATCTAGAAATCCTCAAGGCAACTTTTCTGACAAATTTCCAGATCTTTTTGGGCTGAAAATGTAACCTCAAGAGTGTAAACAGGATGTTTCTATTTTTGGGCTCTGTGACCTAGTTTTTGAACCCAGATGACCTATATTTGAACTTGAGCTAGAAATTTTTGAAGCAATCTTTCTGACAAATTTCCAGTTTATTTGGGCTGAAAATGTTACCTCTAGAGTGTTAACAAGGTTTATCAATATTTGGGCTCTGTAACCTAGTTTTCGACCCCAGATGACCCATATTTGAACTTGACCTAGAAATTGTCAAAGCAACCTTTCTGACAAATTTCCAGATTATTTGGGCTGAAAATGTAACCTCTAGAGTGTTAACAAGATTTGTCTATTTTTGGGCTCTGTGACCTTGTTTTTGAACCCAGATGACCCATATTTGAACTTGAGCTAGAAATCATCGATTGCACCTTTCTGACAAATTTCCAGGATATTTGGACTGAAAAAGTAGCCTCTAGAGTGTTAACAAGGTTTTTCTATATTTGGGCTCTGTGACCTAGTTTTCCAACCCTGATAACCCATGTTCGAACTTGTCTGAGATATTAATGAGACAAAGATCCTTACCAAGTTTCATGACAATTGAGGTAAAATGTGACCACTAGAGTGTTAACAAACTAATTGTGGAAGGACGGACGACAGACGACGGACAAAAGGTGATAGAAAAGCTCACTCTGTCACTACGTGACAGGTGAGCTAAAAATGAAGAGTTTAGGCATTCCAAAAGGTCTTGTCAGTATTTATCCTGTTCATTTTGTTTATTTCACCTCATTCATGAATCCACAGCATGACTCTTAAATCCTATTACAATATGTTTTACCCACAGACATTACCAGGTGATCTTTTGTGGTGAAAATATATCTGCATGAACATAAAGAAATTTCATACAAAATGGCTATAATTTAAAAATCATTTGGAAATTATGACTGGATGTTTAGTGTGGCAACAGGGTGGAGTAGGATGTTGCATCCTGTTAAATGGTCTACATGGAGTTTGGACCTGATTGCAGTTTAATCAATCTTTCTGATTTTGCTAACATGCCCCTGCATAATATTATTGTGCAGCATCATTGCATAATACATAGATAGATCTATATGCATAGTTAAAATTAGTATCTGAACATTTACAGGGAACCTGATGTGTATACAGATAGCGATTCTGATAGGGACGAGTATATCCGTAGACCCAGTAATCAGCATACAAAACTCTTTGAACATCAGCAGCAGTCATCAGCACCACTTTTGGCTACACTGCCATCACACATATCAGCTTTACCAAAGCCACCTGAAAGGGCATGGGCCAACTCATGACGAGTCTGCTTCTAGAGCCATAGTGCCATCTTCTAATGGTGCACAGACTTGTGCTCGATACTTTGATAACCAATTCAGACATTCATAAAGTATGTACTTAAGGATCCAAGTTTGCCCATTGGTAACACTGATGATTTTTTTTTTTATCGTGGTGAATTCCAGCAGCGAGGTTCGCCTCATGTTCACATGCTTGTTTGGATAGAAGATGCTCCTGTGCATGGTGAATCCACAGATTCAGATGTTGTTGCTTTTATTGATAAGTATGTTACATGCAGGAAAGATGATAGCATACCACTTCTTATTAATTATCAAACACATAGGCATGCAAGCACTTGCAGGAAAAAAGGCAACGACATTTGCCGATTCAACTTTCCTTTGTTTCCAATGCCAAAAACAACTCTAGAGAAAGAAAGATTAAGGCCTGAACACCTGGCTTGTGTTAAGAAAATCGGTATGTTATTGAATGACCTTCATAAAGCAGATGCAAGTATAGGCTTTGAGGAATTTCTAGCTGAATTGGATATGGATTATGACTTATATGAAGACTCATTGAGGTCTACTTTAAACAGGGCCACTGTTTTCTTAAAGCGCTCTGTTGCTGAAAGAAGGATAAATAGTTACAATAAAACCTTAATACAGTCCTGGATGGCAAACATGGAGAACTGTATTGGCCAGCAACATTCATATCCAGGTAATAATATTATTATACAAGCCTTTAACTAACTTTATATAATTCATATTCTTGTTTAATTGTTTTATAATATGTAAAAGACTATTTAAACAGCATATTAAAACCTTTTTTTTACACCATCTAGGGATGTTTTTACCATCTAACTCAAGCTACTTGGAGAAGAGTGCAAGCAGAGGGTCTTCAGTCTGACTACAACAATGATGATGATGTGAAATCCTTCTGCGGAAAGCTTGACGGTCTGGCGTTTCTTCCATGCAGCGATGTGCAAGAAGGCTTGACGTTACTACGTGAACAGGCCCCAGATCATCTACAGTGTCTGGTTGAGTATTTTGACTCCAACTATGTAAATGGATCCTTTTGCGCAGTCATCACTGCTAATGGAAATATGAGGTTCCGACGCTCCTCTCCAAGATTTCCTCCACCAATTTGGAATGTGCACAGTGCCACAATGACTGACCAGGACAGAACAAATAACCAGTGTGAATCTTGGAACAATGGGTTTAAGCACCTTGTTGGACATTCAAATCCTTCACTTTGGACAGTTGTGAAATGTGTTGAAAAGGATGCAAAAATGGTGGCAGCTGAAATTCTGAGATGTAATCGTGGTGAACTTCTACAGAAACGAGTGAAGAAGGCCACTAAAGCTCACCAGCAGAGACTGAAAGTTTTGTGCTCACAGTACGCAAGTGGCATTAAATCCCTTGAAGACTTCTTGGGTGCTCTGGGACAGATTATCAGAATAAAATAATGTCGGTGCTAAGTAAATTCTGTGAATGTGCTAACATATGTAAAATGTGCTGTCAGAAAATAAATAAGAGTGAAATATTATGTCTGGTTTTAGGCCTATGTTTCTATAGGCATGTTTCTGTCTGAAAATTACATCAGTGAGCTTTATATTAACATGAAAATGACAACATTGGAGTATTATAAAGAAATTTGAGATTTAAAAAATGATATATTCGTACCATGTTTTCTTAAATTCATTGGTTAAAAAAATAGACAAATATTGAAGTACAAATGTATATTTTATGCTGAATGAAAAACAACATGTTTGCACCAACATGAGGTCAACTTTATTTTTATGTTCAAACTTTATTATGAAGGAACCAGGAAATGAAATCCTTTTTAAAATACATCTTACCCAGACCAATTATGTATTAGAAAGATCTTTATTGTCTCCATCGCAAAAGTCTACAAAAGCAGACACATTGATCCCCTAATCAGCTCCCCCTAATCAATACAATCACGGTCTCCAAATATTTTATTGCTAAAGTATACTCCATACTCTTTCCTCTACTCAATGTAACTGCTGTTTGCAACATTTCTTTATGTAACACAATAGTATAGCTGGAGTGACAAAAGATCAAAGGAAAAAGAATATTGAGTAAAGGGGGTTGTTTTTCACAAGTTGAGGGGATTTTGACCACCCCATCATTTTTGCCAAGGGGATTTTGACTATCCATCAAGGGGATTATGAACACCCTGTCATTTCTGTTGAGGGGATTTCGATCACTATGTCATTTTTCAACCAAGGGGATTATGATCAAGGGGATTTTGATATACACTCGATCCTTTCTCATGTGTTTCATATATAGTCTTACATCTCAAAAGGATAAAGAGGACTTTCAGATTTTCTTAGAGATGCTTGATATAAAACAACAAGTTAGGAAAATAGGCAATCAGTTCTTATCAAGCGTAGAAATAGGAGCCCAAGAGGCAGTATGATTTAGTATTACAAATGCCTTTACGAAGATGTACGCGAGATGTAATATATGTTGACACAAAAAAGCCAGATGATAGAACAAGCCTTATAAAGCCTTTCTCACAGTTGAAAGAACTTCCTAAAAACTCCAGTGATGTAGAGATGGGCAACGTGTTAAAAAGGTACAAAAGGCGAACAAAATCAATGGAAAATCTATGCTATGCAGATTTTGCTTCCTGGTATGAACTGTAAAGGAAAAGGTAGTAGTATTGAAACATTACTAGAAGAACTGCCAGAAACAGAGTATGACTATGATGATGATATTGACCAAGAAGTTTCTGTTGAAGGTGACATGACAAATTTCCCTTGCAGTACACAAGTGTGGAGAAGACGAAAACAAAAAGTAATATACACAAACATAACTCCTTTAAATCAGGATAGAGAGGAACATTTACGTTAGAAAATAATGTTGTTCACACACTGGAGGAATGAAATTAAGAAGTAGATCTGATCAATAGATTGGACTCGTTTGAAGACAGCTACAGTGTAAAATTAGGAGAAATTACTTTAAATAGCAAGAGCTATGAAAGATGTGAAGTTGAATATGAATCTTTGAAAGACATAGATGATGAGGGTTTGGCTGGTTTAGTAAATTCAGAATCATGCCATCAAGATTCCATAGACATGGAAGATAACTTAACTAAAACAAAATATGACTGTTTTGACCCAGGATCAGGAGCTCATGAAATTGGAGAATATGACTTAGGGGAAATCTGAATCTTGGAAAAGATCTACAGGTACTGAGATTCTCCCACAAATGGAAATGACAAATGACAGCTACTTTGAACAGATGGGACAGTTGAATCAAGAACAGAGGAAGTTTTTTTTATCATATTTTATATACAGTCAAGACAAAGTCAATGCCTATTTATACTTTCCTGTCTGGGGGTGGTGGGGGGACGGACAAAAGCCCCCCCGGACAAAATCCCCCCCACTCAAATTTTTAAAGGAGGACAAAAGCCCCCCCAAGAATTTTTTAACTAGGACAAAATCCCTCCCGTTGATTTTTTCAACTAGGACAAAATCCCCCCCCCCCCAAGAATTTTTCAACTAGGACAGAATCCCCCTCATGTATTTAAATTTTCTATATATGTTATATGTTATCAGTGATGAACGGCATTTTATCCATTAAAAAGCATATGCCGTGTACAAGTCCGACCCCGAGGTCCGTATCTTCTGTGGGATGCTGGATGCCCTGGCTTTCCTACCGGTGGACCGTGTTCCAGATGGGATGAGGGCCCTGAGGGAGGCAGCACCTGACCACCTAGCCAGCCTAGTCGACTACTTTGATGGAACGTATGTGTCGGGACACTATCGTGCTGTAGTGAGTGAGGGGGGTAGAGTGCGGTTCAGGCGAACGCATCCAAGGTTTGCACCTCAAACTTGGAATGTTCACGAGGCGACGATGACGGACCAGCAGCGTACAAACAACATGTGCGAGTCGTGGAACAACGGGTTCAAGCACCTAGTCGGACACAACAACCCTTCTCTATGGACTGTCCTGAACTGCCTCCAGAAGGATGCCGCCCTGGTAGAAACAGAAGTCTACAGCCACCAACAAGGACAGCCAGCCCCCAAGAGAAAGAAGAAGGCGACAGTGATCCACCAGAACCGTCTGAAGACCCTCTGTCAGCAGCTGCTCTCCGGTCAGAAGTCTCTGGCCCAGTTCTTGTATGCAATGGGACAGTGTATCAGACTGAACTAAGTGCTGAAGTGTAGTGAATTGTAAAAAATACTATCAATAAACAACCCATTAGAGTTTAATTGAAAAAAACAACTGTTAATTGCCTTATTTTGTTGTCATATACATATAACTTATATACATAATCAATTATTCATCTATTGTTACTGTATATATTTTAAAAAAATGATTGTCCCTGTATTGAATTAAAAATGTTTATTAAATTCTTTAAATTAAATATATCTGTGTTTCCTCTACAAATACATAAGTCCAGCATAAAAGAAAACATGGGCCCATATTCATAAACCATCTAAGTATGTTCCCTTTACAAAATGAATATAAATACATGAGGGGGATTTTGTCCTAGTTGAAAAATTCTTGGGGGGGGAGGGGGGGGGGGATTTTGTCCTAGTTGAAAAAATCAACGGGAGGGATTTTGTCCTAGTTAAAAAATTCTTGGGGGGGCTTTTGTCCTCCTTTAAAAATTTGAGTGGGGGGGATTTTGTCCGGGGGGGGCTTTTGTTGGAAAAAGTGTTGTTATAAAGAATATATATCAGGGTTTGTTGAAGTACCTCAATCATTGTCACAATGAAAGTCCTGATAGTGTTAAATTGTTGTTGTGCACACCAACTGGAAAAGCTGCTCACAATATTGGTGGTGTAACAATTCATTCAGCTTTCAACATTCCTGCAAATCAAGGCTTTCATTTTAGACCACTTGATATGCAGCAACTGATTCTGTACTATTTAAGCAACAAATATGCCAAAACTTTAAAACATAATTTTCATGCTTTGAATTAGCAGCAGTTCAATATCTATGTAATAAACCAATATGGAATTCTAGTGACTTCAAATCCATGCATTTTCATAAATATGATTCAATAATTTCATTTTGTGGACATACCGTATTTCAACATGAACATTATGTTTTTCAGATGTCTAGCTTAAGCAGTATGATGCTAGGGCAGTGGCAGTGGCGAACGTGATTTGAGAACCAGACTCTCTATGTAATTAAATAATTTCATTATCTATAAGCTTTAGAATTAATATAAACATAAAAGTATTTGTGCTAGTTATTGGGTCCCTTTAGTTTAATTTATAATGTATTCACATTAACTTTTTCAAAATAATTTCGGGTGACAACATTCAGATCAATGTCCCTACACAGGTAGAAAATGTTGTAGAAATTGAAGATGATGTCCAGAAATATATCACTAGCTTATGTCTGGTTGCTGTGGACTTCATTTTGTTCTATTGGTGGTGTAACAATTCATTCAGCTTTCAACATTCCTGCAAATCAAGGCTTTCATTTTAGACCACTTGATATGCAGCAACTGATTCTGTACTATTTAAGCAACAAATATGCCAAAACTTTAAAACATAATTTTCATGCTTTGAATTAGCAGCAGTTCAATATCTATGTAATAAACCAATATGGAATTCTAGTGACTTCAAATCCATGCATTTTCATAAATATGATTCAATAATTTCATTTTGTGGACATACCGTATTTCAACATGAACATTATGTTTTTCAGATGTCTAGCTTAAGCAGTATGATGAAAGAAAGATTTGGGCCTTACAAAAAGTCCTTGAAGGTGAAAGTTGTTGCTGTTCATAGTCCCCAGCAGTACACAGGCAGGGATGGAGTTCAGAAGTCATCACTTACATTTGCTGTAAGTGATGGTGAAACAGTTGTTAAAGCTATTTGCTATGACTGTAGCAAATATGCAAAGCTGAAGGTAAGTTAAATGACTTATTCATTTCTAAGTTACCAGTTTCAATGTAATAATGCCGTTTGTGGGATCTACCACAGATAATACTATTATTTAATTTATTTAACTGTTCGTTTCTTGTATTTTTTTTTAAATAGATCTAATATTTGTATACATCATGGATAAGAATGTATTAAACTGTTGAAACTGGGATATGTTCAAAACGCGTGTGCTAGGGCAGTGGCAGTGGCGAACGTGATTTGAGAACCAGACTCTCTATGTAATTAAATAATTTCATTATCTATAAGCTTTAGAATTAATATAAACATAAAAGTATTTGTGCTAGTTATTGGGTCCCTTTAGTTTAATTTATAATGTATTCACATTAACTTTTTCAAAATAATTTCGGGTGACAACATTCAGATCAATGTCCCTACACAGGTAGAAAATATTGTAGAAATTGAAGATGATGTCCAGAAATATATCACTAGCTTATGTCTGGTTGCTGTGGACTTCATTTTGTTCTGTGAAGTTATCAAGGCTGGTGACATAAACATGAGAAGTGTGCTAATGAAAAGATTTATTCCACTTTTCATTGGCTTGTCATATAAATCAAAGTATCCCACTGAATGTGTTGATTTTCTGACTAAAACAGAATGTTATCTGTCTGAATATGATAGCGTGAGAGTAAAACTGGGATTGATTGTGAATCATGAAGGTAGACCAGGGAAAAATAAACCAGCAGATATGCAACAAGAAAACAACATAAAACTGGTTAAGCATGTGTTCAGGGGACTTGGTGCTGGAAAAACAGATAAAGCGTTGATGCGAGTGTCGAAGGCTGCACCTGTGGTCAGTGAGCTAGTTAGTGGACTTCAAAACAGAAGGCAGAAAAAAAGTGTTATAATGCAAATGTTTTATGTATGTGAAATATTGTTTTTTTTTCTTCAACAAAATCATATAATCATGTTTACTATGGAAATGTTTGTTTCCAGTCCGAAATGTAATTAATTATGTTATTTATGTGAATGATGATTTCTTTTCAAACAATTAAAACTTCTTATTATTTTACATATTGAATTTCTTTCAAACATTTTTTTAAGCTTATAGTTGAAATTAAAAGATCAAAAGGATAAAATAATAAAAACACCATATGTGAGATAATTGATCTTCCACGCTGTAGGCAAATTCTTAAGACTGACATATGTGACTTAACAATAAAGTTAGGAAGTAAAGGTGTCAACGCGTCAGACTTGCTGTATTAGGCATTTCCAGTTCTTTTGAAATACTGATTGGCAATTATCATTTTTCTGTCAAAGAATTGTAGTTGTAAATATGTCAGTTTGAGATCAAAGACTCAGTGTGTCATGCCAACCTGTATAAAACCTGAGACTGTTTTTGGTCAAGTCACATTCACCAGTGACAACAATAAACAGTACAAGAAAAACATTGGATTGTTTTATTACAGATCTCTCCCTCCCCCTCACCGAAAGCTCGGTATATCAAGTGGTGGGGTAACAGTGGTAACATTGTGTCGATGCACCCAGCAAATAGATATAACCTTCGCAGCGCAGAGACAACACCAACATCCGCATCCGCACCTACAACACCAACACCAATTAAACCGCCACGCCGACGAGCTTCTGTAGCCTCTCTTCCGGCACTAGCTACTACCGCAACAAGAACCATCAGGATGGCAACCACCTGTAGCTACTTGTCTCACATGAAGTTGGAACCTTTTTCTGCAAATGGAATGGTCGATGTTGACACTTGGGTGGAACGATTTGAACGTTTTAGCCAGAGGGAAAATGTAAATGCTGAGCAGAAATACAAAGACCTGCAGATGTGCTTGATCGGCAACGCTGAATTGTGGTACTCTACTGTTGCTGCTAAGGATCCCTCTATAAAGGATTATGCTACGCTAAAGGCGGCGTTGCTTGAACGATTTGCTGTTCTTGACAAGGATGATATTCCTATAGTTAAACAATCAGATCAAGAAACTGCAGAACAATATTATTACAACTTCATGGCTCAGATCAGATTTTGCACACTGACGGAAGGCCAGCGTACAAAACTTTTTATAAAAGGACTGAACCCTATCTCACAGCCCCATGTGAAATTACAACAGGTGACTCTTGTATATTACTGCCTGTTTTGTTCTTGCCTGTTTGCCCAGCCTTCTGTAAGATCAAGGCTCCTTCTGATATATGCAGTTTTAGATTACATGGACCATGGTATAACAAAAAGTTATCTTTTGCATGGTCTGACTTCAGCATCTTAGATTCAAGAAACGAACAAGCTTTAGATATACCAAATATAATCTCTCTTAGTCTGAAACAAAGTTTCAAAGTAAAGTCTATATTAAAAAAACCTTTCTTTGTATATTTACACATTAAGCATAAGGGCCACCTTATTACAGTTACCGGTGAGCAGTTTGGGCCAAACTTTACCATGCAGCCTTTATTAGTGTGATTTTGTAAGCTACCATTTCTAGTCTTAGATCGAAATGCGTTTGCCACAGAAACTCTTTGACATTACTCTTTTGTGATTTGTTTTGTGTATAGATTGTTTTGCTGATATATGTCTAATGTATATAATATGTATGGTTGTGTTTGTTTATACGCATGTGTAACTGTATGCTGTTTTAATTGCATTTTCCCCATCTTCGAGTAATTCAAATGCTTTATGTATATTCAAATGTTTTATGTATGTGAAATTGTACAGTCATTTTGTATGTGCATGTAATTGTATGTTTTTTTTCTTCAACTTTGGGGTCCAAAGTTTAAGAGGTCGGGGCAATTGTTATAATGCAAATGTTTTATGTATGTGAAATATTGTTTTTTTTTCTTCAACAAAATCATATAATCATGTTTACTATGGAAATGTTTGTTTCCAGTCCGAAATGTAATTAATTATGTTATTTATGTGAATGATGATTTCTTTTCAAACAATTAAAACTTCTTATTATTTTACATATTGAATTTCTTTCAAACATTTTTTTAAGCTTATAGTTGAAATTAAAAGATCAAAAGGATAAAATAATAAAAACACCATATGTGAGATAATTGATCTTCCATGCTGTAGGCAAATTCTTAAGACTGACATATGTGACTTAACAATAAAGTTAGGAAGTAAAGGTGTCAACGCGTCAGACTTGCTGTATTAGGCATTTCCAGTTCTTTTGAAATACTGATTGGCAATTATCATTTTTCTGTCAAAGAATTGTAGTTGTAAATATGTCAGTTTGAGATCAAAGACTCAGTGTGTCATGCCAACCTGTATAAAACCTGAGACTGTTTTTGGTCAAGTCACATTCACCAGTGACAACAATAAACAGTACAAGAAAAACATTGGATTGTTTTATTACAGATCTCTCCCTCCCCCTCACCGAAAGCTCGGTATATCAAAAGGAAAAGAAATCAAAAACCTTGAAAGAGGATTTGCTTGTTCTAAGCACCAAGCTAAGAGCACTAAGGCCATTTAAGGGTGACAAAAGTAGACAAATGGAGTCCTTTAAGAAACTTTCAGCCAATATTATGGGGGAGGTTGTCAAGCTAAAGCTTCAGGAATTTGTCATTAAGCACAGCAGAAGAGCTGTAAACAAACTTGATTTAAGTCAAGATCAAGAAAAATAAATGGTGAAAAATGCCATGGAATAATTTGTTTGATAAATTAGGCAAAAGTCTGAAAGTTTTGTCAATTTGTATTATTACCTAAAACATTTTATAAATGTTAATCTGTAATTTTATGCTGTTCAATCTAAAACAAACGGAAATAATGCCAAGACTTATATTTTCAAGTTGCTCTGCATAATGTTGAATTTATTTAAACTGTTGCCTGCCGCACCACTGGATGTAAAATGTTCAAAAGTTTCCAGTTTTTTCCTGCCTATGTAGAATTTACAGATTTCAATTAGGCACACAGTATGGCTGGATATTTTTTTAAGTATGGCAGTGTCTTTTATCTCTGTGTTTTAATGAGACTGATCAATGTCACTCTTTTATACATTATTAAGTTTAGATATATATTTAAGAAAAAAATGACTTGTTAATTTCTTCACATAAACAATTATATAATGCATTAGGTAATAAAACAGTTATTTAAAGCTTCTAACCCAGATTTTGTTCCTGTAATTTTAACATGGGTATACATAATCATCACTGTAACTGTTTACATACAAAAGTGTGGTAAAAGTTAGCAATTGCCATGAGCTGAAAATGATCGCCTTAGTTTTTAAGCACTAGTCATAAATATAACAAGAAATTTATATTACAAGAAAACTTTCTTTTTTGTCATCTGGAGGCCAGCCCCTTTAATTTAAAGTGACTGACTCACCGACGACGATAAAAAGAAAATGTTTATACATCTTGAAATTCTTGCTGTAATTGTGAAGAACATATTTAAACTAAGTTACTGACTCAGTTTTGGTTACAGAAAATCATCAAAATATAAAGATTTACACTCTTTTATTGGTAAAAAATTTACCCCGTTAGTCACAGGGTAGATGCTGTAGTCATAAGATTAATTTTGACGCAATCTAACAACTAGACGCCGTGGCTCAGTGGTTTAAGTCGTCGCTCAATATTTTACTGACTGAAAGGTCGTGGGTTCGAATCCTGGTTTAGTCAAAACTTTTTTTTCATTTTTCATGGTGTACAGAAGCATTATATTCTGTTTTTTTTCCATAGTATATTAAATTCTCTTAAATTTTAAAGAAAAAAAAATTCAGCAAAATTTTGTGAGTCAGTGGTTTTAGTTGTAGTTTTTTTTTCTCCCCCTTTCAAGCTTTGGGTTGCACGATGGCAGACGAATACATAACCTCGTTTCTGTTCCCAAACGAAAAGATAAGTTACGTTCCGACTGACGGCCTGGTGCAAAGGGAAGTGAACAGAATGTGATGAATTTCAGAACAATCCTGACCCTGTCAAACACTCCCGCCGGCACCTGAAAAACAACTTTTTAACAATTGGCCAGGTGAAGAAGCTGAGCAAGGTGACAGGAAAGTCGCTGTTAGTTCACCAACGACCTGCCGCAGCCAAAGGACCCGATGCCACTGGTCCAACTTCAGGTGCCACCAACAGCCCCTGAACTCCTGATTCCAACAGAGTCAGTGTTGGGCAAAAATCATGGGTAATACTGGGCAACGCCGGCATTCAAGTAACAATTGAACCTGCAGGCATTGAAAGACATTCGCTATTAAATCTGTTCAGCAAGAGGCGCGAGCAGTTGCACCAAACTCTGGCTGACCAGATGGAAAGGTGAGTTTTCTTTCTGCTTCTGTTTTAATTTCACATAAGTCGTGTCATGCAAAAAAAAAATAAGCGCAAAAATCGAGATTTCGTGACCAGTAGGTTTATCCTAACATGGCTGACAAAGTTCTATATATTGTTCAAATACTAGTACTACGCATGCGCCATAACTTTAAAAGTGTGTAGACTGGACAATGTCCACATGCTACGCTACGCATACCTGAAAAATTGTCACAGAAAATTTTTCAGCATTGTGAGTTATAAATGATATATATAATCTCAGTGAATTATCATGGGCTTTTTCACGGGGTTTAGCACAGATGACTAAGAATATATATCAGTCATGTTGCAGAAAACGTTAAAACGTTGCGTTAACTGAATTGTATTGCGCTGCACTTTCATATACTTACAATGTCTTGGCTTTGCAGGTGGAACAATGTCCGATGGTACATTTGTGTAAGAGCAAGGATGGTTCGCTTCAACACAGAAGGGAATATAAGGTAATTGTGTTAAACTTAAGGTTATACTACTACTGCTATTGAAACTCGTCCTCAAACTTCACACCTAAGCCTCATTTACAATGTACATGTTTATTAGTAGAATACAATTATAACCAGAATGTACTGACCATAAGCAACACTTTTTGTCTGTGCCATTTCAAATAAAAAGTATACAAATAGTATCACGTATCACACAAAACTTCACCGTACACATAGCCCCTATGAAATGAAAGGTTTTCTTGATCGAATGATACCATTTTTTTTAAGGGACGAAGACAGGCCAACATTTAGGTCAGTATCACAGATACCAGTGGCTGGGTCCTGGACAAAGTTCAGCGCCTAGACCAGTTCATGCTGAACCTCTCAGGGGTAACTGTGGCGACCTTGATCTTCCACCAGAACTGTCACAGAGGCGCACACTGATAATGGTCACCGGGAGTCCAGCAAATAGCAAGGATTGTTTTTTTGTGGGGGGTAATTGCTGCCATACATCATGACGCAAACGTACAATGCGGATCAATACACTGGTCCGACTTCCAAGCCTTCAGACAACTATATCGGCTCCCGGAAGTCGTGTCGGAGGGAGAAGCTATCAACCTGTCCCAAGTTCGGAAATTTGAAGAACTAAATCGCGTTTCAGTCAATGTCTTCGCCTACAATGGGACGGTCTTTCCCTTGCACGTATCAAGCATGACAAACGCCCAGAGCCACGCAAATCTCTTGGTCTTAAATGTGTTCGACCATGAGGAGGATGATGGTGATGAGAGTGATGCACCTTTCAGACACTACTGCGCCATTACCAATTTAAGCAGACTTGTATATCGACCGCAAGCAGGGTCACATACCATACAAGTGTGCCCCAGATGCCTGAACTTCAAGAAAACGGAAGAAGACCTTCGGCAGCACATTAGCTTAGTTGAGCCACTCTCCGTCAAAATGCCCGAGTTCGATCGAAGGTTTCAGGAAACACCATCTGCAGCTGGAAGCCCCTTTTATCATTGTGGCCAGGTTTGAATGTTTCTGCAGACCAATTCTGGACTTAAGCGAGCCAACTGATGGCGCCACTGTCAGGGAAAGCCAACACGAACCTTGCGCTTTTGTGTACTACAGACTGAGCGTAGACAACAGCCATCCTTGCCCACCGGTCTTCTTCACAGATGACGATCCTGAGAGTGTCATGAGAGAGTTTATTGCGTGCATGAGACGTGAACAAGAAGAAGCTCTCTCCATAATGAAAACAGAGAAACCGATGGAATACCGCGATGAAGGGCTGAGAAATCTGGAGGCGTCAAATGACACGTGCCACGTGCTGCGACGCCTTTATTACGGGTCAACGCGTTGTCTTTGACCACGATCAAGTGAGTGGAAAAATCAGAGGCCGGGCGTAAGCGGGATGCAATCTGAACTTCTGCGTGCCCAACCACATTGTTGTCCTACTTGATGACCGCTCCGCCTATGATGGCCAGTTAGTCCTTGCTACAGCAGTGATCCACAGAGCCGGAAAGATCAGCCTGAGGGTTATCCTGAAAACAATTGACACCTACGCTGGAATCTTTATTGAAAACTGTCGATACATAGACCTGAAAAACTTTTTCAAGGACTCTCTAGACAATCTGGTGGAAGGACTTCTAGCTGAGGAGGGCGTTGACTGTTTCATGCACACGGGCACCAACTGACCTTCAGGCAGAGTTCAAGGACCACTCGAATGGGTAAGTCTGTGCAGGGACTACATATACAAGGTTCTACACGATGGCCAGCTTCACATGGGAGAGTGCCTACGCTACTCAGAGACCATGCTTGAACTGCAGACCTCGTTAGATGCACATCTGATGATAGAAAATACAATAAGAGGTATGATAGGGGAAAAAAGCTCTTCGTTGTTGTTGTTTGTTGTTGATAACTGCTTTGGAAACTTTAAACGGCAAGGCAGATTACTACTACTGCTTATTCAGTTAGCGATATCGTTGTGTGCGTGTACCGTTTCATAACAAAAGCAACATAAAATAATGATTAGATCTATTTGATTTGAGTAACTGAAAATTGAAAATAAAATTATCGACAACATGCGTGGGTATAACATTATTTATTCGCATATACTCTACATTTTGTCAAATTCTCTTACAGGCGGCATCGCAGTCGTGGGCAATCCAAGGTATTCAAAGTCAAATAACCCTTTAAATTATTGAATTTTGCTAATATTGGTCATAACTTCATTTTTAGTTCTTTTTTATTAATACTTGGACAAAACAACGCTCATGACAAAACCTACACGTTAAATAATTCAAGTATGACCTTTAAATGACTTTTTGATTTGAGTAACTGAAAATTGAAAATAAAATTATCGACGACATGCGTGGGTATAATATTATTTATTCGCATATACTCTACATTTTGTCAAATTCTCTTACAGGCGGCATCGCAGTTGTGTGCAATCCAAGGTATTCAAAGTCAAATAACCCTTTAAATTATTGAATTTTGCTAATATTGGTCATAACGTCATTTTTAGTTCTTTTTTATTAATACTTGGACAAAACAACGCTCATGACAAAACCTACACGTTAAATAATTCAAGTATGACCTTTAAATGACCTTTACAGTCAAGTTCGAATTATTGCATTTTACTAAAATAGCCGAACTTTTGTTATTTATGGACGGATTTGATCTATACAGGGACAAAACAACACTGAGAATAAAAGAAACGTGTTAAACAATTCAAGCATTACCTTGACCTTTAAATGACCTTGACATTACTTAACTTGGCTGTATCATTGTTGTTAATCGATGTAGTGTCTTCATGCTTGGACATAACTACCTTTTAGACAATACCTCAAGAGAAGGTTAAACTGAACTTGACCTTGACCTTTAAGGTCAAATTTCTGAATGTTGCTAAAATTGGCCATAACTTTGTTGTGTATAACTATATTTCCAAATGATGTTTCATTTGAAATCCCTTCACCACAATGTGCTTCCTCTGATGTGTTTGCCTTTGGAAATAGAAAAAGTCGACTGTGGCCCCCACTTGCGGTGGCTCTTGTTAAATTTCTTATTAAAGCCAACATCCCGTTAACTGAGATTAACTTCGTAGTAAAGTTAAATTGATGTGACTGTATGACTTGCAGAATTCTGTTACTTTATACAGAGTGGACATCTAGTTCAGACAGGAATCTTTATAGCCGACATCTCGTTCAAGGAGGTATTCATTTTTTCTCTTCTTACACTTACATTGTATATTGACATTTTAAGCTTATCTTTTACTTCATACAGACTGTAAAACTGATATTGCTCTGTAAACGATTAGTAGGATTCTGTAATTGACATCTCATTCCAGAAGGTACTGTGTTTTTCTTTTCTTTCACTAATTTCATATAGTAAGCTTATCTTTTACTTTATACAGACTAAAGTTAAATTGATATTGCTGTGAAAAGGCTTCTGTTATTGTCTAAAAATAGCCGATATCTCGTTCAAGGAGGTATTCCTTTTTCTCGTTTTTCATTTATTTTCACATATCATAACTGGGAAGGACAACACAGTGTTCTGTAACCATTGTGCAAACCAGCTGTAAGCCAATGGCTAGTCAGGAAAGGTATGTTTATAAGACAATAACACAACCCTTTTATTTTATTTCATGAGTGTCTATCTGAATAACACTATTTTATGTAATTATAACAACAAGAGCAAAGTTCAAAAACACTGTTCAGCTTGATCTAATTTGTTAATGCTAAATCAAACAGCTTAGATCGACTATTTGTGCTTATCAGGGTTGGGGTGTTGAAAAAAGCAGCAAAGAGCCATAACTTGTTTTCCAACATTTAAATTGAATTAATCAATTAACTTCAATTGTTGCTATATATAAGTTAATTGATGTGACACATTTTTCACTTAAATACAGAGAGACTACTATTTTGATAATACACTGAAAGCAACAAGTATCTTTATACTTACTTTATACATAGAAATTTATGTTTGACCCCCATTCCAACTTACTTAAAGTTTGCATTGGTTTCATGTTTCAGGACCAGTATTTTACCTGTTACACATGAGGGTAAGAAGTGGACCTTGAAATGCACAGCTGCCATAGCAACATTTTTGTTGTCAAGTACAACAGGTAAGGCTGTAGGAAACAGCACACAAATTTTACAGATTTGGAATTTAAAATGCACATTTCTGTGCATCTGGAAAATCCCTGCTGTACATTGTGGTATATATAGAAAACATATATAAACAAAATGTAACACTTGAGCTACAAATGTCTCTCTGCAAATTACAAGTAATTATTAGTAATTTTAGTAGCAATATTTTACTGTGTTAGTGGACCAGGTAAACATTTAAATTTAGAAAATGTGGCAGGATTGTTAATATAATCATTTTCTTCATTAGTGTATGTGTAGTTTGCAAATGACTGTGAAATTTGATAAATGTGCCCAAGATGTTTAAGAAATTTAATGAAAATTAATTTTTTCAACACATAATGGTGAACAGTACCTTTAAAGTTAAGATCCTAACAGATTAGGTTATGGCATTGTTGTTGTTGTTTTCAGATCCAGCTGTTAAAAATGACATAATTCAGGAACTGATAGCTCAATCAGAATGTGCTGCAACTACTGTCCCAACAAGCTCATTTCACGCCACACCAACTACTGTCACAAAAAGTTCATCTCAGGCCACACCAACTACTGTCCCAAAAAGTTCATCTCAGGCTACATCAACTACTGTCCCAAAAAGTTCATCTCAGGCCACACCAACTACTGTCCCAAAAAGTTCATCTCAGGCCACACCAACTACTGTCCCAAAAAGTTCATCTCAGGCCACACCAACTACTGTCCCAAAAAGTTCATCTCAGGCTACATCAACTACTGTCCCAACAAGCTCATCTCAGGCCACACAAAATATTGAAAATGAAATTGTATTCCATTTTTGGAAAGAAAAAGAAGAAGACTACCTTGTGGACTTTAGACATGAAAAGCATGATGATTTCAAAAAAACCAAAAACCATTTAAAATTATGGGCTGAAATTAGTGAACAGATAAATGAAGCACTAAAATGTAATGTTACAGGGCTACAGTGCAGCAACAAATACGCTGCTTTGAAGAAGAAGTGGAAGGAAATTATCGATGCACCCTCCGGTACTGAAACAAAATACAAATACTTCAGGCACAAATCTTCTTTTGACAACAAGGATATTGCACTGTACAGGATTTGAAATATTCTGTTATTGTCTAAAAATAGCTGACATCTCCTTCAAGGAGGTATTCCTTTTTCTCTTCTTTCACTAATTTACACATAGTAAGCTAATCTTTTACTTCATACAGACAGCAAAGTTAAATTGATATTGCTGTGCAAAGTATTTGAAAGATTCTGTAATTGTCTAAAACTGGCCGACATCTCGTTGAAAGAGGTATTCCTTTTTCTCTTCTTTCACTTATTTTCACATAGTAAGCTAATCTTTTACTTCATACAGACCGCAAAGTTAAATTGATATTGCTCTGTAAAGGATTTGAACAATTCTGTTATTGTCTAAAAATAGCCGACATCTCGTTCAAGGAGGTATTCCTTTTTCTCTTCTTTCACTAATTTACACATAGCTAATCTTTTACTTCATACAGACAGCAAAGTTAAATTGATATTGTGGAAAGTATTTGAAAGATTCTGTAATTGTCTAAAACTGGCCGACATCTCGTTCAAAGAGGTATTCCTTTTTCTCGTCTTTCACTTATTTTCTCATAGTAAGCTAATCTTTTACTTCATACAGACCGCAAAGTTAAATTGATATTGCTCTGCAAATGATTTGAAAGATTCTGTTATTGTCTAAAAATAGCCGACATCTCATTGAAGGAGGTATTCCTTTTTCTCTTCTTTCACTTATTTTCACATAGTAAGCTAATCTTTTACTTCATATAGGCTGCAAAGTTAAATTGATATTGCTCAGCCAAGGATTTGAAAGATTCTGTTATTGTCTAAAAATAGCCGACATCTCTGTCAAGGAGGTATTCCTTTTTCTCGTATTTCACTTATTTTCACATAGTAAGCTAATCATTTACTTCATAGAGACTAAAAATAAATGGATACTGCTGTGCAAAGGCTTCTGTTATGGTGTACAGTAAAATAGCTGACATCTTGTTCGAGGTATTCCTTTTTCTCGTATTTCACTTATTTTCACATAGTAAGCTTATCTTTTACTTCATACAGGCCGCAAAGTTAAATTGATATTGCTCTGCAAGGATTTGAAAGATTCTGTTATTTTGTACAAATAGCCGACATCTTGTTCAAGGAGGTATTCCTTTTTCTCTTCTTTCACTTATTTTCACATAGTAAGCTAATCTTTTACTTCATATAGGCCGCAAAGTTAAATTGATATTGCTCTACCAAGGATTTGAAAGATTCTGTTATTGTCTAAAAATAGCCGACATCTCTGTCAAGTAGGTATTCCTTTTTCTCGACTTTCACTTATTTTCACATAGTAAGCTAATCTTTTACTTCATACAGACTAAGGTTAAATTGATATTGCTGTGCAAAGGCTTCTGTTATTGTCTAAAATAGCCGACATCTTGTTCAAGGAGGTATTTCTTTTTCTCGTCTTTCACTTATTTTCACACAGTAAGCTAATCTTTTACTTCATACAGACTGTACAGTTAAATTGATATTGCACTGTACACGATTTGACAGATTTTGTTATTGTCTAAAAATAGCCGACATCTCGTTGAAGGAGTTATTCCTTTTTCTCTTCTTTCACTTATTTACACATAGTAAGGTAATCTTTTACTTCATACAGACAGTTTTTACACAGTGAGCTAAGTCTTTTCTTCATACAGACAATATTTCTCTTTAAACGAGATGTAGGATTCTGTTATTGTCTAAAATAGCCAACATCTCGTTCCAGGTATTCTTTTTTCCTTTCTTACACTAATTATTCTCACACAGATTGCATAGCTTTTTACTTGATATGATTAGTAAATTTAAGTTTATGTGACTTTGAATTCTACTGGATACAGACAACACACATGTAGTTAAATTGATATTACTATAAATATGTTTTTGTAGAATTATGTTACTGTTTCATAAAAGCCGACCTTTTAATGAATAAGGTATACATTTTTCTTCTCAAACACTAATGTTCACAATGATAACGTTGTTTTTGATATGTTTATATAAAAGCGGACATCTAGTTCCAGGAGTTATCTTATGCGACATTTAAATTCGTATACTTGTACCTACCAATGTACACTTCTGTATTATTTATATACAAGAGGGCCATGATGGCCCTGTATCGCTCACCTGAGTATGACTGCTTTTAACAAAGTTGCTATGGACCTAGTTAATTGACCCCAGATGACCCATATTCAAACTTGACCTAGAAATTATTGAAACAATCTCTTTGACAAATTTCCAGGATATTTGGACTGAAAAAGTAGCATCTAGAGTGTTAACAAGGTTTCTCGATATTTAGGCTCTGTGACCTAGTTTTTGACCCCAGATAACCCATATCCAAACTTGAGCTACAAATCATCAAAACAACCTATCTGACAAATTTCCAGGACATTTGGACTTGAAATGTAGCCTCTAGAGTGTTTACAAAGTTTTTCCATATTTGGGCTCTGTGACCTAGTTTTTGACCCAAGATGACCCATACTCCAACTTGAGCTAGAAATCATCAAAAAAAACCTGTCTGACAAATTTCTAGGATATTTGGACTGAAAATGTAACCTCTGGAGTGTTAAAAAGTTTTTTTACATATTTGTACCATGTGACCTAGCTTTTGATCCCAGATGACCCATATCCAAATTGAAACAACCTTTCTGACAAATTTCAAGGACATCTGGACTAAAAATGTAACCTCTAGAGCTTTTACAAGGTTTTTCTACTTTCGGGGCTCTGTGACCTAGTTTTTGAACCAAGATGACCCATATTTGAACTTGAGCTAGAAATCATAGAAGCAACCTTCCTGACAGATTTCCAGATTATTTGGTCTAAAAATGTTACCTCTAGAGTGTTAACAAGGTTATTCAATATTTGGGCTCTGTGACCTAGTTTTTGGCCCCAGATGACCTATATTTGAACTTGACCTAGAAATCATCAAAGCAACCTTTCTGACAAATTTCAAGATTATTTGGACTGAAAATTTAACCTCTAGAGTGTTAACAAGATTTTTCTAATTTTGGGCTCTGTGACCTAGTTTTTGAACCCAGATGACCCATATTTGAACTTGAGCTAGAAATCATCATTAGAACATTTCTGACAAATTTCCAGGATATTTGGACTGAAAAAGTAGCCTCTAGAGTGTTAACAAGGTTTTTCTATATTTGGGCTCTGTAACCTAGTTTTCCAACCCTGATAACCCATGTTCGAACTCGTCCGAGATATTAATGAGACAAACATCCTGACCAAGTTTAATGACAATTGAGGCAAAAATGTGACCACTAGAGTGTTAACAAACCAATTGTTAACAGACGGACGGACGGACGACGGACAAAATGTGATCAGAAAAGCTCACTCTGTCACTACGTGACAGGTGAGCTAAAAAGCCAACATCTTGTTCCAGAAAGTATCTTTTTTATGTTAGGACCTAATTGTAGACCTGTTTTTATGTTTATATACATGAATTAGAGTTATATTTATGTAATGAAATAAATTAATTGAAATATAATATAATATAAATAATTAAATTTATATAAGTCTAGTAGATCTGCATTTTCTGGCAGCTCTAGGCCATCATTTATATATACATATACCTATATATAAAACCCGGAGGTATACCTCTTTTTGAGTCATCAGAACTCCGGATAAATATATCTTATTAAAGAATGATGAATAAAAAAATCAAACGATTTGTCGTGACAATCACACAATCACATCAGTTTCCCAAAGGAGCAGGCATCTTGTTCAAGGAGGTATTAGTTTTCTCTTCATTCACTTAATTTTGCATACTGTTTCTTTTTTATTTGTAATAGAGTTTAATTTTCGTTTTATTTAAACCATTACACATAAGATAAAATGTCTTTAGTCATTAAATTGAACATATCTATAATATATCTCCTGAGCTGTCCTTTGCATACATAGCCTATTATTTCTCAAGTAAGATGACATTAGGTAATAAATTGATTCAAACTTAATCTGGTTTCTTTTTTTTATAAAACAAGTATCCTCTTTCCACACATTGTATGTAACAGCGGTTTCGGTCCGGAATCCTAAATATAATTAAACTATACAACAATGAATCTAATAGCTACGTAATGGAGAAAGAGCATATAATTATCTTTAAATATGCAAATTGTTAGTCACGCCTAGGTACCTATTTACAGAAAGTAAAGGCACGCCTACCACCATGAATGAGATGTCGAATAGCCTCAACCTGGAGTTGGTTTGAACTTGTGTGGGTACGAATATGCTGTTGTTGTGCCCCTTAGTTGTTCTCCTTTAGAAACCAGAAAATGGCATCGGGGAAAATGTGTGCTTGAAATAATAGTTAAAAAGTGCTTAAATTTTGGCATTGAATGTCTGTATTAACCCTGATTAAAGATTATTATTCGCTCATGTACATAATTGTAATATTATTTGATTTTCAATTGTTTTGTTTATATATGTCAAAAACTGCATTATGGCAATTATGTCTTTGCGTAGTTAGAGTAAATGATGTCTGAAACATAGTCATATTTGTAAATTTCCATGAAAATGCATATTTTAGACCTCAAGGACCAAAATTGCTAAGTAGCACACATTCATGTTTTTTTTCCACTTGAAATTTTTTTAGTGAAGGTGTTAATGATGTCATGTTAAACTTTGTGTTATGTCAATATTTGTTAACATTTATGTATATGACCTCCAAAAACAAAAATATCTGAGATATTTTCTGTAATACATGTATAGGCATTTTTAATTAAAATATCAGAATGTGGCTAATGAGTTTTGCCTGTATTCTGTCCTAGAATTAACAGTGTTGGTTAACATTTTTGTTACGGCCAGTTTCTCAAAAGTTGTTATAGATATAAACTTGGTCAATGTTCATTTGTGCACAGAAACAAATAGTACACAGCTCGTGCTAACAACCTCTACTTAACAGGAAACTACATAGTGGAGATTTCCTCATCAGTTCTACAATCCTGACCTCTGGAAACAATTTCAGTAAATTGTCATTGTGGGCTACGCAAATGAACTTGCTGTTTCCATCGTCTGACCGCTTCCACGCAATACAGCATTGTTATGTTTTGCCGGCTGTGGAAGAAGCATGGAACAATAACCTATTGGAAGTTCGTAGAGAGTTTCTGGACAAGAACTAGGTCTTAATGGGTAAAGTACTTATAACACTTTCTTTGTTCTGCTTCAATTTCAGCATTACCTTATTCAGCAGGTGAATACAAAATATTCATTATTTTCTGTCAGACATTCTGTTGAACATATATAATAGGAAGAAAGGATTTCAGTATGTAATAAATGTACAGAAATGTAGATAGACTGTTCCATATTGTTCAGAAGACACAGAGACTAATAGCATGCCAAAATGCAACTAATGATATTTCAATGGTACATCATGTAAATTTGGTTCTTCTTCAAAAATTCTTTGATAGGTCCTTTTATGATCATATGTTTGCTGACTCTGCATTTATTAAACCAGTAAATGTTTCACTCCCCCATTTTAAATTGTTTGAACATAAAATGCATTCAATCTTAGCAAATGATGGTAGAAATTGCCAAACAAGATTCTACAGCTTTCCAGTCTTTAACAGAACCTCTCTTAGAAGGCTTAATTAATATTCCGTCTAATTGGCCTGATCTAAATTCTATCCTGATTCTTTCTACAATGGGAGTTACTGCAGGATTGGTTCTTTGTGCAATTTGGTGTTGCATACGAAGTTGTTGGTAGGTATGGCTATGCTTAAAAACGCTAGGGGTGTAGATGCCTCAGCCTCTCCTATACCATCCTTTATCTACAAAACTACACCTAAACCAACAGAGCCAAGCCCGTTCCCTGTAATTAAAATATCGACTTGTCCTGGGAACATGCCATTCTTTTTATTTGTATACTACACTTCCTGTTTGTTCTTTTCAAATTCGGCAAGAAGCACTTTAATAATAAGAAAACTGTACTTATGCTGAAACTTACTACAGGAGACTCATGTATTATTCTGCCTGTCTTGACACTACCTCTGTGCCCAGCCTTCTGCAAAATCCAAGCCCCCTCTGATATTGCCAACTTTAAAATTAAGGGTCCTTGGTATAATAGAAGGCTTACATTTTCATGGCCTGATTTTACTGTCACTGATTCAAGAACGGATAAAGAATTACTAGTCCCTTCAACTATTAATCTGACCTTGTCTCAAAGCCTAAAAATAAGAAAAGTGATTAAGAAATCGTTCTTTGTGTATGTGTACATCCAACATAAAGGCCACCTGATACGTAGATCACGTAACCATTCATGGGTGTTTCTATCACTTGACGCAGAGTACATGGCGCAGACTCCAGTCTGAAGGACTACAGACAGTATATTCTGAAGATGAAGATGTCAAAGCTTTCTGTGGTAAACTGGATGGTTTGGCGTTTCTGCCAGTTGAAGATGTTTCCCGTGGAATGGAACTGTTGAAGAGTGAGGCACCAGCGTGTCTGACTAGTGTTGTGGACTTTTTTGACGCAAACTACATATCTGGTGGTTTTAAGTCTGTTAGAGGTTCCAATGGTATGGTGAGATTAAGGAGAACTCCACCTAGGTTCCCGCCTGTTAAATGGAATGTACACGAGGCCACAACTGAAGACCGACAGAGAACCAACAATGTGTGTGAAGGTTGAAACAATGGATTCCGACTTTTGGTGGGTCATTCCAATCCAAGTACATGGAAGTCACAACATGCTTTTGATTGTCCTATAGAAATCAGAAACAAAATAATGCGAGTTCCTTTTTTCTCAAAAGTCAATAATTTCAGTTCTAACTATGCAAAGTTCCAGTAGTTTAAACATGCAGGGTTATATGCAGACCTTTTGGGATTTGGCTGTATCAATGCATGGGTCTGAATCGCAGGCCAACACAACAACTATTAATATTTTATGCCATGAAAATAGTCGATTCAAACACGAAATAAGTGATTTAAACACGGCATTATTTAATGCTAATACTTTGACTGATAATAAGCAAGCAATTATGGACAGTCAAACTAGCGAAATAACAGAACTTAAAAATATAAATATCAAGTTGAAAGATTCTTTAAATGGATCTAAGTTGGAAATCAGGAAACTAGTTGAAGAGAATAACAGACTTAGAATACAAAATCTAAATCAGCAATCTGCTGTAGAGAATGAATTTTCAGATATAAGCAATGATGAACAACAACAACAACACTAGAATCAGCAACAACATCAGGATCAGCGACAACATCAGGATCAGCAACAACAAGAACCTGAGGAAGACCTTATTTACGCTAGAATGGAGAAGTCTCTTCCACGAAAAGGTGAATGCAGTGCAGCCAAATGGAAAAGTCCAACAGGGAAGGGAGGACCATTTAAGAGGTCAAAACCTTCATAAAATAAGGTAAATACTATCAAAACTTCTTATTTAGAAAGTACAATAATGTAAGATATATAATTTAATTTGTAAAATATATGCAAAGACAACTATCAGTGGTTAAACTTCATACAATCTACAACATACATCTTACAAATTCGAAATACACATCTTTGAACTGTTTATCAAAATACAAAAATAATAATCACAGTTCTCTTATTCACATGTAAAATTTCAAATATATACATATCACATTATGCTGTTGTGAAAATACTAAGTGGTACTTGTTAATTAGAGATACTTGTTAATAAGAGATATTTTGGAGTATATTGTGTAACAGTGCAATTTTATTAAGATGACACTACTGATTATATTGATTTGAATGAAAAAAATCGAAGTATATTGATATGGATGAAAAAATCAAAGTATATTGATTTGAATGAAAAAATCAAAGTATATTGATATGGATGAAAAAATCAAAGTATATTGATATGAATGAAAAATCAAAGAACAAAATAATCAAACAATATCATAACTGAACTAAATGGAAACAAGTGAACACACAGATCAGTAGTACTCTTTGCTGAAATACAACATTAAATATGAATTTACAAAATGCAAATTTGTTTTAGAGGTTATACATCAATGGAATGTTTAGAGGTACTTGTTGAATAATGGAAATGACTTTTCTACCAGAATGGAATGCTAATCAAATGGAAATGACTTCACAACAACAACAATCAAAATAGCAAAAACCACTGCTCAGCTACCAAGAACCACAGAGAACTTTGTTTCAACCTCGACCAATACCAGGAGTATGCCAGGCGTCACTCAGTCACAAAAGAAGACTATGACCACAGTGAAACCATCAACCTCGACCAATGACGTAAACAAGTCGACTGGTAATGCTATTAGCAGCTCGAAACCATCAACCTTGAGCAATGACATATACAAGTCAGCTGGTAATGCTATTAGCAGCTTGAAACCATCAACCTCGACCAACGATGCATACAAGTCAGCTGGTAATGCTATTAGCAGCTTGAAACCATCAACCTTGAGCAATGACACATACAAGTCAGCTGGTAATGCAAATAGCAGCTTGCTATTATTTCCACATTAAATTGTTATGTATTCCCTGTCATTCCTTGTTTGTGGAGTAATTACCATAGTAATTATTTATGTATATAAATTTAATGTTTCAATTACAAAAAGGCTTCACCATTTAGAACATCCCATATTTACTGGCTTACACAGTATACCGCAACCACAATTAAATTCAGCTACAAATCATCAAAAAAAAACCTTTCTGACAAATTTCCAGGACATTTGGACTGAAAATGTAGCCTCTAGAGTGTTTACAAAGTTTTGGATATTTGGGCTCTCTGACCTAGTTTTCGACTCCAGATGACCCATATTCGAACTTGAGCTAGAAACCAAAGAGGATTTACAAGGTTTTTCTACTTTTGGGCTCTGTGACCCCAGATAACCTTTATTCAAAACTGAGCTAGAAATCATTGAAACAATCTTTCTGACAAATTTCCAGGTTATTTAGACTGAAAATGTTACCTCTAAAATGTTAACAAGGATTTTTCTATTTTTAGGCTCTGTGACCTAGTTTATGAACCCAGATGACCCATATTCGAATTTGAGCTAGAAATCCTCAAGGCAACCATTCTGACAAATTTCCAGATTATTTGTGCTGAAATTTCCAGATTATTTGTGCTGAAAATGTAACTTCCAGAGTGTTAACAAGGTTTTTCAATATTTTGGCTCCTTGACCTAGTTTTTGAATCCAGATGACCTATATTCAAACTTGAGCTAGAAATCATTGATAGAACCTTTCTGACCAATTTCCAGGATATTTGGACTGAAAAAGTAGCCTCTAGAGTGTTAACAAGGTTTTTCTATATTTGGGCTCTGTGACCTAGTTTTCCAACCCTGATAACCCATGTTTGAACACGTCCAAGATATTAATGAGACAAACATCCTGACCAAGTTTCATTACAATTGAAGCAAAAATGTGACCACTAGAGTGTTAACAAACTAATTGTGGATGGACGGACACTGGACAAAAGCTGATCACAAAAGCTCACTCTGTCACTACGTGACAGGTGAGCCAAAAAAGATGAAACTCCTGCATACCTTGTGGCCACTAGAGCCACTAAGGTTTTCATGGCTGGGGGTGTAGAAGTGAATGATGAACAAAGACAGCAGTGTGAACTCTTGATAAACCCACCTCCAGCACCCACAGTCTCCTTGGCCAGTGCTTTGAGATCACCGGTTAAACAAAGGAACAGCATCCAGGGAAAAATCATCCAGATAAACACTACTTAGTATCATTATAAAATGAAGTTTTGCAAAATGTCATTTTCTGAAATTCTCTTTTAGCAAATATTTAGGAGCGTTTGCTCTGAATATCAGTTACAAAGCAATGACAAAAAAGTATTCTAGCGAGTAATTCAATTAATCCTTTCATAGAAAAGCAACTGAAACTTTCAAAACTTTGTTTATAATCTTGACTTAAAAGTTAATTAAAGTAATAATACAATCTTTTTTTTAGTTTGACTATTTCTATGGGTTTTTTTCATTAAGCAAACAGTGAAATCATGCTTTAAATGCCAGGAACACCCCTCTTGTCAGAATATGATGAATTTCCTACTTCGGACTGCCGGTTTTCCTGGTATTTAAAACAGATGATAAAATTTTTGTTTAAACTTTTTTTTAATGAATTTTGTACCCTGTTTTCTACCCAATGATAAATGGCAAGTCTTTTCAAAACATCATGGGGTACTGAAAACGAATTTTGGGATAAAATAACCCAAAATAAGGGTTTTTGGAATCACTTGCTACATACCAACTCGCTATTTATCTATGTCAAATAAATCTTTTTCAATTCAGGAGGACCAAGTCAGAACTGTAAAGGTGAAAGGAAATGACGTTCAAATTAAAACAATAACAGTAGAAGATGCCTCTGGAAAAGCCAAAGTTACACTATGGCGTGAAGCTAGCGATGCAAACATATGTGCTGGGGACTTTGTAAAAATCAGTGATGTTACAGTAAACATCTACAAGAACGATGCTTCCCTTTCCAAAACAGGAAAGAGCATTGCTGAGGTATGAAATTAAACAAAAATATAAAAGTAGACAGGATTGTCATTAAGAGGCTGCTTGAGGCCAACTAAACTGTCTCAAGTGCAATTTGGGCCACCTCAAAACTAACATAACACTCTTTGTTGTATGTGATAAAACCATAGATGACCACCTCAAATTCCAAATGGACTGTCTTGGGGAAATTTTTTCAGGGTTCGCACAGATCTGGAAAAGTCATGGAAAACTGACTTTCCTAGAAAAATCATGGAAAAATCAGGGACTTCTGAAAACTGGTAATTTATCATGGAAAAATCATGGGATTTGCATAAATGACCCTTGAAACTTTAGAAATTACCTGGAAAATAAATAGTCTGTACTCACATAATAATTATTGCGAATGAATGAATGAATGGTGTTTTATGGCCCGTCGACAACTACGGTCATTTTGGGCACAAATAATATTGTATAAACAAGAGGGCCATGATGGCCCTGGATCGCTCACCTGAGTACTTTTTTTAATTGAAAATATGTAAGTGCCTACAAACCAAATATGTAAAATATCAGTCAATACATAAAGGCTCTATGACAGAAAGTAGAAATATCTATTATAAGCTATGGTGACCTTGACCTTGACCCAGTGACCTCAAACCCTACCCAAGGGTAGAGGTCCATGCAAGGAACCTCTATACTGAATGTCAAAGATATTGGTCTATAAATAAAGGCTCTATGAGGTAAAGTAGATAAATCTACTTTTAGCCTCCGTGACCTTTAACCTAATCTTATAATTTGAAAAAGCTTGATAAAGCTTGCTTCGTGCAAAATTTTAAAATTCTAGGTCTTGTGGTTTCAGACAAGAAGATTTTTAAAGATTTTCTTCTATATTGTTATTTAAAACCTGTGACCCCTCAGGCGGGGCCAACAGTGACCCCAGGGACATTTTTTTAACAAACTTGACAATGCTGCATACCAAATATCTTAACTCTAGGCCTTGTGGTTTCTGACAAGAAGACTTTTCAAGTTTTTCCTATATAATTCTATGTAAAACATGTGACCCCTAGGGCGGGGCCTATTTTGACCAAGGGGCCATGAATTGAACAAACTTCATAGAGGTCCATTAGATAATGCTGCACACCAAATATCTTAACTCTAGGCCTTATTGTTTATGACAAGAAGATTTTTAAAGTTTTTCCTATATAACTCCCTGTAAAACATGTGACCCCTGGGGTGGGGCCATTTTGACCTAGGGTCCGTGACTTCAACAAACTTGGTAGAGGTCCTCTAGACAATGCTTCATACAAACTATCTTAACTCTAATCCTTATGGTTTCTTCTGTGAAGATTTTTAAAAGCTTTTCCTATATAACTATGTAAACAAGTGCCCAACGTGCTGAGCCTTTTTTGACCCAGTGGCTATAATTTGAACAAACTTAGTAGAGGTCCACTAGACAATGCTACACACCAAATATCTAAGCTCTATGCCTTACGGTTTCTGACAAGAAGATTTTTTAAAGTTTTTCCTATATAACTCTATGTAAAACAAGTGACCCCTGGGGCGGGGCCATTTTTGACCCAGAGGCCATGATTTGAACAAACTTGGTAGAGGTCCACTAGCCAATGCTACACACCAAATATCTAAGCTCTATAACTTACATTTTCTGACAAGAAGATTTTTAAAGTTTTTCCTATATAACTCTATGTAAAACAAGTGACCCCCGGGGTGGGGCCATTTTTGATCCAGAGGCCATGATTTGAACAAACTTAGTAGAGGTCCACTAGCCAATGCTACATACCAAATATCTTTGTAGAACTTGGTAGAAGTCCACAAGATGATGCTTCATACCAAATATCAAATCTCCAGGCCTTGTGGTTTCGGAGAAGAAGATTTTTAAAGATCCAACTTATAAAATCTATTTTTAGCTCCAGTGAACCAGAAATGCAATGGACCAGAACCATTTGAACAATCTTCGTAGAGCTTCATGCAAGGAACATCCCAGGAAAGTTTCATTAAATTTGCCCCATTGGTTTCAGAGGAGATGTCGTTTGAATGAAAAGTTGACGACTAACGGACGACGGACTTAGACCAATCAGAAAAGCTCACCCAGAGTGCTCAGGTGGACTAAAAATGAACTAATAATTTACTATTTGTTAAAAAGTTGCTTGTTAAGGTCAAAAGTTGTCAACTGGAGGTAAAATATGATGTAATTAAAAGTTCTATATGTAAACAAGAGGGCCATGATGGCCCTAGATAGCTCACCTGAGTATTTTGGCTGTATGTTTGCAGTGAAGCAGTATTTCATGTTTTAATAGAAAATATGTAAGTAATGGAAATATAAATATGTAAATATCTAAAATATCAGTCAATAAATAAAGGCTCTATGACAGAAAGTAGAAATATCTATCATAAGCTATAGTGACCTTGACCATGACCTAAAACCCTTCCCATGGGTCCATGCAAGGATCCTATATACCGAATATCAAAGATATTGGTCTTTAAATGAAGGCCCTATGAGGTACAGTATATAAACCTATTTTTAGCCTTGGTGACCTTTAACCTAATCTAATAATTGGAAAAAGCTTGATAAAGCTTGTTTCATGCAAAATTTTAAAATTCTAGGCCTTGTGGTTTCAGACATGAAGATATTTAAAAGATTTTCTTCTATACTGCTATTTAAAACTTGTGACCCCTCGGGAGGGGCCATAGTGACCCCAGGAAAATTTTTCTAACAAACTTGAGAGACGTTCTCCAGATATGACTACATACCAAATCATAAGGCTCAGGGCCTTGTGGTTTCAGACAAGAAGATGTTTCAAAGTTTACCCAATATAAACTTAATATGTAAAATCCATTGACCCCCGGGGCAGGGCCAAATTTGACCCCAGGTATATAATTTGAACAAACTTGGTAGAGGTCCACAAGACAATGCTACATACCAAATCTTAAGGCTATGGTCCTTGTGGCTTCAGACAAGAAGATTTTCAAAGTTTTCCATATGTAAAATAAGTTGACCCCCGGGGCGGGGCCAAATTTGACCCCAGGGGCATAATTTGAACAAACCTGGTAGAGGACCACAAGATAATGCTACATACCAAATCTTAAATATCAGGGCCTTGTGGTTTCAGACAAGAAGATTTTTAAAGTTTCACTATATAAGCCTATGTACAATCAATGGACCCCAAGGCCAGGGCCAAATTTGACCCCAGGGACATAATTTGAACAAACTTGGTAGAGGTCCACAAGACATTGCTACATACCAAATTGCCATAGCAACCAGAGTTCTTGATGCAGTTGAATTCTTTGATCAACTTTGGTAGAGCTTCATGCAAGGAATATCCCAGGCATGTTTCATCAATGTTGGCTCAGCGGTTTAGGAGGAGATGTTGTTTAAGTCAAATTGTTGACGACACACGCCGAAGCACACCGACGCACGCCGGACAATCAACCATCCTAATAGCTCACCCTGAGCTGTGCTCAGGTGAGCTAAAAATAAAATGATTACATCTTGTTAAAAATGTGAATATCTTTTAAAAATTTAAAGATTAAGTCTGGCCGAACAGAATTAAACAGCTCATGCATGTTTTGTACATTGAAATATTGATTGCGTATTGGAGCAAAGTCCACACAGTCAATAAAAATGTGTTTAATTGTAAGATCTGTAAAACAAGGAACACACTGTGGGACTGGTTCCCCTTTCAGAAGATGGGAGTGAGTAAGGTAAGAATGTCCAATACGTAGACGACAAAGGACAATTTCTTCTCTACCTGATGGTCTAGAAGACAACAGCCACTCTCCGAGGACAGGTTTAATAGAAAACAATTTATCGGTCTGATTCATAGGATCATCCCAAGTTGTCTGCCAGACTTTTTGTAAATTATTGCGAAAATTGAAAATTAAATGCTACTTTGACTTTTTCAAACAATGTTTGATAATATTTGAGTAAGAACCAGTTATTGGTATGACGCCATGACACTGTTTCCAGTTTACCATTCAATGTGATAAAATCAGGTGTAATTGTTCTTGCAGTAATGGTTCCTAATGATCATTTGAAAATTTTGTTTCATGGAATATTGAAAAAATATCCTGGAAAAGTCAGTGAATTTTTGTGGTTGAAGTTTTTATGAACCCTGTTTTTTAATGACAACCCTGTGTAGTTCTAGATATTACTTACTACCATTGTCCTTTTATTCCTATGCTAAATAATGATTTATCAAGTCAATTATAATAATAATAATAATAATAACGACTTTATTTATAGTGGATTAAGTTTAGCAACATTTTTTTCCACACAGGAAAGGTAAATCAAAAAGAATTATACAGTCTTTGGTTATCACAAAACATAAGTAATTTTTTGTTAAGTATAATACAAGTATTCAATATATTTTGCTCAGACTTAATTGTTACCCTTCATGTACTTAATTCACCATTTACATATTCCAGACAACTGAAGCACCACTGATAGTGGAGGACCCCATATCTGTGGTAGCTGTTGGAGTAAATGATGGGCAGGCAAAGCTCCTCCTCAATGATAATATAGAGGTCACTGTACCTGCTGAAATGTTGGCACTGTTGATGAATGACGGCAAGTCTGTTGAAGAACTGACCGCGGATGGACCTGTAAATCTTCCCATTAAAGGGGCAGTGAAGAAATTTCAGTTGAACTTGCATGATATGCCTCAAACATACATATTTAATAGGACTTAACAATTAAAACAATGTATGTTAAGATTAAAAGTGAAAAATAATGCAAATTCTGCTTACTTTGAAGTTTGTGTTGCATAAACATTTGTTCATATCAGTGGCTGTGTTTATCATATAATGTTATCAATAGATGCTTTGGCATTAAATTATTGTCATAGTTACTGAATATCATGCAACAGGAACATTGTATAACCTTTAAACAACGATAACGTAATAAAACATAACCGCGAAGATGGCACCTTTAGGCCTCTGTAGATTCCACATTAACTTCCCAAATATGGATGCGACCACAACATTGAAAAGTATATATGGCAAAATACGGGATATCACATGATCAAGGTCAAGGATGAATTTTGGACACCGCTGTATGGCTTTAAAAACGTATGTCCGTGCAAATTCGACAAAATGGAAAATCTGATTTGTACCACCAACACGTTTCTGAGCAGGTGCGTGTCACGTGACCTTTCCTGCCAAAATGTTGTATTTTTCGAAAAGATGAACATTCAAGGTAGAGGAGAGAGACAAAGCTATGCATGCTGGATTCACTGAAATTGGGTCATTCTTTCTTTCTTTCAAGTTGGCTGAGCATACATTGCCATGACGCCCTGTGCATGATATCACTTCCTAGAATCACAAGCTCTTACGTGCAAATCTATGTCACACACCACTAAGTCACATTTTCATAAGGTTAAAATATCCCAGTTTATATATAGTGCTCAATCGGACTGAGAGACTAAACTTGGAGGTAGGGGGTCTCTAGGAAAATACTTGCAAAGTGTCAGTCGTTCTAAGGATAAATAATTTTCCTTGTATGTCTTAATTATTTCTGTTTTCCACATCATATGTTTTTTCCTGCCTGATTCAGCAGTGTAGTCTTCTCATCTGATATAAACTACAAAACTTTTAATATTAACTATGATAAACACTGCAGACTGCAAAGAAAAAGTGGAAAAGATGAAAATTAAAACTTGAAGAAAAAGGTAATGTCTTGGACGTATAAAAGGCAAAGCAGACTGCTGAGAATACATTCAAATAGTGGATCATCTGAAGATGAACAGAAAGTATTGAGTATCTAGATGAGATTTTTCTCATGTTGAAAGGACTAAATACCTTCTTGATCAGGACATAGAAAAAATGTGCCAAATTTAAAAGCCACACAATAAACAAGAGGGCCATGATGGCCCTGGATCGCTCACCTGAGTACTTTGGCTGTAGGTTTGCTGTTAAGCAGTATTTCATTTTTTAATTGAAAATATATAAGTGCCTACAAACCAAATATGTAAAATATCAGTCAATAAATAAAGGCTCTATGACAGAAAGTAGAAATATCTATTATAAGCTATGGTGACCTTGACCTTGACCCAGTGACCTCAAACCCTACCCATGGGTAGAGGTCCATGCAAGGAACCTATATATAAAATATCAAAGATATTGGACGATAAATGAAGGCTTTATGAGGTTCAGTAGATAAATCTATTTTTAGCCTCCATGACCTTTAACCTAATCTAATAATTTGAAAAAGCTTGATAAAGCTTGCTTCATGCCATATTTTAAAATTCTAGGCCTTGTGGTTTCAGACAAGAAGATTTCCTTTTTTACATATTAAGGGCCCCCGGGGCGAGGCCAATTTTGACCCCAGGGCCAACATTTAAACAATATTGGTAAAGGTTCTTTACACAATACTCAACACCAAATATCTAAGGTCTACACCTATTTGTTTTGGAGAAAAATTATTTTTCATGTTTTTCCTAAATAAATTTATATAAACCAAGAGAACCCTGGGGCGTGGCCAATTTTGACCCAGGGAACATAATTTGAACAAACTTGGTAGACATGCACTAGACAATGCTACATACCAAATATCTAAGCTGTAGGCATTGAGGTTTCCAGTAAGAAGATTTTTAAAGATTGCCTTTTTTACATATTAAGGGCCCCCTGGGCGGGGCCAATTTTGACCCCGGGGCCAACATATAAACAATACTGGTAAAGGTTCTCTACACAATACTCCACACAAATATTTAAGGTCTAGTCCTATTAGTTTCGGAGAAAAATGACTTTTAATGTTTTTCCTTTATAACTATGTCAACCAAGAGAACCCTGGGGCATGGCCAATTTTGACACAGGGGACATAATTTGAACTAACTTGGTAGACATCCACTAGACAATGCTACACACCAAATATAAAAGCTGTAGGCATTGTGGTTTCTGAGAAGAAGATTTTTAAAGATTTCCTATATAAATGAAGTAACCCCTGGGGCGGGGCCAATTTTGACCCCAGGGAAATAATTTGAACAATTTTTGTAGAGTTCCATTAGAGGGTCCTAAATGCCAAATATCTAAGCTCTAGGCCTTGTGGTTTCAGACAAGAAGATTTTCAAAGTTTTTACTTTAAGTTGCCAAAGCAACCAGAGTTCTTGATGGAATTGAATTCTTTGAACAACTTTGGTAGAGCTTCATGCAAGGAACACCCCAAGCGAGTTTCACTTAATTTGACCCTTTGGTTTCAGAGGAGATGTCATTTGAATGAAAAGTTGACGATGGACGGACGACGGACAAAGACTGATCAGAAAAGCTCACCCAGAGCACTTTGTGCTCAGGTGAGCTAAAAAGGCTAAACATAGCAACAAAAGTAACTTTAGAACTTTCAAAAGACTTTGGGCAAATGAAAAAGTGATACATATTGTAATGACTGTTTTATTGAATCTGCAGAATTAAGTTTAGTGTTAATAGTTCATTGTCTTTATAGTGCACAACTTAATACTGAACAAATATTGTGTTATGAGACTGAATAAAGTATTCTTAAGAGTAGACAAAAATATTGTGCCTTGTGGTCATTCTTTTGTCTGCCACTGTATGCTTTTTTTAAAAAATTTATTGAATATGTATGTATTTTAGCTTGGCTGAGCCCTAGTAATTAATTAAGGCGGAGTTGTTTTGTGATCATTTGTTGTCTGTTGCTTGTATATCAATAGATAAGTTATGCTTAATTGTGTTTAAGGAGATTAAGGGTTCTTTTTTCAAACTGAATCTGAATCTCATAGCAGGATCTTACTGAAAACAGACAAAGTCTGTCTGAAAGTTTCAAACTGAGAAGTCTAAACAGTTCTAAATTGAGAAGTCTGAACAGTTCTGAATCTCAGTATCTAATTTTTTTTCTGAAAACTGAAAGTGTCTGATTGTAAACAGCTACTGTAACACATCATTTCACTGGGGATGCCATGGCTGATAGTCTGTTGCATGAATCCCTGCATAACCTTCACATGATCCCTCAAGATGTAATTAAGGGAATTAAGAAAATAAATAATTTTAAGGAAAGGACCTTTTGGTGATATTATTGCATCCCTTTCCTTTCTTTTGATATGAGGTATTAAGTTGCATACAAGCAAATTGTACATGCAGTTGTTTTTATTTTAGATATATATTTCAACAGAAAATTGGAAGAAATTCGGGAATCCTGATGGGATCATGACATCCCAATCAACATCTATGACTGCTGTAATATTTAACCCCAGCAAAATCCAACTGGAATTTGAATCCTACTGTGAATTCTAAACTTTTATCCCACTGGGAATCCTGAACTTTTATCCCGCAACACCCTGGTGGATCCCAGACGGAATCCTAGTAGAATCCCCACCCCCACTCCCCCCCGCAGTAGAACCAATGGATGCTCCCTGAATAAATGCCAATTCCAAAAGGGCTATTGTTTAATATGTATTTTTTTTTAAGTATGAAAAATAACAAAGGGCAATAACTCCTAAATTATGCAAAATTTGAGCTTATTCTTTAGTAGGAAAACACCAATTGTTTTAATCTGAGTCATTTTACTCGTCTGATAATCAAAGAGCATAATGGTTCAAAGTGCCTCAAAGAGCACCATTTACAAATGAAAATTCAAAAAAAATTTCAACGCACGAGGGGGTACTCCCCCTCCCGCACCCACCCCCTTTTCCGGGTCAAAAATATATTTGGCTCAAGCAAATTTTTACCCAGAGCTAGCCCTGCTTTACCTTCCAGAAGTCCTAGGCAACGTTTACCCAGTAACCGAGCTTTAGCTGTTAAACATGCTAGATTTCTACATACTAGTTTTGAAAGAAACCCTGTTAAGAAACAGTTGTTGGTTGACTTCATGTCAAAGATCATTGATAAAGGTCATACTGAGGTTGCCCCTCCTTTACTAGCTGATGAGAAGTGTTGGCATCTCCCTGTTTTGGTGTTTTTCACCTGAAAAAGCCGAACCAAATACGAGGAGTTTTTGATTCCTCAGCCCAGTATCATGGTGTTTCTCTTAATTCAGTTTTACTGAGCAGTCACGATTTGACAAACAGTCTTTTAGGTATATTGATTCGTTTTAGGCTGGAACAAGTACCCGTCATTGCAGATATTGAGCAGATGTTTTATTGCTTTCTGGTAAAAAGAAAAACAGAAATTTCCTTAGATATCTTTGGTACAGAGTCAATGACCCTGATCAGGAACTGACTGACTATCCTATGAAAGTTCATGTCTTTGGGAATAGTTCATCGCCTGCTGTTGCAACTTTTGGATTGTGTAAATCAGCAGAAAAGCTGATGTCAGGTGTTTAGGATTTTGTGTCAAAGAATTTTTATGTAGATGATGGGCTGTTGTCCAGAGCAACAACAGAGCAAGTTGTTGATTTAGTTCAGAGAACGCAAAGAGATTTAGATACATGTGGTTTGCGTCTTCATAAGACTGCATCCAGTTGTGTTGATGTAATGAAGTCGTTTAAGGGAGATGACCCTTCTAAAGACATAAAGTGTCTTGATTTTGAAAATGATTTACCTGTCCAATGTACCATATTTATTCCATTAATCGCCCACCCTCTAATAATCACCCACCCCCCAGTTTTCGGTCTGAAAACGGCCGTTTTTCAGACAAATTCTAGAAAAAACATAGCCTCCTTTAATCGCCCATCCCCCTTTTCTAAAAAAAAATGGCCTACCTTTCACAGAACAAGTTTCCGTATTTCCTTCTAAATATAAGATCGTACTTCACTCTTTTTGTCTTTACTGCCAAATATTTTGTACGCACATGGTATTTCAATCCCGCCACCTTTCACGAATGTTCCACCGGAGGAGGAGCGCGGCTCTCCGCTAATTTCAGCAATTATTTGCACAATAAGTCCGTCCTTATAAAGTTTTGTTAGAGGCTGACAAAGTCCTTCGGGAATATGCCCGACAACAGTTTCACAATTTTTTACAACAATGGCACTGTCACTGTGTTCATTTTCCGGTCCTAAAGTGCATTCGAGAATAGTCCCGGCTGAATAAGTTTTCTTATAAGCGTGATATCCTTTGACAGCTGATTTAATTGAAACTAACATACGTTGCCATTGCTTTGTTTAATACACAAACCACGTGTAGCTCTACATGTATTCTGCCTCTTTGGTTCAATTTCGCGCATTGCGTCATAAAGGTCAGACGGGTTCATTACAGGAAGCAATAAAACCCTTCATCCATTTAGGCCAAACTAAACTGTTTATTAGCTGAACCACGTGTACAATGGTCGCCAAGGCTATAAACTGATCCGACGCAGTCTTACTACGCTTTGCAAAATCGGTTAGCAATTTGACTGTTTAGTGCGACCGTTTTTGTACCGAGTGACATGAGAAGCGGCATACATCAAACCTTTAAAGTCCCCGCTCTTTACAGTTGTTGAACTGGATTGCGGGAGCGTGATGTTGCCTGTAAAAAGAAAGCAACACCTTAGGGTAGCTTTAAGCTTCACCTTTAATTTGACAGGTGAATCAAAAGGCCTTAGACAAACCATATAGGCAGAGTCTAAACTTTTTTTTATTAGTGATTGGCAGTGAACCTTGTTTTCAAATCTTTGACTGGCTGGTTACATCAGTGTTTTGGTTTTGACTTGCTGTCAGTTTCTCTTTGATCTGCCGGTGTGCTACGTCACTTGGTTCATAAAAATCCGACATTTTGGATTGATACCGACTAGAAAGGAAATGCCGAATTGCCTAAAGAATTTTGCAAAGTGTAGTATTGCTTGTGCTTTACATTTTTATAACCTCCAAAAATATGACACACAATTTTGCTGGCTTTTACGTGATATCGAGGGGTTAGTGCCAGAACGGTATCAGTGCAGTTTTGAAGGAAAATATCTTTTTGCAAGAATACGATGTAGTATTTCCTGCTCCATCTTTTGCACTAATAACCAGGCTTATAGTCAGTCATTTTACATAAATATTGTATAGAACCCCCTTGCACTAAGTGTTTTGCAGTCATTATGTATTATGCCAGAATGTTATATATCCATTCTAGGTTGAACCAGACTGTATTAAAGGCACTTAATGCAGTCTGGCTGGAAAATTTTACATGACAAAAAGACACAAAACTAAAAGCCAAAATGATTTAAGTGCACTTATATCTAATTAGAAAAGAAATACACTGCAATTGTTTAGAGAAAGAATATAATATGTACACTTAAGCCAGTTGAGATTGTGATGTAATGTAACACCTGTAGTGTGATAATGTTTTAAGTGCCTTTGCCTAATTAACTGATAACACCTATGTATCACACAAAACAATGTAAGAAGATAGCAGAAGTATTATTTTGTAACGGGCATGGAATGTGAACATAATTAGCTTATTTCCACCAAGAAAGGAAGGAAATTTATTCAGTGTGAGTAAGTATAAATTTATTTATTAACCACATTTTTGCATAATTTCTGAAAATAACTGTTTCAAGCTATTGGAGTCTATTGTTTTCTTTGAAATAAGTTGATTTTGATACAAAATTTTGATATGTGCATTTACTGTACATTTTATTTACAGAATGGAACCTCCAGAAGACTGGGAATTAATATCCCAAATGTTAGAAGAAGATTTTAGTGATGAAAATAAAGATACGGATAAAAATGTCATGTTCACAGCAACCAAATTGCAGGATGAACTGAGCATTACACCAAATGCTAAACAGGAATCAGCAAATATTGGTGATACTGAAAACTCTGCAGAAAAAAGCATTTATTCTGATGACCAAGACAGTGATGATATTCTCTTGGCAGACTTAGTTAGGCAAAAACGGAGAAAAACATCGTCATGTAAACGGTCTCTATTTAAAGGAGACATTTACTGTAGTGAAAGTGAATTAGATCTGGATGATGATGTCACTGATCCAACATATAGAATCATCAAAAATGACATACATTCTTCTGACTCTGAAATCATTGAAGTACAAAAACGTAAGAAGAGAAAAACTATTAAAAGAAAAAAGCTATCAGAAGCAGGAAGAAAACTTCATAATAAAAGATCTAACCTTCTTCCATTTGGAAAGAATGTACAACCTTCACTATTGGGCTCAAAGGAAAAGATAAGAAACAAAGCATGGAAACGAATACCAACCAGATTATCAAGAACAAAACGAATAACACCAGGCCGCCCAGTCTCTTTCAGGCATATGCACCAGGCAATTGAAAAAGCAAAGCAAGAAAGTTCTTATCAGCACAAAGCAAGACAACTGATCAGTGATATGCACAAGCGAAGTATAGATGCTTTGTTAGCAAGCAATGGACTGAAAAGAGTTAGAATAGAGGGTGATGGAAATTGTCTGTTTAAAGCTGCTTGTGTTGCAAATTGTGACTTTGAGTCACAAGAAATTCTTCGACAGAAACTATGTGATCACTTATCATCAAACATTGATACATACATAGATTTTTTGCCAAGCGGTACTAGTGCTAATGATACAGAGAGAAAGAACAAGTACATATCAAAAGTTAATTTCTTGCGAGAAGAGGGTCACTGGGATAATGACCTTGCAGATGCCTTGCCCCTAGCAATAGCAAATCTTTCTGGAAGGGTATTGAAAATATACTGTAGCAAGCGTGCTAATCCTATGTACGAGATAAGACCAGTGCTGCATGCAGAAATTGATGAAAATGACTGCATAAATCTGGCATTCATACAAGTGCCAGGCTTCGAGCATTACGATGCTTACACCAGTGCCATTACACCCAAGGACACTTACCAAGGATTCACTAGCACTGAACCGACAAATGAACGCCTTGACATAGTTGATTTTTCGAACCCCACAAGAGAGACTATTACACCAAGAAAACAGGCAAATTACATCAGTCCTGTAAAATTTACAGGAAAGAGAAAACGCAAGGCACAGCCAGAGAAGTGGAAAAAAAATATAAGAAAGAAACGACGCATGCTTGGACTACAGTACACAAGTACAAAAGGAAAGACTGTTGAAGCAAAATGGCTTTTAGATGTTCGTTGCAACTGCAGATATAAATGTATCAAAAACTTCACACATGAGCAAAGAGATGCCATATTTCAAAACTACTGGAATATTGGATCCTACGAACGCCAAAAGGACTTTTTATGTTCCAATGTGAAGGAAAACACCCCAGAGAGAGTCTGTTCAAGCGCAAAGAAGAGAAGAGTGTGTTCAAGAAGTTTTTATCTTGACAATAAGCGAGTCTGTAAAGATTTCTTTCTTAGAACATTAAATATTGGCAATAGGGTGTTGGAAACAGCTTTGAAGTCGTCATCCACTGGAATATTTGTTGCATTTGACAAAAGAGGGAAGCATGCACCACACAACAAAACCCCAGAAGCAGTTATTAACTATGTTAGGCAGCATATTGAATTTTTTCCAACAGTTGAGGCCCATTATACAAGACAACACACACGGAGAAAATTTCTTGGAAGTGATCTTAATATCACACAAATGTATAGGTTGTATAAAGAAAAGTGTGTGGCAGAGAAAAAGAAAGCTGTGAGTGCCTCTAAGTACAGACAAGTATTTTGTGAGGAATATAATTACTCATTTCATGTACCAAAAAAGGACCAGTGTCAAACATGCGTCATATACCACCAGAAAGAGACATCTGGGGACTTAACAGAAGATATCAAACAGTGCTACGAAGAGCATATTAAAAGAAAATCAAAAGCAAGGACTGAGAAAGAAATAGACAAAGCTAAAGCTAAAGAAGATCAGTCATACTTTGTAGCCACTTTTGACTTGGAAGCCGTGTTGCCAGTCCCATGTTCACTTGTCAGTCAAGTCTACTATAAGCGGAAACTGAGTTGTTACAATTTGTCTTTTTATTCTTTGAAAGATGCGAGTGTGACTTGTTACCTCTGGAATGAAACAGAAGGAAACAGAGGATCGTGTGAGATAGGAACGTGTATACAAACTTACATACAGTCATTACCACTGACAAACATCTCTGCCTTTACTCAGATTGCTGTTCGGGTCAGAATCGAAACAGATTTATTGCATCAGCTTTGCTACAAGCCATCAGTAAAAGACCAAGTTTAGAAAAAATTGATCAGAAATTTCTTGAAACAGGACATACACAGATGGAGAGTGACTCCGTTCATGCTGCAGTAGAAAATGCTAAGAGACGTACATCAGTATTTGTTCCAAGTGAATGGGACACAATCGTTAGACTGGCTCGGAAGAAAAAGCCGTACACAGTTGTGCCTATGAAACACTATGACTTCCATGACTTAAAGTGTCTGGCAAAGTCTGTATTCCCACAAAATATAGCTGATCTTGAAGGAAGAAAAATTCACTGGATGAAAGTTAAGTGGATCCAGTTTCGAAAAGCTGAGCTCAGCAATATTTACGTAAAGTATGACTTTGATGAGGAGTTCCATTGTATCAAAATCAAACAGTCACGTAAAAGTATTTCCATCAGTTCAAAACTGCCTAGGCTGTATGCTGAAAAACTGCCCATAGCAACTGCCAAAAAAGAAAGACTTTATTTCGTTGTGTAAAAGTGGTACTATACCCTCCGAGTATCATAGCTACTATGAAAACATACCAGATGACTCAACATTGAGAGACTGCCTACCAGATCCCGATGCATTGGAAAGTGATAGAGACTCTGACCTAGAGTAAAGGTTCCAATAAATTGAGATATGCTACAAAAGTTGAACTGTAGAAATGGTACAAAAACAGTACAATATATAGTGAAAAATGTCTCTACATACACATTATTTACAGAGAAAACTATATGGATGTTGTGTCTAACAAAAATTGTTAGTAATGACGTTTACTGTTCTTACCCAGTAAAAATGTAGTAGTTAACTAATTGTTCTAAGTGTCCTTAAACCATTTTGGATATGACGCAGATGTACAATGTGCTGTATGCTGATTTCAAACAAGTATACTTAGTGCTATATTAACATAGAAAATCAGTCATAAGTTAAGATATGTTTGTAAATAAGTGCACTTGTTGCATTTAGACACTAAATTAGTAAATAAGTTTGTTTCAAGCCAAAGAGATATAAGTACATTTTTCTATAAAACACCATTTTCTATAAAACCCTGCTGATTCTAAATTTTAGTGTATTATCTTATAAGTATCTGCTACCAGATCAAATATCACATCGATATCCTTTTTCTAATAAACTCTGTTATTAATCAAAACCTTATTTTTGATTTTCTGGAAAGTGTAAAAAATGCACTTATCACGTTCTGGCTCTAACCCCTCGATATGGACCATATTGATACCTACTGCTATAACCTGCATATTAAACAGCGAGTGCAGGGAACCACATACTCACTACAGGTACTTCAGTACACCACAGTTTGTTAACCATTTTACGTCTCCGAAAAAAACCTTTGTCTCTAATAATCGCCCACCCCCTACTTTGAGACAAGGTCCGATTTTAATAAACGCCCGGGCAATTAATGGAATAAATATGGTAGTTTAGATGTAAGTTGGGTTTTGGATCTCGATTGTTTTACTTTCAGGGTTGAAGTAACTGATCAACCACTCAGCAGACGTGGTATTTTGTCAACAGTCAATAGTTTGTTTGACCCTCTTGGATTTGTTGCTCCTGTAACTATTGTTGGTAAATTTAACTAACTTTGAGAGAATTAATGAGTGTTCAAAAAAGTTGGGACAATCCTGTACAGCCTGATATTGTATCCAAGTTTTTACCTTGGAGGGACTCATTAAAGGAACTCCGGGATATTAAAGACATTAATATTTGCGAATTTTATCTCCTTAAAAGCACAACAGTAAAATGTGCAATTTTAATTGATGTTCAGTTAGCATTCCTTTTTGTACCAATTATTTTTTCAAACCCATTTCCATTTGTCACAGCTTAGCGACCCACTGGCCTTCATGGCCCTTTTCTTTTATCCATGAAGGGATTTTGAAATTTATAATGCTAACACCTGGGCCTTCATGGCCTTCTTCTTTTATTCATGAAGGGATTTTGAAATTTATAATGCTAATACTAGTTACATAAAACAATTCCATCAATAACAGCTTTTACCGCTGTGTTGAAATCAGTGTTTATATTTTTAACACTTGACTTTTTATAATATATTCTTCAGCAAAAGGAGGATTGACCATCTGGAAAAAGAGTTTAAGGCTCTGAAAAGGCGTCTTCAGAACTTGGAGGCTAAGTCAGAGGAAGAAGGGAAGTCATCAGAGGTGGTCCCAGCTACAACAGTTGGAGGAAGTGAGAAAGAATAGGAAAGTGAACTGAAAGGCATCCCTCATATTTCATCTCACATATAAACTCCTTAATGGGCCCCACAGAGAGAAGACGCAGCTATCAGAAGCCAGTGGTCATAACGAGGCATCAGTAGCTATGGTCCACACGTGTTACAATTTTATTAACGGTTAGCAAAAGAGTTTTCAAGTGAAAGTCTTCTAATACGAACTTTTCCGGAATAAGTGCTTATTTATAAATCAAGAATTCAGGCATATTCTAATAGACAGGTACGTTTTGTTTTATATTTTAAAAAATAAATAAATAAATAAATAAATAAAAAGATAATTAATAAAATAATGGAATTTAATTTAAAAAACATAGATAATAAGGGAGTAACAAAATCTTTTATCACATTGTCCGCACATCACAAACAATGCAAAATTAATCGTTTGCATATCATGGACGATTAAATGCTAAATTACTTGTCCGAACACCATGGAAAAATTAAAATATACGTATCTGTGCACAGCACGGAAGACAAAGTTTCATTTGTCCGCATATCACGGACAACAAGAGTAAGCTTGCATAATTAATTTGACCAGTCCGCATACCACGGATGACAGTAATATTTTCCCTGCATACTAGGGACGAAAAACTGTATATCCCTGCAATATGGGAACAAAAGTCAAACAAATCAGTTCAGGCTTTATCCCGAACAAAATTGTTGTTTCGGTGCCACAAACATCAATGCTGTTTCGTAAGTTTAAGTTAATACTGGTTCAGGACAATGGTCACACGATAAAAACGTTTACACAGTATATATCAGCGTTTAAATATCTACTTCGCTGTTTGGTGTTTGAGATACAATGCGGCATAGGATCTATTCTTTAAATATATTTTTTTCAGCGCCATGGCAGAAAGCCAAGAACCAGGAAACAACTCAAATATATTTGAGAAATTTGGAACACCTGCCCAGTCTACTAACCAATTAGAAACCATTCAATCTGCAATAAAAAATCTGACAGATTCAATGACTGAAATGCGAGCAGAGGTTAGCTCGTTAAAAAGACCAGCGGGGGATAATGGCATTTCCCCAGACAAGTTCTAAGCGCCTTTGTTTAGAGGAAGAATCAAGTTCAGATAACGAAAGCATAGAAAATTTCTTCTCAGAACCGGAGGTCACCGAAGGGGTTGAAGAAGACGAGTTTTGCCTGTTAGATTTTTTTGAGGATGACACCAAGACAGTGGAGGCAATTAGTGAGCAACTGGCGACGCTTAGCAACAGAGCCCTTGCAGCTAAACCCAAAGAGAAAAAAATCAAGGAACTTTTGAACTCTCATAAAAGGCCGAACAACAGAGTTTTTACAAGTTCCTGTGGTGAATGACCAGCTATGGCCACAATTACAACCACAGGTCAAAGCGCAGGACTATTTACTGCAAAAGGCACAGAAGAATTATGTGGCAGCATTAACACCAATTCTTAAAGCCATGGATGAGATGGGCAACCAAAGATAAAAGCATTGATGGGGGACGCATTTAAACTTTTAACAAATGCCATAGTTACAACATCTCAGGTGAGACGAGATAAAATAAAGAAGGAACACCTCCCAAGCTATAGGCCTCTGTAAGGCAGTTCCATCTGCAACACATCTGTTTGGCGACAAAATGGATGAAGAAATAAAGAAATTAAAAGAAACCAAACAACAACTTACAACAAAGAAGCCCTTTTTAGGGAAACGCCCGGGCATGCTTGCCCAAGTACCTCAGTACAGGCGACAACATGCTTCCTGGTTGCCGGGCAGCCAAAACTACAATCAACGTCAACATTAGTTCCTAAATTACAAATCAAAACAACAGAAAAAAGGACTCATCCAGTCAAGAACACAAAACAAGTAACGGGTCAAGTAAGTACTATTTGCAAAAAGCATTATCCTGTAGTACTAAATACTTCTGAAAATTTTCCGGCGGGAAAGACAAGTATTGTCATACATGAGTGGAGAAAAATTACCAAAGATAAATGGATACTACAAACAGTGAGTGGCTACCAAGTACAGCTTTCTGCCATTCCCTCTCAGTGTACTATTCCAAGACCATTTAATTTTAAAGAACACGAAAAACAAGCAATCCATTTAGAAACACAGCGTTTCTTAGATCAAGAGATAATTGAACTGGCAGACGAAAACTCGGAAGGTGAATACATATCGAACATTTTCACAAGACCAAAACCGGATGGACGTATTCACATTATTCTTAATTTGAAATCGTTCAACAGTAATTACGTGGACAAAGTACATTTTAAAATGGAAACACTGCAGTCGGTAATAACATCAATGAGGCAACTTTTTGGCAAAGTTGACATTTCTGACGCGTTTTACACAATACACATATATAAACCAGACAGACGCTATTTTCGCTTTGTTTTTGACGGCGTTCAATATCAATTTACTGCGCTTGTGATGGGATTCGCAAAAAGCCCTATGATATTCACAAAATTGTTGAAGCCAGTTTTTGCCAGTCTACGGGCGACGGGTAACATCAGTTCAATTTATATCGATGACTCATGTTTACAAGGTCAGACTTACTCAGCTTGTGAACAGAATATTTGTGAGACAGTTGAATTATTAGATAGGCTAGGATTTACGATTGCAATGAGCAAATCCATTCTTATTCCAACAAGAAAAATTGTATTCTTGGGATTTATTCTGTGCTCTACAAAAATGACAATTAAATTAACGACGGAAAAATGCGACAATATAGTAGGGCTTTGCAAAACCATACTTAAATACCGGCGAATAACAATTCAACAGTTTGCACAAATCATTGCAAAACTGGTTGCGGCAGCACCAGGTGTTACGCACGCCCCATTGTATATAAAACCTTTGGAACGGATAAAGGAAAAGGAATTGAAAAAACATAGGGGAAATTTTAATAGCTTTTTTACGATAAAGCATTGCATAACAGAACAGTTGCGGTGGTGGATTAACAAAATACATTCATGTTTCAAAAATATAACAACACCTGACCCAGACATTGTCATGTTTACCGATTCTTCGGGACTTATGTGGGGCGCTTACAATAAAACAGGAAATAAAAGAACAAATGGGTTCTGGTCGTCGGATGAACAAAAACTACATATCAACGTGTTGGAATTAAAAGCATGTCAAGCTGGACTTCTGTCGTTCTTTAAACATAGGAAAAACCTTCATATTAAAGTATACATGGACAACACTACGAGTGTATCATACATTAATAATTATGGCGGCAGAAAAAGTTCATTAAACAGAATCACAAGAGATATCTGGTTTTGGTGTATTCAAAGAAACATTATCTTATCAGCACATCATGTATGTGGGACAATGAACAGTACGGCAGACAAATTGAGCAGATCTGGAAATGAAGATCTCAAATGAACCTCGAAGGATTACCAAGATGATACTGATAAGGGTAAAATAAAGAAGAAGATTGTATGGGCTGAAATTGACAAGCACCTGGCTGAAGAAGGCTATAAATTCACACCAGACCAAGTTTGCTCCAGGTGGAAGACAGTCAATATATATATATATATATATATATATATATATATATATATATATATATATATATATATATACGAGTTACATTAAAATATAAGTATGGATATAAAGTCTCACAATGGAATAGCGCTTTGTTCTATTCTGTTGCATAAAATAAAATTTGGTACGAAAGTAATATGGTACGAAAATGCAAATTTTCTTTAAATAATAATCCAATAAAATCACAAAGAACTATTTAACATACAAAACGGATACAAAGGAAGCCAACAAAGGCATTATATCGCCGCTCCCTGCTTCATCCTCTGCCTCGTCATCTGTTTCCAGAAGCATTGTTAGTAATACACGGAAAGCCGCCATATTATTTCCGCTCTAGTTCCGGAGCAGCTACGTTCCATTCAGCTGCCCCACTCGGAGCACTCTTGGGGCAGGAATGGAAAGCACCCTATTTGACAGAACTTTGCAACTTGTTCTGTTTTTGTTTCCAGTGCAGACCAAGATCAGATGGCACTTCCATATACTGACTGACCATAGTCTGAACTGTTCACTATTTAGTCAGTAAATATTTTAAATGGTGCATGATTCTGAACTGAAAGATGGACCAGTCCATTTTAAGATACTCTGTATTTTATCAAAATTTAAAATAATAAAAATGGTTTCATATATGCTTATTTTCCTTCATGTTTTGTACTTTCAGCAAATGGATAGACTGTGCCTGAACCCAGAGGTACTGGCTTTGGGGCAAAGGTATAACCAGGAAATGTTGGGACATCATGGCCTAAGAATGGAGGATTACAACAGGACAATGCGGCACGCTGGATATAGAAACTTCATTCTTTGGCGCCATGGCAGACTTGGTGCAGGTGTCAGGCGGGTAATACCAAGTTGCTGTGTGACACGTATTAGAAGTGAATTTTCAAATCCACTTGGACAATACACAGGATTTCTACCCCATCGGTACCTTTAGTAAACAGACAGAGATGTGTTCTACTTTACACATATTTTTTATGTCTATGTTTTTAAGATTTTCTACTGATGGAAACCGAAGCTGTGCCTGATTACTACAGTATACATTCAGATACAATTTTACTGTATAAAACTGAAATTAAGAATCAGTATCATGCATAAAATTCTTTGGCAGATAAGAAACTTTATTTCCGCTCAGTAACTCTTACATTTTTCTTCTGTTCTTCACCAAACACTGTGAAAAATGTGTGTGACCATAACTTCTAAGTCAAATTCGTTAACAGTTCAAATTGGCCCAGACACCTCGGACTTGTGGTCCTTGACTTGTAACAGTGTACAGGTGTGTTATACAGGGCCATTATGCGCATCTTGTTTTGACCTTAGTTACTATTTATCTGGATAGGTCATCCTGTCATCCTGTTGAAAATCTGGAGACATCTCTTGTTATCAATCATGAACATTCTGGTTAAATAACCCCAGCAGTCAAACTGCAGCTTCTATATGCTGGGAGAAATTTGTTCTGACTCTGCCAGCAGTACAGATCATCTGATACATCAGTTAGGTCAGATCATGGCTTGCACTTTTGCTTTTAGTAAATGGTTCGTTATTTTCCTGACAATGATAAATGGTTCTGTTCAAACGTTTAAAACCGAGCAAATACAGTTGAAATATAAGCATGGTTAGGATAACAATTTTAGGATAACAATTATACATTTTGTCAAATGTTGATTGCTGTAACGGGTAAAGTTTGGGTCAGCTGCAGTCAAAATTGTCCCATGCAGGAGGCTGTCCCACCCATGGTTCATACAGAAATTTCATCTAAAAATTCAAAGACTTTTCCAGGAATTTCAAGGAAAAATATTGTTTTTCAAGGACTCATTTGATATGAATTATAAGCTCTGGAAAACTTTTAAAATGCGTAAAATGTGTATAAATCAGTAAAAAAACACATTTTAATATCCAATTGTACTCCGTCAGCCAACTTTGTTGAAACGAGCATTTCTTACCCGTTTTACCCATTTTAAAGCATGCTCACAAATAATATTGATTTCTATATGGGCGCAGCCATTGTTGATGATGTCACTAAAAGTCTAATAGTCAGATACCGGTGTCCGGTCAATAAATTTATCTCGGGGTGTGGAGGCCTGCCGAAAATCGCGATTGTACCAAAAAAAGTAAAATACTGTCAATAACATTTTCAAACAAGAGGGCCAAGATGGCCCTAAATCGCTCGCCTGAGAATCATTGCACAGAAACATAAAAATCAGGATGTAAGTTAGTAGGTCAAGGCCAAGATCATCCACGGTTAAAGATTTAATCTGCATGCAAAATAATCTAATGTTTCATTGTTGTAGCTGAACAGAACGTCTTCTAAGAACAGGCCCTGTGACCTATTTTTTACCCTGGATGACCCATATACAATCCCATCCTAGATTTTATCAAGACAAACATTCTGACCAAATATTAGGAAAATTGGAAGAAAAATACAGCTTCTATCGCATACACAAGCTTTTTCTAAGATTTGAGCCCGTGACCTAGTTTTTGACCCCAGATGATTCATATCAGCCTCAACCTAGATTTCATAAGACCAAGTTTCATAAAGATCCAATGAAAAATACAGCCTCTATCGCATGCAAAAGGTTTATCTAATATATGACCCCATGACCTAGTTTTTGAACCCAGATTACCCATATTCAATCCCACCCTAGAACTCATCAAGACAAACATTCTGACAAAATATTAGGAAAATCGAATGGAAAATACAGCTTCTATTTTATACACAAGGTTTTTCTAAGATTTGACCCCATGACCTAGTTTTTGACCCCATTTACCCATATACAATCCCAACCTAGATACCATAGAGACGAACATTCTGACCAAATATTAGGAAAATCAGATGAAAAATACAGCTTATATCACATACACAAGCTTTTCCTAAGATTTGACCCTGTGATCTAGTTTTTAACCCCAGATGACCCATAAACAAACACAACCTAGATCTCATCAAAACAAGCATTCTGACCAAATATTAGGAAAATCCAATGGAAAAGACGGCCTCTATCGCATACACAACGTTTTTCTAAGATCTGATCCCGTGACCTAGTTTTTGACCCCAGACGAAGTGCAGAAACAAGACCAGGAGATTTATACAAGTGACAGATGTTGTTGTTAATGTCTACAACAATCAAACCACATTGCAAACAACAAGCAGATCAGTAGTAACAGTGAGTACATTCTTTTAGAAAATATAGTTGCTCTGTCATATGATTGTTTATGTCACCTGCTGCAAAGTAGCTGTGACATACAGGTATCACTTCTCCATTGATAGTCTGTTTGTCACAAAACTTGTCCTGACTATTCGTCAAAAACTAGTGCTAAGACATGCACAAGTCTAGTTGTGCATGTCACGCAGATTTGTAGGTCACGGTCATATTCAGACTTGAAAGAAATTTTCATATAAGTACTTTCACTTGTCTGGTCAACAATTCTGTCATTCCTGGATTTTTTTTTAAATGGCTTGGCATAAATGTGTTGCAGACAATGACAACATCTTGTGCGTAAGAATCAGGTGTCCAGCTCATAGGTTAAGTTCACATTCAGGGCAAATGTTGGTTCACAATGACAGGTCTTGTTTTTCATGTAATTGTAAATGAAATCAGTTGATTGACTGATAGCTTTGAAATTAAAGGATGGTGGGTTAATTTTAGTCAAACAGAAGTATCATAAGATTTCATCTGGGTGCAGCCATTATCAAGTTGCAGAATTATAGATAAAGTTTTCTTTTAAAAAGGTATTACCAATTACTTTATAAATAAACCAGAAACAGAACACCAACCCGCCACCTTGTCAGAAGATACGCAACAAAATTATCTTCAGTCTGCTATTAATTGTATCTGTCGTGAGGAAGCCGAAATCATATTAAAACAGGCAAAGATGGGGACATTGAGGACTTCCAGCAGATGAACATGAAGGAATACATTCCTGTGTACGCAAGAAATCCGAAATTAATAATTTTTCAAGAACTGAAGGGTGTTTCTTATGAAAAAGTTGAGAGTGGCTATGGCACATATCTCACGATACCACACTCCCACATGGATGAATTTGATACCTTTGCCAAAAGTTTCAATTCCAAAAATATGTTTATAGGGACTTGGCTTTACTGTATTTCCTTCACTATGTTGTTCAGAAGGACTTGGGGGTAGTAGAAATAGAGGCTGTTAATGATCAAGTGTACAAATTGCCTGACGAGTTTGCTAGCCATCAGTGGAAAGAAAATATTTTGAAAGAGTTAAAGTCTTAAATCAAAGATTTCAAAAATGCCATTGAATTGAAACTTGATTTTATGTTTTAATGACGTTCTTTTTGGTAAGTAATGGCATAAACGCCAAATACCAGACAGACATCACAGTGATATGAGAAGACATTTTATTTTAAATATTTTAAATATGAATGTATGCTTATTATTGTATTCGACTTTAGAGAAGTCACTATACAGCATAATATGCATTCAGTATGCTGGTAGGTATAACATGCTGATGACTTGGAAAATACAGGATTGTATTTAACTTATTAAGGCAGAAAAGTTTGCTTTTTACAGAAGTGTTCTTTTTTTTTTCTTTTTTTATTTTAATCTCTGATAAGTATAGTTTTCTGGAAAAAAAAAAAAACACATTTCTTTACTTTTTCATTGCTTAACAGATAAAACAATTTGATCTTGACATAAATATAGTATGTTGCGCTGCATGTATAGTGGTAATATAATTTAGCGTTATTTTTATATTTCATAATTGTGACTTGCCAAACGTAGGCATTAAACAGATACTTTTATAATATTATAGTGCAATGAGTTCTTGATACCAAATGAAAACGCACCCAAGGAATCAATCACCAAAGACGTTCTTTGTATGACATCTCATTTTTTGTCATCAGTTTATCACAATAAATTTAAAAAAAAAAAAAAAATCATTTCTATTCGTGAAAAGTATTTGAATGGTGTGGAATACACAATTTATAAAAAAAGAAAAAATAATAATAATAACCACTAACTTCTAGCTGATGCTGACACTTGTACAAATTTTAAACAAAGAAGTCAAGAAAACAAAGTGTCAATAAAGTAACCTTACTTGTAATTAGTTTCTTTTATCAAATAGAATCCCTTAAGAACGTTCAAACAACAAAATTGAAAATGTTGCAGGCTTGGTACTGGTACTTGGTACTGGTACCACTAGCACCGGCTTAAGCAGAATTCAACATTTAAACATGGCAATGGTGAAATTTTGAATTTAGAAACATCCGCAGATGTGTTCATACGGCGGTTAACATGGAAACTTTTATTGATCAGTCACAAACAATTTACTGTAACAAGAGGGCCATGATGACCCTGGATCGCTCTCCTGAGTACTTTGCTTGAGAGTCTACCGTTAAGCAAACATCAGATGCAACATTACATTTTCTAACTGAAGATATTCAAAGATCTCATATTTTAAACAAAAAATCCATGGGGCAGAGGCAATTTCATGATAACAGCTTGTGAGGTGATTTAACTGAACCCATATATTGAAGAAAACCTGTTTTTAGCTCCAGTGGCCATCTCGTTCAGTGAGCTTCAGAACCGTTTAAGCAATTTTAAAGCAGGGGTATGTAAGGAACATTTCCGTGAAATTTGATGGAAAATTACCTTGCCATTGAGGAGGAGATGCTGTTTGATATCTTTTTTATTTTTAGCTTTTGCAGCCCTTATGTGCTATGGAGCAAAACGGTTTTAGCAATTTTAGAAAAGGGCAATATAAGAAACATTTCTGTCAAATTTGGTTTAAAATGGTCTAATGGTTTTGGAGGAGATGTCATTTGAAGCCAAATACTGACGAAAATCTATTTTTAGCTCTGGTGGCCATTCTGTTCAATGCAGCGGAACCATTTTAGCAATTTTAATACAGAGAGCTATGTATGGAATATTTCTGTGAAATTGGGTGGATATTCACCTAGCCATTTAAGAGATAATGTTGTTTGAATTTTTTTCTATTTTTAGCTTCTGCAGACCTTATGTGCAATGGAGAGGAAAGGTTTGAGCAATTTTAGAAAAGGGCTATATATGGAACATTTCTGTCACATTTGTTTTAAAATGGCCAAGTGGTTTGGAGGAGATGTCATCTGAAGCCAAATATTGACGAAAATCTATTTTCAGCTCTGGCAGCCATTTTGTTCGATGGAGCAGAACCATTTTAGCAATTTTAATAGCGGGCTATGTAAGGAACATTTCCCTGAAATTTGATGGAAAATCACTCAGCCGTTTAGGAGGAGATGTTGTTTTATTTTTTTTTCTATTTTTAGCTTTGCAGCCCTTATGATTGTGCATTGGAGCGGAATGATTTGAGCAATTTTAGAAAAGGGCATTATAAGGAACATTTCTGTCAAATTTGATTTAAAAAGGCCAAGTGGTTTTTGAGGAGATGTCACTTGAAGCCAAATATGGACGAAAATCTACTTTTAGCTCTGGTGGCCATTTTTTTCAATGCAGTGGAACCATTTTAGCAATTTTAAAACAGTGCTACATAAGGAACATTTCTGTGAAACTTGGTGGAAAATCACTCAGCTGTTCAGGAGGAAATGTTGTTTAAATTTTTTTTTTCTACTTTTAGCTTTTGCAGCCATTATGTGCAATGGAGCGGAAAGGTTAGAGCAATTTTAGAAAAGGGCATTATAAGGAACATTTCTGTCAAATTTGATTTAAATGTGGCTTTGGAGGAAATGTCATTTGAAGCCAAATATTGACGAAAATCTATTTTTAGCTCTGGCGGCCATTCTGTTCAATGCAGCGAAACCATTTTAGCAATTTAAATAGAGGGCTATGTAAGGAACATTTCTGCAAGATTTGGTGGAAAATCACTCAGCCGTTCAGGGGAAGACGTTGTTTTAATTTTTTTTCTATTTTTAGCTTTTGCAGCCCTTATGTGCAATGGAGCGGAAAGATTTGAGCAATTTTATTAAAGGGCAAATTATTAAGGAACATTTCTGTGAAGTTTGGTTAAAAACAGCTTTGTGGTTTAGGAGGAGATGTCATTTAAAGTGAAATGTTGATGACAGACAACTGACGATGGACGACGGACGCAATAGCTCACCCTGAGCATTTGCTCAAGTGAGCTGAAAAGTGCTCTTCATGTGATTTAGATGTGCAACTTGAATATTAAGATGCACTAATTATCATTTCCATGCAGGGCTACAATCAACTTTGAAAACAGTGAGCATGCATCCCTGAATGTCTCTGGTAAACCCAAACTATTCCGAAGCATGAAGCTTAAGGCCCATTCACTGAAGTAATCGGTACATCCAAAATCGCTACGTTTGTATGCATGAAGATTTTACAGCCATTAAGCATGTTCTTATGTACGTGTTTACCATTCTCATTTGCTTCAAAATACTCAGGATGGTGATACAAGAGGGCCATGATGGCCCTGTATCGCTCACCTGAACATGACTGCTTTTAACAAAGTTACTATGGACCTGGTTAATTGACCACAGATGACCCATATTCGAACTTGGCCTAGAAATTATTTAAACAATCTTTCTGACAAATTTCCAGGACATTTGGACTCAAAATGTAGCCTCCAGAGTGTTTACAAAGTTTTTCGATATTTGGGCTCTGTGACCTAGTTTTTGACTCCAGATGACCCATATTCAAAGTTGAGCTAGAAATCATAGAAGCAACCTTTCTGACAAATTTTCAGGTTATTTGGAATTAAAATCTTAACTCTAGAGTGTTAACAAGGTTTTTCCATATTTGGGGTCTGTGACCTAGTTTTTGACCAAAGATGACCCATATTAGTACTTGAGCTAGAAATCATCAAAACAACCTGTCTGACAAATTTCCAGGATATTTGGACTGAAAATGTAACTCTGGGGTGTTAAAATGGTTTTTACATTTTAGGGCTCTGTGATCTAGTTTTTGATCTCAAATGACCCATATCCAAATCTGAGCTAGAAATCATTGAAACAACCTTTCTGACAAATTTCATGGATATTTGGACTGAAAATGTAACCTCTAGAGCATTTACAAGGTTTTTCTACTTTTTTGCCATGTGACCTACTTTTTGGCCCCAGATAACCCATATTCAAAATTGAGCTAAAAATCATCGAAACAATCTTTCTGACAAATTTCCAGGTTATCTGGACTGAAAATGTTACCTCTAGAGTGTTAACAAGGTTTTTCCATATTTGGGGTCTGTGACCTAGTTTTTTTACCCCAGATGACCTATATTCGAATCTGAGCTAGAAATCATTAAAAAAACCTTTCTGACAGAACATGTGATATGATGTCATCAAAAAATGTACAACACTGTAGTAACTCAATTCATTCACAAATTTGACTGTGATAGTTATGTCATAGTTATGGTGTCATAATGTAAACAGTGATGTCACAGAGTTTTTGTAAAGGTCACGCAAGCGTTTTAGAAGTTCTTGGTAAATTACAGTTTACTGTACATTTTTTGGATGAAGAATAAAGCTGTAGATGGTGAGTATTCAATTATTTTTTTATTTTTTTTATTTTAGTAGTTATTTTTAAGGTCACACATACATAAACTAGAACTATCGCTGAATGCGATTCATACCCCCACCAATGTCCTTGACAGAAGACAACATGGAAAGGTGGTTAAGGGAATAACTTTAGTGGCACAAATACATATACATAAAAAGAAATTATCTCTGGTGAAAAAAACAAACAAATTGTACAGGTAATAGTATAAATATATGTTGTCAAATCATGTTCGAAACAGTTACAAATAACCTTTCATTTTCACAATGTTCTTACACAAACAAAAGCAGTGAAATTAAGAAAATAGCATAATTATGTCAAAATGTAATTAAGAGTGGAAAAACTCTGCATACAGAGCTTACTTCTGACCCTTTATATATTATATAGTTTCAAGTGAATATTTGTTCTGGTTTCAGAAACATTTAAGTATTAATGGTTATATCAGAACATTTTCTAAGCCTAAAAGGGGCATAACTTGTGTCATAATTCAATGGAATTGTAGAATTTTCGTCATCTGAGCTTGCTTGTAACCATTCATTTAAATTTTAAGTTTCAAGTAAATATCTGTTCTGGTTTAAGAAATATTATAATAAATAAATTTAAAGACATAAAAATGAACTTAACTTTGTCAAAATACAATACAATGTTATCCCCCCCACTTTTTTTAGTTATGAAACTTGACCTGCATATCTTACTTGCAACACTTCGTATATATTTGAAGTTTCAAATGATTATCTGTTCTAGTTTTAGAAATATTCAAGTACATGTTAAAATTTCAGAACATTTTCTAAGTCAATTTTTGACCTTCAAGTGTGGCCTTGACCTTAAGCTGGCACAAGGGTAAGATGGGTTCTTTAGAAATATTCAAGTACATGTTAAAATTTCAGAACATTTTCTAAGTCAATTTTTGACCTTCAAGTGTGGCCTTGACCTTAAGCTGGCACACGGGTAAGATGGGTTCTGCACATTGCCCAGTTGGGGTGAACATTTGAGTCAAGTTTGAAGAAAATCCTTCCATTAGTATAGAATTTATAGAGCGGACACGACATATTGTCTAGTATTGATTGTAAGTAAATCAAAAGACTTAAAAAGGGGCATAACTTTGTCAAAATGCAATACAGAGTTATGAAACTTGACCTGCATATCTTACTTAAGATACCTCATATATCTTTTAAGTTTCAAGCAAATACCTGTGCTAGTTTCAGAAATATTCAAGTACATGTTGAATTTTAAGAACATTTTCTAAGTCAATTTTGACCTTCAAGTGTGACCTTGACCTTAAGCCGGCACGAAGGTTACATGGGTTCTGCACATAACCTTGTTGAGTTGAACATTTGAGTAAAGTTTGAAGAAAATTCTTCCATTAGTATAAGATTTATAGAGCGGACAGGGCATATTGTCTAGTATTTGAGTGTATGTAAATGTGAAGACTTAAAAAGGGGCATAACTTTGTCAAAATGCAATACAGAGTTATGAAACTTGACCTGCATATCCTAATTGTGACACCTCATATACATCTTAAGTTTCAAGCAAATGCGTTTTCTAGATTCAGAAATATTCAAATACATGTTAAAATTTAAGAATATTTTCTAAGTCAATTTTTGACCTTCAAGTGTGACCTTGACCTTAAGCCGGCAAAAGGGTAACATACGTTCTGCACATCCCCTTGTTGAGGTGAACATTTGAGCCAAGATTGAAGAAAATCTTTCAATTAGTGTAGGACTTACAGAGCGGACACAACATAATGTCTAACATTTGATTGTCTTATATTTGACCTTCAATTGTGACCTTGACCTTGAGCTGACACATGGGCAACATGGGTTCTGCACATCCCGTTGTTGAGGTGAACATTTGAGCCAAGATTAAAGAAAATCTTTCAATTAGTGTAGGACTTACAGAGCGGACACGACATAATGTCTAATATTTGATTGTTTGATATTTGACCTTCAATTGTGACCTTGACCTTGAGCTGACACATGGGCAACATGGGTTCTACACATCCCCTTGTTGAGGTGAACATTTCAGCCATGTTTGAAGAAAATCCTTCAGTTGGTATAGGATTTATAGAGCGGACACATTAATGGAGACGGACGGAAGGACCGACCAACGGACCGACGCGACAAAGCGACATAGCCCCCCCATCCCACATTTGTGGTGGGGGTATAATAAGATTAATAGGTGTTAGATTGTCATCCACTTTTATATGTTTGTATTTGTTTCTGGGGGGGGGGGGGGGGAATGGGTTAATAGGCAGGACTGATGCGGAAATTTTCACGCACAGGTTGGGGATCAATTTATGCATTTCAAAAGTATGAGGGGAAAATAAAATTTTGTGATAGTGTGGTGGAAGTTTGCTCTAATTATTCAGAATTTTGAAATATTTTGTTTTTAGAATTATTGGTCTTAACTGTTGGAAATTTGAAGATTAAGCTATATATTATAATGATGATTGTGTATAAATAAAAATGCACTACAACAGAATCAATTTATTTACCAAATTACAGTTGGTCTGTGTTTGGCTCATCAGGCTTTCTTCATGATAGTATTAGTTTTTATTACAATAAAACTTTCATCAATGGTTTCAGCAAAGTAGACCATGCTGCAAGCATCGAGTCACCAGGGAAGTGAGAAGTTAAGAGGAAGAGGTAGACAGTGTATGGCCAATTCTTTGTGTGCCATAATTGATGGACTCCACATTCCCCCATCAAGATGGACTCAAAAGACAATGGATGACAAACTTTGCCATGATGGCCCTGTATCGCTCACCTGAGTATGACTGCTTTTAACAAAGTTGTTATGGACCTGGTTAATTGACCCCACATGACCCATATGCAACCACTCTGACTAATTTCCAGGATATTTGGACTGAAAAAATAGCCTCTAGAGTGTTAGCAAGGTTTTTCGATATTTGGTCTCTGTGACCTAGTTTTTGACCCCAGATGACCCATATCCAAACTTGAGCTACAAATCATCAAAACAACCTTACTGACAAATTTCCAAGACATTTGGACTCAAAATGTGGCCTCTAGAGTGTTTACAAAGTTTTTCGATATTTGGGCTCTGTGAACTAGTCTTTGAACCCAGATTACCCCTATTCGAATTTGAGCTAGAAATCATTGAAACAACCTTTCTGACAAATTTTCAGAATATTTGGACTGAAAAGTGGCTTCTAGACTGTTAACATTTTTTTTTTCTATTTTTGGGCCCTGTGACCTTGTTTTTCACCTCATATTACCTCTATTTGAATTTGAGCTAGAAATCATTGAAACAACCTTTCTGACAGATTTCCAGGTTATTTGGACTGAAAGTGTTAACTCTAGAGTGTTAACATGGTTTTTCCATATTTGGGCTTTGTGACCTTGTTTTTGACCCTAGATGACCCATATTCGAACTTGAGCTGGAAATCATCAAAGCAACTTTCCTGACAAATTTCTGAGATATTTAGACTGAAAATGTAACCTCTAGAGTGTTAACAAGGTTTTTCTATTTTTGGGCTCTTTGACCTAGTTTTTGAACCCAGATGACCCATATTCAAACATGAGCTAGAAATCATAGAATCAACCTTTTTGACAAATTTCCAGGTTATTTGGACTGAAAATGTTACCTCTAGAGTGTTAACAAGGTTTTTCAATATTTGGGCTCTGTGACCTAGTTTTTGACTTTAGATGACCCATATTCGAACTTGAGCTAGAAATCATTGATACAACCTTTCTGACAAATTTCAAGTATATATGGACTGAAAAAGTAGCCTCTGGAGTGTTTAACAAGGTTTTTCTATTTTTGGGCTCTGTGACCTAGGTTTTCAACCCAGATAACTCATGTTCAAACTCGTCCGAGAAATTAATGAGACAAACATCCTGACCAAGTTTCATGACAATTGAGGCAAAACTGTGACCACTAGCGTATTAACAAACTAATTGTGGACAGAGGGACTGATGACGGAAGACGGACAAAAGGTGATCAGAAAAGCTCACTCTGTCACTATGTAACAGGTGAGCTAAAAAGGTGACAAACTTTATCTTGAAGTTAGCACAGAATCAGGCAATACATACTGGTAAACTCATACCCCTTAAAGCTAATTCTAAGCACACTGCTATGGGAAGTTTCTTTCATGGAACTTTAGAGAGAAACAATCTTGAGTGAACATCCTTTCTACAAAGTTGAAGATGCTTTGCATGTCATTTTTCAACAAGACACTGCCAGTTGTATTTTCACAATGGGCAGCAACCAGCCTTACTTTTCATGTGCTATGATGAAAACTGAAAATACGTTCTAGTTCTATGATCCCCATAGTTGATGTACAACAGGGATGGCTACAGGAGATGGCTTGGCAACAATGACAGTTCATGAAAATGTCAAGAACATGTCTTTATTCATTAAGCAGTTCGCTAAAACAATATGTCCAAGTTGTACTGATATGCCTTTTGAAATTGTCAATCTGGAAGTTAGCTGTAAGCAACCAGGAATAGATCAGGCTAGTGACACATACTCGGACTTTTCTGGTTTGAGTGACAGGGAGATAACATGTAAATATCTTGCTGAAGAAAATGTTAAAGCAGTTATGGAGATGGATTGTTCAGATGTTTCAGATGTCAGCAGTGCTTTTCTTGATGACAGTGATGACATTTGTGGAGGTAATGATGAAAATATTGATGATCATAGTGTTGATTCTTCTCTTTGTTGTTCAGTTTTAGTTGATGTTTCAGAGGGAATGACAGTACAAACTTATTGCAATCCTTTGATGCTGATGGACACTGATTGATCCTAATAGCTCATCATAAGCCTATGGCTCAGGTGAGCTAAAAAGGTACTTACAGCACTTTTGAAAAATATGTGTAACTAATATCTTATAAAACCTTTTTTAAAATATTACATGCAAAGGTATCACCTATTCTGTTATATGGTTCAGAGTTAGAGGTATTGTAGCCACATGTTCACACTTAGGCTTGTAAGAGATTTATGAATGCTTGTTTAAAAGCAAGTAATCCTGCAGGGCTGGGTGATTGTGCTAGATTTCCTATATATCTCAGCTTCTATACGATGTGTAAAATTTTGGATTCATATTTTGAATAGGTCTAGCAATAGATATGTAAAACAAGAGCCACCGCAAGTGGGAGCCAAGCTTCACTTTTTCCTATTTCCAAAGGCAAACACATAAGAGGAAGCACATTATGGTGAAGGGATTTCAAATGAAACTCTTCATTTTTATAACATTTTGCTACACTTCTTGTTTGTCATTTTCCTTGTGACTGAACATAAATGAGGCCAAAACAAAATAATATTGTGGTTCCGGTAACCCAACCGACCCTATCATTTTGTCCCCGACCCTAAATTATTTTATAGCATTTCTTGCATCATCGGCCGAATCGACTATTTTCCCGTGTACGGTACAGAACGGTACGAGAATCAGCATAACCTAATTTCATGAATGTGTACTTCTTACGATCTGTGCTGGCAAAACAATTTTCGAGGAAAAAAACATGGAAAATGGCATGTTCGACAGTGACTGTTCTGGCAATTACATTTGTCAAGTGTCGGCACATGGACAGAAAGAATGTAATGAAAACTGTGCCGCATCATCGCCTTATCAGCGAGGTGTATTCTGAGGTGCATGACGACCTAAGACAAGTCGCCCTTATGGCAAACAGTAATAAGTAAAATACTGTTCAAACACTTAAAAAATTAATCCATTTAAAACGCCCAAAACTCCCTGACTTCGCCTTTATGAAGCATCAAAGCGACATCAACTTCGCTGAAAACGTTTCATCTGCCGACGACAATAACTTGCTAAGCTCCGGTTATGGGCGGAGCTTATACTCGGAAACGGCATCAATACATACTACCTTCTAAGCATTGGCCAATCAGAGCGCAGTTTACTACTTTCATTTATTTAATCTTGTGTGTTGACACTCGATACACAATAAACACAGTTAGCCCTCAACAGGTGTTGAAATGGGTCAATAATGTAACTCGATGTACACCGAGTAAAAAACTGTTGTGTACAACAGACTCTACAAATCTTAAAAGTCAAGCAAACTATGTCTTAACAAATTAATTGAATGTTTAATTTTAAAGGCAAAGGGTTAAACATCAATGGTTTACCACTGTGATTCTAGCCTTTGAAACAGTGTATGAAAATGGAAAAAATACTTCTTGGTATTTTTGTTTTAATTCTCGGATTAATTTATAAGAAAAACTCCAGTAGATTTAAGACAAGCTTAACAAATTGAAAGAAACCAATTCCAGCAAACATTGAGTTCATTAAACATGAAGCAGCGAATAAAAATCTCGGATAAATTCTGTCTGTCATATATTTCCGCGACCCCGACGTATTTAAGTATTTTGTAGAAAACGGTGTCTTGGAGACTCTTTATACAGCAAATTCACAACATTCAATTGATTGATTAAGATAAGTGGTACTGATTTGATTATAAGTACCTGTTTTTCATTTTAACAAATTCTTTTTCTCTAAGACTTGAATAGTTCTGTTGTGGTTAGAAATCAACAGTTAAAATGAATCAACATAATTTACATCTGAAAATTGTAAATTTTAAAAACTGTTTGTAATTTTGTTCAAAAAAAAATCTGGTTAAACTGGAAACACATCCCAGACTTTTCACAAAAAAGTTACTGAATTTGGATGCCACAGATACAAAAGTTTTTAATAATTAGTTGAATAAAAATCACTCCATATATTTGCTGTCTGTCATTGTCATTCACAAATGGAACTGGCACTGCCAGTGCTAACTTCTCCCAGGAGTCTTCTGACTTCTCCCAAATCTTGCCTTGGAGAGAAGTCACTTCTACCAAAATTTTGACCCTAGCGAGAGCCCTGCATTTTTATCTGAATATCAGGAACTGCTTAGTTGTTTTTTTTTATTGTGAGATTAAAATCATTTATTTGTGACTGTCTTTTTATTCCAGCGAACATGTTTAATACTGTCAGATTTTTCTGTGTTCTGGTGTAACAATTAATATAATGTATGTTGGCGGTATCCTATTCATCTATTCATATTTAATAATTGTCCAGTTTTAGCCAAAATAAAATATTTTTAAAAAATAAAATATTTTTCCTACCTACCTACCCTATTTTTTTTCAGCATGTTACCAGAACCACATTATTTTTTTTTTTTGGCCTGAGGTGTAAAGTAAATCTATCTACCATTATTAACTGTACCTGAAGAACAAGAACAAGTTCATGTGAATGAATGCTAATTTTATACACCTGCTTTGTTTTCTACCAGAATGGCAAGCAGAGTTCCAGAACTTGAAGAACAAGTAAGAGAGGTTCACCTCAAAAATGCAAAACTTCACACCAAAGTCTACAAATTAGAGGAACAAATCATGTCATTGATGGATCAAAAATTAATGACAATGGAGCAGAGACTGTTTATTGTCAGGAAGAGAAGAGGTAGTTGAAGAAGGAGATCGATGACTTAAAGAGAAGGATTGGAGTAAGGCCTAAAAAACAATACTCTTGTTTCTGGTGACCCGACCGACCATACTTTTTTACCCCCGACTGCAACCCAGTACAGATAATACCGCGTATTAGCCACACCTTGTGGTAGATGACAACGATATTTTTATTCGTAAAATTCTCATCGCCTTTCTACGTTACAAAATGGCGTCGCCCATGTCGGCGAGATGCCTGCTGGCAATTGGGTTGGAAAAATGTGATCACTTTGCCGGGGCGTCTGAAATCAAACTTGTGGATACCCTAAAAACTTGGCCGACCATGAATAACCAACATTCTAACAGGAAGCAACAGATGAATCCCCAGCAACGTCACTTGATACTTGGTGGGTGAATGTTAGTAAAATAAAAACAGTTCTGGGCAAACAACACTTTCCAACACTCTTCAATGTTGCAGTGACAGCTTTGTCGATTCCGTATTCCAATGCAGATCCTGAGAGATATGCTTTTCCATGTTGCGAAAAATACAAACAGATTACAGGGGTAACCTCAAGAGATCAACGATAGCGGCACTATTATCTACAAAGATTAATTCTAATTCATCCTGCCATGACTTCGAACCCAACAAGGAAATGTGTCTTCTTTTTATACTCGTTGATGTAAACATGACAAACAGTAGTTATATAGTGAAAATAAAGGGAGGTAACTAGGAAATCGCATGTCTAAATATCAGACTTCTGAAGCAGGCAAATTATCAGTTTATAATTTATAAATGGACACTAAGATTCAACCATCTTAAAGAATGTTTTTGAATATGGTATGAGTATATTCATTAACCTAAGGAAAGATTTATTTAAATTTTTTATATAAAAATTTAAGTGTATCTGAATGAGCTCTCAAGCAGAAATAAAAGGGAGGTAATTCATGTATGATAATTTTTTAATTTTTGACTATTGAAACTTCTGTAGATATCGAAATTTATTTTGTAGAGTAAAATAAGTAATTTAATTCTGCAATTAGAAATAAAAAGCAAAATCATTAGATTATATAACATGCTGGAAATGTAAAATCTTAATTATACATAAACTTGTTTCATTTGCCTGATTGTTGTTGTTACACTAGGTTGAATAAAATACCATGTTTGAAGTCAGAAACATGTTTTTTGGTATTCGTTTTTTACCCTGTTGTGATAACCAAAAACCCGGCGATTTTCCACAAATCTCACATTAATGATCCAACCCTAAACGGCATGTATGCCCCTTTTCATCTAGGATATTTCCGTTAATTATTTGCTTAAAGGTGTATTGGTAAAGTGCTTCTGTTGTATTTCAGGATCAATAATCTCGCTATAGTTACAGGTCTTGTACTTGATATTTTTTTTTTTCTTTTTCAAGTACATGCATGGAAAGTTCCAATGGCCAGACTGGATGACTGGTTTTTCTAGTACAAATATTTAGATCGCTTGACCTGCATGAATTAGTTAAAAGTAGGGATGGGAACTAATACTAATATCAATTATTATATTCAATATTTGAATATTCGTTGTTTTTTCCAGTTCAGTCAGTTATCCGAATTTTGGTATCCGAACATTGGTACTGTTTTATCACCTGTACATTGTCGGGGGAAACGGTTATGTATTATCTAGAAATGGCGTAGAAATGGCTTGTTTTATGGAAGTTTTAAATACTTATTAAGTGATTGGCAATTTATAGTATATTACATTCATTAAAACCGCGTGAAATAAGTCCAAATACGAGAGGGGTGCATGTTGTTGTTTTATTTCTTTTTTTTTCCATACAACTTATTTCAGTATTGTTAAGCGATGATCAAACATTCTTACATTTATAAAAATCAACAATGCTTTGTTTAAAAAAAAAATCATTTTAGAATATTCGAATTTGATTTTCAGATTCGAATATTCGGTTAATTTTCGAATATTCGAATATTCGAACATTCGTTCCCATCCCTAGTTAAAAGAGTAGCATTAACTTCTTAGAATTTCTCATTCCATGTGCAACACTACATTTTAGTTCCGCTGATATAGACTTTCTGTTTGTTAAGGAACTTTGTAATGCCACTCGTCTGTATTGGTCTGTATTGGTTGGATCTCACTGAGTGTAGACTGTCAACTTTGTGTTTCCTTCCGTTTCTGACAAACATTGAAATACTTAATCTATCAGAATGTAGAAATTTGGTGAGTGAAGATTCTGAAGTGATTTCATCTTTGCATAAATTGGACCAACCGTATCTGTCCTTCACAAACATTATGCCCGAAGTAATTGTGAGGATATGTGAACCCATGACATTAACAGTTCTGGATACATCAGGCATCCCTTTAAATATTCAACATTGTTCCAGAATACTACAACTAGAGTTGTTGTTTTTTCACTTAACACTGGAGAGTCAAGAGGATGAAATTGGCTAAAGGGATTAGTAGCAAGACATTACAAAAATCTGTCTTTACATATTTCAAGACAAGAATGTTTTCTAGGGGAAAAAGTCCTGGTTAAACTGGCCTTGAAAAAACAGTCAGACTTTTTATCAGACACTGATAAATCCACATGAGGGAGTAGAAGTTTTATTATTCAGGGAAAAGAAATAAAGGAACACCCATCCACAAGCTCCGAACAAGATCGATCAAATGAAATTGCAGAACTTACTTCTGATAAGATTATAACCAGGACAGATCCTCTTCCTATGAGGGACATTCCTGATAACAAATTATCTCCCTTACTCAGATAACATTAAAGGTAGACCAAATAGCACATTGGTCCTTTCAGTTGGAATCCTCTGACTTTATCCTTGTTTCTTACTGTGATGGTCTAGACTTTTAGTTGTGAAATTTGTCACTTATATATTAAATAAAAAGTTAGGATTATCAAAGAACAAAGATAATGGTGTTAACAAAACATTGCTAAATTTATAGTGTAATCTTACTACCACTGTTGCAAATAATTAGGTTTAATTATCACTATATCAAAAGAGAAAATGGCGATAAAAGCTGAGGAGTCCAAATGAAAGGACCAAAGTAATATCAGAGAGTATTCAGGGTAGACAATCAACTAATGTCCCCCATATTGAGACAAGCCTTTATAATGATGATAAACCATTCATCGCAACCAAAGTTGATATTAATAACAATGAAGACTTGTGCGACAGTGATGAACATTCTGATATATCCGTAGACTATGATAACGATGTGCGGGACCCAGAATGGCAACCCCCGGAATCTCAAAGTTCTGACACTGATGATTACAACATTGATAACAATGAAATCGACCATGAGGAAGTGATAGACGTTGTTGTTACTGAAAATAAAGGTTGAAAACGAAAACAAGAAGAGGCTCATTTCATGAAAGAAATTCAGAAAAAGAAATGAATGAGAGGTGAGCAGTATTTAGGAGTGGTAAAAAATAAAGATTTGTGGGTAAAAACTTACTGTGCTGAATGTGCTGAAAGATTGCTATGTCCAAGGCATTGTGTGTGTAACAAAACCAGAAATACGAGACAATGTCAAAAAATAGAAGACGAAGACAGAATGATGATTTTTGAAAATTTCTGGAAGAATATGGATTGGAAAGAGAAAAAGCTATACTTGATAAACCACGCTGAAAAGACTGACATAAAAGAATGAACCACAGAATAACCCTAATGCTAGTAGAAGAAACTTTACTTATACAGTCGGCATCGTACTTGCGGCCACCTTTATTAAGCGACTTTTTTATTAAGCGGCCGCATAAAATCCCTCCCGATGATTTTTACTATATAATTTAATTCCATTAAACGACGATTTTATATCGCGGCCAGCGGCCACTAAATGTCGGCCCAAATGTACGAAATTACGTGTTAAAGTATCTATTAAACGGCCGTGACAAACAATCGGCCCTACGGGCATTCTCACCTGTTTAATCAGCGAGAAGGTTTGGTGTGTACAAGCAAACAAACAAATATTTTTCATGGTCATTGGTTTTAGAAAAGTGTTCACCAAAATCGCCAATTACTTTATCAATATATGTATTTGTCACAGTAAATGTCAAGCCATCATCATGGCGACACCATCAAAAAGAAAAGTTTTAACGTTAGACGAACGAATATTAGTGATTGAGCGGTCAAAAACAAAAAGTACAAGAAAAATTGCAGAGGAATTTAAAATAGGAAGGACTCAGGTCCAAAATATTTTAAAAAGGAAAGCCGAACTAATGACTGACTATGAAAATAATGCCCCTGGTGACAGGAAGCGAGTGCGCAGACAAACGGGAAATGAAGATATAAACGATTTAACATTAGCTTGGTTTAAAGATGCTGTATCTAGGAGACTGCCAGTGTCTGGTAAGCGAATTTAAATATTAAATTCTAATTATTCCGATAATTTTCAAAAACAATATTTTATATAAGCATGTTATTACTGTTTACTAAAAATAATGCCGATAGCGACAGATATTAAGTCGTGATTAATTTAGTGTTGCCAAACATTAATGTATTTCCGGTTTATTTCCTTGTTTTGATTTTTTACGGATAAAATGTAAGCATACGGAGAATGTTGTGGTTCAGGTAGGTCTAACTTTTATTGATTGTTTGTTTTAGGACCCCTAATTATTGAACGGGCCATGGCGTTCGCTTCTGAGGTGGGAAATACAGGAGATGTGCATGAACATATTAACAATATAAGACAATATGCTTTGTTTCATGGTCACAATGACCTGCTAGATAGTATTATGTGCGTAGATCACATTTTCACACACATTTCTACTACAAAACAAAACAAACACGTATTGATGACTTTTTTAAAAAGGCATAATTGTGATTATGAAAGTGTAATACATACATGATATAGTATACTGTTTCTGTTGTTATAAAACATGTTGTTATATCAATGACTTGTAGTATTTATATGGAACCCTGTATTTAATCTCGAAATTTTCCTGAATTCTATTGAGAGGCCACTTTATTAAGAGACCACTTTTTGGCAGTCCCTTGAGTGGTCTCTTAATACAATTTCGACTGTAGATATTATTTGACAAAATCAAGTGAAAGGATCCCTGTATGTAAGAGTATGTTTACAACAACATTAGGTATAGGAGAAAGAATGATATATAACTGGCAACACGACTCCGATAGTGGCATTCCAAACAGTGTTAAAAAAGGTTATCGGTGTGTTAATAAAGAATTCAAGAAGCGTGAAGAATCAGCCAGAGATTTCCTTACAAAAACTAGAAATGGGTTTTTGATTGAACAAAAACATATCTCTCCCCCCAGTCAGTTGCTGCAGGCAGTATTGAGTCAGACGATTGTAAAATTTGACATTTAACCTCCAAGTGTGACCTTGACCTTGAGACACTACACCCGCAAAGTGGTTTCTGCATGTCGCCTTGATGAGGTGAACATCTGACCCAAGTTTCATAGAAATCCTTCAAGGGCTTTGGAAGATACAGAGCGGACACGATTTTGTGGCATTTGAAATTTAACCTCCAAGTGTGACCTTGACCTTGAGACACCACACCCACAAAGTGGGATCTGCACGTCACCTTGATGAGGGGTACATCTGACCCAAGTTTCATAAAAATTTATTCATATTCACGGCATGCAAGATCATGTAAATAAAAATCAGTACATTTATCCTCGACTGGCTGTCTTAGCAAGAAAGTATTTGGCTAAACCCGCCTCGTCTGTACCGAGCGAGCGAGTGTTTAGCTTAGCTGGGAGTTTAGTTAGAAAGAAAAGATCAAGATTGAACCCAGCATTAGTTGACAGTCTAATTTTTCTCAAGGTGAATATGGACAAATACTGGTGATAACTTGATAATTTCAAGAATGTACATTATTTTACAGCAAATTTTCCAGCATGTAACTGTTGTGTATCAGTGCCTCCGCTGTCGATCGCCAATGTCGTCAATGGCGGCAAAATTTTAAAAATGGCTTCAAATGTTCCCAATTGGCGAAAATGAGTGGCGCCAACATATTTATTTGTTTATTTTGGTTAATGTTATAAGCAGCAGAGACTGGTTTACACTTTGCAGTACATGGTAAACCGAGCACAATAAAAAAATCAATAACCGCTCAAAATCATATTTGTATATTGTAATGGATGTCAAAATTTGTTCAGAGCATGTTGCCTACAGCGATTCTAACAGGTATATGTGTCTTAGTTTATTATTGTTGATGTGTGAAATCATCATTTAATGGTAAAAGAGGACTGCTGTTTAGATTGTCACACCCGCTACAAAGACAAATAGCGTTATATCAAATACGAAAAAGACCGACCTCATTGTAATAACACTGAAAAATTGTAATAATTAATAGACGCTATTCACGCCTCGTTTTGAAAAAATCCAAAACGAGGCTCTTAACGCAAGAGGATTCCCTATAGAAAAATGGCGTCACGGAAACCTTTAGGCGATCCCGGATGGACAAATAATTTATCGATTATTCCAGAAATTTCAATAAGTGATGTTGTGACAATAATTCAGAAACACTCTAAAGTTCCAACAAAACACCTTGACAAAGGCTACAGATTTTTCCATGGATCGTATGTGCACAATATTGAAGGTAAATCAGGAGGTCAATGACCTGTGATGATTTTGTTGTTAAAAATAGATTGCATTTAGTCATCCGCTTAAAATAAAACTATGCTGTATTGTCAACCTGTCATGTACATTCTTTGTGTTACGCATAATATTTAAACTCTACACAGGATGTAAATTTACCCTGGATTAAATTTTTATAGCTTTAGGCACACAAAAAGTGTTTTATCACAATGAATATTTACAGCGACACTTAGAAGTCGTGAGATAATAACTTTAGATATGATTGACACTGATAAATACATGGAAAATTACTGATCTACTTTCAGTGAAAGTGAACAAAGGAGGTTGCTTTGTCAGAGGAAAATGTTTCCGGTCTATGAAAAAAAACGAATCTCCATGGTCATTGCATGTAAGTTGACTGTTGCTATTCTGTATTTGTAAACAGTAGTATCTAGATCAATCAATAAAATTTGATTTAAAGATTGTTGAGAGTGGCCTCCTAGCTGACAAGGTCTGTTGGCACTCAGCCCATGGCATGAATATTTGTCGAACATCAGCATGCATATGTTAATATATAGAAGAGTTCGTCCTGCCGGGAATTGAACCCAGGACCTATTGAATCAACCGCATTGCTAAAGTATTAACCAGACTGGCCTAAGAGCTGACAAGGTCTGTGGGCACTCAGCCCATTGCATGAATATTTGTCGAACATCCGCATGCATATGTAAACGTGTACAAGAGTCTGTCCTGCCGGGAATTGAACCCATGACCTATTGAATCAACCACATTGCTGAAGTATTAACCCAACAGCAAGGCTGTTTACACTTATAATTTGATGACATGATAAATTGGTAATGGCTTGGATGCCAATGACTGTTTTAAGAATATTATTTATTAACTTTATTTTGCAAATATTAAATTTTGTATGTTGTTGAAATAAAATGATTTTAGCTCATGAAAACAAATTTTTCATTGTTTTCCAGATATCCTTGTTGAACACAAAAGAAATTGAAAGCCAGTATTGTGCATGCTCTGCAGGAAAAGGCTCATGTGCACATGTGGCTGCCCTTGTTTACCAACTTGCACACTTCAAGACTCTTAAAATGAAATCTGTTCCAGATATTGTTTCCAAAACTTCCTCTCCACAACAATGGCAAGTGCCGCCAAGAACTCATGGGATAGTACCACGACCACTCTCGGATGTCAAGTTTGTTAAACCAAAGTCAAAGAAAAATGAAAAGTCAGAGCAATGTGTATGTAGCACACTGTATAACCCGATAAACACATCATTTCCAGATATTGACTTTATGAAGGGATTACAGGAAATTGTATCAAGTTCAGATAGTATCCAGTTTAACCAAGTGTTGCCAGACAATTTTGACAGTGTTGAAAGAAAAATCAGTGCATTTGGTAGTGTGTTACAAGGAAGTTGTTTGGCACATCAGTTGCCAGAACCCAGTTCTGATGGCAGTATAACGCGTGTTCCAGAAGGACCTGAATTCCCAAAACTGCCAATTTCAACTCATGACTTGACCCGTACATATGAGATTGTGTTAACTGAAAATGAACAGTTGTTTCTTGACGGCATAGCTGTGAGTCAGGAGCAAGCAGAGGAGTTAGAGGAGCTAACACGTAAACAAAGTGATTGCCCAGAATGGCACAACCTCAGGAAAAAACGTCTAACATCATCAACCTTCAAAGACATTGTTATCCGTAAAAAAGATTTCGATACATTGACCAATAGGTTGACATCATCCCGTAAAGTGCAGACTGCCGCAATGAAACATGGCATTGAAAACGAAGCTACAGCAGTGCTTGAATATGCTACGCATAAAAATGTGAATATAAAACCATGTGGCTTTGTAATAAATCCTGATGCTCCCTTTCTTGGATCTTCACCAGATAGGATTGTTTACGATCCAAACGAAATATGTCCATTCGGTGTGTTAGAAGTTAAATGTCCAGTCAAAGAGTCGTACACTGAAGCCCAGTTTTTGAGTGAAAACACCGATGGTTCTTATAAACTGAAACATTCACATGCTTATTATTTACAAGTCATGGGTCAAATGGCACTCACAGGCCTAACATGGGGTGATTTTTGTGTGTGGACACAAAATGACATGCATATCGAAAGGATTTACTATGACAAAGATGTATGGTTTCAAACGTATGAGAAACTGTGTGTTTATTATTTTGACCATTTCATGAAAAAGTTTGTATAAACGACAATGTTCAGTGACCACACTTAACTGTTAGCGTAAAATAAAACATGCTTGTAATTTCTGTTCATTACACCAGATATGTTGGGACTGGTATGATCCAAGCTACAGCCAAATAACTGAATGTATTTATCACTCATTTTCATTATAATTGAAAATTAAAAAAGTATGCTTGATATTTAAATCATCTCATTTAAATTCTTACACAAAAGGTCCACCATGATAAGTTAGTCACACATAAAACCAAGGTCAGCAGAGAGTTACATAGATTCATATGCAACCTGGTAATGTGATAAAGGTCAAGGGCATAATTAAGGGTCAAATGTCAAATAAATAATTTAACGAGTTCAACTTCTGTTTACACATGTTACATGGACAGACTTTATTGTATAATAGCACAAATGTTATCAGTTGCCTATATATTGGCATATTTCACATAAGATGACTGTCAATATTTTTCTTTAGTTACATGTATAAAGATAACTCTATATATTTTCATGTTTTGTTCTATTTATTTACAAGAAAAATCATACATACATGTATGTTTATCTTTAAATGGAAATGAAACTTAAAAGTATTTTATTTATCGCAATAGTTCGATTTTTAAGGCTTTTTAAATTTGTTTAGAACTTAACCTTTCATGATAGCAACTATATCTGTTCTCAATTCACACGAAAATGCATGGTAAATGTACACAAATGCTGCTGTATAAACATGATAATGTAAATACACACTGCAACTTCAGCAGTAGCTTGTTGAACAAGTCAATAAAATTGTAAAACTTTTCACTTGTATTTGCTCCTTTAGAATAGTGGTCCTTTGAATAAAGTTAACAAGCAACATACAGTCCAGAGTTGCAACGCTGAGCCAGCTATTGCAACAGGCAGAACCGAATCGAGAATGTGGTATTCTTTTATGCGTCGAATGGCGCGTTCAACATGGATTCTAAGTCTGGCAATTTCCTGTGTTTCTTCCACTTCTTCCTTGGTAAACTGGTCGCGTTTAGTTAAAAATGGAGGAATATTGAGTCTAGCTTGTCTTTCTGCCAACATTTGTTCAATAAGAAATCCTTTGTCGGCCATTACACTGTCACCTGGCTCAATAAGGGGGAGAATTCCAGATTGTCTAGTGATATTTTGGTCTGATATTGAACCTGCAAATAAGGATGACACAAACGTAACACAACCTGATGGTGAAATACCTATAAGTCCCTTTAATGTTGTTGTCCCCTTGTAGTTCGAATAAAATTCCGAGTTCAAGCTCAATGCTGAAGGTGTTTGAATTTTCACTTCTGTGCAATCAAGAATGACACGAGTTGAAGGGTAAAGTTCCTTAAAACAGTCCGGCATGAATTTATTCACTTTGTCCCGTGTTGGCCATATGGGAACTGAACCGAGTTGAAAATACAAGAAATTTGCCCAAGTTATGATTATACGGCTGACAGTTGACTGTGAAACATTGAAACGACAAGCTATATCCTGCTGAAAAAGCCCTAGTCTTATTTTCACAAGAAACATAAAAAACTGGTCAATTAAAGGAATGCTCTCTGATCTGAAAGAGATGTCAGTGTTAATGTCTTGTGAATATCCCATTCTTTTCCTTTGAATCTGAGACCATCTTGTCATTTTGTCTGCTGTTGGTCTCAATAAGTGGTACACATTTAGTAAAAGAGTGTATGAGCTAAATCCGGTGTAGAACTGTAGGGACTTTGGATCAGTCTCAAAGCGTTGAAGTCCAAACCTGCCAATCGTAAGCTTTTCAACCATCTGCTCAAGATATTCAATGTGCTGTGTGGCAGCTTCTAACTTTTCATCACATGAAAGTTCCTTGTCAGGACCTAAATAGTCATGAAAGACTGGCTGTGGTGTCATGACTGGGCTTTCATTTTCCTTCATTTCATCATTCTCTTCACCATCTCTAAAAGGAAAGAGTAATCAGAATAAAAAAACATGTACATGTACATATTCATTATGACTATGACACAGTAAGAGAATGATGATTAATAGTAATGGCTTGCTTCATTGAAATTGAAAAGATTGGGAAATGCGGACATCTACAAGTAACATATTTAGGTAATTTTTAGCACAATGCGCAATGTAAATCAAAATCACATGCAAAAGCAACCATTTTATAAATTTTAAAATTAAGCAGCAATTTTAATCACCTGGTAATGCATGAATATGTGAATATTTGTTATTTTAGAGTAAACTATAATTTTGTATTTCTTTTAAATTTATTTGATCTTGACGCGCGAAACATCTACATCCCTGTAAGGGGTATGATGTCATTGGAAGATAGATACCAGGATAAATAAAAACAACTTTCAACAAGCAGTGCGCAAAAACTCACTCTAATGTCAGTCTCTTTCTTTTTGATGGATTAAGGCGTGGTGTAGGAAGTTTTCTAGAAGGTGTCTCAATACTCCAGTCAAATACAGATGGAAAAGCCGTCTTGGTTAGGCATCTCATTCCGGTCAACGTCCTTACAAAATCAGTGTCAATAAAATGAGCTGAGCAAACCTTTGTGTGTGGTTTCACCTGCGAAAGAAAAAAAAGTCTGAATATATTACAAATAAACGAAAATCTTTTCATATTTAAAACCTAGAGAATCAAACACAATGGTAACAGTTTAACAATTCCTGTTTTGATAATTAACTATCCGAAAATAAGCATATCCGAAATCGTACATCACAAAAGTGAAAATTTGCGATATTTTCTATAATTACCTGGAAGAATGGTCCCTCATCGCGCCGAATTTTTACCAACCACAATTTCTTTCTACTAACATCATTTGGAAAGCTGTGAAATGATAGAGATTTGTTATATCTAGAGTCATTTGTGCACTTTGGTACGCAGCAGTGATATGAAGCCATATTTCCCGTTTGCGTTAAGAGCCTCGTTTTCGATCCAATATGGCCGACTCGTGATATTGGACTATTATATCTGATTGTTTGCAAGTAGTGTTGATTGCTAATTTGTCGCATGGATTGCAAACACAAACAAGATTATAAGGTCGGTTTGCAATAGAAGTAATTTTATAAATAAATGGAAATTAACGATAATAGATCAATTAAATTAAAGACTAATTATGATTAATTAGCAGTGTAAATAAAATGGGCACACTTTCCTACCTCAGTATCAGTTGCCAAAATGGCTTCTTAACGACCTTTAGATGACTGCTTTACTCCACCTTCTAAAAAACAAAACAAGAAACATTGCAATGCGACGAAACCAGGTTTCACAAAAGCTTTGTCATCAAGTGCCATGGTGCATATAGTAAGCATTTTTTTAATGGGGGATATCAGTGGATTATCTACCCTGAATACTCTCTAATATTAACTTGGTCCTTCCATTTGGATTCCTCTGCTTTCATCGCTGTTTTTCTTTATGGTATGGTGATAATTACACCTTATTATTTGCAACAATAGTAGTCAGATTAAACATTTAGTTTAAAAATATGTTTAAATAGCACATAAAGTTTGTTTTTTTATATTCCTAACTTTTTATGTAATATGTAAGTGACAAGGATAAAGTCAGAGGATTCCAACTGAAAGGACCAAAGTGCAATTTGGATTACCTCTGATGTTATCTGAGTAAGGGAGATAATTTGTTATCAGCAATGTCTCTCATTGAAATGTTTTTGGTGGAATTATGGCCTTTTTAATTTTTTATATGAATAATAAATAGATGAACATTAATATGTATCTTTTATACATACATGCCGTTCTCCCGTTACTCGCCGGGTTCTCCCGATATTTAGACCCTTGCCCCGGCGAAGCACCCAAATCTCCCGATAAATCAACATTTTGCCTTGAAAGAAAAAAATCCATAAAATTCGTTGAATCCAGACAGTTTAAAAATCTGCCAAAAACGAATCCACAACATAAGTCCCGGACCTTCTGTGTATATCACACCTCGCTAATCCGTTGCAATGACACCCTAATAAACTTGTCAAAGACCAAATGACCGTGAAAAACAAGTTTGATAATTGATAGCTTCTGTCGGTGCCTTGCAATTAATAAATGAAATCCTTTAGCCTAATGTTGGCAGCTAGCACTACGTCAGCCCACGTGTTCGTAGAAGTCGGCTCCTTTGAAGTCTGTTGAAAGATTAACGACCTTTACACAGTGACTTTTGAGCTGAATTAGCGGTGCATTTTTTTATGCTCCATACTGTTTGATGTTTGGAAATTGAGTAACAAAGCGAGTTATTTTCGAAATACACCATTTAAATTTTTTTTTTTTGTGCAGTTACACACTGCATCAATGTGTAAATAAAACAGAAGGCGGTAGGCAATTATTTTGTATTCGCAAGTCTTTTTTACGTATCAATCCAGGGAACAAATTTTTCATTCAGTGAAGACGACGAGTGATCAAAATTTTACTCGTCCTGCATCACCATCACCAGTCCTCGAGACCTAGGAGAAAAAAGATCAACGGTACTGTGCGGTAAAAAATGCGCAGTGCTCCCCCTTACTTACGCTTCCGGTTTCGTTTTGACAGCGTATTGCATGACTTTTTTTTGGTTTCCGTTTTTACCCCGTTGTGATGTCCAAAAACCCGGCGATTTTCCACAAATCTCCCGTTAATGATCCAACCCTAAACGGCATGTATGCTTTCATAGTTCTACAGATCTGAAATGGTAATTGTATCTAATTATATGCACATTATTGCCAACAACAAACAATAGATTCCATACAAAGAAAAAAAACAAAGAGCCATAATTAGGTGAAAAATTATTGAATCACAAAACCCCGACAATATGCGCCAGGGCACTTAATGACAAAGCTTCTGTGAAAGTTTGGTCAAAATCCCTTGAGAAATGTAGGAGGAGTTGCACACAGAAGAAATTGTTTACTATATATTCCATATAAGGAAAAAAACAAAGGGCCATAATTAGGTGAAAAATTGTCGAATCACAAAACCCCAACAATATGCACCAGGGCATTTGATGGCAAAGCTTCTGTAAAAGTTTGGTCAAAATCCCTTGAGAAATGTAGGAGGAGTTGCGCACAGATGAAATTGTTCACTATATATTCCATATAAGGAAAAAAAACAAAGAGCCATAATTAGGTGAAAAATTATCGAATCACAAAACCCCAACAATATGCACCAGGGCACTTGTGACAAAGCTTCTGTGAAAGTTTGGTCAAAATCCCTTGAGAAATGTAGGAGGAGTTGCGCACAGAAGAAATTGTTTACGCCTGCCCACCTGCCCGCCCGCTAACATACCTCAATCTAATAACCAGTTTTTTCCTTCGGAAAACCTGGTTAAAAATTCAGTAGTTAGAAAATTTCAAGAGTCTTGGAAACTTGGCAGACCATGGCTTCTTTATGATAACATTAAAAAAGAAATGTTTTGTAATTACTGTATTAAAGCTCAAAATTCAAATTCATTTGTGTCTGGCTGCAATGTTATGAAAAAAGAATCAGTGACAAAACATGCAAAAATAAAAGTTAAAGAAATAATAAATATGCATATTCCTGTGTCTTGTTTCAATGTTGGTGAATTTTTATTTATCATTCCTACAAAGTCATAATTGTAAAAGTCAGATTTCTCTTTTTTCAGAACACGAGGATGCTGCATCTGCTGTGAAACTGCAAGTGAGTATGAAAGTGTGTCAACAGAATGCCCTATACAAAAGTGAACTTGCCATAACAACTGCAATGAATTACGGGTTAAAAAGAATGGCTTCAAGCTGAGTGAGTTTCTTGTTCAAGTCCCATCAGAACCTTCTACTGATTCTGATGCTTTGGTTACTTTCATGTTTCAAGGTCACACCATCAGAGATAGTGAGAAACAGAGGGTTGAGGCAGTCAGTGTGTCCCACCAGTTTATAACTGGTTTGGTTAAAAGTCTAAATGCAAGGTTTTCTGATAATGAGGATTCTGCAACACTGACTGCTCTCAGTAACTTTTTTGACCCAGCTGTCAGTAGAGACTGTAAAGGTACTCACATTGATCTTGTTGGAGATTTCTTAGGCACAGTAGACATGGAAGGTTATCACGAAGAATTATCATGCTTCCTAAATTTTGCCCATGCCAGCCATGACAATGGCAATAAGTCAGTTACCTGTACCAAAGACATGGCCAATCTTGCCCTTAAACATAAGGATGTGTACCCAGCTGCTTCTGAGGCAGCTGGGAGGTTACTCTTGGCCCCTGTATCAACAGTTGACTGTGAACAGGGGTTCAGCAAACAAAACTTTATAAAAACCTGCCTCAGAAATTCTCTGTCCATTTCTACCCTTAACAATCTTATGAGAATATCAGTTGACGGACCCCCACTTAATAATTTCAATTTCAAATTGGCATTTAAGAAATGGAAAGCTCAAAAGACTCACAGAATTCTTATGTGAAGAAATACAGACAGAAAAGTGTGTGAAAAGTGGCTAGAACTGAATGACAGTGCTGTGAAATAAAGTACAGACATTTTGAAAAGTGTTTGAATGTATAATGTTTTATTTTAAAGTTTATATAAGGTTTTGTTATGTGATAGGATTTTGAATGTGCTAGATAAATGTTTGATAACTGTAAAATAAACACTTACAAAGTTATTCTTTGTTTATTTTGATTTATATAAAAATAAATGATTACTGAATCCTTCAAACTTGGCTCTTGTGGCCCACATGTGGCTCCAAGGTGGCGACAACTTTTTCCATTTGGGGAATTGATTGGTGACAAGTAAAAAATTGCCAGAGGAGGCCCTGTGAATGGAACATTTTAACTCTAGTTGTTGTTCTTTATGAAATGATAACAGACTTTTCAATTTGATAAACAAAAACACTGTTGTTTCAAAAATGTTAATTTTGAATAGTAAAATCAGGTTGTAAAACAAAATCATGCAATTTGGTAATAAAGTAAAGTTTCATATGTATAACGCAGTTGGTTGCTATAAGTGATTGAAAAATAGAGAAAATGATGTCAATATTCTAGAAAGTAACTAAATATTACAGATTCCTAGCCTTTTCTCACACCAGGTGAAGAGTAAAGATAACAAAAAAGTGCTAAAAATAATTATATAAAGATAACTTATTTTAAAATACATACAATATAATGATTGTACAGGTAACACTAACACAAAAGACAAAAAGTATAAATAGTTATCAAATACAACAATAAAGTGTATTTTCAATTATTTTCTGATTATGAATCGAAACACCTTCTCCGATTCAATTCGATAATCGATTGTAATGGCCAACCTATTTTACATCACTAGTATGAATCAAATCCAAGCCTAAATTTCAAAGTTATGGCCAATCTAAGCAGAATTCAATAATCGACCTGGACTGTCAAGGTCATTTTAAGGTAAAAGTAACCAAAATGACAGTTTTTGTTTTTCCAACTATGAATCAAATCTGTAAACAAATGAGAAAGTTATGACAATTTAAGCTAAATTCAATAATTTGACTTTGACAGTCGAGATCATTTTTAAGTCAAGATCATACTTGAATAATTCAATATGTCGATTTTCTCATCAGCCAGTATTAGCCAAATTCAAAAATTTGACCTCGAACAGCTAGGTCATTTTAAGGTCAAAATCATACACAAATTATTCAATGTATCAGCTTTCTCATAAGTGTTGTTTTGTCCAAGTATGAATCAAATCAGTAAATAATGAAAAAATTATGAAAATTTAAGCAAAATCAAATCATCTGACCTTGAGTGGTCAAGGACATTTCAAGGTCAAGGCCATACTTGAATTATTCAACATGTCAGATTTGTCATAAGTGTTGTTTTGTCCAAGTATGAATAAAACCCATATATATAAATAACAAAGTTATGGCCTATTTTATCATAATTCAATGTCTTGACCTTAACTGTCAAGGTCATTTTAAGGTCAAGGTCTTACTTGAAAGAATCAAAATGTCGAATTTGTAATAAGTGTTGTTTTGTCTAAGTATGAATCAAATTCATAAAAAAATGACAGTTATTACATTTTAAGCAAAATTCAATCATCTGATCTTGATGGTCAAGGTCATATATAGGTCATACTTAAATTTGATATAAGTTTTGTTCTGTGCAAGTATGAGTAAAATCCAACCATAAATAACAAAGTTATGGCCACTTTTAGCACAATCTTATGTCTTGACCAAGTCATTTTAAGGTCAAGGTCATACTTGCAGGAATCAATATGTTGGTTTCTTCATAAGCGTTGTTTTGTCAATGTTTGAATCAAATCCAACAACAAATAACTAGCAACCACGGCAATCTATCGCTAATCAGCTGGAAATCTGCTTAAATTTGATGGTTGGTGTACTATTTATTTTGTAAAATCAATATTTCCAAACCTATTTCAAAAGCAATAACATGCTTTGAAAGGTAATGAAATTGTCTTTCAGATGGTATAAATCAGTTTATAATCAAATTCCTGTAATGCCATGTGCCCTTGTTTATTACCCCAGACCAACACCGTTTTTGACAAATTGTTAACAATTGGCAATCAGACGTATTGCAAATGACCCCTATCATCTTCAAACAACAATGCGGCGGGTTAAATTTCTGTTAAATATTCATGAATTTAATTTTAGATGAAAGCTGATTGGCTGACCTTTCCGAGGGTGTGTCTTAAATCAGTACATGACCTCCCTATCCAACTATATAATTCACCAAAGTTAAGGCAAAATTTACATCCTAAATCATTCTTTTTGTGAAATTAAGATAAATTTTCAAAATCTTGAAGGTTTAATAAATTATTTTATACCAAAATTATATTTCAGAATGAACTATAAGTATTCCGCGTTTTAAATTGAAATGTCATATTGTCACTGACGCTTGTTCGCATTACAAATCCGCCATCTTGAAAACAAAATGTTATTTAGGTCAGCCTACCTTCGGCTGATTAAACTGATTTCCAAGGATTAAAAACCGCCAGTTATATCGATATTCAGCAGAAATCAATTGGTAAGTATATATTTTTTTCAATCTATTTATATATTCATTTATGTTTGTGTAGCTAAATATTGTCATTATTTTCATAAGGCCTCAGCCTTCATATCCAAGCATATCACTTCAGTGACCTGTACGATCCATCGCTATTTTTACAGAAAATTTTTACACCTGACAAGTGACCACAGACCGTGACGGTACTAACTATATAAACACGAGATAACTAAAAATAAGTCATAGTTACTTAAGCGACCCACCGTCGACACCTGTTGTACTTTTTGTGTATGGTAAGTGACCACGTGGAATTTCGCGGTGAAATTTTTTGCTTTGACTTTATTTCATGAAATGTTTTGGGTCCTAGTAACGATGTTACTAGCTTAAATCGTGTCCCTCTTTCCTTTTTCAGTGCTTATACTGGGACAACGACTTTTCTGCTCTCGCCGCTTCCCTTCTTTTTTGGCTCTAATCATGCCCAAAAAACACAAGAAGGACGATGTCCTTTCTTTATTTTCCTCTTCAGATGATGAAGAGTTTTCTGGTTTTGAACCTGAAAGTAATAAACGGGACTCTATCCCGAAGGGACCCGCAAATAGTAAAAAACTTGCCTCGGTTGTAACAAAAGTAAATAAAACCGGAAGTGGTAAAACTACGAGTACTTCCAGGGGAAATCCAAACGGCGTTGGCAATGACAATGTCATTAACTTAGATAATTTGACATCAGATTCTGTCGAGAAGCTAAGGAGTCTTCTTGGGCTAACCATGCCAACCCCTTATGACCCCAACGAGGTCGTGGAATTCTCCGATGGAGATTCCATTCAGAGCCCAACACCCTTACATAGAGGGAATATGTCTTCCCATATAGGTGAGAACCTACTTAATGTCAATAATGATTTGCCTTCGAACATTGATAATGCTGACTGTCTCCAGGCAGATGAAGATTCCTGGAATCTTCCAAAGTTAAAAATTCCCGATAAGGGGGATCCCATAAGTGAATCAGTTGCAACTTTGATTAATACAGCCTGCACTCAGCAGTGTCAGCTGAACGATATCCTTGATAAGTACAAGGTTCCAGCTAATTGTGAATTAATGACAGCCCCTCGTATAAATGAAGAAATTTGGGGTGATTTGACTAAGTTGAAAAGAGTTCAGACTACTGATAAATCCCTTAGGGACATTCAGAATTTGGTTTGCTCTGGAATGCTTCCAATTTTGTCATTAGCAAAAATGCTGAAATCGCAAATTTCTAGCATGCCCCATGTCAAAGACCTTATTGCTGACTCAATTACCATTTTTGGTCAAGTTCAATTCTTGCTTAGTGTCAGAAGACGCTATCTTTTGAGGCCCTCTTTAAAAGCAAAGTACTCAAACATATGTAGCATTAGTACACCTATCACATCCCAACGTTTTGGTGATGACATATCTAAAGAGTTAAAAAAGTGTGAAACGAGCATTAAAGTGGGGAAATTTACCTACAATCCTGGCTTTTACAGGCCTTCTAGAGGGCAGAGCAATTATGGGCCGAGTAGGTCCTGGGGCGGTCGTGGCAGAAGTTCTAGGATCCGAGGGTATCCTTACAACAGACCAGCTGAAAGGCTACAGCAATATGGTCAGTTCGGCCACCAGCATAGTATTCTGCCTAGAGCAACAAAGAAGAATACGCCACCAGCAGCTACCCCCAGCAACCTAAACTAGAAACCCAAGATTTTAGAGCAAAGGTAAGCAATGCCCAGAGAGTTTGAATTCTTTTAATGAGTGGAAAGCTCTGACTTCAGATCAATGGGTCTTACAAACAGTGCAAGGGTACAAAATTCCTTTTGATGGTAATCCTTTTCAAGATAAAATTCCAAATCCTATTCCTTTCTCAAAAAGTGAGGAATGTTTAATTGATGCCGAAGTACAAAATATGTTAAATGAAGGGGCCATCATTCCTTCAGCACATGAACCTGGTGAATTTATTTCCAACATTTTCTTGGTTCCAAAACCAAATGGCAAGTTTAGACCAGTCATCAACCTCAAAAATTTGAATGAATTTATACATTATGAAAAATTCAAACAGGAAACATTCAATTCTGTTTTAGAGTTGGTACAACCAAATGACTGGTTTACCTCACTAGATCTTAAATCAGCATACTGGTCTATCCCAATACACAAAGATTGTTTCAAGTATCTAAAATTCATGTGGAGAAATATTCTTTATTCACATATTGTATTGCCTTTTGGGGTATCGTCGGCACCTTACTGTTTTACAAAGTGTTTAAAACCAGTTTATGCCCTTTTCCGTCAGATTGGTATTAGATGTTCTTATTATATTGACGATTCCATCGAAATGGATTTGGATAAGCAAACTTGTGCTGAAAATGCACTGGCTATGTTTAATAAGTTGGAATCTCTAGGTTTTGTTGTCAATCAGGAAAAATCAGTTTTTATTCCTACTCAGAAAATTACATATTTTGGTTACATCCTTGATTCAGTTCTTTTCAAAGTCTTCCTTCCAGAAGATAAGATCATAAAAATTTTAACATTAGCAGATAGTATTTTGAGTAAAAAAACAAATAAAAGTACGGGAGTTAGCTTCCTTCATAGGTTTATTGATAAATGCTTTTCATGCAGTTTTAGAAGCACCCTTGCACTACAGACAGAAAGATTTAAGGTCAAGGCATTAAGAATCTCTTCAGATTTTGAATCGCTCGTTGAACTAGGTTTGACAGAAAAACAGGAAGTTCTTTGGTGGAAAAAGAACATATGTGTTAAAAACGGCAAAATGATAAGATATGGCAAAATTTCCTTTTGGCTTCAGTGTGACGCCTCGAAGGAAGGTTTTGGTTCAAATTGTTTACAAAAAGATGGTAAATCCGGAGGGAGATGGACATCTTATGAAAGTCATAATCATATTAACTATCTTGAATTGCTTGCAGTGTTCTTTGCCCTGAAATCTTGGGCTAGCAATGAAAATAATGTGCATATTGGAATACAGTCTGACTCGACTACTGCCATTGCTTACATTAATAATTTCGGTGGAATGCAAAATGAAACAAGAGGGCCATGATGGCCCTGGATCGCTCACCTGAGTACTTTGGCTGTAGATTTGCTGTTAAGCAGTATTTCATTTTTTAACTGAAAATATATAAGTGTCTACAAACCAAATATGTAAAATATCAGTCAATAAATAAAGGCTCTATGACAGAAAGTAGAAATATCTATTATAAGCTATGGTGACTATGACCTTGACCCAGTGACCTCAAACCCTACCCATGGGAAGAGGTCCATGCAAGGAACCTATATATTGAATATCAATGATATTGGTCTATAAATGAAGGCTTTATGAGGTACAATAGATAAATTTATTTTTAGACTCCGTGACCTTTAACCTAATCTAATAATTTGGAAAAGCTTGATAAAGCTTGCTTCATGCCAAATTTTAAAATTCTAGGCCTTGTGGTTTCAGACAAGAAGATTTTTAAAGATTTCCTTTTTTACATATTAAGGGCCCCCGGGATGGGGCAAATTTTGACCCCAGGGCCAACATTTAAACAATATTGGTAAAGGTTCTTTACACAAAACTCAACACCAAATATCTAAGGTCTACACCTATTTGTTTTGGAGAAAAATTATTTTTCATGTTTTTCCTATATAAATCTATGTAAACCAAGAGAACCCTTGGGCGTGGCCAATTTTGACCCAGGGAAAATATTTTAAACAAACTTGGTAGACATCTACTAGACAATGCTACATACCAAATATCTAAGCTGTAGGCATTGAGCTTTCCAGTAAGAAGATTTTTAAAGATTGCCTTTTTCACATATTAAGGGCCCCTGGGGCAGGGCCAATTTTGACCCCACGGCCAACATATAAACAATACTGGTAAAGGTTTTCTACACAATACTCCACATAAAATATCTTAGATCTAGTCCTATTAGTTTTGGAGAAAAATTATTTTTCATGTTTTTCCTATATAACTAAATGTAAACCAAGAGAACCCTGGGGCGTGGCCAATTTTGACCCAGGGGACATAATTTGAACAAACTTGGTAGACATCCACTACACAATGCTACATACCAAATATCAAAGCTGTAGGCATTGTGGTTTCTGAGAAGAAGATTCTTAAAGATTTCCTTTTTTACATATTAAGGGCCCCCGGGGCAGGGCCAATTTTGACCCCAGGGCCAACATATAAACAATACTGGTAAAGGTTCTCTACACAATACTCCACACCAAATATCTAAGATCTAGTCCTATTAGTTTTGGAGAAAAATGATTTTTCATGTTTTTCCTATATAACTAAATGTAAACCAAGAGAACCCTGGGGCGTGGCCATTTTTGACCCAGGGGACAAAATTTGAACAAACTTGGTAGACATCCACTAGACAATGCTACATACCAAATATCTTAGCTGTAGGCATTGTGGTTTCTGAGAAGAAGATTTTCAAGTTTTCCCTATATAACTCTATGTAAAATCAACTGACCCCTGGGGCTGGGTCAGTTTTGACCCCAGAGACATAATTTGAACAAACTTGGTAGAGGTCCACTAGATGATGCTTCATACCAAATATCAAAGCTTCATCCCTTGTGGTTTCAGACAAGAAGATTTTCAAAGTTTTTCCTTAAAGTTGCCATAGCAACCAGAGTTCTTGATGGAATTGAATTCTTTGAACAACTTTGGTAGAGCTGCATGCAAGGAACATCCCAGGCAAGTTTCATTTAATTTGGCTCTTTGGTTTCAGAGGAGATGTCATTTGAATGAAAGTTGACGACGGACGGACGGACGGACGGACGACAGACGACGGACAAAGACTGATCAGAAAAGCTCAACCTGAGCACTTTGTGCTCAGGTGAGCTAAAAATGGATAATTTAGCAAAAGAGATTTGGGAATGGTGTCTGACAAGAAACATATATATCTCTGCATATCATCTACCAGGTCATGAAAACCTTGCAGCTGATTTTCTGTCACTCAATTTCTCTGATACCACAGAATGGATGCTTAAAAGAAAAATTTTTCTAAGACTAACATCACAGTTAATTCTGCCCGATATAGATCTTTTCACATCCAGGCTAAATACACAGATGAAAACCTATGTATCATGGACACCAGACCCAAATGCCTTGTGCTCAAATGCATTTAGTCTTGACTGGTCTTTTTATAAACCTTACATATTTCCACCTTTTAGATTGGTTGGCAGAGTTCTGAATAAAATCAGAGAAGACCATGTTGAGGAAGCTCTTCTTGTGTGTCCTTTTTGGACAAATCAAACATGGTTCCCTTTGTTGCTTCATTCTTTGATTTCTATTCCTGTCAGGTTACCACAACACAAAGATATTGTCGTGTTACCTCACAATGGAGCCTGTCATCCAATGGGCAAGAATCTGCAGCTGATTGGAGTACTTGTGTCAGGAAATCGCTTCAAAACAGAGGAGTTCCGACAGATGCTACAGAGACGATCATTGGAAGTTGGCAAATCGGTACCAGAAAGCAATATACCAGTGCATGGAAAAAGTGGACTATGTGGTGTTCTATTCGGAACAGTAATCCCATTCAACCATCTGAAGAAATGATTGTTTCTTATTTATTTCTCCTAAGGAACATGAACAAGTCCTACAGTGTTATTAATACGCATAAGGCTGTTATATTAGAGACAGTTAAACTTTTGGATAGCTCTTACAGTAACAGAAACTTTACACTTATTAGCAGATTTATGAAAGGTCTTCACAATACTGTTCCTCCAAAACCCAGATACACGTCAACATGGAATGTTGCTACAGTTCTTGGTGTTCCTGCTCTTTGGATGCCTCTTGACTCTTTAACTTTGAAAAAATTGACATATAAGTTGGTAGCACTGCTGGCATTATGTACTGCAGCCCGTGCACAGACATTAAAAGCTCTTAGAGTTGATCAGTGTGTATTTACTTATAATTCTGTGGTGTTTAACTGTGGTAGTACGCTTAAAAGTTCCAAACCAGGGACAGATTTTTTCTTAACATTGAAAATGTACAAGGACCAGGAGTTGTGTCCAGTTAGGACTTTGACAACATATATTGCAAAGACAAGAAGTCTTCGTAAAGATAATCAACTCTTTATATCATATGTGAATTATAAATCTGTTTCAACCAGCACCTTAGCAAGGTGACTTAAGTCAGTTCTAGTTCTTGCTGGAATTGATACAAACATTTTCAAGGCGCCTTCATATAGAGGAGCTTCACCATCAGCCGCTATGAAAGCAGGATGTAAATTATCAGACATTCTGAAAATGGCTGATTGGACTTCTATGAAAAACTTTCACCGTTTTTATCTCAGAGATGTTCAGTCTAATACTATCACCAATAATATGTTTAGTGACTATGTCTTGGGTACTAAAAGACATAAATTTCTGTAATACATGCCTTGATTTATATGCACATGTAATTTTTGCTATGTTTGTATGAAATGTTTGCTGTTTTGATGCAATACAGTGGGATGTTTATCTACTCTTTTTGGTTTATGTTGTCTCCTTTAAAGATGCTTGGATATGAAGGCTGAGGCCTTATGAAAATAATGGACCCCCCATCCAAGCACTTGTTGTGACGGATGGGGGACATTATTGGAGTAAGGCCGGAGGCCAAAATATCCAAGCACCCTCCCTTCTTTGAATTCTCTTGTACCCACCCTAAGTATATTAGGTTTGATGTATACCACCTTTTTAACAAGTATTTTATTTTCCTGCTGAGGCCAACATAAACCTTGCTTTAAAATAACTATGACTATTTTTAGTTATCTCGTGTTTATATAGTTAGTACCGTCACGGTCTGTGGTCACTTGTCAGGTGTAAAAATTTTCTGTAAAAATAGCGACGGATCGTACAGGTCACTGAAGTAATATGCTTGGATATTTTGGCCTCCGGCCTTACTCCAATAATGTCCCCCATCCCTCACAACAAGTGCTTGGATGGGGGGTCCATTTTGATGTAAAATATCAAGGTCCCAATTGGCCTATCGGAAGTCTAGGAAATGGTACTTTCGGATTTATCAAATGTAAGAGTATTTTTTGCCGTTTTTCTCAAGTGAGAAACATTGTTTTAAATCTTTTAACAATTAAGTCGATTCCTTGCCAATTCTTCTGTTGTGCAGTTTTAGCAATCATAGTATTACTTTCATTTGCAACCAATTAATTCATCAAGGTCTTTTCTTAGAACGAATTTTTGATGCATTTTCCGAAAATGAGCTCCCTTTTTGCCTATATTTATAATAAAATTATGCACCAACCTCTACAAAATTTAACAAGGAAGCATGCTTGTATTCATTTTGGAATGTTTTTTTATTTTTTGGGGCGATTGCCTTCTGCAATCGCACCAGATCCAACATATATACACGATTTCTCCTTACTGCAGAAAACCGCTGCGCAACTAATTTGCAAGCAAAATAGTTCCGTGGTTAAAATCAATGCGCACAAAACCCCGCGCTTTTGTATTACCAAGTGACCATTGTCAACTACATCATATGACTTAACCAACATTAGATAAATGTCGTATTATGTTGTATTGCCAGTCCGGATCGAGTTTTTTAAATAGTTGATTCCAGATCTTTAGAAACATTGTTACTAAACAAAATGGCTAGTCAAATAATCAAATCAATTCAATTCTCCCTACATCCAGATGATCACATGACTGATCATTGATCATGTGACAATATGCCCTCTTACGCACACGGAGAAAGTAGTTCTATGATATTTGTTAATTATTTATTGTTTTAAGGACTATTAACAAAATGAGAACAATGTTTCACAAAATATAGGCTTCAAAAATACCACAGTTTATAATATTCCCACGAATTCTTTTCGGCACAAATTATTACTCCGCAGAAAAGTTCGTCACGTGTGCAAAACTACGCGAAGGGGAAGTCCTGACGCCATTTTTGTTGACAAACATTAACGAAAAGAGAAGACTATACAGTAAGTATTTCATCGATTTGAACTTGTTTGTTGTATATATTACCTTTCAGTTTAATAATTTTAAAGGACGGTTCATCCTACGAACATGCTTCATATCGGAATATAATAAATTTGGGATAAAACTCTGTGTTCTAGGACGATGACCTATTTTCGTCAAATTATAGTTTTTATACTGAAGTAATTGTCGCCTGTCCACTTGCCGTATTGTACTTTAGCGGTGCATTTTAGTTATGTATTTGATCTTGTAGACATGTAGAACATTCAGTTGTGCAGAGGATTGTTAACTATTTGTATTCTTTGCTTTAAATTTTATTACGTAATTTTTCACGTTCTTTGTGTGCGTCATTGACTCATTCATTGATTCAGGCCGTTGATTCAGTGTTTCAGAACTGTTATAAGTCTTTACTACATGAGATAAAGCATAGAGGTTGAGTTAATTTGTTCTTTGTGCCAATACATAAATAAGTTTAGAGCTATTTTATGATACTGCGGCTGCTTATATCACTTTGAAATTTAGTCTGAAATTGCATGACATAAATTCAGGGGGTGACTATGTATCTTATAACTTGAAATGTAAACGTTAAGCAAAATTAGGTCTGCTCAACATCACAGTGGATAACCGAGTCTATTTCTGGTAATTGCTAGTAAAGTTCAAGTTAGATTTATATAGAATCACAAGACATCCTTCAGTGATCGGAAGTAGCATGTGGTTGTAATCGCAAGTAATGGTATACTTTGAATTGTATTGCCTTGCAGGACATGGTACAGTGATTTCGTGTATGCACTGTGAACATGTATGGCACAATGATACATGTATTTGACATGAAAGCCGCAATTATATTTTTCTTTTTGTGATGAATTAAAAGTACTTGTTCCTTAATATAACGAAGGTGTCGTGTCAATAAAATCGTTAACTGTTATATAAGATACTCGGGTTGCCAGCTTATATTTTTTGGCAGATGGTATCTTAATTGAGAATTCATCAGCTTCTTTCCATTTGAGGTTGCTTACAGTTTTACCTTATTCCGGTGTTGAATGGTATCTGTAACTCTAAAGAGTTGAATTTAATCCAGCTGTTCCTGCCTTGAACTTACACAGTAACTTTTGAAGTTGAACTTTTTTCACAAAATTCTTGGAGTTGAACCTTTTTCACAATTCTTGGAGTTGAAATTATTTTACATATCATGGAGTTGAACATAGCTATTAAATCTTGGAGTTGAACATGGTGTTGAATTTTTACCCAAGCTCTTGGAGTTGAATATACTGCATTACTCTTGGAGTTGAACTTGTCACATTCTTGGAGTTGACCTTAATTTCTGGCTGACATGTTGTTGAAGATTATCATGCCTTGTTAGACTTACTCTTGGCGTAGACTTTTTCACAGTTCTAAAAATTTCTTGGAGTTGAACTTTTTCACAATTCTTGGAGTTGAACATAGCTCTAAATCTTGTAGTTGAATTGAGCAAAAGACTGTAGCATTGAATTTTTACCCAAGTTCTTTGGTCTGAAATGATGACCTTAATATTTGAGTCCTATCTTGAAGTTGAACTCACAATTTCTGACTGACATGTTGTGAAGATTATCTTGTTGGATAACTATGGAAAAAGGTACTTATATTTGATGTTAAGTTGCTGCATTAATTTCAAGTATACTGTTCCATAAAATGTTTGCTTGGAAATTTCTTGGCTATCTTTGAAATGATGGTAATCTAGAATTTTGAGTTGCTATCTTTTTTTATGATAAAATAGTGAGTTGAGGCAATTGTTCAGGGAATCAAAGTATAATAGATGAACTTCAGTGTAAAATCTTAGAGGAAAGTGAGAGTTGCTTTTCCGTATTTTCCATTATATCTATTATGTTATTATATTAACTTATATATAGCAACAGTTGTTATAGTAAGGTTTTAATTTGCAAGTGGTTATGCTTTCTGGGAATTTTTTTTGCTGAGAAAACTGTGTGCTAGGAAATTTCAAAATGGTTTATTCACTTGTAAGTTCAGCTGACTACAACCAAGCTGCTGAATGCTTTCCAATTGATGCAAGGGGTAGACAATGTGTTCCAAGTTGCCTTATGTTTTTACTATATGTCAATTATGTTCAGTCTTGCTTAAATATTGAATCATGTGACTTAAATGAGATAATGCAAGCAGGAAGCAATTTGTACTGTGCTCTTCGTCAGTGTGGTCTAATCTCTGGCTTGGTTGACCCTCTGAAATTGCCGGGACGAATCTTTTACAAAGGTGAAACTGTTTACATTACGCACAAAGGAGTTTTAACAGGTTTTATTGAGGACAATGTTAGCACAGATGGTCAGGTTTACCATAAATTTGAACATGCCTTGTTGAAAGCTTCAGCTTCTGGAAAAAATTTCATTATTGTATTCAATGGCGTGTCTGTTGGTCTGTTTCTAAAGGAGTCTATTTATTACATTTTCGATAGTCACTCTCGTGATGACAATGGAATGAGTTGTTCTGATGGCAAGTGTGTTCTTGGTGCTGTTAAGTCCTTGTTTGAGTTAGCTTCTTTCATTCGCTCTTTGTCAAGGTCTGTCAGTCATAACAGTGGGACTCAATTTGACTTGCATACATTTTCATTCGACAAACGATACAAATACACACCATTTGTTATAAAAATATTTAATGATACAAGAGGTTTCAAAATTGAGACCATCCATAGAAGAAAACGCCGGAATGTTGAAACAAACAATTTTCCAGAAAAAAGACAAAAAATGCAAAAGCTGTTGGAAGGGCAGTCTTTGAGCATTCATGTAGATGACCGCAATGCTGATACTTGTGACAAAGTAATACAGGACCATATTGATGAAGGGCTTATTGAAGCAGAATCAGATAGCCCTAGCTGCAATGACATTTGTTCAAATGAAATTAATGGCTTCCAAAATGAATCACTCGTATCATTTTTTGAAAACCTCGTTTCAGCTGGTCCGGATTATGTTTGCTCCATTTGTACTCAAACATTTTTCAGGCATTATATGAAGAATGTAAGTAATTTATTTGCATCAAGTAAATCCTCAGTCAGTACTTACCTTACAAAACTGAAAAGTGTAGACAATTGTGAATGGATTTGTAAACATTGCTTGGAATCTGCTCGGGTGGGGAAAGTCCCAAAATATTGGGTAAATAATGGGTTGAAATTTCCACAAAAGCCAAAAGAGCTTGAGCTTTCTAACTTAGAGGAGAGGCTCGTGTCCCCACGATTGCCTTTTATGCAACTGCGTGAAATGCCCAGGGGTGGTCAAGTGAACTTGAAAGGCAATATTGTCAATGTTCCAGCTGATGTTAATGGTACTATGAAGTCCTTGCCAAGGATGATGGATGAAAATGAAACAATCATGTTAAAGTTGAAACGCAAATTATCGTACAAGCATCATGTTGCTTTTGAAAACATAAGACCCAACAAAGTTTTTGAGGCAGCCAAATGGTTGGTTGGGAACAGTACACTGTTCAGAAATGAAGGCATTACTGTTAATGAGACTTGGCTCCAACAGACTCAAGCTGTTCCAAGTTATTCTGATGAGCCAGCTGAAACTGCCATGAGCTCAGAACAAAGTGGCTCTGATGATACTTGGATTGAAGAAAATTTCATGGACAGACCAACTGGTAACCTTGATACTTGTTTGCAGTCATTAGACTTCAGGGAATTTAATCAGGTGTTGTCTGTTGCCCCTGGAGAGAACAATACACCTCTTGGCCTATTTCAAGACTTACATTCAGAAGTACTTTCTTTTCCAACAATATTCTGTGGTCAGACTCGTTTAGAAAATTGTTTTCGAACAGTTCCATTGCATTACAGTGATATTTGTAAGTGGGAACTCAGAAATGTTGACAGGCGCGTAGCATTATGTGTGCCCAACATTTTCTTCAAAATGAAAAGGCTACAAATAAAACAGATAAGAGACAAGGTTTCCCTTGCTGTACGGAAATGTAAGACGAGATGTGCCGTATTTACTGCAGGTGAAATACTTACTCCAGGGTTTGTAGATAAATTGACTATGCAAAATGATGGATATAGGGTCCTGAGAACATTACGTGGTTCACCGCCTTACTGGGAGGCTGCCAAAAGAGATGTTTTTGCGATGATTAGACAACTTGGGATTCCAACATGGTTTTGTTCTTTTTCAGCGGCCGAGACAAAATGGGAACCTCTGTTGAAATCACTGGCTAAGCTTGTTCAGGGAAAACACTTGTCTAGTGAAGAAATACTGAACCTTTCGTGGCAAGATAAGTGTCAGCTGATAAAATCAGACCCTGTGACCTGTGCACGTTATTTTGATCAAAGGGTGCAGACAATGATAAAGCATGTATTAAAACACCACTCACAACCTGTCGGTGATATAGCTGACTTTTTCTATCGTGTAGAGTTTCAGCAGCGTGGGTCCCCGCATATTCATATGGTAATTTGGGTGAATGGTGCTCCTGTTCATGGTGTTTCATCGGATGCAGCAGTTGCTGCTTTTGTTTCAAAATATGTAACATGTCACAAGGATGACTCAATACCATCATTGATCAATTACCAGACACATCGTCATGCTCAGACTTGCAAGAAGCATGGTAAGAGCATATGTCGCTTCAATTTCCCCATCCCTCCGATGCCTGAAACTGTTGTCCTGCATCCTTTAACAGATTCTGAGGTACCTGTTGAGCCTGGGTCCTATGAGAAGATGATATCATGTTTGAATGAGTTGCATCAAACACAGCAGGAATGGAAGTTTGAAGACTTCCTTCAAGAACTACAGATTGATTATGTAACATATATTCAAATTGTACAATCTTCCATTTCAAGACCAACAGTCTTCTTGAAGCGCACTGTATCAGAATGCCGTATTAACAGTTATAGTAATGTATTGCTGAGATGTTGGAAAGCTAATATGGACATACAGTATATCTTGGACCCATATTCTTGTGTCTCCTACATTGTTTCATATATTGCTAAAGGCCAGAGGGGCTTGTCTAATCTTCTCCGTGATGCTTGCGATGAAGCCAGGGAGTTAGATAGTGATGTGCGACAGCAAGTAAGAAGGATTGGAAATCAGTTTCTATCCAGCGTAGAGATTGGTGCGCAAGAAGCTGCATATTTGACTCTTCAATTACCACTAAGAAGATGCACTAGGGAAGTTGTGTTTGTAGACACAAAAAGGCCAGATGACAGAACATCTCTTATTAAACCTATGAATATGTTGAAAGATTTGCCTTCAACATCAAAAAACATTGAAATGGACAATGTGTTGAAGAGATACAAACGCAGACCAGCTGTTCTGCTGGACACTTGCTATGCTGACTTTGCCTCTTGGTATGACTTGTGTAAAGGTTCGAAAACTGACCTTTGTGGTCAGACACGTAATGGTGAATTGCCTGAACTCGACTATGAACATGATAAAGATGACGATTTGTTGGACCTTGATGAAAACAATAGTAACAGCATAATAAGATATGCTTGTGGTACTAGAGTAAGACGAAGAATGAGACAGAAAGTAATATACAGTAGTGTAACGCCAATAAACCATGACAGAGAAGAACATTTCCGTGAAAAGATTATGTTGTACACTCACTGGAGAGATGAAGAGAAAGACTTGATCTATGGGTTTGAAACTTTTGAGCAAAGCTATTATGCAAAAGAAGAGGAGATCAATGCAAATAAATCAAAATATGAAAAGAATGAGGACGTCTTACATGAAAGGATTTTAGAAAATTTGCATATAGAAGACTTTCCCTCAGTTCATCCACAAGGGCAGCATGAGAACTTGCTTGATGAAGAGGAAGGCACAACAACATCAGTTCCTCATGGCTGTTTTGATCCTGGTGTTGGCTCTGATTATGAGGAAGGTTATGACCTTGGAATAGATTTGGGTGTTGGCAGAAGACCTGTCTGTCTTGGAAACCTTCCTAATAGGGAAATGGATGATGAGCAATATTTGCAGAGTGTCAGAGACTTAAATTATGACCAAAAGAAGATCTTTTACCATATTCTTCATAAAGTTAAAACACAGTCTTTACCATTTTATACTTTCCTCTCGGGAGGTGCAGGCTGTGGAAAGTCTGTTCTTATTAGAGCACTTAATCAAGCCCTTCTGAAATATTTCAACCATTTACGAAGTGAAGACCCAAATACTTCAAAGCTGCTGCTGTGTGCTCCTACTGGGAAAGCTGCCCATAATATTGGGGGGTGTACTATCCATTCTGCTTTCTGCATTCCAGCAAGCCAAGGTTTTCATTTCAAACCTCTTGATATGCAGCAGTTGAATACTATGCGTGCACATTACCGTGACCTCAAAGTTATTATTATTGATGAGATCTCTATGGTTGGCAGAGGTATGCTGAACTTTGTTAACCTTAGGTTACAGGAAATTAAAGGTTGTACGAAAGCCTTTGGTGATGTAAGTGTACTTGCCGTTGGAGATCTCTATCAGTTGAAACCTGTCCTTGACTCCTGGGTGTTCTCTCAAGTATACAGCTCTGTTCAGTTACAATGTATGGGTACAAACCTTTGGGTGGATTTGTTTGATTTCTTTGAATTGAAAGAGATAATGAGACAAAAAGATGACCATGCATTTGCTCTTCTCCTGAACAGATTACGAGAAGGTGAATATACAGAGGAAGATTTATCTGTGTTGGACCAGAGGAAAATAGAAACCTTGGGCTTAACAAATGACAGCATAAAGCACATGCCTCACCTGTTCTGTACAAGAGCTGATGTTGCCACTCACAACCAGACTATTCTCTCACAAATACCAATATCAGACAAAATTGAGATTGAGGCTATAGACACTATTTCTGGAAATATCGGCATTTCCTTGCATGCTCAGATTCTCTCTCACCTTCCATTAGACCCCACTAAAACAATGGGCCTCCAGAAATTACTTCTCCTTGGTTTAGGGATGCCCGCAGAACTTTGTTTAAACATAGACACAACAGATGGTCTTACTAATGGAGCTTCATGTTACATTAAGAAATTTGACTTTCGTGTTAAGAATTCGTGCAGGTGTAGCATAGTATGGGTGGAATTTGATGACAAGGTTATAGGGAGGTGTTGGAGGACTAAATACAAACATTTGTATCAGGATGGAGTCGCAATATCTTGGACTCCCATTCTTGAAACTTGCAGGATGTTTACATATAAATATTATAAAACTTATCAGATTATCAGACGTCAATTTCCACTTTACATATCTGCGGGTAAAACCATCCACAAGGCACAAGGATCAACTATCAAAGGGGCTGTTATGCATTTCGGTTCAAAGAAAGTAAGTCACATTCATTATGTTGGACTTAGCAGAGTAACTAGCCTTTCCGAGCTGCATATTCTAAAACTAAATCCTGACAAAATCAATGTTTCTCCAGAAGTTCAGGCCGAAATGGAGCGCTTAAGGACACAAAGACAAATAACTGATTTCCCTGGTACAATGCAAACACCTAATGGAATCATGAAGGTGTGCTTTCAGAACTGTCGATCTCTAAGGAGACACATAGAGGATGTTAAGCATGAGAACACCATATTGTCTGCTGATATAATAGCTCTTACTGAAACAAGGCTTTCAGGTGTATTGCCAACTGAGTTTGAGATTGGTGGATTTCAGTTGTTGTCTTCAGAATATCACCAGTCAGCTCATGGAATTAGCATTTACTACAGAAATGGTTTAGAAATACCTTTTCTTCTCTTTAAAACTGTATCCAGCATAGAATATGCACTTCTGATAGTACATGATAACATTGTTATCAGTTTCATATATTGTCCTCCAAAAGTTGCTAATGTTGCAAATGTCAGTGCTTTCTTATCAACATTTATGATGGAGGTATCTGAATTGATCCAAGTACAGGATGCTAAACTTTTATTGTTAGGGGACTTCAACTTTGAATACTCTGAATGTGGCGGGCTTGTTAAGCTTTTCCATGATAGGCTTGGTGTGAGGCAGTTGATAGATTGTGTGACCACTGACTATGGTAGCTGTCTGGACCATATTTATACTAACTTTCCTTCAGATATGATAAATAGCTTTGGAACTTTAGAATCATACTATTCAGATCACAAGGCCTTGTACACTGAATTTTCAGTGCATCCAAATGTTTGCCCATTGGAAAATAATGAAAACTGACAGTTCTCTCTCAGCTTTAGCATGACCCTCTAGTGCTTAGTAGCATGACCCTCTAGTGGTCATTTGTATTCTTACATTTGCTCTGTACTTGGACATATACAAGTGAGACAAGAACATACAAGTTAGAGAGGTTGTCTACCTGTAAATATTGAAATACTTTTTGAAATGGGCATTCTAAAAGAACATGCCTCAAACATGGCTGTGTGTACCTACTACCTACTTTCAAACTAATTGATTACAGATATGAATAACTAGAAAAATGCTGTCATAGAGACTTGCTCAGTTAAGATTTCATTTGTGGAAGTAAACGTATATATGTTGAAAACTGCATTCAGGAACAATTCTGGACCTTGTTTCATTTTGCTGGAATTTGAACCTTGTTCTTACCCTCTTTTATCAGAAATAAATAAAATTTTATATATTTTTCAATTTTGGCGCTCTGGACACTTTGCAACAACTCACCCCATTCAATATCAATTACGATGTAGAAATAGCACATATCATTACCTTGGTGCAGTGACTGGTTAACTCCATTAGAATAAAGAAACACTTAACCTGTTTTTGCACCAATGTGACAATATCATTTGTATTAAATTATGAAAACCTGGAAATCCGTGAACAAAACTTTTAAAAAAATGAGTTTACTTCACATTCCTCTAATATATTTGAGTTTAACAAAATATTGTTTCCCTTTATCATAATTTCAGTTGTTGTATTAAATGATACCAAATTCATCTTTTTCAGTGGTTGAATCTTACTCTTAATATGCATAAATGATGTAATTCAGTTAACTGATATAAAATTTACTTGCAGTATATCTATACCAATGAGTACAAACATTGGCATCTTTTCAAATTTATATACATTAAAAGAGTTTCAGCAAAAGTTTCAGATACAGAAATATATTGCTTTAAATAATTTATTTTGCATTACTTTATGATAATTAAAACATATGGCAGATTTTTTTGGGGGGGGGGGGGAACTGTCCACTTCAATGGTACTGCTCTCGAGGAACCTAGTAAAAGCTAGATTAACACCCCTTGTAGCCTTTAATGGATATAATTGACTTAGTCAGAATGAATACAGTGGATCATGTCAACATTTCCTTATAAAACTAAATAGCAGTCTTTATAATTTTTATCTCTCAGAAACTTCTTTGTGTTGGAAAAAGAAAATTGCTCACTCTACTAGCAAATGATTGACTTGCTTTACTCAACTCATACTTAAAAATATAAACAGTCAACCTCGAATTATAGTGAAATGAACTTTTTTAATTTGATAAATAATTTACACTTACTTTGATAGAAATTCTGCAGAGTAATGTCGAGATATGACTATAAATTATTAATATCATAGATTTCAGCAGTATTTTGAGAGATGCTAGTTGTAGATTATGAGCAAATTTCATCAGTGCTCCTTAAATACACAGCCCATTAAAGTACTCTTTCATGATACATTTACTTGATTTGTTTTCCAGATGGCCACACTCCACTCTATTTTCGACAACAGAAGTACAGGTCCTTACGCCAAGCCTGTTAAAGTAAAGGTGGTTGCTCGGGCTGAACAGCCACTGAAGTACAAAGGGCCTGATGGATCTGACAGACAGGCGCTTACAGTTGCTGTCAGTGACAGCACATCATGCTGCAGATGTGTATGCTACGATACTACAAAATTTGGGAAACTTACAACAGGTCAGACTGTTGTCTTGAGAGAGATAATAAGAAAAAGAGAGGACGACCAGTCAACCATAGTAGCAACAAAGGCAACAAAGATATTTATAAGTTCGAACATAGAAGTTCCTGCTGAACACACTGCAGAGGGGTTGAGAATAGTAAACCCACCAGCGGCCGACACTGTGACAATCAATGCTGCTTTGAGGTCGCCGGTGAAGCAGAGGATATCTGTTTCTGGAAAGATAGTGCAGGTAAGTTATATGATTTTGTTTTTTTTATTAAAATGACATCTTCATTAATATTTCTTGTCTGAAAACTTTAAGTATAAATGTTCTGCAGTTGCTCCCTGTTACATGTGTTGATGTGTAGACATAAAATTGTTGATCTCCTAGTTGCAAGAAGAAAAAAATCAACTTCAAAATATATTGACATCTGTGCAATTACAATAATTTGTATAAATTAAAACAGAATGAAAAATGTTTAAGCTGTACATTTCTGTTGGAAAACGAGACAATAAAATCACAGAAATTGATGGATATGCCATTTCTGAACAGAATTTTTGTTTTGAGTTCATGCAAAATCTGTGTCTTGCTCTTTCAGATGTACAAAGTTTGTCTAACTGAGTATAGTTACTAAGGGTTAATAACATGCAATGCTTATGCCACAGCTTGACTATAAAATGTGTAGTTAATTGGCATGTAGTATAAAACAGAGGTCTTAACTTCTAAATTAACATCAACATCTAACTGTTTAATGCTCTAGGGGGCTTTAATTGGCACATATTCCAAAATGCATAATTTTCCTCACTGAGGTTTGTATCTCTTTACAGGAAGAAGACATCAGAACTGTAAGTGTAAAGGGCACAGAAGTCCCCATCAAAAATGTCACACTTGAGGACAGTACTGGGAAATCTAAGGTCACCTTGTGGCGCGATGCTGCTCAGGCATGTGTGAAAACCGGAGACTATGTTGTGTTGACAGACGTTGTTGTGAATACATACAAAAATGAAACATCTCTTTCTTCAACATCAAGGACAAAAGTTGAAGTATGTATATCACTTAGTAATGTTTTGTCACACCCCCCCCCCCCCAAACACGCATCAATTTATAGGTCAGTATATCAAAGGTCAAGGTCAAAGTCACCTGAATTGCTGAAAACTTATTAGATTAAAAACAATGGCTGACTTTGCTCTACCATTTTAGGGATTTAAGGATTGAGTGGTCAATTATGACCTTTGAAAGACCCCTATTGAGTTCACAGTCATTAGGATAGAGGTCAAGACCACTATGACTCAGACTGTAAGAAGTTTTTTCAACTAATAACTAAGGAACTCTTGCCTTTGGTCCTAGGAGTTGGTTGTTATGTTGACCTTGTGAGATCATTTATGATTAGGTTAAAGGTCAAGGCAACTTAATGACAAAGCTGCTTGCATGGGGTTGGATGTATTCATGCCATGACTGTGACAGTATTCATTTGTTCTCTGTATCAATCATGCTATAACCTCTTTGGTAAGCTTTCACCTATGGATAAAGTGTTCTTTTAACAGCAGCAGATCAAATACAAATTTATACTTTTGATCTTAATATCTTTGCCTGTTATGCTACAGTCACTGTACAAGTAATCTGTATCGCTGTTTGTCTGATGCATGTCCTTCTTTTATGTTTTCAGAAGTCAGAGGCTCCGTTAGAAGACAGGTTGTTGGTAGTGACAGGAGTATGCCTGGAAGAAGGAAAGGCAGAATTGTTATTACAGAATGACGATATAGTAACAGTTCCCGCTGAACTGTTGATGCAGGCAATGCCAGGAGAAGCACCTGAAGTTGAGTTACTAACAGTAAATGGTCCAGTTACCCTCGGCATTCAGCAAAAGGGAAGTGATGTTATCAGCATCTCACTGGCTAGTAATACAGTTAATTGACATTTTTCCAAGTGATTACTAGTGTCCTCAGACTGAAACATTCTCCAAACTGTGGAAGAAAATAATGCAAACTAAACTTTGTGAAAATCAGGGTCAGTTTTAACTAAAACATTTTGTCAAATTATACTCATAATGTGCTATTATTTCTAGTTTATACTCTTTCCATTTAAAATTTATGTTTCAGTTCTGAAAGATTTCATCAACTGTGGAAAATCATTTATTTTTATAGAAGTGAAGTCTGTTATATGCCCCTAAAAATGTTCATACTTTTGACAGTAGAAAGCTTTTTCTACTTTGACTTAACTGTTTGCAAACATTGGACTGTCATTTAAAATAATCATAAAGTGGAAGAGATTAGTTTTGTGAATATTAAAATGTAGTAAACATTAGATGCAATATTTTAACAAGTAGAAAAGTATATTTTGTTTGTAAAATGAAATTAATTTTTGTTCTTCTGCCTACACTAAATTTTTTTTCATGCCCCAAAGGGAGTTTGCAATTTTATATTGGAGCTTACTGTATGTGCTATACATACATATTGGAGCTTACTGTAAGTGCTATACATATATATTGGAACTTACTGTAAGTGCTATACATATATATTGGAGATTATTGCAAGTGCTGCCTAAACTACTTAGGACATTGTCAACCATTACCATACTTTGTCAAAGGGTTAGACAAGTTTAGCCTGTCATAGGTGCCCTACTGTATTAGAAGGAAAGCAGCTTTAGCCTGTTGTAAGATTGAAAAATAGGTACTGTTTAATGTTTATAGATAATTGCAATGTTGCATGTTCCTGCTATTTTTCAAATTTTTATATTTCCTGTACATATACTTTTTTATAGACATTTAGTTTCAAGAATATAGCTCAACACATTTTTATAGAGATTTACATTTAAAAGTTTAGCTTAACACATATTTTTATAGGGATTTGCTTTTAAGAGTTACCATGATATTTCAACCTTAAGGTAATAAAACAAAATACAAATCTACACCTTGAATATTTGTTACATTATCAAAATAAAACATCATATATTTCAGCATGTATAGCTGCAACTTTCTCAATTTCAACTTAACATACAAAAAGGGGCAGCCAAAATGATAGATGCTTCAAGAAATTGTTTCACATATCATCACCTTGGCGCAAAAACTTAGTAAGTTCATATATAATACATATGCACTTACAGGGTTCTTGCGCCAAAGTGACAATATGCACACTTTGGTGTGTTTCAAGCCCCTGACTTTCGGTGTTTTCTAGCATATGTTTCATTTATACAATTCTGTATGTTTTCTTTATAACACTTGTGTTCATTATAGTTTTACTACACTAGTTGTATATCTGTATATAGTGTTTTTTTTCTAGTTTTGTGCTTATTTATTTTTATGGTAAAATTTTATTTTTAGTTGACTGCGTATAACTGCATAACATTAATAACTTTCTGTTTTGTTTGAATAGAACAGTGCACCAGATACTTTGGTCAATGTGACTATAACTGGTTCTCTACAGGCAGCCAAGATTTGAAATACTTCAAGAATTATATAATGTGTCCATTTTAATGTATCTTCCTTTATACTTCCCATTTGAAAGATTAGAAGACATATAGTTTTAAACCAAAAGTTCAGCCTTTAAACTCTTTGGCAGGACTGATTCTTTGTCTTTGGTTTCAAACGACTGGTTTTTTTGTCACAGTCTCAAAAACTAGTTAACAGTATAGAATTATTGGATTTTTCAGACTAAAGACACATTTTTCATTTGACCTTAATGGCTGCTTAAGAATATTTTCATTTTGCACTTCCTAGATTTGTTTTCCAGCCCCTGCATTTCTTATTTAATTTTAAGTTGGTACAAATCTGTATGTGTTCATTTTAAGACTTGTGTTCATTAGTTTGAGTAGACCATTTGTATGTTTATAGTATGTTTCTTTTTACTTTTAAGCCTAGTATTCCTTTCTTTTACATGCAATTATAGCATAATATTTGTAACTTTTGTTCAGTTTGAATACACATAGTGCTCAAGACAGGCTATTGGCATGAGTAAATGATTTGCATTACCTTGTGCATATATGATGTAGTTGTTAAGACGGCTATTATTGATTCTGCTCTTAAAGGCAGCCAAAACTAGAAATACTTAAAAAAAAAAAGATGATGTGTGCATTTTTGGTATCTTTTTGCTCTTGGATAGTTAGATCAAGAAATATACTTTATGGACTGTTCGTCACAAAGGTAAAGGTCACTGAGTAGAATTTGCCAAAAAACTTTTTTGGCCGTAAAAGCCATGCTTGTCTTCATGAAAACTAATACAAATGTTCATCAAGATCCAAGGTCATCATAAAACATGGCTTTCATTTTCATCATAGGTCCTTATTTAGGCCAGTGTCTCTTTTTGTCCCCAGCTTTTTCGAAGAAAATCGGGGGATATAGTAGTAATGGGCTCCGTCCATCTGTCTGTCCATCTGTCACACTTAGTGTCCGTACCATATCTCTGCACTCCATCATCTGATTTTGAAATAACCTGGCATAAATGTTTACCATATCAAGACAATGTGTCATGCGCAACTTCCGGCTTCCTACCTTCAAGGTCAAGGTCACACTTGTAGATTAAATGCAAACCTGTCTTTGCACACTGTAACTATGTGTCCGTGCCATATCTCTGCACTCCATCATCTGATTTTGAAATAATCTGGCATAAATGTAAATCATATCAAGACGATGTGTCATGACAACTCCCGGCTTCTTACCTTCAGGTCAAGGTCACACTAAGAGATTAAATGCAAACATGTCTTTGCACACTGGCCCATAACTGTTCACTTTCATGTTAGTGATTTTAAACTGAAGTAAGGGTACTTTTTCATGAGGGACAGATACCCATTAATTATGTATACTTTTCAAATACTAGAAATGTATGCTTCTTGTAAAAATGCCCGTTGGCATTGTCTTAGTACATCGAGCTTTCAATTCTATGTGTGTTCATTTTAAGAGTTGTGTTCATTATAAAACTGCTTGTATACTTGTATATAATATGTTTTAATTACATATTTTTGCATAATAGTTCTACTTTTTACATACAGATAATGGCATAATATTTGTTAGTCTGTTAAGTTTGCATAAAGACAGTGCTCAAGATAAACTATTGCCATGCACAGACAATCTGTCACTTTCATACCCACATCCATGCAGTTTCATTCAACTGCTTACAGATGAATGCAAAGTTGTTTCCCTACACAAAATTATGCTGCCTTTTTTGACTTAGAAATTTCCCAATGGCAAGAGTTTAGTATAAGTAAAGCGCTCGAATTACCATCAAGCACTCAGAAAAGTAGAGCACGCGGTTGTACGAACTGCTCTTATTACATATAACTGTCACTGATACTGATTAACTATTATAATTTAAATACATAATATTATCATCCCATTTGTTTTGATTAATAATATGGCTTTGTTCCATTTACACAATATTCTACCTCTTATGTGTTATTTTCATACTTTACTAACCATATCACAATTAATATTCAACAAGTTTAGCTAAAGGTCACACTTTCATTGTTTCTTTTCAGTTTAAATTCTGGTTACAGTGGGTTAACACTTGTCTAATTTAGAATGTGAATTTCTAAAGATGTATTTTCCAACTTCTGCATTCCCGGTTGTTTTCATTAGCCCATGATGATCTCAGTACTATCCTACGGCTAATGCATTGTTTAAGTGCCATTCCTTGTTTATACATGTACGTTTAATTGATTTAGCTCATTTGAACAATGTAGCACCATCTTAGCCCTCAAGTTATAATGTATATATGTTACAGACTTTTATGCATGTTTTATCATAGTAATTTTCATAGATCTATTAATGGTTTGTAAGTCTTTTAAGTATGCTAGTGCAAATGATCACTCATGTTATTCGACTGTTGGACAAATCTGAAAATACTGTAAATGCTGATTACTTGCCAGCGCTTACATCTGATAAAGTAATTCAGTAAGAATTTTTCTCTAACAATTCACTAGCTACCTGCCTAATTTACAGTCTTAAAACCTTTCTTCAAATATACCCGGTAACCAACAATGATATTTGTTTATGTTGTAGTACATTATTTATGTAGTTCTGTATACTGATATGTCCATTATCTCTAGTCATTGTTCAATTGTTCCTCTTATATGCAGGCTGTTTTAAGATTTTCTGCTTCCCTCTTGTGTTTGATGATTGATTTATTTGTTACTGTGTTTCAAAACTCCATACACACAAAAACCTGTATTACTTTATTGATCTCTGTTCTTCACAAAAAAGATTTTACCGAAATTCTGTAGTGGAAAACATGCATATATATGTATATAAATCACTGTTGATATTTTGATCTCAAATTTTGATATATTTTTTATCTTGTTGAAACGTTATTTTTAAATAAAATTAAAAACTATTACTGCAGAGTTTCTTTTCATTACAACCAATCATTACCTTACAGAATGTCTTGTAAACTTGCGTGGAATATTACTTGGCATTTGTGTAAATTCCAAAACCTCTACACCTACTACATGTATTATACTGCTGAGAAAAACACGAAAAACTATTACTTGTATAATTTATTAAGAAATACAAGCATCGTCGTCTTGTGTCAACAATGGTCTTTTCCTCTGAAACTACCGGTCACATTTACTTCAAATTTGGTGTGTAGCATCCTTGTGACCGTCTTACCTCAAATTACTCATATCATACCATTTGGCCCCTTTTAGGGGTCACCAGAGCTAAAAATAGAGAAACCTTTAAACATCTTCTTCTCATGAACCAATAGGTAAATCATCATTAAACTTGGTCTGTAGCATCCTTTGGTGGCCATTACTATTACATCATACCAGGTTGTACATTGATTACATCATGTTAAGTTGTACACTGATATTCTGGCTTTGAACAAAATCGCCCCATCAGTACTTTCAGTGCTTTGATTTATTTATAGGATTTATTCTGTATAATATTTTAAGAATCAAGTCTGTCAAACCTTTCGCAGATACATCATTGTCTGTGGACCTGTTTGCAAAAATTGGGACTACTGGTACACATTTCAATTTCTTATGTTGCCATTAAAATATATTTATCAAATACAATTGATTTTACAAAATTGTTGTTTCTTTCTTCAGAACGGATGTGAAGTCATGACATTCTTGTGTCCATTTTGCCAGTCGGCCAGCATATCAACAACTTTGTTAGAGGAGCCTTAGTTGCAGAGAATAGAAAACTGCCAGAATTGGGTGTTGTCACAAATGGTCTGGCGTTGGAGCTTAAGAAATATGCAGACACCAAGAATTGGACTATTCAGAAATATCTTGGAATTCTTGAAAAATTGCCAAAATTTTTTGTCAGTTGTCCTCAGTAACAAGTAAGATCAATACTGTGAAAGAACAGAAAAGAAAGTTAAACGTGTGAAAAATTTAAATGAACTACTGGTAAGACAATTCTCTGCACCAATACAAAGAACAGACAAAAGTCAAAACACTCAATATGAACAAGAAACTTTGAAGGATGTACAAGAAAACAGCAAGTGAAAGCAACAAACTGATAAACAAATGTGCATAGCCCTGTCTTTTGTACCCATGAAGTACAGACAGAACATGACACAGATATAGCAGAGTAAATTTTGCCTAAATACAAAGTGCAAGTACAAGACGCCGACTTGCAGAACTTTCTAACAGTGTCAGAAAAAGAGGTGTACATTAGAAAACTTAAACAAAACTGTAGGCCATTATTCAGTTAAAAACATTAACAAATGTGATGCAAATTCCCGGAAAAATTTGCATGCACTGCGAGAGACACATAGACAGTTGTTAAAGCCACAGAAAATTGTAAAATCACATCAGAAGCACAGTTCAACAATTTCTGAGCTACAGAAAGAAAACAATTCCTTGAAAGAAAAACTTGAAACCATGAATGAAACAGAAAAAGAAAAGAAATTATCAGTACAGAAAAAAAACAAGTTACTTAAAAGTGAAGTTAGTCGGTTGCATGCACAAGAAGTTCAGAACTGTGACTGCATCAGTATGTTTAAAAAAGAAATAAACACTGTAAAGAAACTGACACTTGAACTGACAGAAAAAGTAACACTTAAAACCGAGATGGAAGAAGCGATCAGTTTATTAAAAAGTAAACATATTGTTTCTAAAAATGAGCACGGATGTACAGAGAATACAAGGCTATGTATAATGGAACATGCTGGACTAGAGTGTGCGGCAGAAAAAATGTCACCTATAATACAGGTAGTAGCCAAACACATTTTTGGCAAACAGCTTACAAAATAAGAATTACTAAATGCATCTCAAACAATTGTGGATGAAGGACACTTTATAGCTAAAGCATACATAGCAAATAGAACAGAAAATTCAAGTAACTGGGGACTAACTTGTGATGGCACTACACGTCACAAACAAAAAATTGTTGACACTGCAATTACACTTGACTCTGGTGAAAATAAAAGTTTAGGGTTTACCCGTGTTGCAAAAGAAAATTCAGACACTATACAGAGAGTCACAGAAGAACACCTTAATGAGGCCTAAAAAAAAAAATGTTGTGTTTCCGGTGGCCTGACCGACCCAATTTTTTAGCATCGACCCAATGTTTTTTATCGATGTACAAAAAACAAAATGGCGCCCGTACCGACCGCACCGAAGACGGGTTTTAGTATTGCGAGTCGACAACCATGACAAAGACGATTCGTGTTCCAATTACGCATTAACGCACACCCGCAAATATGGCGGCACAACAAGCAGCCGAAGTGTCACTGCTGGCAATTTCCTTGAAAAAATGCGACCATAGTGGGGCAAAACAGGAAATCAAATTAATTTATCACAACAAAACAGCACAAAACATTTTTTTGGACGTGCATGGTCATGTTACGAGTGAAGATATTACAATTGAAGCCAGTTGTTCGGTAAGAACAAAAAAAATGAAAACGAAAGTCAAGTCATGCCATTGGTAAAATTTATTTCAAAATATAAGATTGAAGTCTAGGTTTGGTACTAAGTCTAACTTTTTTTAATACTTTTATGCTAAATATAAAACAGTCGTGTCAAATTCTGCTTGGAAGTAGGTCACTCCATTATATCGATGCATCATGAAAATCACTCTGTGTGTCACAAAGTATGGAAAGCCAGAATCGTAAATATTTATAGCATTTTATAGAACAACAATAAATGCAATTTAGTTAATTTGAAATATACTTGTGGAATAAATAACTCTGTCAAACAACCATAACTCTAAATTTGTTAGGATTTATTAAAATCATGATTGTAAAAATTATTTCAAGAGCTTTTTGGTAAAAAAAAATACCACTAAAGGATTATTTTATCTCCAGATGGACCTGTATTAGACAAGTGTAATATGATGGTCAAAAACAATCTGACAGTACACACGAGTGTTGTAGCAGAAGAAGGTGCTTACAATGTGCAGGTATTTATTTTACTTGGTCAGAAGCTGCAAACTGGTATCTGGGTATTTTATGTGTGAGTGATTGCCATGTCTCGTCAACTACTCTATGTAAAGATTTTTTTGCACACACACGATGAATATTATTAATTCGAATACAATCAATCTACATAAATATATGTGCAAGTTAAATTTTTTGAATATAAAAATTCTAGCTTTTTTATTCAAGAAAGGTCCAAATTTCTTTGCTTTTTAGCGTCGACTTCTGTGAACTGTGCCCTCCCTTGTAGAATAAATTTAATTTGTTCAAGTATCTGAAATACATCAATAGACTTGCACTTTTTTTAATGTTCTTGAAATATTGACTAAACTAGTTTGGTATCATATTATGCATTTTGATATGTGGAATATCGAGTGCTTCGTATTGCGAAAGACATACTGTGAAGGTTTTTGAAATATTGAGAAAACTAGTATCATATGTAGTATATTAACTGCTTTTTATTGCAAAAGACATACTATAAAACTTACAAATTCAGGGGTCAAATTTAACTTTTTTGTCTACTGGCAAATATTTGCTAGTGACCATTTTTTCTACTAGCAAAATCAATTTTCTACTAGCTAAGCAATATTTACAAAATGTGAAAAGTTGCGGACAAACAGTTGTATCACTGACTGTATGACAAATAAATGTAGGTGTGAAACCACCAAATAGATTCCTTCTTTATTCTATATAAAATTTATAAAGTTCACAGAGCTGTAAAACATAGCAAAACCTTTTTTAAATAGCTTTAACTTACATATTCTTGTAGATCTATATCTGTACTAATGAAAAATAGCAAGAAAAGTGGGGGTTGTGTTTCAAACAAGAAAGATATTTCTGCTCATGTGAACTTACCCATAAAATTAACAAAAAATCTGAGCTAATTTTCAGATTGGGGTATGTGAAACAATTTCACATTGTGAATTCTATTCTGAATGCATATGAGCATAAAATTGCTACCACACTATCAGAAATAGTCAAACAAAATGATTCCAGCAAAAAATACACAGATTAGGGCAAAAATGTTAAAAATAGCCAAGAAAACTGAGAACTATTTCTAGACGCCATTATTAGACTGAATTGGTGGTTTCATACCTGTAAACAAATAGTCTCAGTCATCACCAAGCGCTTAAATATCGGATGAACGTATACCGGATTAATTCAACAAGCGTCTATAAGTAGAGCAACACGTGACCGGTGCTCAGGACATTTTTTCACGCACCGGCAAACGTGGATTTTCGGATAAGTCAGAACAGGATGTCTGCCGATTTTCCGGCGCACTCGCAAATTATTTCGAGTGCTAAAATTTTGCACTCGCATTTTCTCATTTTCGCTTGCATTTTGCGAGTTTGCGACCGCTAAATTTGAACCCTGAAATTTGATATTAAATAAACTAATTTCAGCATTCTATATATTTGTGTGTATGTTACATCATTTATCTAATTAAAACTTGCTTGGAAGAGATATATAAAAGGTATATTTATATGTTTCAATGAATATATATGTATACCGTGAGCTGGCAGGAGGGAAAAAAAACAAGAGGGCCATGATAGCCCTGTATCGCTCACCTGAGTATGACTGCTTTTACAAAAGTGGCTATGGGCCTGGTCAACTGACCCCAGAAGACCCATTTTCGAACTTGACCTAGAAATTATTGAAACAATCTTTCTGACAAATTTCCAGGTTGTTTGGACTGAAAATGTTACCACTTACAAGTCTTAACAAGGTTTTTCCATATTTGGGCTGAATGACCTAGTTTTTAAACCTAGATGTCCCATATTCGGACTTGAGCTAGAAATTATCGAAAAAATCTTTCTGACAAATTTCAAGGATATTTGGACTGAAATAGTAGCCTCTAGAGTGTTAAAAAGGTTTTTCGATATTTGGGCTCTCTGACCTTGTTTTTGAACCCAGATGACCCATATCCAAACTTGAGCTACAAATCATCAAAAAACTTTTCTGACAAATTTCCAGGTTATTTGGACTGAAAATGCTACCTCTAGAGTGTTAACAAGACTTTTCCATATTTGGGCTCTGTGACCTAGTTTTTGAACCCAGATGACACATATTCGAACTTGACTTAAAAATCATCAAAGCGTCCTTTCTGACAAATTTCCAAGATAACGGGACTAAAAATGTAACCTCTGGAGTGTTTATAAGATTTTTCTATTTTTGGGCTCTGTGACCTAGTTTTTGAACCCAGATGACCCATATTCGAACTTGAGCTAGAAATCATTGAAACAACCTTCCTGATAAATTGCCAGATTATTTGGACTGAAATTGTAGCCTCTAGAGTGTTAACAAGGTTTTTCTATATTTGGGCTCTGTGACCTAGTTTTCAACCCAGATAACCCATGTTCGAACTCGTCCAAGAAATCATTGGGACAAACATCCTGACAAAGTTTCAAGACAATTGAGGCAAAAATGTGACCACTAGAGCGTTAACGAACAAAGTGTGGACGGACGACAGACGACGGACATTGAGCGATCCTAATAGCTCACCATGAGCCTACGGCTCAGGTGAGCTAAAAATCCCTACCTACCTACCCTGTTTTTTTCAGTGATATTTTTTTTTTGGCCTAAGTAACACTTTTAGTTAGATCATATATGTTTTTACCTTAGTAGTGCTTAATTGAAGCAAAGGCTTTGTTAGTAGATGTATAATTTTTCTAGTCAAAATTATTATTCACAAGTTTTGTTAAGCAAATGTTATCATTTACCGTTTGTCTTTAGCTGTTGAATTCCTTTTTGCAACAAATATGTTCTGTTAGTTTCTTATTGTTATTTAATTAAGATGTTCCCATGTTCCTTGAATAAAAATGAAACAAAATCAATGTACAATGACTATTATATAATTTAATGTCAATAAAAATATAGTTGATATTAAATTTAACACAAAAATACTACACTCGGACCCCGTTACTACGCTCCCCGTTATAACGCTAACCTCAGTAAAACACTCAAGCATCATAGCTCAAAAAAAATTTTTTTTTTAAATTGGACCATAAAATAAAGGCAGTGTTTTTGCCCAAAAACACAACTTCAAAACTGCAGCCATTAGATCAGGGAATAATTGCCACTTTTAAGCGCAACTACCGGCGTAATCTGACAGGCATTATGACTGACAAACTTTTGCATACTACTCAGTCTGGCTTTCGACCAAATCATTCCTGTGAGTCTGCTCTGCTCAACATTATTGATAACTGACTGTCTTCTTTTAACAATCATGAAATTGTTGGCACTGTATTTTTAGATCTCTCCAAAGCATTTGACCTTGTAAACCACACAATCTTACTTCAAAAACTGAGTCTTTACCATGTTAGTCACTGTTGACCAGGGTTTCTATATCTATCGAAAAATGACGAAAATGTCTATCGTTTTACTGTTTATTTTTCATTTTCTTTCGACTACATGCTTCCCGGATCACTATTCCATTGTTATACATATATAAACGAACAGGTTCTAACGATTTTGACCATTATCTCGCTTTATCAATTATTTACATTAATCGAACAAAACTATCCTTCAGAACAGTCACCATGCAGTCCAATGGTTCCAGTCCTATCTTTCTAGTAGAACACAGCAAGTGTCTATCCCCCTGTTTAAACGCCCCCTTGGGCAATGCATTTTCAAAAAGGGAGGCGTTTATTACGGTCCCAGTTTACACTCACCAAAAATCATGTAAAGTACGGTATGCTTATAGCTTTGAAAAGTATAACAAACTAATCTGCAGTCTGTTATATGCATCGGTATTAAAAAATCCTCAACAGAAATTTACGGTAAGTACGGTAGTACTACTTCCACAAGTGTCAAAAAAATCATTACGCATCAGCACCTTTGATCTCTTTAAAGCCTCAGCATTTTGTGACGTAATTGCTGCTGAAACAAATTTTATCGAGTGTTCATGTGCGAATGTGTTAAAAAGTTGCTGGATTTTAGCGAGTGTACATGTGGGAATGTTTTAAGGCATGGCATCGAAAGGAAAGAAATCGTATACTGCATCATTTAAATTGAAAGTGATTACCGTTGCCGAAGAAAAAGGCAAGCACCATGCCAGTATGGTAGTGTTCATGTATGCTTTTGTCACTGGTGACTGAAGTCTTTACCGTAATATGGCGATAGTTTTGTGACATTTCTTTTAAAGTTTTTGGAATTAAATTCAGTGGATTAAATCGGATAATTCGTTTTTTGTGTTGGATTTACGATATCAATGTCAGACCCCTTGGAACTGGTAAGTACTCTAGCTTTTTGCCTCAAAAGTAGGTGGGGGCCGTTTATTAGGGGGGAGCGTTTAAACGGGGGGATACGGTATCTGGCAAACTATCAACCGCTATGGAAATACCTGCTGGTGTTCCACAGGGTTCAGTACTAGGCCCTCTTCTCTTTCTCATCTATATAAATGATTTTCCTCATTCTACCCAATATTCTTCAGTGGACATGTTTGCAGATGACACTACTTTATCAGCCCATGGCAAATCAATGCATGATGTGCAACACTCATTACAGACTGACCTTAACGCTATACATACATGGTGCACACAAAATACCTTGAAACCTAACATCAGCAAAACAAAACTCATGTTTATTTCCTCTTCAAAGAACACCACTGACAAATCTTAACACAACATTCTCATGGAACAACAACAGTTGCAACATACATCAGCAGAGAAAATCTTTGGAGTGCATATTGACGACAATCTTAACTTTAAACCACACATTGATTACATCCTTAAAAAGTGCAACTCTCTACTGTATTTGCTTCTGCGCATAAAACATTTTCTCAATCTTGAATCTCGCAAGCTATTCTTCAATGCTTATATTCTTCCTTATCTTGATTATTGTTGTCCTATTTGGGGCAATACCACACAGGAGATGATCTCTCGTCTTCTTAGATTCCAGAAAAAAGCAGCTAGAATTCATCTAGATAAGCCTTTTGATGCACCCTCCGCAGAACTTTACACAGCTGCGTTGGATGACAATTCAAGACAGAATTGATTACAGAAAACTTATAGTCATATACAGTTCTATTAACAATGGACCAGATTACATGTCAGTTACAATTCAATTCGATAATGGATTGTAATGGCCAACCAATTTTACATCACTATTAGGATTTAAAAATTCTATCATTTTTGAAATCCTGTGTCAAATCTCTTATTCAACTTTAATTCAACTGATGCTTAACTCAACTTTAGTTTAACTCAACATAATTTAGCTTTGACTTAACTTAAGTTTAACTTCAACTCAACTCCAACCCAACTTAAGTTACACTTTAAACTTAAGTGTGTGCTACCTTGCCGAAAAACTTTAACCAAATTTCTAAGTCGAAAAGGGGCCACAATTCAAACAAAATGCCTGACACAGTTAGCTCCTCTTGTTGGCAGAGTAAGTTCTTGATGGTAAACAAGTATTGTAAGTTTCAGGGCTATATATTCAAGGGTTAGGTGAATAATGTTACCTTGATGAAAAACTTTAACCTGAACCAACACCGATGCCAGGGACAAGAACTATAGCCCTCCTTATTCTTTGAATAGTCGAGCTAAAAAAGTCAAGCTAATAAATATTTATATGGTGTTATAATGTTACAACTGGTTGAAATATTCCTATATGTATATGTATTATGGTGTTGGGTATTAATAAACTGAGCTTAATCAAAATACTTGTTTTTGTTATACTATTACTATAATAAACCCTATATAAATGACTTATAAAAGGTATATGATTATATACCTTCAATACAAACTTGTAAACTAAACGGAGTGCCTTTTAGGGTGTTGTGTTGGACAAGTCATATAATGGCTTTTAAAAGTCCCAATACTTTACCACTGTTAACCAACTTTGGGAACAGGACACCCGTAGGGTGCATGCACTGTCGCTTGGGCCCTGTATGTCCCCCAAGGGGCCCCGCATGGGGCATAGCCCAGACCAGGGTCCAAGCAACAGCACAGTGTATATATTCTTTCTTTGCTTATATTCATGTAACACTTCTGCTACTGCTTCTATGCTTTTTACTTGGGTCTTCTTGTTTAATGTGTGCTGTTTCTAACCATCTAGCACTAGACATAATTACACAGGCATAAATTTGTAAACTCTTCTGGTAATGGATTATGTACTTTTTGTTGTACTTGCAGTAACAGAATCTACAATACTTTGCTGACTCTTGTTCTCATATTTATAAGAGAAACGAAACTATGTTGTAACCTGTTTTGTTTATATTTATTTCTTTTAGAGTTTAAATTACTTATTATTTTTTATTTTCTAGTACTTTGTGCACAGGATAGTGATAACAGATTCAAGGAAATAACAAGGTGCAGACTGCTGAGGTTATATTTGTGGACCAGACAACTCTAAGACAGGAAGTTGCAGCAGCTGTATATGCATTTAGTTTGGAGAACACAGAACAATCATCATTTGATTTCTCTGATTCAGACTGTGATTATGAATAGCATGACTGTGAGAAACCTTATCAATCAGTTTTTTTTTTTTAAAGATCTTCATTTGATAGAATAAATGCCTGAGCTTCCAGTGTGGAATTTGGGCTAAGATTAATACCTACTAGTAGTCAGACATATGAAATGTCAGTTGTTTTAAATGTTTATTTGATAGAACAAATGCTTAAGCTTCCAGTGTGGAATTTGAGCTTAGATTAGTATCCAGCCAGTCAGAAAACCCAATTGTTTTAAATAAAGATGTTGAATTTTGTCATTTCTATTCCATTCTTTTCATTGGGTATTTCAGATTTGAAAATAATTTCCTGTTTATTAAAGAAAGAAGGCACACTTCTTATGTATCTGTTAGATGTTCAGAAGTGGTTCTTAAAATGAAACTAGATGGGTGTTCTTGCTTCTTGCTATGCCCCTGCACACCAGCTGTGACATTATCACCTTCATTAAAAAAATTTAAAGACATGCAGAGTACTGAGATGCTGAACAGTATTTCCATCGATAATATCACTTAGGGATGCACTGTGGTTTATCAATGGTAATATCACTTAGGGATGCACTGTGGTTTATCAATGGCAATATCACTTAGGGATGCACTGTGGTTTATCAATGGCAATATCACTTAGGGATGCACTTTGGTTTATCAATGTTAATATCATCTTAGGGATGCACTGTGGTTTATCAATGATAATATCACTTAGGGATGCACTGTGGTCTATCAATGGTAATATCACTTAGGGATGCACTGTGGTTTATCAATGGTAATATCATCTTAGGGATGCACTTTGGTTTATCAATGGTAATATCATTTTAGGGATGCACTTTGGTTTATCAATGGTAATATCATTTTAGGGATGCACTTTGGTTTATCAATGGCAATATCATTTTAGGGATGCACTTTGGTTTATCAATGGTAATATCATTTTAGGGATGCACTGTGGTCTATCAATGGTAATATCATTTTAGGGATGCACTTTGGTTTATCAATGGTAATATCATCTTAGGGATGCACTGTGGTTTTAATTATATCTGTCTGCACAGTTTAGTCCTTTAGAAATAAATGAAGGTTTAATGTTTCTGTAAACTATTACAGCTGCCTTATGTGCTTTATTCACAACTGTTGCTACATAAAAACTTGATATGCAAAATCAGGACATATTCTTTAGAACCTCAAAACCTTGATAATACAGTTCTCAACATGTGATGCTTCTTCCTGTTGGAATAAAACACATTCAGTGTTACTTTATAAAATCTTGGTAAAAATTCCAATCCATTATTACAGTACGCGCCAGGAGGAACTCACATTTTCCGCTCTATTTCGCGGACGCGGAAAAAAAAATATCCGCCGCGACATCGAGGAAAAAAACGGACTTCCTCGATGTCTTGACATCGCGAAATATCTCGGCGATATTTGACGACCAGCGCGAAAATAATTAGGGTCATATCTCACCTGGATAAGCTGAACATTTAATGAAATGACCGTAATGAAACTGTGCATTTTACGTCTGCCAATTATGTGACATTTTGATAAAATTAAAACCAAATTTCTAATACATTTGCTGTGTAGATTTATGTGTACTTCCGTCGTTGAAAACGCTCGTTATTGTATAGCAAAATCGATCAATAATTTTGTCAAGCGCATAGACGATACAAATGTCGCAGTAGGGTTTACATGTTGTATGTTTTCTTTGAATATAGGAAAGCAGTTTTAATACGTGTAAATCGGAAACCAGTCAATTTATTTTCTGAAAATAGGGTCAGCTGTTCCGAGAAGCAATTACTTTCGGTTTTGAATTGCCATTCCTTCCGTTAACAAATACGAGCATTCGTAAACAAATGCATCAGAATGAGGGTTTTATACATTTAAATGATATTTTAAAGCGTAAAATTCGCCGAAATGCATGTAATCAGGAACTTTGTGAGCCTCGATACGTCAATTCTTACCTGTGAAAAAGTTCACAGAACCATTTAGCGGACGTCCGCCGCAAAATTTGGTGACCATGTCCGTGGCGGTGTCCTCGAAATGCGGCGGATTTGGTGGCGTTTTAAGGAATGGGTAGTCCGCGACGACCTCGAGGAAAACGAGAGTTCCTCCTGGCACGTACTGTACTGTAGAATCTGGGAAATAGGCGCATATTCGAATATAAGCATATACCAAAAATAAGTGCACATTCCCTTACCTTCAAATGGTATTCAAAAATAGGTGCATGCTAATTTCTTACCCTCAAAATGTATCAAAAATAAGCGCATGTTAACGGAATTAAAAATGTGTGCTGAGTCAGTCAATGCAGGAAATGGCCCGCTAATTTGACCAATTTACTAGAATACTTGGGTATACTGCAGATCAATTTACGTTTAATTTAAATAAATTATTTGTCTTCCTAGAAGCTTTCCATCACATTTAACATCTTGTATTTTTCTTTTCATCCAAGATCTATTTTTCAACTTTAATGAACTTCTCCTGGAAGTTGAAGAACTCTTTAATATACATGAAGTGCAAGTGTTGCCTTTCATGCATGATGGTTCATGAACACTAGTTAAAGTACTTCATGAACCTAAAGTGAATAAAATGCCAAAGTTCATGAACAAGCAGTTAATGAACTGGCACAAAGCTGAAGCAAAAATACATGTATCAAAAAATTACATCTGCAATGAAACTGACTAAAATTAAAATAACACTCACCTTCGCATTTTCTTGCTGATTAAAAACGATGCAAGACTAACCTCTATCATGTCTGTATTATGATCATTCATCTTTATACTCAGCTTTCCTTACATCTTGGTGAAAAGGCAAGCTATTCCTCACTGTCATACCACAGCTGGATGAAATATCCTTTAAATGTCTTTCACATGTGGAAGAAACATGACAAGTCTAGAAGACTGACAGATGATATTTTGATTCACTAAAGTCACTATGTCTTTATTGACTATGACAGTCAAACATTTCCTTTGCCATTGAAGCCAGGACTGTAATTTAGCCCGTCTTTATATTCCACCCTTTTTAGGTCTATTGCACACCTTCTCTGTTAAGACAAGCACATTAATATTTCTGACGACTACATGTTTTGCTTGTTTAATTTCACAGAAATACAACACAATGTGTATCACATTATTATACAAGATCAACTAACAGGTTTTCTGTCATTTGCTAACAAACCATTTTATTCCGATTTTCTGTCATTTGCTAACAAACCATTTTATTCCGAAGAATACTTGCATTCATAACAACAGCAGAAAACTTGTTCCCTTTGTGTCCTGTGCAAGATTAACTTTTAACCGTTGCTTCCTGAAATGAGAATTGAGAGTGCTTAAGTCCATAGGTACTGGACTGTATCAAAACATCCAAAAAATAGCAAACATTCAAAACTACCCTTTTCACACAGTATATATAATACTAAAAGTTTCCTAAGTAGCCATTTTATGGATGAAGGCAGTCAACAATTTCAATGGTTTTGCAACATATGCTATGAATATGAGTACAACCAATCCCTAAGGGTAGTCTGCTAAAAAGGTTAAAGGTCAATAGGTTAATTTCTAAAGCTATGGATATTTTACTAGGGGACATCGGTGTCAGTATTTTCCATATTCTATAAATTGCTGAAACTTTCTGGTCAAATCTGGTACATATATTCATTGCATGTTGCAAAACTTTTAAATACTAGTTATCACTGATTTAAGAAAAATGCTGATTTGTCATGCAATAAAAAAGAGTTTATCAATGGTGGTATTTTAAGTTCTGATTTGGTCCTAGACTACTTTTAATTTAAAATGGTAGCCAAAAGGGCTCTAAGACCCCATTCCATTCCGAAAAACATGAATATAAACTTGCCAAAAACATTATTTAACCTAAGTATGCCTAAATTATGCTTTCAAGGCTTTTCTTTGGAAAAAAACAAAAGAGGGCCATGATGGCCCTAGATCGTTCACCTGAATACTTTGCCTTTGGGTCTGCTGTTGAGCAAACATCAGAAGCTTTTTCTGTACGGAAAATTGCCAGTATTATATTCCTATATGTACAATTGGAGCCGGGTTAGTGTTATCCAATATTATGTAATTCTATGTTTTGATTGGCTGTTAGAAGATCCGATTATTGCCGAAGCATTGCGTATTTTTACAATGTACTACCTGTTGAATCAATTTGCGAAGTTGTGTTATTCCGGAAATCTTCAAACAGAATCATGGACAGAATCACATGACTGTTCAGTTTAAACAGCTGAGTTGCTTAAAATTAATACGTCCACGGAACATTAGACTATCTTTGCTATGTATACGCGTGTCTACTTTTCAATTATCAGTCACTGCGCTCCGAAACTCGGACAAATTGTTCAATGGTGTACTGACATGAACAGAACTTCGGCACTTTCTACCGGCTGAAACGAGTTAATACTTTGATAACGTACACAGCAATTCTATCAAACATACTCACTGTTCAATATTCTTCAAGAAAATACTAATAAACTGGTCGCTATTTATTTAGAAATCTTGTACACCCTCTACTTTCGGTTTTGATGGTGCACAGGAGGTCTCTCTGCACAGCAGTTTTTAAAGCACAGGTAGGCTCTCTGCATACAGCACAGGCAGGCTCTCTGTCAGCGATAGATTTAAGCATTTTTGAGATGGAACTCTTACGTTTAGTTAATTGTTAAATGCACAAACTTAAAGTTCATGCCTTAGGCCTACATGGCTGGAACTGACTACACTGAGGGTAAATGATGCCCGTGTAATATTCAATGACTATACAAGGAATCTTGTTGTCTCAGTTTTAAAGTACTTCTGGTCAAGTATGAGATGTCTTTAAGAGAAGAAAGTATCAAACTAATGAAAGAATTCTGTAAAATTACCACTTCTATTTTATAATTTATTTTATAAAGTTAGAAAGATTCTTTTTTCATCAGCCTATTCATCAACGCAAGCATTTATTCATTAAATCATATATTGCCAGTTTATCTGACGTACACATGTTTTTCAACGGTAGTATAATTTCTCTTTTCTTTTGAGGAAAATATAGTTAAAATCTGGGAATAACCGAAGAGAACAGCACTCAGTATGCAGCTGGAAATCATAGGAAAGAACGAGCTATTTGTTTCCTGCTTTACATTGCCATATAGAGAGGCACTGTAACAGAAGAAAGTACCGCGAATGCGGGAATTTGCTCTGTTTAGGGCACTCAATTTGAACTACTTCAGAGCGATAACGCGTGGGCCGATTGTCTTGCAGTTAGTATCAAATTTAAATTCTCTCCGACGTCTATACGTTTGCTGGATGGTGCAGGAGAGCTCTCAAAAATATGACGTATAAGATTTCTACCGTATATATATCGTATAGTCAATATATGAGTAGATAGAGGCATTGTTATAGAAGCATTCATTCATTCTTTTTTCATCAGTCTATCCATCAACGCAAACATTTTTTCATTAATTCATATATTGCCAATTTATCTGTAGTACATATGTTTTTTTTCAACGGTAGTATATTTTCTCTTTTCTTTTGAATACGATATAGTTAAAAACTGGGAATAACTTATTTTTCAGTGTTATGTTTAATATACTTCGGCATTTTATTAAAAAATGCCGCTATGATTGAAAATTTACGAAAAGAATTTATACAAACTTGCATTTTTCTGAATGGAAGAACTGTAATTCGAACCCTAGTCATTTAGTTCAGTTTATAATTGTTAATGTAACACGGACAATATTTATCTTAAAACTTGTTATTGATAAAATTCAAATTGACAAAGTTACCATAAGAATATTTGGTAGATCTGTACACCGAAAACAAGTTCATACAAACTACATTACGTTGTGCTTCTAGCATTATAGAGAATGAAAAAGTTTATTTTAGAAACACGATGTAGCGTAAGGGGCATAGTGATATAAGTTCGCACTTTTTATAATTAACACAGCGATCGATTAGAGACTCCCTTCCTGCTTACATCTGTCGCAGGCAGAGAGAGCCTGCCCGTGCTGTATGCAGAGAGCCTACCTATGCTTTAAAAGTTCCTGTGCTGAGAGACCTCCTGTGCACCATCAAAACCGAAAGTAGAGGGTGTACAAGATTTCTAAATAAATAGCGACCAGTTTATTAGTATTTTCTTGAAGAATATTGAACAGTGAGTATGTTTGATAGAATTGCTGTGTACGTTATCAAAGTATTAACTCGTTTCAGCCGGTAGAAAGTGCCGCAGTTCTGTTCATGTCAGTACACCATTAAACAATTTGTCCGAGTTTAGGAGCGCAGTGACTGATAACTGAAAAGTATACACGCGTAAACATAGCCAAGATATTCTAATGTTCCGTATTCTTATTAATTTTAAGCAACTCAGCTGTTTGAACTGATGTCTGTCCGATTTTTCGGACTGTCTTCCATCACAAACTGTGTTTTCAGCAGAGAATAACCGGTACTGATGCAGAGAGACCGCCGAAAAGACAGATTTCGCAGAGAGACTGCCGACATGGTTATGCACCGTGTAATTGTGTAGGAACATTATTGAATGTTATTGTTTTGAAATCTATTAATAGTAACAAGTAACTGATAAGAGATACAGGTAACTTTTTGAAGGCTGGCAAAAATATGGTGGTTTATAAAAATGCAAAACATAATAATTTTGTAATTACAGTTACAAAGTCATTTTTCATCAAACAATTTAACATTTGATATCATTTAAAAGGTCGTCTGTAAACTCACATTTTACATGTATAAAAAATAATTTTCAAAACTGTTCAGTTTCTTGTTTGTAAATGGTTAAACTTAGTGCATATAACCTGCTAGAAAAATGCTGAAATGACAGGTATATATTAGTTTAGTTTTCTTTTTTAAAAGCAAAAATTCAAAATCTGCTTATTTTAAAAATATGAATTTAAAGAGCTTTCAAATGATGTAAAATGATACAATGTTTAATGTTTTCAAATAATAAAATTCGGCTCACAAAGAAACAAAACATCTAAAGTTAATAATTCTGTCTGGTTCCCAGTTGTACTTTGCTACGACAGTGACTGTTCCTCACCTGGTCTTTAATATGTTGAATTATATCAAAGTAATCAAAGCATGGTCATAGTTTATTATCATAATTGATATTACAAGTAAATTTGTTATTCTATTCAAGCATGTTTGTTATTCTGTTCAAGCATGTTATTCCAAGAAATTCATGTTATTTTGTTACTTAACAAAACAAACACTGTTTCAGTATCATAATTACCAGCATTAACATCAAGAGATATATAGAAATAAAAGGTTGAACAAATATGTTGTTGTTGTTCTTCAAAAAAAGGGCATTACCTTAGTTATAATTTGTCTGAACAGACAGGTCTTCAATTTAAAGATATATATTAAATTTCTTTTTATTTGCATCTGCAAACAAAATAGAGTGCTGTAGGTTAAGGTTCCTTAAAAATACAGTAAAAACCGTACACTCAAATGGACTCAAGTCCATTTGAATTTTCCTTGTTAAGATTCACCCTATATAAACCTATATAATTCAAGTGAACCCAAGGGTAAAGACAATTTTCATTGAAGAGGCATCATTTGAACAAACTTGGTAGATGACCTCTAGCTAATGCTCCATTAAAAATATCTTAGCTCAGGGCCTTGTGGTTTCAGACAAAAGATTTTCAAAGTTTTCCCTATATTAGCCTATGTAAAATTAATTGATCCTCGGGTTGTGGCCAAATTTGACCCCAGGGGCATAATCTGAATTAACTTGGTAGAGGTCCACTAGACAATGCTACATACCAAATCTTAAGGCTCAGTGCCTTGTGGATTCAGACAAAAGATTTTCAAAGTTTTCCCTATATAACCCTGTGTAAAATTAATTGATCCCCGGGTTGTGGCCAAATTTGACCCCAGAGGTATAATATGAACAAACTTGGTAGAAGTCCACTAGACAATGCTACATACCAAATCTTAAGGCTCAGGGCCTTGTCGTTTCAGACAAGAAGATTTTCAAAGTTTTCGCTATACAAGCCTATGTAAAATCAATTGACCCCGGGGGCAAGGCCAAATTTGACCCCAGGGGCATAATTTGAACAAACTTGGTAGAGGTCCACTAGACAATGCTACATACCAAATCTTAAGGCTCAGTGCCTTGTGGATTCAGACAAAAGATTTTCAAAGTTTTCCCTATATAACCCTGTGTAAAATTAATTGATCCCAGGGTTGTGGCCAAATTTGACCCCAGATGTATAATATGAACAAACTTGGTAGAAGTCCACTAGACAATGCTACATACCAAATCTTAAGGCTCAGGGCCTTGTCGTTTCAGACAAGAAGATTTTCAAAGTTTTCGCTATACAAGCATATGTAAAATCAATTGACCCCGGGGGCAAGGCCAAATTTGACCCCAGGGGCATAATTTGAACAAACTTGGTAGAGGTACATTAGACAATGCTACATACCAAATCTTAAGGCTCAGGGCCTTGTGGATTCAGACAAGACTTTCAAAGTTTTCCCTATATAAGCCTATATGTATATCAATTGATCCTCGGGGTGGAGCCAAATTTGAACCAAGGGGTATAATTTGAATAAGCTTGGTGGAGATCCACTTGCCAATGCTACATACCAAATCTTTAGGTTCAGGGCCTTGTGGTTTCAGAAAAGAAGATTTTCAAAGTTTTCCCTATATTAGCCGATCTAAAATCAATTGATTTCTGGGGCAGGGCCAAATTTAACCCCAGGGGAATAATCGGAACAAACTTGGTAGAGGTCCACTAGACAATGCTACAAACCAAATCTTAAGGCTCAGGGCCTTGTCGTTTCAGACAAGAAGATTTTCTAAGTTTTTCCTTCCTGTTGGCATAGCAACCAGAGTTCTTGATGGAATTCAATTCTTTGAACAACTATGTTATAGCTTTATACAAGGAATATTCATCAAAGTTGGCTTAGCGGTTTAGGAGGAGATGTTGTTCAAGTCAAATTGTTGACGACACCCGATGCACACAGACGAACAATCAGTGATCCCAATGGCTCACCCTAGAGCACTTTGTGCTCAGGTGAGCTAAAAATGAACAATTTAATTTTACTGACAACTAAACTTGAATTATGATTGTTGTGTTAGCTGGTTTGTTGACATCACAAAAAGATCAATAATCAATAGAGCCCAGACAAGAATTAAGTATGAACAAGAGCTCCCTGGAGAGGTGCCAACCACTGTTTTACATGTCTACAATAGGGGCCATACTTATGGTTCTTGTGCACTACGCCTAAGGAGGTCTCTACATGTATATACAGTACAGCTCAGGAGGATTGTCCAAATTTCCTGAAGTTTTGAGTAATCGAAACAAGAGGGTCATGATGGCCCTGTATCGCTCACCTGAGTATGACTGCTTTTAACAAAGTTGATATGGACCTGGTTAATTGACCCCAGATGACCCAAATTCGAACTTGACCTAGAAAATATTGAAACAATCTTTCTGACAAATTTCCAGGTTAAATGGACTGAAAATGTAGCCTCTAGAGTGTTAACTAGGTTTTTCCATATTTGGGCTCTGTGACGTAGGTTTTGACCCCATACGACACATATCCAAATTTAAGCTTCAAATCATCAAAACAACCTTTCTGACAAATTTCCAGGACATTTGGACTGAAAATGTAGCCTCTAGTGTTTACAAAGTTTTTCGATATTTGGGCTCTGTGACCTAGTTTTTGACTCCAGATGACCCACAGGGTTTCCCCCCAGGATTTCAGGAAGGGTCGTTGCAGGAAAGACTGATTTTATCTGTTTTGTCACGCGCTGCTGCAACGCACTAATATAATTATATACATGTTATTTACAATGGTGTATATCTGTATATTACACACATATATCAATTTTGATTCTCACTTAAATAAACAAGAGAGCGATGATGGCCCTGGATTGCTCACCTGAGTACTTTGGCTGTAGGTTTGCTGTTAAGCAGTATTTCATTTTTTAATTGAAAATATATAAGTGCCTACAAACCAAATATGTAAACTATCAGTCAATAAATAAAGGCTCTACAACAGAAAGTAGAAATATCTATTACAAGCTATGGTGACCTTGACCCAGTGACCTCAAACCCTACCTATGGGTAGAGGTCCATGCAAGGAACCTATATACTGAATATCGAAGATATTGGTCTATAAATGAAGGCTTTATGAGCTACAGTAGATAAATCTATTTTTAGCCTCCGTGACCTTTAACCTAATCTAATAATTTGAAAAAGCTGGATAAAGCTTGCTTCATGCCAAATTTTAAAACTAGAAATGGGTTTTTGATTGAACAAAAACATATGTCTCCCCCCAGCCAGTTGCTGCAGGCAGTAGTGAGTCAGACGATTGTAAAATTTGACATTTAACCTCCAAGTGTGACCTTGACCTTGAGACACCACACCCGCAAAGTGGTTTCTGCATGTAGCCTTGATGAGGTGAACATCTGACCCAAGTTTCATAAAAATCCTTCAAGGGCTTTTGAAGATACAGAGTGGACAAGATTTCGTGGCATTTGACATTTAACCTCCAAGTGTGACCTTGACCTTGAGACACCACACCCGCAAAGTGGGTTCTGCACGTCACCTTGATGAGGTGAACATCTGACCCAAGTTTCACAGAAATCTTTCAAGGGCTTTGGAAGATACAGAGTGGACACGATTTTGTGGCATTTGACATTTAACCTCCAAGTGTGACCTTGACCTTGAGACACCACACCCACAAAGTGGGTTCTGCACGTCGCCTTGATGAGGTGAACATCTGACCAAAGTTTCATAAAAATCCTTCAAGGGCTTTGGAAGATACAGAGCGGACACGATTTTGTGACGGACAGACAGACAGACGGACGGAGGACGGACAGACTGACGGACGGACAACCGGGGGAAAAACAATATGTCTCCCCCATTTTTGGGGGGGAGACATAATTCTAGGCCTTGTGGTTTCAGACAAGAAGATTTTTAAAGATTCCCTTTTTTACATATTAAGGGCCCCGGGGCGGGGCAAATTTTGACCCCAGGGCCAACATTTAAACAATATTGGAAAAGGTTCTTTACACAATACTTAACACCAAATATCTAAGGTCTAGACCTATTTGTTTTGGAGAAAAAATATTTTTCATGTTTTTCCTATATAAATCTATGTAAACCAAGAGAACCCTGGGGCGTGGCCAAATTTGACCCAGTGAATATAATTTGAAGAAATATGGTAGACATCTATTACACAATGCTACATACCAAATATCTAAGCTGTAGGCATTGAGGTTTCCAGTAAGAAGATTTTTAAAGACTGCCTTTTTTTACATATTAAGGGCCCCTGGGGCGGGGCCAATTTTGACCCCACGGCCGACATATAAACAATACTAGTAAAGGTTCTCTACACAATACTCCACATAAAATATCAAAGGTCTAGTCCTATTAGTTTCGGAGAAAAATGACTTTTAATGTTTTTCCTATATAACTATTAAGTAAACCAAGAGAACCCTGGAGCGTGGCCAATTTTGACCCAGGGGACATAATTTGAACAAACTTGGTAGACATCCACTAGACAATGCTACATACCAAATATCTAAGCTGTAGGCATTGTGGTTTCTGAGAAGAAGATTTTTAAAGATTTCCTATACAAGTCTATGTAAAATCTATTGACCCCTGGGGCGGGGCCAATTTTGACCCCAGGGAAATACTTTGAACAGGTTTTGTAGAGTTCCATTAGAGGGTGCTAAATGCCAAATATCTAAGCTCTAGGCCTCGTGGTTTCAGACAAGAAGACCATAGCAACCAGAGTTCTTGATGGAATTGAATTCTTTGAACAACTTTGGTAGAGCTTCATGTAAGGAACGTCCCAGGCAAGTTTCATCAAATTTGGCCCAGAGGTTTCAGAGGAGATGTTGTTTGAATGAAATTGTTGATGGACGACGTACAAAGACCGGTCACAATAGCCCACCATGAGCCAAAGGCTCAGGTGAGCTAATAAATCAACAAATGTAATTGCTCTTCATTCTTTAATGTCTTTCTTCTTTTAAAACCTTGGTAATGAACAGGAGTATAGTCTCAGGGATGTACATGGGATGTCTACTCAGACAGCAAAAATATTCAAGTATGAGAGAAAAGAAAACTTTTTCACTGTTTTCTATAAATATTAAAATACGACGGGGTCGCGGAAATATATGACAATTGAAATTTATCAAATATTTTTACTCACTGCTTCATGTTTAATGAACTAAATATTTGCTGAAATTGGTTCCCAAATTGTTAAGCTTTTCTTAAATCTATTTGACCTTTTCTTACAAATAAATCCGAGAATTAAAACAAAAGTACCAAAAAGTATTTCAGCCATTTTGTGTGAAATATGCAGTTGTACTTTTATAAACTCGATGACAAAACATTGCTTGAACTGCATGCTTTTTTCGTGGAGCTTGTGAATACTTCCTTTGTGGTTGGTAACTAAAGACACTTTGCACGAACTGCAGGTTTTTTACGTGGGGAAAATAGAAATATCTGCATCAGTTGAACATTTTTTGGAGTATCTTCACATATGGCAAACCATCATTCAATTACAATAAATTAACGCCGATCAGTGTTAAAATTTCACATGCAGTCATTATCAAAAGTCGCCAACATGAAGGCGGAGCCGACGCAAGTTAGGCATCAGATTTTCTTACCAATTGGTTAACTTGCAAAGCTGTTGACACTGTCAATTAGCTGTGTCTTGTGTATTGGGAATAGGGGGATTTTACAGATAACGCTGTCATTAGGTACACAAGTCGCTGCGTGAGATAAGGCATGTCGGGCAAATTATAGCATGTTGCAAAGTTGGTCCTGAAATTATGGCTTGTCGCATGCGACTAGCGGTGTTAGCCTGGGGGAAACCCTGACCCATATTCGAAACTGAGCTAGAAACCATTAAAGCAACCTTTCTGACCAATTTCCAGGTTATTTGGATTTAAAATCTTACCTCTAGAGTGTTAACAAGGTTTTTCCATATTTGGGCTCTAAGACCTAGTTTTTGACCCAAGATGACCCATATTCGAACTTGAGCTAGAAATCATCACCTCTTTCCTGAATTTCAATTTCTACTTTAATTTACAGATACAGAATGGATAGTGGTTTGTTAAGGATTACAGTATTCTCATTTTTTTTCTTCAAATTTTAGCTGATTTGAGTGCCGAAAAGTGAACTAAGAAAGGGCAGCAATTCTACTCATTGCAAAAACTGCTATTTTTTCTATTCCAAAAGTAAATTTCAAGGTCTTTGGAGATTAATGCTTCAAAATGTTTTCTGACATCATGTTTTTAAACATCATTTTCTTAAATACATGTAAATGAACAATTTCAGTTGTCATCGCTACATTGTACATTTTTCCAAAATCAAAACTATCCAGAATAGGTGTGATTGTAAACTGAATCAGTCATTGAACTATGACGGTCTTTTATAACAAGAAGAAAATTATTAATAAAGCGTGGGAATTATGCTTACCTATCATAAATGAAATAATACTAACTTACAGGTTCTGCCAGTGAGTACTAGTCTAGTGACACTTTTCGCGGGCATTTACGCATGTACAAAAATGGCTGCCAAATATGAAATGTCATGTGTTACAATTTCACTAAAACTGCCATGAGTTTTTAATTTCTATTTAAACTTTCTAGATTTCCTGGATTGAAAGAATAAAAAACAAAAAGAAATAATATTTATTCTTCAAACAATAGTTATTTTTGCCACCCAAAAGATGAACATTTTACGCACCTGCTTCCAGAACACATGGCGCACGAAAAGCAAAGGGGGATAATAGATCTACTATAACATCATTGCTCGCAATCTGAGGTTCGCTAGACTTCCTTTAGAAGTATTGTAGTTAAACAGGTAAAACACAAATAAATCAAATCCTTCAACATTTCATTGTAGCATCAAGTCCAAACCATATTTTCAGCCTTAAACGTTCTCCATAGAGATCACACAGTGACTGACGGACGAAACGGACCACAGGACAAAACGGACCATATTTTGAGAACGGACCATTATTGGCTTCCAACATGAGGTGTTTTCAAGTGTGTAGATTTATAGGTGTGATTCGAAACTGTCGAGATTTTAGAAAGGTGCGAACAGATTAATTACTTCTTCACAAGTTTTATTTGATTACGGTGGCCTCTGTAAATGACATAAGTATAATTGCATTAAATATTACATACGACATTTCTAGCAACGACAGAAAATATTCATTACACATATTCATTGTACATTTGGAACATATTCTTTGGTTTCTTGGGGAGTTATTATATCTCCAGGTTTCAATGTTTAATTCATGGGAAAAGACACGGACTTTAAAGCAATCCTTAAATTTTTATCTTTGACATTGTTTAGATAATCCTCAAATTCAAACTTATGCCTAAATATGCAAATAGTTTCAAGTCAGGGTGTGTTGGTGATACCTGCATACCAAGTCAAGTATTCGAATTATTATTTGTTGCATCATAGTTTTGGATATTTTTTGCTCAATCTGGACAGATATTTGACATGCCAATTTGATTTAAATTGTGTTTGATTTGATATGCCCAGTTATCAGTGTATAAAATTCCAACTTCAACTTCATCTTTTAAAATTTTGTAAGTTTTGAATAAAATTGATGTGTTTTCAATGTTTTTATTTTTTGCCCAGTAGAGTCTTAACTTAATCAGTATAATTTTTCGGTGCATAACCAGGAATTCGTCCCAATTCTCCATACAGGGGATTTCAATTTCGTAACAGCTTTCTACAGAATTGGTATAAACTTATTCTACATCTTTTGAATTGCAATAACCCCACACGCTGGCACCATAATTTAATTTCAGTTTAGTTTAGACTCATTTATTTTACATCGATTGCGATACCAGTTCTTACAACTTAGATTCATCACGCTCGATGACTGCTTCCTGGGTTCCATACCGGTTAACGCGCAGCTTGGAGGAACGTGAAGATCGTGAGAGTATATCGCCTCTTACTGGATTTGAACCCGCGACCTCCGGATCCGGAGCCCTGCGCTCTACCCCTGGACAACGGTGCCATAATTTAATATTGGTGAGGTAAAAATGTGGGTCTGCCCAACTAAAAAATTCATACATTTGGTATTCTTCACGTTAAGTTTCATCCCCCACATATAGCAGTAGTTCTGAACATCTGTTAACATAGATGGTACTGATCGCGGATTTTGTGCAAAAAGTATCGCGTCGTCAGCAATAAATACAAGAAATATTTGGAGTTCGTTCAGACTTGGACATGTTGTTCCCAGGTTCAGAGTCATTATACCGTCTACGGTAGAATTTATATTTTGAACAGTATCATCAAGAAAAGAAAAAGCAAGCTGTTTGACGGGTCCTTTGTTTATCTCCAATGTAACAGTTTATAAACCTTCGTATAAAAGAGTCTATTGTTGCGGTCTAGAGTACACCTACCTATAATTGTATAAATACAACCTCTGATAAGTATGTCAGGAGCGAATACGGTCTAGTGGTAACGCGCTTGGCTGTTAAACCAGGGGTCCCGAGTTCGGTCCCCCGATCCTCCACTAACATTACTAATAGTCTTTCGGGTGAGACGTTAAACCGAGGTCCCGTGTATCAGTGCTATACACTGAGCATGCAAAAGAACCAGGGGTGTCTCTGGAATGGGATGCTCTCTGTATCTTTCACGACCCCCACAACATAAAATAACTTATCTCTTCAGGGGGCGTCGGTCATATGGGCAACCGGTGCCGACGATAAATAAGCTTAAATACATAAGATAGATATGCCTTTGGCTCAGTGGTCAGAGAGTTGGCGTGTCATGCGGAAGATCGGAGCATCCCGCTCTGGGTTGTGTATTCTAAGATGCGTTGCATCTCTCTGTTACAGGCTCGTGTTCGCAAGACTCTACCGTAGTACATGGATCTCATAGCTTTAATCATCAGGGAAGTAATATTTTCATTCAAAAGTTTTTTTTTTTTCCAAAGGTAACATCTATCAATTTTATCAAACATTTTTTCCCAGTCCAAAAATTCAACATACAGCTTTTTACGATCTTTTAGAGTTCTGTAAATAAGAGAGTGTAAGATGAAAATAGTTCATTTTCCCGTTTGGAAACCGAATTCTTTGGTCAATCTGTTTAAAAGTAGTTGAAAATACTTTTTTTCAATTATATTTGTGAGTGTAATGCCACGATTATTTTTAATTTCATCTGGACTTCCGCTGAGGATAATTACTATATATATTATACAAAATTAAAAGAAACGCAGATATTTTCACTCTATTCAAGTGAATTTTTATCGAAAACTTTGCTGTTACTGGATGAATATTCTGGAAATATAGCGCAGGGTGCTCGGATTCCTAAGCTTTATCAGAACGTGTAATCGTCTTTTCAAAAAGGTTTTGTAGATTTTTCCTGAAAACAAGATTTAGTAATGGAAATTTCAAGAGCAGCTAAGGTATCGTAAACACGCGTGCCAAAAATCACACAGTTTCCGACAGAACAAACTATCGAGTATTTTCGGTCATAATGCATGTAACTATAAGTTTAAGTATCCCATTAGAAACTTGTCTTGTTACGTAAATGCTTTTATACAAAAGTTGTGATTCACACTACAAATTAGAAGAGGTATCGTAAACACCAGATTTTTTACAATACAACTTAAAGAGTCAAAACCGCCATTTTTAGCATTACCAGTTTCGTAGAACTGTATATCCGGCATATATAATGAACATCACTTTAATCAAATAGACTGTTTGTTTTTATTTCACTAAAAAGATTATCTTAATGCTGTCAGGAACACTATCTTGGTATCCTTCATTAATCTTAATGAAATGTTGCGCATGCTAAACGGAAAACTATTCCCCACTCATAGGTCTTAATGATTCTTTTTCAGATCTTAAATATTTCCTAACATTCAGGAAAACTATCAGAGGCCGTGAACGTTCTTTTCTGTTGTGAAAATCACACAACCTATATAACTGTTTGCTAGAATGTTAGGGAATATTGCTCATGTGACAAAAGAATCATAAAGACATGTGAGTAGGGAACAGTTCTCGGCTTAGCATGCGCTATATTTCATTAAAATTTATGAAGAAATAAAATATGTGCAGCAGTTTTCTTCTCCCGGAACTGAGGCAAAATTCTGCAAGTGATACCCTAAAATTACGTCATATACCACCTGATTTCTTAGGTGTGAATATACGTATGTTGGCAGCTATCAAAGCTTACTTTTCGTTCGTAATGTAGGTTTGATTTTACATGGAGACACAGAGAGCTCAGATGCAAGATTTATTTGCAAATACTCTGCGAAAGAAATGAAGAATTGGTCATCTTTAAAGAGACTGACTCACACAATTTAGATGATTTGTTTTTCTTTAAAATTTAAGAGAAGTTAATATACTATGGAAAAAACATATTATGCAACTACACGCCATGAAAACTGAAAAAAGTTTTGAATTTACCATTTACCTTTCGGTCAGTAAAATAAAGAACGACGATCTACACCACTTAGCCACAGAGATTAGTTATCAAGATTCATCAAAATTAATGTTATAACTAAAGTATCTACCCCGTGACCACCGGGGTAAAACTTTATATTGTGATGTTTTTTTTTTAAAAGTCAGTGACTTATTTTAGATATGTTCTTCAGAAAAACAGCTAGAATTTCTAGATGTATAAACATTTTCTATTTTTTTTCATCGTCGGCCCATCTGTGAGTCAGTCGCTTTAAATCAGCACAAAAGAAGACGTACGATGCTGTAACACAAACTTCTTTTCAAAGACAAACTTCCAAAGACATCAAGGTAACGTTCACAAATTTCGACTCTCTGTCAGGACTAAAATAGATAAAGTAATTATGTATTTATCAAACCTAACAACTATTAATAAATAACGTCGAAAATTTTCATCAAACTATAAATCACAATCACATTAAGAGGCCAAAATTGTCAATGAATTTCATTTATTCCTTAGTTAATCAAAATGGGCATAAATAAGACTCAAACTAGACTGTTTAGTTTTTAGACAAAAACAAGTTTCAGTACTTGTTACTAAGATCTACACAATGCATTAATTTTCGAAATCAGTTTGCAGACAAAATTTTCATTCAATTTTCTGAAGTTGAAAAGAGGGCAAACTTTAACTTGAATTCAACAGCAAAGTTTCAACACTGATTTTATGACGTATTAACACATTTAGAAATATCCAAGCTGACTTCCATGTTTGATACGTAACTTGAATATAAAACTTTCTCCGAAATTTAGTAGCTTGAATAGTGTGTGTGGGGTGGGGGGGTGGGGGGGGGGAAGGGGTTAGCTTTTCCTTTCTTGTAGGTCGACTTATGAATTTAGAATTCTTTTTTGTTTTCGACCGTTCGATTTCGAAGAAATCTGTTTCGTGCTTTATTAACCTGATTTCGTTATTCACCGAATTCGGCGTTGAACAATGTATTTTAACGAGACGATTAACATCGTTACCTCGTGAATAGTCTGATTTTCGTTCACGAAAAATTGTGAAGGCGTGGTGCGGAATGAATTCGATAAATTTGCACGGACTGATCAACTGAGTTGCCGTCAATACTTGAGATGATGTCATCAAGAGTGGTTTGATGATCTATTAATCTTGCTATGAAATCGCAGAGCTGTCCTTTTTAGTGAATGAATTTAAGTTGTTTCTGTTATTGTCAAGTGACTGAGAAAGTATTTGTTTTCGGGGAATACAAAATTTAAGGGGAGAATGGTCAGAAAACTCGTTTGGTTCTGGAATCACGAATTCTTAAATAAACTTAAAATCATTGAAGTTTTAAAATGTAATAATCAACCATACTAAATCAATTGCTATTATAAGGAACGTAAAGTCGCCGTTGTTAAGTCTTCCGTTTGCTCTGACAAGCCATATAGATTTACATCAACTCAAAAGTTTTCTACCATAGGCATCTATTATGTCATTTTTTTCCATTGTGATTATACCACGATACCATCAAATTCTTGAGGTTGTAAGTTATCAATAAAATTGTCAAACATAATAACATCAGGTTCTAAAGATTAAAAGCTCAAACGATAAATACAATAGTATAGGGATAATCATGTAACCTTTCTGGTTCCTGGTTTATTTATAATTAAAGCCTAACGTTTGTGTTGTTTAATATTAACTTTTGCAATTTGTTATTTCTCATTAATAAAATCTAGTATAATTGATATTATCTTAAAAGAAACTATTGACCGTTGTAACAATTTTCTTGTTTTGATGTAGGTATACACCCAAAATTTCATCAAGACAAGCTGCCTTGTATGAAGGGTATGAAGGAATATATGCTGAAAAATGTAGCAATTTAAACGCTTTTGCCATGACAATTTTTCTTATGAATGATCACAACTGATTCAGGTATTCCATGCTATATTTTGATTCATACAATTAAAGTTTAAAGATCTTTTGTTTGTTATAGTTCAAAATAAAAGCCTTAACAGATTTAAACCTTTCGTTCGTACATTTGTATAATTCCAAGGTAATGTTACCATTTAGTATTGTTCTCTGCTGTCCCAGTCTTCATAAGTAACGAGTACATACTCTATGTGTATGGTAAATACTGAGCAATCAACAACTACTGAACCAGATGTGAAACACTACCAATAAGGCGTGAAACATTAACAGTCAAATATGTTGATTTTTATTTTTAAGGACTGTAAAGGACTTCTATCTACTATAAAACGTGTGCGAAAATAATATAATCTCATATAAATCTATTTGGAAAATCTTATTTTTGTGATTAAGTGGGAGGGGTAGGGGTTGTGCTAAGTCAAATTTTGAACGAAGTTTTATTCAGATATATCATAACAAAAATACATATGACAGCATATTTTATTTACTTTTATAAGATTTATACTACACACTTGAAAGCACCTAGGGATGGAAGCCAATAATTAGTTATTGTGAAATTATAATTATTTTTAGGATGGTCCGTTTCGTCTCTGGATATGATCCATTTCGTCTCTTAATGAAGTCACTTTCTCGTTTATCTTAAAACGACAAAAATAAGACAAGAATTAAAGGCCCAGCATTCTTATCATAAGTTATGCCTAATTCTAAAATATGTTTTGTTTTCAAGTAAAAAATGATTTTCAGAACAAAATTTTCCATTAGTTAAAGGCCCAGAATTCTAACCATAAGTTACGTCTAATTTTAATATATGTTTTGTTTTCAAGTAAAATGGAGCTATCGCTAAATGCGATTCATATCCCAACTAATATGCTTGAGTAAGAATAGCTTGGAATGTTTGGAAAATTATTGGGACTATTTGCAGACACAATTGTTACTAGTATGTTATAAATACTATGTAAGGGATTGTCAGTTACGTTTGATTGAAGGTGTATACTGCATGATCATATATAAAAGATAAAGGCTATTAACTTGTTACATATATTATAAGAAAAAAGAAATGTGGTCTTCGGCAGGAACAGCTAACTGCACATGAAGATGGTCCGAGTGATGGATAAGTGTATTTGAGATAACTACACTTGGCAGTTCTCTGTTAACGTTAATGTGATCCAGCAAGCTTCCAGATAGCTGAATGTGATCAGTAACATACTGCAGGAATCCATAGTACTTTGTGATTTGTTTTTCAATTCTCTGATGTGTGTGTGTGTCTGTGCGCGCGTGTGTGTTTGTGTGTGTGTTAGTTATGATGTAGATATTCATAAAATAATTCAACAAAATGTCCATTTACGGACAATTGTAAGTAAAAATGGGGCACATTTACATAAAATTTAATTCAAATTTATAAAAAAAAATGCATTATGGAGTTTGCCTATGCCTCTTCATATGTATTCTAATATTTAAGTTGAAATTAATACTGGTTTCAGTGAAAAAGGAGCATTATAACTTGGCACATTGCCTATCTTTTTTCATTATATTTAAAGTTTCAAGTAAATAGCCATGTTGCTACCAGAGATATTCCAGAAAAGTGTAAATTTTAGGATATTTTCTAAGTGAAAAGGGGCTTAATTATGTCAAATTAAATATCAAAGTTATCCATGTTGACACACGGAACTACACTGTGATGTTGCATCAATATTTTAAGCTTCAAGTTCATATCAATATTGGTTCCAGAGATATTTCAGAAAAATGAAAATTCTGGGATATGTTCTAATTTAAAAAGGAGCATATTTATTTCAAAATAGATATCAGAGTTATTCAACTTGACACATGGAGGTGCATTATGATATTGCATTAATATTTTAAGTTCATATCCAAACTGGTTCCAGAGATATTCAAGAAAAATGTAAATTTTGGGATATTTTCCAAGTTAAAAAGGGGCATACTTATGTCAAACGAACTATCAGAGTTATCAAACTTGACAAAAGCAGTTGCATTTTGACATTGCATTGAAATTTCAAGTTTCAAGTTAATATCTCTACCGTTTCCTGAGATGGGACGGGACGGAACGGGACAAAGTAATTCATATATAGCCCCAATCGTAACACCTCGGGCGACTTCAATAAGTCGCCACGGAAATAATACGGTAGGCGCCATATTGGACTATTTTGTAATACAAATCGTGTCTGCTAAATTGAAAACATTTCTTAAAGCCTTTACCTGTTAATGCTTTAAATTAAAATTCAGTTTCATTTTTTCTAATGCATAAGACAACACTGCTTGAATTATGCCAGGTTTGTTTATATTTTTTAATAAAGCCCGGACGAATTACCATTTGGTGTATTCATACACTTACATACGAGGTCTTTATACGAAGTTGTCGGAAAAGGCCGAGTTGTTACGATTGATATAGCCCCCCGGTGGGGGTATATAATGATTTCAGAAAAAATCCATTTTAAACCAGAATGTTCAAAAAGATCTTCAGAGCTTATGTTATGCCGTTGTTATCTTGCCGACTCAAAATAGATTTTTCTAATGCAACCTCGGTCAGGTTACAAAAGACAAAAAATGTATCGTCATGTTCTTTCAACTTTATCACTTTTCTCCAGATTTATTGTTATCAACAAGAACTGTACATCATAAAATACCCCGCAACACTCATACGGTCTCAAAGCACTTGATCGGAAAAATACAGAAAGAATACCTAAAAATTTCAAACAATTCATCTAAGTACACTTATAACATCACCATATATATAAACATAACACTATAATTTGAGCATTTCAATATTCATTATCTTAGAATATAACAACAATAAAACTGTATTTTCAGGTTATTCAAAACATAGATTCCGACAACACTGATTTGGTGGTGTTTAACCTAATATAATATTTATTATAATATGATTGATATTTTTTCAATGAAATAATTCTTTGTTACATTTAAATTCATCAAACAAATCTGCTAGCATATGATAAGCCTGCAAATACAAATATATACAAGAGTAAACTAAAATCTAAAGATTATCGCACATAGTGCTAGAAACAGTTAACTCTCTTGTCAAATGAGACATTAGAATTTAAGAGATATACGTGTCAAAATGATACAAATCATACTATCTGTAATATCCAGTTGACAGAATACAATAAAATAATAGATTTATGTTACTGAATACAAAAAACTCTGATTTAAACACATAATTAAATTCGTCAGGGAAATAGGACTGTTCATAATTTTTCTGGCTTCCTTTATCTTAGTTTAATTTAAACATATTTTATTCCCAGAATATATGCATAATAAACATTTGTTATACGTACAGATACAAAAGTAACACATTATCTTTATCTTACAAGATTGAAAACAAGTATCTGTTAGATACAACAAAATGTCCACCTTTTGAGCAAGCGACCGGAGTAAAAATATATGTGAACCTCCACAACTTAGTACTAAATCATCTTCAGATAACTTATCCAGACACTTTCTATCTCTTACCATTTTATACAATGGTGAAGCACTCCTTTACATTTATATATACTATTTAAGTATGAAGCCGCTTCCAGGAGACCGGAAGTTCCATATTTAGTTTTGTATTAAGTATTAAAGATATATATTTAAGTATAAATATTATTAAATAGAAATTGCCTACAAATCTTGGCTCGTGTTGACCTTACTGGGGTAGTTCTTTGGAAACGCTTACATGTTTGCGAAACTTGTGATAATGCTGAAGAATCAGTGAAATTTTCAATGGCTCTTGGACTACAGTGGTTGCTTAAAGGGATTAAAACATTTTAGGACAAGTTTTCGCAGGTGAGTTCGCAGTCTTATGCGTTTTAGATCCCCCGTTTTGAAAGTGGATGGCATATAGTTTGCTTATGTCGGTAAGTTGGTCAGCCGGCCCGTCATTAGACCAAATGGTTTACTATCAATAGCTTGTTTACACATGTGCTACGGACGCATGTGTTACGGACTTACTGTAAGGCAGTGAGGCCCGTTAATTGGAAGACTACTATTCGTGTCGGTCCCATTACCTCACATTTCAAAGGATGATTGGATATGATAATTTGATGAACCCTGATACTTTCGGGTTCGCGCAGTTTCAGATCATCTTCACTGGAGCCTGCATATTGGAAACGGTTTCTGATTAATAACTCAAGAACAACTAAACCGAGGACTCTCAAACGTAACACAATTGTTTGGCATGGTAAGAATATGACCCCAATTTGTCTTTAGGCTTCCTAGCTCAAAGGTCAAAGACAAAGAAGCCCGCACTACCTAAGCAAATTTCTATTTATGTCTGAAGAAAAACTGAACTCAGGACCCTCTAATTTTACAGTATCTTTGGGCATGATTTACAGTATGTTTGGGTATGACGAGTTAATAAACTCATTTGTTTTTATATCAAAGTGAGAGGGGCATGCACTTTGGAAACGGTTTCCAAAAAATACTCCAGAAAAAAACTGAGCTTGTATCGAGCTTCAAGGTTTAAAGGCTTGACAGACGTGACGACTCGTTAGATTTTGAGCCAACTGGTACACTGGTCTTCTTACTGTGGCTCGTTCTTATGTGTTAGTTTTTGATCGATCACTTAGTAAACCAATAACAATTAAACATTGAGCGTCTAAAACAACTAAAAAGGCCTGATGAGAGATGAAGGCTTTCTATTTTGGAGCGGTGGGTCATCACAGTGGGGTGTCGGGGAGTGGGGGTGCGTGAGGGAGTGGGGTCTTCATATCTAAAATGTTCTCAATATACCAGGAACAGCTAAATCCGGAAGGTTTACATTTTACAGGATAGTTGAGCATAGTAAGTTGGTGACAAATTTACATTCTCTAGGTGCAAGCTAACGGGAAGCTGATTTATTGAAAACAAAATGTCTCTCGTTATCAAAGTGACAGTAAAAATCTCTGTCAAATTTCCGTTTTATGCAAAATTTAAATTTATCATTACAAGCGTTTAGTCTAAAGAAAGATGTTCTGTGTAAACCCACAACCACACTTAAAAATGCCAGCCTAGTGTTCCTTTATCAAGTCTGTCTAAAGGTCGCAAAAATACAGAGTTCCCATCAGTCTGTAGAGCTCAAAGAAGTGATGCGGCGTGGAAGTATTTTGGCTTTGGTCGTGAAATGTACATTCATGATATAAGACAAGTGTTTTCTTCCAAACGAACCAAGAATAGATGCTAACAAAAGTAATAGATACAAAAGTTATAACTGCCTACCTTTTCAAACAGAAGTCACACAAGCTAGTGTTCAGTGGTAGCCCAAATGACGGCTCATCGCCAAAGTAGTTACGGCACATGTCACCATGGATGAATATTCATCTTGAAAACGTGAAAACCCTACTTTGTTCAAGTCCTTCCAGATTAAGAGGATGAAGCAATGTCTTTGTCTGAAGCACTTATTTATTGGGTTATGCCCCTTAGGGCATCACCTAGTATATAGGTTATACACCACCAAATCAGTGTTGTCGGGAACCAGTGATTTTTTAGCAGGGTTTGTGCAGAACTATAAGATGATACAGCTGTCTGATTGGTCAAAAATGGAAATGTTGTTCTGAAAATCATCTTACTTTAAAACACATATACTGAAGAACAAATTGAAATTAGGCATAAGTGTGGCGGAAAATTCTTGTTATTTGTCGTTTTAAACTAAAAAGGAAATTAAGACAGATTGTAATAACAATACCGAAGTACCTGGGTTGATCTCCTTCGAGACGATATACCAGAAAAGTTAAGTGGTCATGCTATGAAAAACTCTGAATGAAATTGTTTCTCATGATTGATTCTTCCCAGAAACTGGTATAGGTAGCATCTTCAGAAGCTACTAAAGTGAGATTGGGACTAAATGTTACATTGAAATACTGCAGGATTTGATTTAGTTGTGTGACAGAGAATATGAAGCAGAGCGTCTGGAGCCGGAGATTTTCGGACATCCTTTACCTAAATTCCCAATTCTATCTGCGACCCCATTGCGGCGATTTCTCTTAATGTTTACTAGCGAAAGTACCAAATATTTGTTTGTGTTTTTTAAGTAAACGATGTGTTTAAATTTAACAAAGAAATTGAATGCAGCTGATATATATTTTTTATAATTTTTAATAACGGCAGCAATGAAAACGAAAATTATTTACTGCACGTACAGCAGCAGACTAACAGCCAGCAGCAGACTAACTCCTGGAATTCTGAAAATGCTTTGATGCGAACATTGCTGAAATAACTGTATTTCTCTATTTGAGCTTATTTTTCGTCGGTACCGATTGCCCATGTGACCGACATCCTACGAAGAGGTTTTGTGGGGATAGTGCACGAAACAGAAAGCTTCCCTTTCAAATGATACCTTTGGTTCTTTTTCCATGCTCAGTGTATAGCACTGATAAGTGATTATAATGTACACTGGAAGTTTAAGTCTTGTAAAATTTAGAATTGTTAGATAGATAGACGGTAGTGTATGCATTATATCCTGAACTTGTAAATACTTATTTAATTATGTATTGTAATAAAATTACTCGCTAACTTTGTTTACACTCTGAATACATGTACTTTAATGGACAGAAACATCAAAGGAAAAACATTACTATCAATATCGCAAAAAATATAGCATCAAGATGTGCTCACATGTGTGGCGCAGTTGGCAACCGTTACCGACGATAAATAAGCTCAAATACATTGATAGATAAAAATCATTGTTTTGTCTCATTTTGTTGGCGCTCACACAGATACGTAAGCTGCATAAATACATCTACCGGTATAAAAGAGTACTGGCGGGAAGATATGTAAACAATATGTCTTTGTTTTATTAACTTTATTTACACGCAATGACACAAAAACAGTAATTATTTTGTGAAAATGTCTAACCACCTGTAATAGGATTAGCGGAACAATCTGTAAAACAGACGTCAAATGTTTGGCATAGGAATTGGAACACTGAGATCGTATAGTCGTCGTATTATGCAAAAGTTGTATACTTTAGAAAATTTTAATTGAATATTAAACACGATGTTTATCGGTAAAATCTTTACAAGTATGTTTTAATAGGGCGTTTAATTAATTTGGGTGCAAAATCTGGATGTTTTCAAGAGATGAATATATTTGATCCATAGGTCAAGGCAAATCATTTCAAGTTGACTGTATCTGAATCATAATCTCAGAACTTGATTTGAACAAACATGGTAGAGGTCCACAAGATAATTCAACATATGAAATATCTGAGCTCTAGGGCAAATGGTTTCAGACAAGAAGATTTTTTGAGTCTTTCCTATGTTAGCCGTTGTAAAATCAAACAAGCCAAGGACATGCGCAACTACTTTTGGTATTGAAAGTTCCCATAAAGTTTTGTTGAAATCCTTTCAGTAGTTGCAGAGAAATAGCACGGAAACGAAATACTATTCAGGGACCAGAACTGTGTTAAATGGTCTGACCGAGACATGCCAGTGGTATGCGTATCTTCTTTTGGTATTGACGGTTCCCACAAAGTTTCGTTGAAATCCATGAAGAAGTTGCCTTGAAATAGCGTGGAAGCGAATGTTACTCTGTATACATACTGCATAACTTATCAAGGGCCATAATTCTGTGTTGAGGGCTCAACCGGAACATGCCGAGGATATGCACATCTCCTTTTGGTATTGAAAGTTCCTACAAGGTTTCATTGAAATCTAGTCAGTAGTTGCCAAGAAATAGCGCGGAAACGAAATTCGGACGGACGGAAGGACGGACGGACGGTATGAAGGAAGGACAGACAAGGCCAAAACAATATCCCCTCCCGATTCCATCGGCGGGGAATAATAACATTACAAATAAACAGGTTCGTTCTTTTTCTTAATGTCGATACCAAACTGAAACATTTGACGAATAATAATCAGCCGTCTTTTATATCCTAATGAAATTAAAACATGTCGATTTCTCCAACACTGGTGCATCAGTGGCTTCTATTGCCCTTCCAGAGTCAAGGTCATTTGACAAAGAAACAAGTTGCCGCTCCACCAAGAACGTTTTCTAAGAACATGCAGAAAAAACAATATTGTTATGAAAGGACTGAACGGATCCTGGCTAACTCACTCACTGTTCAGATGTCAAGTTTTAATATCCGCTGTTAGACCAGCAAGAACCCTGAATGTATTAAGTGATCACTTCTTTCGAGAAAGGTCAAGATATTGCAATACACTGATATCATTGTTGGCAGTTGCCAGCATGGAAAACTTTAACATTGACCAAAGATAAAGATAAGACTTTTTAGCAGCTTTTTTTATTTCAGAATAGATAGAATGGTCTGAAGGGCTTTGTAAAGTGTTTGGGCGAAAACAATTTGATTTACATAATCTTAGAACAAAGTTGCAAGGTTAAAATGACAAAGTGAATGAACTCATTTTTGGTTTTATAGTTTCAATTTGAGGTGGTCGTTTTCGACCACAGTATAATTTAGGAGGACAATGATTGAACCTCGTCTCTTTAGGTGAGTGACTAAAGTACCTCTCATGTTCCGTTAGAGATGGGTACATGTGCACGATGACGTGTGTCATAAGGCAGTGACTCATTATTTGTGCTGAATATTAGCTTGTGTTACCTTGTTTGAAAAAGTAGACAAAACATCGACCATGTCTATCAACTTTGTTTAGTTTTAGAGATGGTTAAATTCGTTCATTTTAGCATTCGAATGCATTTGAACATTTGAATAACATTCGGTCGTTTATGACGATAAGATTCAATTGTTTCCAATTCACACAAAGTATATATCTCAGTAACCATTCGATTTAAGTAGTTCGAAAAGAAAAGAATGACCATGCGCAAAATAAAGCTAGCATTTTTTTTTATTCATAGCATATTTTGTTACAAAATTCATAAATGAGATGACATCTATGAAGGGGATCACTTAAGTTACTGGTTGTTTGAAAATACGAGAATGTATCATTAGAGATATAGATGTCAAATGTTAGACAGGGGCGGTTACAGAATAGGTCTGGTTGTGGGGAGGGGGGGGGGGGGGGGGGCTGACATGAAGGATAGAACCACATTGGGGTGGATAGGGGAGGGGTGTCCCCTCCCGTTGGTGGGGGTACGGGGGGCCTCTTCCGGAAAATTTAAAAAATGAAGGTCTAAAATGGTGCATTCATGTGCATTTTGGGCCTTTTGTTGCATTCATTATAGCACACATTACCAAACAACAGACAACAAGATGATATACAACTTTATAAATCTTTAGTACTCAGATATATATGCTAAAAAAATCAAGATAATTAATTCATCTGCTGAGAAATACACATTACAAATTGACAAAAAAGTCCCTATGAAATTTCACATAAAGCATGCATATATTCAAGTTTAAAATTCATAATTCATAGCCGCAATCTGGCCAGAAACTATCAGTTTTTAAAGAAAATTGCAACTCCATTTTCACATGGTCATGTCAATCAGACCTGTACAACTTGTTGATCGATAATTACACTCAACCAAGCCCCAGGCAAGAGATTAACAATTGGATGATAGCAATTAACTGCTTTGATAACGGAATACACAACGGATCATAAATGCATTAAAATATTACAGCCCAGCTGGAAAACGTATCTTTGGGCCGAGATGGGGGATGGGGGGGGGGATGCTGCAGCCCTGAAGCCCGTGGCTGAATCCGCGGCTGGTCTAAGAAACTTGCGAATGAATAGATCGAATATGAAGTAAAATGGGGGTTATTGCCAATAATTGACTGACACGTCCCTGTATCTTGTTTCTTCCTGTGACACAATCATTCTGTCTCCAATTATTTTTCAGTTTTACCCATTGTAGGTAACACTTGCATAAACACAGGCCACCAACATTACACGACGCTTGTTTGCGATCTACCGGCCACAGGTGTGAAAATAATAGTTGAGTCAACAACAGGCATGAGTTCACCTATTTCAAACGCCTTTCTCACTTCTTAACAGGGCTAGGAATCACAACTGTGTCGTATCCCTCATTTTTTAAACACACGCCGTCATCGTTGAATGAAAAAGGTATATTTTTCTTTATTCTTTTTTTCTGTTGGAAACGACTGATAATAACATATAAATATGAACAGGCAGATACGACGCAATTGGTATTGCTTTATCCACCCTTTCTACGCGCAAATCATTTATATGTTATATATTCTTTTGAGAGCTAAATTTAAGATTCAAAATATAATTTTGCATCATAAGTCAAAGTGTCCTTTAAAAGAGAGACACCAAAAAAATAATGATACGACGCATTTGAAAATAAAATATGGTACGACGCAGTTGACTTTTCATTGAAAGCTTTTATATGCGTTCCTCTATAATATTACGCGCACAGTGTACCATGCAATTATTTCCAACACAATTCTTTGAGCGCAAGATTATATAACAGTGTGTACATACATACTTACTTTTATTTGACAATCGCCCACTTTCATTTACAAAGTCGCTAATTTTGAAAAGGAGAGCTTGGTTTGAAACTGCCTGATCCATGAAAAATGAAATAAAAATTCTACTTACTCATATTGCTTTCATTTATTGATCGCTATCATAGATATTTGGTACATATGCACCTTGCATGAACATATCAATATTCATAGAATATGAATACTAAAAGTTTATTATAAACCTTTATTTTATGCCTACCAATGAAATATAGGGAAATATCAGTGAGATAAAAGTGATAATACACTGTTTTGAATCAGTTAATTACCATTTTATATGATACACTGTTTGTGCCGGAACTACTGCTTGATGAAACTTCAGGAATTTCCCCACCACAAGAGAATCCGCTGTATTTCAGACTGTGACAGCGAGTGAAATTTATTTACCTTGTTAAATCCAATTATAATATTGAATTCCTGAGCCTAACTAGTTGTGAACAATGATGAAATTCGCCATAAATTATTTAAAATGTCTGATTTGTTTACATAACTCACATGGACAATATCCAATATGGCCGACTTTCAATTCAATTGATTGAAAATTACTCGGTATTAATCCGCTTTTATAATTAAAGTATGTATGGCAAAAATTCAATAAATATTGATAAACTTTGTAGACAAAAATAAATGTTATTTGATGAAAGTGTATTCAGTTTATTTCAGCAGAAGTAAAGTTATCATATGTATTGGAGATTGTCTGCACTTTTTTTGTGCGGAGTAACCAAAGTACGCATTAACTGATTTGGGGCTAACCATGGGGAATTTATTGAAGGCCCTGATTAAAAATTTCATAAAAAAACCCATTTTTGACGTGATGGCATAAAATAAAAAGAAAATTTGTTTGTTTTTTAGTGGAAGATGGGAATTTATTTCATCTCGTGAACACCATATGTTGATATTTTCACTCGTGGCTGCGCCACTCGTGAAAATATCACATATGGTGTTCACTCGATGAAATAAATTCTCATCTTCCACAAAAACAAACAAATATCCTCTATATTGTTACGCACAACTGAACACCTACGACGTTGATTATAAATACAGCTTATGACTACTGCGTCAAGGAATCGATTCTTTGGCTGACTGATTTAGAGTGTTGAAGGAGCGAATGTGGTCCAGCGGCAACGCACTGGACTGGTAAAGCAGGAGTCCAGAGTTCGATCTCCCGCCCCTCCACTAACATTACTAATAGCCTTTCGAATTAGACGTTAAACCGAGGCCCCTATGTATAAGTGCTATACACTGAGCAAAAAAACAACAACAACAAAAAAAACAGAAAAAAACAGAGGTGTCTCTCGAATGGTATGCTTTCTGTATCTTGCACTATCCCCACAACATCAAACTAATCTCTTCTGGGGGCGTCGGTCATATGGGAAACCGGTACCGACGATAAATAAGCTCAAATAGATAGATAGTGTTGTCTTAACATGCTTGTAAACCTGTGGTGGCGAGTTCAATCCCATGCGGACCGGATTTTTTTCAGATGCATTTAAATCTTTGGCTTAAACAATATTTATTCACTATATATGTACATTGTTATATTACAGACAATACTTAACATAATTCATCGTGATAGGATTAGAGAAAAGTGTTAATAACACTTAGCACTTAGGTGAACTATTTTCCTTTGAAGAAATCTTTGTGTTACGAATTTGTAATTTTCCTAATATGGGGTCTCGTCCGGGAACTATGCTACTGGACATTGATTTCGGAATGATTTCTGTATAAAAAGCCAAAATGGTTTAAAACTTTTGAAAGCCTCTCGTCATCGAAAATGATGACTTTCTAAAGAGGTTGTGTAAGTATGACTGCACACCTACCTCTATTACTATAAATACAACCATTTCTGAAAACTACGTCAGGGAATCGATTCCTTGGTTCAGTGGTCTAGAGCCGTGTCATTGCTTGAAAGCCGGTGGTCGCGAGTTAGAATTGTACTTTTGTTGGATTGTTTTTTTCTGACGCATTTGCATCTTTATTTTACGAATTTGAAATGTTCGTAAGAATCTAGAAAGTAAGAAAATACTCTGAATGAAATTGATAACTTTTCTTTATCCTATTTATATTACACTTTAATGTATACAACATCTTAAACGCATCTCATGATCTACCCACCATTACAATGTCACGGTACAATGTTATTTCATAATATCAAAACTATAAAGACGCCTCACAGCTCATTAAGCTTTATGCATCCATAACTTTAAATGCACACCGTTGAAAAACATTCCTTTCATATTCAAGTAACGGAAACGAAATATGCTATAGGAATGTAGCAACGCAAGTTTCTCAAGATTCATGTCCTTTTTAAAAAATGATCGACAGTTTTTAGAGAGGCATATTTCTGAGGAGCGAAGCACGCGTTTTGGAGAAAAAGCAGTTTCTTTGCAAACAATGCTTTTTTAAGGCACGTTAGAGTTAAGTTTTTTTTAATTGGCATTATCTTAATTTTGTTTGAATCTATCATGTGTTGTTCATTGTCTAAGATACAGGAAAAAACACAAATTCATATTCAAATTTAAACGGAAATTCAAAATTCAAAAACTACAAATTTAAACGCAAGTTCCTTTCGAAAGGCATATTGTACAACCAATACGTACAACAAGCAAAAGCTTAACAAATAAAAGTTATGATATGATGCTTGTTTTGCCGGCACCACTGTTTTTGTTCACTATGTTTGCTTAACAGTTCAACCCACCAAAGTTTTCCAATGTGATGACGTTTGATATCATTCACTATATGTGGAAGTTTCAATCCCCCACCCCTTTCAATTTCTTAAGATAATATCTATATTCATTAAGGTATGAATCCCAAGTATGTTGAGATCTACTAAATCTGAAAAGTTTCTTTTACGGGATCACGGCATCCGCGCGATGTTAACCTACAAAACAAACTGAGTCTTATAATTCAAATAAAACAACGTATTTTCACTATCGTAAGGCAAAAGAACAGTGTTATAAATTGCGTGTGCCTTAATTTTTATCAAGCGCACGTAGTCATTCGAAAAGTTAAATGAAAAAGTCTCATATTGCGAAGACAAACCCCGTTGAAAAGATTGTCATAGAAATTCAACTGCGTCGTACCATATCTAGTTTACAACTACGTCGTATCATTTTGTAAATGTCATTGTTTTCTTGGCAAAAAGTTGTATGTTTAAAATGAGATTTTGACTCATAATGAAAAAATGAGTTTTGTGCCTCACATTTAGCAATAGAACGAGGATAGAAGTAACTTGCGAGAAAAAAAAACTGCGTCGTGTCTGTCAAATTTTCACAAATTCTTGTCCGCTTCGAGTTTCCAGTTCGCTAGGCTCACCAACTGGCCGCATCGGAACGGACCCCTGGTGGGATTCGAGCCTTCGACCTCCCGCTCCCAAGGCGGATGCCTTAACCACTAGGCCAGGGAGACAATTATGTATATATATATAAAATCAGTCGTTTCTAACAGAAAAAGATATAAAGAAAAATATACTTTTTTCATTTAAAGATAGCAGCGTTTGTTTACAAAATGAAGGATACGACGTAGTTTTGATTCCCAGGCCTGTTAAACATTTTATGAGTTCATTGTTTACAAACCAAAATAGTTTTAAGTTTCCAAATGCTAATGTTAATTTTTCCGAACATTTGTATGCCCGAAATTCATCCAAATGTGCGGACGTCCATTGATATACATTGTATATAAAAAAAGTTTTCTTATCAATGAAAATATACAAAACCGTCACAGATGCAAATTATTTTTGTAAACTAAAGTATTCTCAATCGATGAACATCCAAAATTCACTTTTTTCTGGTAAACTATGACATGAGATACAAAAGAAATCAATAAGATAATATGCATACTAATAAACCGTTGCATCCATTAAAAATATATAGTACTTTTTTGTATATCATATCATTTTTATAGTTACATTTCATTAATGAAAACTTGAAATATCCCTTTCCTACCCATACGAGTTCAGATACATTTGATACTTTACATGAATTACCGGGTTAAAAATGCGCTTTGTCACGCCCGAGAGAAACACCGGACATAACTTAATCGTTAAAACCTCTGTTGTAACTAAAAATGTGCTGACTGAAGATTTTGGCCAAAAACTTCAATTCTAAAACATAAATTTGATTTGTTCTTAGTATTCTTGCAAACATAAAACTTCGTGTGGGATTTGAAAACCAATTCGAAAACAACGCCGGATTCGAATTCAGGTCCTCACATATCGAACACCTACGCTCTATTTGCAGGCTATTCGTTACCAAATATCCAGCCATGCAAGTTTCAAAAACATTAAGTACATTTAAAATCTAAATGCATATTCATCCGAAAGGTGCATTCAGTACAAGTAATTTGAATATTGAATATCTCAGTTTTACATATATCATCTTTATTACCAAAAAAAAAAGTAATCTGGCGACATGTAGCAAATGTAAATTGTATTCAAACTTTACAAAATCAAATTCAGGACATGCAAAAATTGTAGACGGTGTAAAGTGCATCGTACTACATCGTGTCTCGCGAAGGTAACTGCAATAATTAACGCTTTGGATTGACAACTGCACACTTTGCTTTTGAAATTTTACACGAAAACATTTGTAAACGATTTTGCAACTTCCGCATACGGCAATATCACGAAAAATAGTCGAAGATTCAAAATAAGAGGAGAAGAGCAGAAAAGTAAAAGGAGGAAAATATTATAATAGTAAAACGAAACATTGTAATAACAGAAGGTTGTCGTTTAAATATAACTTTTATACTTCACATACCATCTGAAGACACATTTGTTGACGACATTAGATAGCCTCTGATTTCGTTGGATTAAGATTTCTAACGCTGTGTTTTCTGACTGTGGTTTTTCCCTGATACGCGTTTTAACGTTTAAAAAAATCTTTTTAATCATGTATCTACCCTACTTTTTCAATGTAAATATCAACAACTGTATTAAAGTCTCCACTCAATATGAAAAATCTTAACGTTCTGATAATTTGTTATCTTCGACTTCAAATATGTTTCAGTATCCTGATTGGGACAGTATATATTAAATACGGCAAAATCTCAGCCGCCCATTTTTATTTCTATGGATATCAAATGATCATTATTACTGTGCAGATTGATGCTTTTAAGATACATGCGTCACTTAGCAAGACTTGCTTTTACTTTTATTCTCACTGAAATTACTGTCCGAACCATTTTCTTCTCCCTTTTCAACACTATTTGAAAACGAACGAGTTTCTTTTTTTTTGTAACGAACAATTTTCAGAAATCGTTTTCATTAAAATAGTGAAACATAATGTTGTCTTTTTGTAACTACAGATAAACCTCTTATATCAAACGAGCTTAATAATGTCATATTGGTAGATTTTGAAAAGATGTTTTACATCGTAAGTATGTATGAAATCGGTCTAATAAGGAAAAATGTCTAACTTCATTATTTACACAAGGTAACAAAAACAGGACAATTTCTTAAATAAAGAAAGTGAATAAACACATATGAGAAAAAAACAGTCGACAAACACAGCCTCCCTACACAGTAAAAAAGTAAAGGAACAAGGACAGATTTGTAAAGTGATCAGTTAAACAAGAGACACAACAAACAATTAACGAAAATAAGATCTAGTTTATTTTATGATTAATACGAATAAGCCTATTTTTAAATAATCTTGCTTTTAATCTTTTCCTTTTAAATTATAAAGCAAATGCACCGAATTTCGCTGTCATGCAAACTAGATCGTTTTGATTACCTAGTAAAATATATTTACTTCCAATTTCTTTTTGTGCATTTTTAGTTTGTAAATGCGTAACATTTACCTGTGTAAATGTAGGGACAGTCACCAAAATATTTATTCACATTTATTCACATAAATAAAAAAATACAGCAATACATATATGAAACTACATAAAGAGGACGAAAGATTGCAGAAGAACATTCCATTGACCTATTTATTAAGGCATTATATTATACAGCATGTGTTTTGAATTGGGATACTTAAGTAAAAATAGTAGTTTAAGAAAAAGTCTTAAGTTTTTTTCTAAGACGCTTATGAATACCACCCCTGCTGTTCAGTCCTTGTCATTCTTCAAAATTTTAGTTCTTCACTTTAGTAAACTGTACACTTCCAATTTCCTTGCAGCTTCCAGTTTACATCATATCGAAGGGAGTTTCATCTTTGGAAGCCGCTAGTTTTTCTCGTTATCTGGAAATGTGACCTTGATAGCAAGAGGGTTAGAGATGTTGTTGCGTTGCAGATCTAATTTGTAACACAATTAACTATGTTGTATGTCAAGGTCTATTGTCGGCATATCAAGTTATATGTTTGCATACACACCAAGGTCATATGCTGAAACTTTGCCACTTGTCGTAGGTGAGCTCGCTTCCTTATGTCCCTTGTCGAAGGTTGTAGTTGTGCTCGTTTCGGTCGGTCAGTATGTACTTAGCAGACCAAATATTTTCTAATCAATAGTGTGAGAACGCATGTTTCCAGGAACTTGAGCACAGTGGCTTGTTCTTCAAAAAAAGTGGAAAAGGGCATTAGGAACACACATACTAAAAACACAGACTCCCTACACTGTCAGGAAAAAACAGCATAATTCAACAAAAACAAAAAAAAAAAAAAGGCGGACACCACAAACAATTAACCTAATGAGAATCCGATGGGTTACCCTCTTGGAACTGTCAGTGGCAAAATATTTAAAGTTAGTTTTCGATTAATAACTCAATCACACCTAAACCAGGCAATTCTAAATCTACATGTTGGTTGGGCCTGATGATGAGATGAAGGCTTTTTATTTTGGACCGATAAGTGAATCACAGAGGCCTGTCTTAAATGCTTAACTGAATGCGGAAACCTCAGATTCTATACGATGGCTGGGCATTGTAAATAGATGAAAGATTTGCACTGTTTTTGTCAAAATTCTTTCTCACGAGGACCTGGTTTTGAAATAAAAGACGCGAGTGGGTGCATAAATTTTCACAGACGTCTCATTTTATCTAAGTGACAGTAACAATCCTTAGTCACAGTTCAGCTTTGATAGCTTTTAAAAAGAACTTCCTTAATGTTTCCATAATGCAACACTAAATCATAGTGAAAACTGAATACGTGATTTCCTGTTACAATTTCTTATTATATTTCATAAATAACATTCATTGAAAATTATAACATTTATTCATGGTGTTTTCTACAGACAACGACTGTTTTCTTTCTTTTTATAAGTTGGCGGAATGAACGAATGAACAAACATTATACATCTCAAGTAGATTGCTTTCCTATGTAAAATGTGTGTATCAATGACAGCGTTTAGTGTAAACTTACAATCACATTTTAACAATATCATTTATCTAGTGTTCTTTATTAGGTCTGCCTCTGAGTCGATTTATTACAAATCTGGATATCAACTTGCAAAGCTCAAAGAAGTGACGCTACGTTGAATGTCGTTGTGCTTTGGTTTGACTTAGGTCTTCAAATAAACTTCAATGATCTAAGTCGTTTGTTTGTTCCAAACCATACATAAGAATCTATGTTTAACAAAGATAAAAGAAACAATCGATTAATATGCGTACCTTTTAAAAGTGTCAGCATGAATAATGGCTCACTACCATAATAGTTTTGACTCACGTCAACCATCTCGAAAACACGAGAACCCTGTATTCTTCAACCCCTTCAAGAAGAAAACTTCCCGATCAGGAAAGGGGAACAGTGACTTTGTCTCTAAGTTTGAAAATACAATCTTATTCTAGCAATATGATTTTTCTTACCTTAGCACATATTTAACATATTCTTGTACGTATTTCGAAATGTGTACGTTTTAACAAATACATTTGAAATAAATTACAAGGTCTTTTGCTTGTTAAAGTGACACACTTGTTTTTCTGTATTTTATCGTGTATAAGCTCTTCAGAAATTTCTAAACTTTGCATTACATAAAATGTGTTTGTATTACTTGATAAATTTTTAAATGACTATTAAACACAATATGTGTCTATTAGAAACTTTCATAAGAAGTCTCTTAACAGGGTATATAGTTTAATTGACTTTTCTCGTGCTGTAACGCTAAACACCATTTAATAAAAGATAGTGAAAACTGAGTGTTTTCCCCAGCTATCATTTCTTATTATATTTCATAAGAAATGTTCATCAGAAAAATTAACGTATATTCAGCCAATTTGCGATTCAGCATGGCGCTTGCAGGCAACAAGTGTTTTCTTTCTTTTCACAGAGGTCCTTATCGATTTTGGCGGAACGTACGAGCAAGAATTCTACATCTTTCATCGCATATTTAGTGTTTTCTTATTTAAAATATATGAACTATTGCAAGCGTTTAAAGATATGAAATATTGTCTTTGTAAACTTACAAGCACTCTTAAAAAATTCGTTACTCTTGCGTTTTTGTTTAATAGTTCTGCCTCGAAGTCGAATAACTGAAATAATTGATGTAGAAATAGTTTTGCTTTGGTTTGACTTTTGTCTTCAAATGAACTTAAATAATCTAAGGCAAGAATTTTTTGTTCCAAAACGAGGGAATTCAATGCACTTATCTGTATTTTCAAACATGGGACAAGCACGAATAAGGGCTCACTGCCATAATAATTATGATACACGTTACCGTGGATAAATATGATACCTCTTCTTACTTTAATTGTAACATGGGTATGTCCCATTGGATTTTAATCTGTTGTATTGGTTTTTCCAGGTCAAGTTAGTTACATGAAGGAGAACCTAGTAGATTTTACTTGTATTTTATAAAACATTCTTTGAGCACATAAAAAGGAAGACACTTTGAGACATAGGTAGTAGTGGCTGAATTTGTGACTTTGAATGTACATGTATATATGTTAGTGTTTAAAACTTGCTGGAGATTAACTTGCTAGATTAACATTCATGGATATTAGCAAAGCCTGTAGAATATATTCACAGCTTGAATAATATTTTCAATTTAAAAGGATTCTGTGAAAGTAGATAGTGACAATATGTTATTTTGGATTAGTAAACATTACATAGTAAGTCATTATTTTTCATTGTTTAAATCAAAGAACAGCAGGTTGTGATTACTTCGTTCCTTTACTCGTAACAATACCCATCCCAAAGCCTATCTTCTTGTAACGCTTCCTGAAGCAAACCTTTCGCTCTTAGTTGTAAAATACATGTAGTTTCTTAATCCAGCATATGCTGTTTAAGCATACCTAAGCACATATTTATCATATTTGTCAGGCAAAACCACAGTCAGAATAAGTTTTAATAAGGAATAAAAAAGCAATCTAACAATAAAGAAGCAATTTACGTTTTAAACAGCGCAGTATATAAAACGTGTTTCTATTATTTTAGAACCTTTTGAATGATTATCAAACACACTTTGTCAAGGAAAATTTAATGTAACAGTATATGTAGCGTTCTCTATCACTGTCTAATTATTATATGTATGTAGCGTTTTTCAGAGAAAAGTTAATATAATGTACCAAATGGTTAAATCCTATTAATAAAAGGTTTGACACGTGTATACCAGTTTGGTATCAAGAAATTTGAATTCAGTTTGAGTTTATTTATGAAATTTATGGTATCACCATCATGATCAAAGTACATCATGCAGAAGATACTCTATTAAATTTTATCGATCTGCTCTTATGAGTATGTTATTAATAAATAAAGGATCTTTTATCTTATTGATGATATGAAAACTGAAACATTTGACTAATTTGTATCCAGCCGTCACGTATATCTTCATGCAATTAAAGCATCTCGGATTCTTTCAACGTTGACGCATCAGTGACCTCTGTTGTCCTTCCAAGGTCAAGGGCATTAGATTGAGAAAACAATGTTGCTGCTCCACTGAGAACGCCTGCAAAGAACATGCAGAAAGCTGAAATAAAAGAACAAACCATCCTGTTATGAAAGAACTGACATGAACACGACCAAATATCTCACTGTTAGGTTTTAGGATCCGCAGTTGGACCAACACATATACTGAATATATGAACCGGCCATATCATATGTAGGCCACTGCAGTCCCTCTAATGTTCCGTTGAAGATAAGTATTTATCCAAAGATGACGTGTGCTAAACTATAACTAAAAATGCAGTGAACCGCCATTATTGCTAACACTGAACACCCCCATTTAAGAAACTAGGCAAATACATCAGCTAAGTCTAGCTTCTTTATTCAGTTTTAAACAGAACATTTTCAAATGTCACATTTTCATATAGCAAACATTTATAGAAAAATCACAGGGACAGGATTAGAGAAAACATTCTATCAGCTCTTTATCCTATTTTTTAAAATTACTTTAAAAAAGACCATTAAAGTATATTGAAGACCTTAATCAGACCAAAATAAAAATACGTAGAATCACTTCTTTCCATCAAAAATCGATTGATGTCAAATCTCATATTCAGTCGACTTTGAGGCAGTCTTGATAAAAAGAACTCTTGCCTTATTTTTAGAAAGTCATTGTGGGTTTATAAGAAAACTCTGTCCTTTCGCTAAACGACTGCAATATTAAATAAATTCTACATAAGTAATAGATATACCTGAGACGTAGAAGGCTTGGTCATACGTTCCGCCAAGATCGACAAGGGCCCCTGTGTAAAAATGTTATTGTAAATGTTATTGTAAATAGCATGCGCCTCAAAAGTTTAAATAAAGGACATCGACTGATTATAAATTTTAATTTCTAATGAAAATTGTCAACGAAATATAATAAGCAATTTACAGTGAAAATCACTTTTCAGTTTTTACTTGCTTCTATAAAAATATATGGCTTTACAAAACTATACAGTTAAGGAGGTCATGAATATCAGTCTGTCTCAAACTTTGTTTGAAACTTTTGCCACTGAATAAATCACTTTATTTATGCATGAACCTGGGATTTCACTGTCAGTTAGATAAGAAAAGATGTTTGTCATTTATGTTTGACTTTAGAACCGTCCCTAGCAGATTGCAAAAGCTTTCATTTAATTACCACGTTCGACCATTATGTAAACTTTGATGTTTTTAGATTCAGTTGTTATTAGTTTCTAAATCACAAAGCGCTAAATGTATGCAAGCTTCACTAATCCAATTGCCATAACTTTAAAAAAAGCCATCATCTACTCATCATGCCTAACTATCCTGTAGATTTCGAAGTCATTGGTTCAGTTGTACAACTGAGCTATTGGTAGAACTAACTTCAATGTACAAGCCACTCTGCGCACAACATTTGACCCCGTGAGCTTACAATGTGAAGATTCGTCATCCCTGACAACCCTTTAGTCATGCACGACGGTGGAAGGTGTTTGAGAGTTTTTGAAGGTTTCTAGGGAAATCTTGAAAAGAACAATGAAACAGTTTCTGTTATTCCCGCTATCGTGTATTAGCTGAGTTTACTCCAAGTTGTCTGGTCTTAAAATGGTAATTGTATGTTCATGTTTTATATGTTTGTGTGCATTTGCATATAACATGAGTCGAATTGATGGTGGGTTGGAGTTATCTCACCAGGACAACTTGTACTTGTTTGTTCTTATGAGAAATTGTTGGGGCAAGTGTGAGTTTTGTGCATCCTAGAACCTGGCTTAAATCACCAGTTGCAAATCTTTTGCCACTGACCGTTTCAAGGCGATAATCCCTCGGGTTCTTATGCTCGTTAATTGTTTGTGATGGCTCTCTTTCTTTAGATTGATCCTTGTATTTGACTGTGTAGTGAGGCTGTGTTTTCTCACTGCGGTTTTTCCTGATGTGCGTTTATCACCTTTTTTAAAATTTGAAGTTTTTTTCGGAGTAAGTTTTTGGAAAACCGTTTCCTAGGTGTAAGACCCTATGGGCTTTAACTTTGATGTTAATCAAAAGGGCTTGTCTGATTGTCATGCCCAACCATCCTATAATATTTGAGGGTCATGTATTCAATTAATTATATATATAAATTGAAAATTGTTTAAGAAGTGCAGGACTCATTGTATTTGATTTCTTCACGAATTATCCTAAAGATCAATGTTACGTTAGAGAGTCCCGGGTTCAGTTGTTTTTGAATAATTAATCAGAAACCGATTTCAAACTGCAGGTCCAAATGAGCTTGACCTTTAACCAAGCGAGCCAGAAATCAAAGTAAAACATCCATAGGATTATGCGTTTTCATGTTATTGACTGGGAAAAAAAAGAATACAAAGTGTTAACTTTCAGCACATGGGGTATAGGAAAACATACTCACCTGCGAAAACAGGTCCTAACAACGTTCCAAGTCCTCCAAACGAGTACTCTAGTCCAAGAGCCATTGAAAGATTCACAACATCAACATATTTCATGCTCACAAGCATAACTAACATGTAAGCATTTCCAAAGAATGACCCAAGTAAAATTGAGAAAACCAAAGTTCCAGCAAATGATCCGGAAGTGAAAGTAAATATAAAAGTTGATACGCCGACTATAAACATTGACATACAGTATATCTTATTAATATTGGTGCAATTTAAATTTGTAACAGCACCAGTTATTACTCTTGCTATCACGGTCAAAACTCCCGACAAAGATACTAAATTGGCGGCTTCCGAAGATGAAAATCCATTTGATATCATATAACCTGGCAGATGCAAATAAACGACATACAATCCAAGCGAATAACTGAACATACCCGCACATAAACATATCATAGATTTATTCTTAAGTACTTGAATGTATCTCCGACATACGTTGAAACATGATTTGGCGTTCGTTGACATCTGCTGCTCCCGTTGACGCTGGCGTTGTGCGTGAAGTTCTAACTTGCTTGGGAATGCCACCATACCAAAAACGATCATTTGGGCGAATATGCCAGCCATTATGATAGAAAAGCCGACCGATCCATAAAAATCATATATATCTTGCATGGAAGGGGCCAACAGACAGATTCCAACACCTATACCCGAGTTAGACAAACCTACTGCTAGGTTCCTTCTCTTTCGAAAATAAAAACCAATGATCATTATATTTGCTGTATAGCCCACCGCGCCACCGAGACCTAGAATATATAGACCTGGTATTAAATATCAATACAATCTCTTATACATTTATAAACCGTACACATAATTTGTAATAATCTGTAGTGCAAGTCCATTTAAAACGAAAACTGTGACAGTACCATCACTAACTGGAACGTCAACACTGCCTGCTTTGATTGGAAGTTTGCTGTTTACACTCGTTAAGACGCATTGCAAGAAATAAATCGTGACCATATCAGTATTACATGTACAAATGGGTGAGTTTTATTTTTAACAATTTGGAAAGACATCTCACCAGCAATAACTCCTCGAGTTATAATTGCAAACTCGATACTTGGAGCGAGCGCCGTCCCTAGACAACCAATCGTAAACAGGATCCCGGCTACAACTATAGAAACGCGGCAACTAAACCGATCTATAATTAAACTGGATATTGGTCCTGCAAGAGAAAAAAACAACACCTTTTTACGATATTGTTTATGAATGTAACACATGGTTCAACTGAAGCCGACAGTATAGAACTTAACTAACATATACACGAATTAACTAGACGGAAATGCAAATATTTCATTAATAATGTGTCCTACGAACACGAAAGTCCGTAACAGAAAGATGCAGTTCATCTTAGAATACACAAACCAGAGCGGGATTGGAACCTCGATCTCCCGTTTGACACGCCAACACCCGCTCTGGGTTGTGTATTCTAAGATGAACTGCATCTTTCTGTTACGGACTTTCATGTTCGTAAGATATGTATGGAGCGAACAGCGGAAGCCAGAAAAAAGTTGCATATATCTGATTAATGAACTTTTCACTTAACCTCTTTTGCGAAAGTTCTACATCTACAACCATACTTCGCAGACTAATTACTTAGTTCTGAACAGTATTTGCCCTAAAAGAAAGGATTTGAAAGTCATGATAAAGCGTCATCTGGTGTCTAACAAGCTACGCCTAAACTATATTTGTTTCCAGCTGACTTCTTACCTCCAAGTCCAATTAGTGACACGTGAACGGCACCGACAGCTGACGTCATGGACAGACTGGTCTGGTACCGTTCTAGCAGTATCAACTGCACTATTCCGGATGCAAACTGCGTCGCACCGAGCAGACACGACGTTCCGAATGAGGCGACAAGGACAACCCATGCCCATCCTGTATCAAGGTCACTGAAGTGAGTATTTCTTTTCACGCCATGCCGTATAAGCCTGTCTTCAGCACCTGTATTTATTCCCTTTTCTGGCATAGCTATAAGCAACGAAACAGGGAAATGGTTGAATCTGTTGAGAAATGATTTATTGAACAATAACGTATTGATAATATGAAGGTGTATTCAGGTGAATCGTTGGTTGTGAAAATCAGTTAAGCATGAATTTACATTAATTTAACTTATTCTAAGGGCATTAAGGACAAATTAATCAAATTTATTGAACCGAAGAACAGGCTTTCATTTAACAATGAATGATATAATTCAATAGATAGTAATTGGATTCATAGTGCGATCTCAAGATTCTTCGAGGTGCCATGATTTTCCAGTATTTTTTCTATTAGCCACGAACGACTGTATTTCAGAAATTACAAGTATGACAATATGAACAACACAAATTTCTTACCAACTGGGATGTAAAAATATCACACACTCAAATGAATTTTGTAAACTATCGTACATGTATTCTCAAACGATTTACATTCAAGTTTCACTTTTTTTCAGCTAAAGTAAACACTGGTATGAAATACAAAACATTTTGTCGGTCATACATTTATTTTTGGTTTATCTGCCAAGCTTCGCTGCACCGTATGAAAACATGCCTTAATGCTTAAATGTCTGTGTAATAAATGATATGAACAACTAAAATCGATAAGATCATGTCCATAGTAACAAACCGTTCATACTAGGAATGCTAATAGGTAACCAGGATTGCAGTCATAAGAAAATACATAGTAGTGTTTAGTATATCTTGGTACTTTTACAGATATATGTCAGTCTTTGTTCTGTGTAGAGAAGATGTGTTTTTAATATTTGGTGGTCAAAGTCATTATTTCTAAGTTGGTATGTATCCATCATTGCTGTTGCTGTTTGCTTTGTTGTAAATGGCAAGAACTGCATCATTGCAATTCTTTTATCTTGGTTTCAGTAATTTCATGACTGTGAGTTTTGAACTAGCACTTTTATTCACTGTTAATATTTAACCTTGCAGCTAACAGTCACTGGAGTGTTGAGGTGGAGAAGTATGTTTGATGAGCTTCACCCATCCCTTAGATGATTAGTTATGTGTAATAAATCATGTAATGTTCAACATGTAAAAACTGTGTTAAAACCTAAGCAATTGCCTCTTTGTGTAATTTAAACATGTTATATGACCACTAGACACGTTAGTTATTATGCTCTGCATGTGAACATAACGTGCTAACAGGATTTATGTGTAATGTGCTGTTGTAACCGAATTTACTATGTATTGACTATTTTGTTGTTATTGTTTCAGAGTGTCTTCTCCATGGTCTATATACACACATTCAACAAAAGAAATTAAGGGTCAAGGACTTGTGACAGCAGTTCTTAAAGACATACCTTTTTTACTTGCTGAAGTTTGTATCCAACAAAAATTCGTTATACCTGTGACCAATTTAAACTAAAAGTAACATGTGTTTCACAAACACAGTGGCACGATTAATCCTCAAAGACAACCCCTGTCAGTTTTAAAGTGTTTGAAACTTGGTGGGTTGGTTAAACACAATGGCCTATCATAAGAAATATGGAAACCAGTTAAATTTTAGAAACGGGTATGACCTCCTCGTGCTCGGAAAACCTCTATTACACGGGTCTAGAAGCCGCATATGAGCTTTTTCATTTCCCTTGGTGGTATGATACCCCATTCCTCAGTAAGGGCAGCAGCCAGCTCATTTATAGTTGACGGCTGACGTTGTCGTGCGGAAACACAGCGCTGCAGCATGTCCCAGGCATGTTCTATCGGGTTCATATCTGAAGACCTAGCTGGCCATTCCATACGTTCAACACCTTGGTCGTCAAAGAACTGATTGACGATTCTCGCGCGGTGAGCTGTAGCATTGTTGCCCATTAACTGGAATTCCTGGCCGATTGCACCAGAATATGGAATGGCGTGAGATCGGAGATTCTCGTCAATATAACGTCTACCAGTAACGGTGTCGTTAACAATCACGTGAAAGTCTGTATGCCCGTCGTTAGAAATGCCCGCCTAAACAATAACAGAGCCACTACTAAACTTGTCATGTTCGGATATGCAACACTTGCTGAAGCGCTCATTTCGCTGACGCCATACACGCCGACGTCCATCATGGAAGTCCAGGCAAAATTTGGACTCGTCGGTGAAAAGCTGATTACGAAAGTGCCTAAGTTGCCAATTAACGTGATCTCTGGCAAACTCCAGACGGGCCGCACGGTGTCTTGGCGTTAAAGGAGGACGTACCACAAGACGTCGAGCACGCAAATTAACGTCGTGGAGTCTGTTGCGATATGCTTGTGCCCAGATTCGAAAATCAGAAGCAGTTTGGAAGTCTCTATTTAGAGCAACAGCCGAGTCAGACCTATGGCGGTTTGCCAGGAAAACGATGATACGGTCTTCCCGAGCAGATGTTGACCTTGGCGGCGGCGACTGTGTCCAGGTACTTTTGCCAAAGTCGTTGTATTACACTTTGGCAAACACCATGCTCATAGGCCACCTCGCGCTGCGTTTGCCCAGCCAGTAGACGACCGACTGCTCTGGCTGCCTCAGCCTCCGACATGTGTCTTCTGATTCTTCACAATAATCAGTTCTATAGTATAACAGAAGATTCGAATCAAAAATTCAAATTAAAACCTGTTCATGTCACGTTGACTTTATTCTACACATTTGATTTTCACTTGATTTTGAGGGTTGGGTGTGTTTGCATGGACCTGCACGGGATAATTGAGCTGTTACGGGTAGATAAACACATATATACACAAGTATTGGTGTATGTAAACACAATTTAACTTTTACATAAACATTTTTGCATTTAAAAAATCTATGAACCTAAGTCTTGAACCTTAATATGCCAGACTAAAACCAACTGTTGATATGTTTTTGATGGACTTAAATAACCTGAACCCAAACGAACTTAGGCATCCGTATTACATCTGCCGCTCAACGTAGTTATCTTAATAACAGATTCACCAGTGACAGGATTGTGATGTACTGGTATATTTGTTTAGAACTGTTGTTTTTGTATCAGGAACAGTAAGCCATATTCTTGTTTTCAACACAAAATTGTGCACTAAATGCTGAGAACTCGATTATTTAAACTGGATATCCATGGATTGGTTTCCATAAGGGCCCTTGTAATCTTTCTGAAGATTTTGATCACCGTGGAACTCTGAGGACAGCACTCTTTCCAAGGAGAATGCAAGAAGATTAGAACAAGTTTTTTTTTATTGCGAACCGTCAAAAGCTATATTTAATCCGGTGTTTGGTAAAGACCCATGGGGTTATAATAAAAAGAATGTGTCCTAACATCAGTGCAAATATTGTTCAGTTGTTACGAAAAGTTCTAGACACCGTCAATTTTTTATAAAAACATGTAGCTGTCGTTCCTTCCTCTACAGTTTAAAGTTATCGTTCTTCTCCGCGCTCCCTCTTCAACTAATAAGACGCCATCTTTGACAAAGTCGTGAAGCAAATTGGTAAGAATTACATTACTGTTTTACATGCTTATTTTGAAAAATTATGGTATGTCAGAAACATGCACATGATATCTATGAAGAATGCAACAGCCGTAGTAGTTTCATGGATGTTTTTGGTCAAATGAGGATTGCTAATGCTAAGCCTTATTCACTAGCAATCTAGTGACACATTTATTTGTAGACATTGTCGTCCGTAACAAGTTTCAAACCTGCTTAAGGGTTTCAGCATCAAGCATCAAGCCATCTTAAATCTTTATAATCTGTTGAGAGACAAAGGATCCCAGTAAGTCATAGATTTCTTAGCTGCTAGAGTTAAGTTAAACCAATGAAGAAAATTCATTCTGTCACAATTTTCATTGAAAGTAATTACAAAAAATAAATTGGCAGTGAATTTGAGTGACAGAAATGATTAAATGTTTATTTCATTTTGACATTTGAATATCATTTTTAATGCACTTTTCTACTTATAATTTGGTGTAAAGTTATCCACAATATAAACAAGAATAGAGAACACTGGTGTGAGCATTCATCTTTTTTATTTTGTTAGAACTGCCAGATTAAATGCTTAATGTTTTTTGTGACAGGGTAATGCTACTTAAAAAATTACAACATTAAAAGTAATTAAAGGGTGAGCTGTTCTTGTATTTCATTCTGGTGTTATAAAACTATATCAAATATAATTTGCATTTGCAGTTCTTGCCAGATGATGATGAAATCAATATTGATGAAGATGACACAAAATTATTTCAACAAGATATACACTTCTAGTGAAGCTGAAAAAGTGAAGGTGACCGTCACTGGATTTTGCAGGGTTTCTGTGTACCCATATGGTATTGCATGAAAGGAGGTACATTATTCTAACCATTTTAACTAGGGCCGGGAACGAATAAGGAATTTGATGTTCGAATATTCGTTTTCCATGTTCGAATATATTCGAATATTCGTTTTTACAAAATTTGTTCCAATATCTTTTTTACGTAGTATCCGAAATTGATTAGGTCGAATACAATACTACTTCAATATGTTTGGAATAATCGACGATCAAGAAGACCTTTATTACTTTGTCAAATTTTTTGTTTTATTGATTGTAAATCGATATATATGTTTATATTCTTACTTTTGCAATAAATTCATAATTTGATTGTCAGTTTATCCGGCTGTTGATCATTTGTCTTATTAACGGGAGGTAACTCACGTGACTTGACTGACAGTAATATGAATCATCGTAGGCTCTTACGAACAAGCTGAATTTTTGTTTATGTTCCCCTCCTTTTGCAGTCTTTCAGCTTTTATCATTTGTTCCTGGGTCACACCAGTACTTGATTACAGTAATCATTAACGTGCATTGTTGCACAAAACTATCCAATAGAACGTGAAAAGTAATTCCAAACACGGGACGGCATTGTGATATATTGACTTTTGATTTTTTCAACAGAGTGAGAAAGATACGTCCAAAATCATCCTTTTAAAAAAAATCTGAAAACAATGTTTGCAAAAAGTTATTGGCTCTACTCGGAACCAATAACTTTTTGGTTTTTTGCCGGGTGAAATAGAGTTAATTTTAGAGTGATGAATATCGATTGGTCGATTGTTCTAGCATGATTAATACATGCCGATTTATTCTTCTTCACAAAAATTAAGACAATTATCGATTGATCGGAAAGATTAAAGCACAGAAAACAATAAAGTAAGATATTTAAAGTCGGAAAAATTTACATTATAAACTGTTAAACAGGTAAATTACAAACTGTGAAATGGGGTGCCCTTTTGATCAACTATACCCCAAACTTTTCACAGTTAATTGGCGATAATCGTTGACAGGCGTTATACAAACATATGAACACCTGGTCAAGTGAAGGTCAAGGGTTTAATTTACGATCTTTGAAATTTGAAAGTAAAAAATATATGAAAAAATTATCAAAACATTTCTTTTTTTCGAATATTCGTATTCGTTTTTCAATGTTCGAATATTCGGTAGTAGATCGAATATTCGAATATTCGAATATAATTCCCGGCCCTAATTTTAACCATTATAACTTTGTGTTCTACTAGTAAATAAATTTTATCCTAAAATCCTAAAAAAAATGGTCTGAATTTGTAAAATTGTTTTAATTTTAAGGAAGCATCAAATGGGGACATTGTGATGTGTGCTATCAACTGTTACTGTATATACTTATTTTTTTTTTCCAAAGCAAAATGCATAATAAAGAAGGTAGTGCCAACCAACCTTGATCTTGCTGAAACATTAAATATAAGCATGTGACAAGTCAAGCATAGTCATACCAATGTCATTTCATCTTGAAATATAGATGAACTGATTGTAACATAGCTAACAGAGATAGTTATTTAGCAAAGTAACTTAAATATTTTTTTCAATGTAACTTAATAATTTGACGACATAATAACACAAGCACAAGGACCAAGCCTTTTTGCAACTATTACTTCCTTTACAGTACAGTAAACCTTGATGCTAAACATGTCACTGCGATGATATCAGAAAGTATACAAAATGTAAGCCTTCTTACAATATGTTTTCATTTCAGTTTCATTATTGTTTGTCCATTTTACAAAACCAAAACAAAACTAAGGGTGTGGGGAGTTTTTAGAAATATTCATACATGTGTACACGGCTAGAAACAGTTAAAAGTTGGATAGTGGTGGCATAGATCATAGGAAACATTATTTTCAGATATTGCACACGCACATTGGCTACATTATTGCCTGCAAATGTTAAAGTTTATTATAACAGATAAAAGTCTAATTCTAATATGATATACTTTAATGACTAGGGATTGCAAACAGATCATTAAGTGAACTCTTTTTTGTCTACTTAAGTGCTATTTATAGAAATAATTGTTCTGTGTACATTATTTCGTTTTAGGGTACGGTCTAAGGGTTTTGTGGATGGCAAATGTCAACTGTGCCAGAACAAGGAAGGTACCTTAACTTGCCGTTAAAGAAGTTATGTTCCTGTGTACTAATGGACTTTTGGAAAAGGCTGTTTTCTTTTCAGCAGGAGTTGGAAACAGTTGCCTGCAGATGTACAAGGTTTCAGAAAGTTGATGAAGATGAAATCATGATGTTACTGGTTTCTTTGTAACCTATAGCATTTTCTGCTAATGTTACTGCAGACAACATAACTCCTGAATGATTGTTTTGCAAATTATGTTTTTTTAGGACAAGACATCAAACCAAAAAGTTAGATAACTATAGCTGCATTTTGAAATAAAGAAACTATTACACATTTTAGATAATTAACAACTCTGAACAACTTTTTCGAACAGTCGAACATGCTGTGTTACAGACAGCTCTTGTAAATATTTTGTGTCATAGCTTATTTTTTTAAATAATTGCTTTGTAAATCTTTTGGTTATTTACTTATAGGTTAAATCAACATGGTTCTGTTGTTCAATTCCCCTGTCCTTCTGAAGTCCCTAGAGCAACTCATTTGATAGTACAAACCTGCCACAGGTTAGCAATGATCCTGTTACCTAATAAATTGTTCCCTTAATAAAGCAAATTATTTGAACAGGTGATATCAATTTCTATGTAAACTGTAATTTTTCTTCCTTTTATATCCTCAGGGCTCACTTTGCCATTAAACATTTTAGCCATTTGTTAAAATTATGTTGATCTGGCTACAGAAATTAAAAATTGGCTACAGGATATCTTGCCTTTGTTAAGCTATTTTAATAAAATTTCAAATGAAATCAGAAAATCAAACAAATTAAGCTTAAATAAATTTTCAACCAGGATAACTCTGTATCCTAATAAACATTTATGACATAGTCATTTTTATGCTTTGTAACACCAAGGTAAAGTTTAGCTGTCTAAATATATTGGGTTATTTCACATTAAAATTAAGGTGATCTCAAACTGTTTTCACATTAGATTGCTTCTAACTGCTTGATAGTTATATAACCTTTATTACATTATTTTTATATTCGAAATCCTATGTACAATAAATCTAACGTTCAAAATATCTGAAATTTGATCACAGGTTTTATAGGTATTTCTAACATCTAATATTTCACACATGTGATGTTTGCTTGATCTTTACTTTTTCATGAAACTCCGAAGTGTTTCAAATGCCGAGTAGTTGATTAAACATTTGTTTTAAAAATATTTCTGTATGTGATCTTTGTTCAAATATCTTTTAATTTTTTGGATAAATACAATGCTTTTAGTTTGTGTTTCTTACTGTATATTATTAGTACCTTGGTGAGCTATCTTCGAATTACTAATGTCCGAACACTTCGTATTGTCCTCATATTCCCTGCCCAATATAGACTCCGATTTCTTATTAAGTGAATTCCTAATTAAAGTTGACCTAAGATGTTGTTGTTCAGCTGTAATTACTTTCCCTCTGTTGTTCTCAGTATTGCTATACTACTGCCTAACCACGTTGAGAAGTCCGTTACCTCTAGAAGTGTGTACACACAGTACAAATTAAATTAACAAAATACTGATATACCTTCATGTCAAAACAGCTCATTCAACATACTTGCATGCAGCTTTGTTCGTCGGTCCGCTGTGATACTTTTATATCACTGTTTTTCTTGTTTTACTTGGGACAGTGGCTGAGAAGTGATAATTAGGACTTCTCTTGTCAGTGAATTTTATTCATTTTGATCGGCTTGTGACACTTTTCGTGCTAGTGGTCAGTGGGTTTCTATGTTATTTACGGTACAGTATACAGTCAACTGAGTGTGAGTACAAATTTTGATGTATGTTCATAAATTGCTGTTAGATTAGTAAGTTCATTTAATTTGACATGCTGTTATTTAAAAGTATTATATTAAATCATTTTTTCAGAGCTGTAGTTTGTGACATATATGAATATAGAGTAATGTGCCATTGTACAATGTAAGAGAGAGTCTCTTTTGCATGATACCTAACTAGAGGGTGACGGTAATCTCTTTACTATAGTCTGTTTCACTGAAGCACGTTGTTTTACTTCCGGTTTCATGTAAACAAAGTATGAAGATGGGTAATTTGTTTCTGAATTGGTCTTCTGCCGTAAATGTTTTTGGTAAACTTTGGTATATATGTAATCAAATTAAGTGTTTACTGGTACATGTAACTTGTTTGATGAGACTCTGGTCAGTAAGTTTTGTTCTAGTTTCCATTTTGGTTGTGACGTACAGGTTTTGGTTGAATAATGAAAATGTAATTAAGCCTGACAGTTTGTTGTATATAGAATTTATAGAATTTGGTTGGTTGATTGTAGATCGGTTTGACGTATGAAATCACGTGGCTATCATATGACTTAATTTTCTAATTTCATTGGTTGATTATTTAGAGACATTTGACAAGACGACCAAATGACCGCCACATGACTGTTTTCCTGTAATTTCATTCGCTATACACGTCCATGTGATTATCACATGACTACCTATTATTAGTGAAGTTGTTTTGCTTTAGTGTAATATAGGCCATTGCCTTTGCATGTGGAACAGTTGTTTCAGGTAAATAAGAGTAATTTATTTAAATATTACTTTTCAAGTAAACTGATTGTGATAACTTTCCAAGGCTGGAGTTTGAATCTAAGGTTGGAAATTACTGTTTACACTTTCACTTAGTAAGGCAAAGATAATTATCAAGAATTCAGATGAACTAAGATCATTTCTTGCTTTTGCTTGGTATTACCTCCGTTTCATCAAAGATTTCAGTAAGATAAAAAGACCTTTGGCAGACTTATTACCCCCCCACCCCTCCCAATATCAAGAAAGAAAGGACCAAAGAAACATACAAAAGAATAGAAGTGGACAGAAAAGGAACAACAGATTTTGATGACTTAAAGAAACACTTATAAGTACACCCTGATTTCACCAAGCCTTTTGAACTCCATGTAGACGCATCATCTAAAGGTTTAGGATCAGTATTGTACCAAATAAATGGAAAAGATAAACATGTGGTGGCATACGCAAGTAGATCTCTTAGCAAATCAGAGAAAAATTACAGTGCAAATAAACTAGAATTTTTAGCAATGAAATGGGCCGTGACAGAAAAATTCTCAAACTACCTTCAAATGAATCTCTTTACTGTATTAACTGATAACAACCCTTTGATCTACATTCTTACAACTGCAAAACTTGACGCTACTGGTCAAAGGCATTAGCATTGAGGCAGTACAGTTTTGACATTTACTACCGTGCTGGGATTTACAACGCAGATGCAGATGGTTTGAGTAGATGTCCCTTCGACAAGGAAGGAAAAGGATCATCAAAAACACTCAGACACTATAGAAAACACAAAGAGGTTTGGCAACAGTGAGGTCAAGGCCATCTGTAGCACCATATTTATACCACCATAAATTGAAACCATTCTATGTGAAAACTTGAACATTCTTGAAGCCACCGAGGATCCAACCAAAGTAATAGCACAAGTAGAATTCAGAGAAACTAGAAGAAGCCAAAGACAAGACAAAGTAGTAGATAGACGGAGACGAGCTGTATTAGATCAAAAGATTCCAATAAAGAACCTTACCAAAGAGGACATTATAATGAGATATTTTAAAAAGTTCACAATGAAAAGGGGTGTGCTTTATAGAAGAATTCAAAATGGAGAAACATTAGAGACCAACTTGCCATACCAGAAACGTACAGAAGTGTCATACTCAAAGGACTCCATACAGATGTTGGACATCCTGGACGGGACAGAACTTTACGTCTGCTTAGAGAAAGGTATTTCTGCCCAGGAATGAACAGAGATGTTGAAAAATACATCACCAGGTGTGAAAGGTGTATATGGTGGAAGAGCAAACCAAGTGACAGAGCACCTTTGGTAAATGTAACAACAATATATTCTCTTGAGTTGGTATGTATGGATTTTTTTAGGTCTGGAATAATCAAAAGCAGGAATTTCAAATGTTCTTGTAATAACAGATCATTTGACCAAATATGCATTAGCAGTTCCTACCAAAAACCAAACAGCGAAAACAACTGCTGAGACATTAAACAACACTTTTATCATACATAACGTAATACCAACAAGATAAATTCAGACCAAGGCGCTAATTTTGAATCGGACACCATTCCACAGCTATGTCATTTACCTAACACAGAGAAAAGCCACACAACCATATATCACAATATGGGAAATTCCACACCTTAGAGATTGAAAGCGACTGACACAGAATTTAGCCGATTTTTTTCTTTAAGATTTAAGAGAAAATAATATACTATAGAAACATAATATTATGTTTCTATACACCACGAAAACTGAAAAAGAAAATTTCGACTAAACCAGGATTCGAATCCATGACCTTTCGGTCGGTGAAATGTAGAGCGACGATCTACACCACTGAGCCACAGAAACTAGTTAAGAAGTTTCGTCAAATTTAATATTATAACTAAAGTATCTACCCCGTGACTAACGGGGCAAATTTTCTACCGTTAAAAGTGTGTAAAACCTTATATTTTGGTGTCTTTCTCTAACAAAAAATGAGTCAGTAACTTTGTTTAGATACGTTCTTCACAATTACAGCAAGAATTTCAAGAGGTATAAACATTTTCTTTTTTCATCGTTGGCCCATCTGTGAGTCAGTCCCTTTAACAGGACTCTTCTAAACATGTTAGATACCCTAAATGCATCTCAGAAAAAGATTGGAAACTAGAGCTATCACTAAATGTGATTAATACCTCCAAAACACCGCTACAAAACAGAGGAAGTTATCAATTTAGTTACAGAATACTTCGTAAAAAAAGTGAAAAAGAGTTATGGTTGTGGTTCTTGTACATTGTATTTCCTCTCATTGCACTTGACCACTGTATGAAATTGCACTGAATTCAAAAAAAATAATTTTCAAGTTATTCTCCAGACAAAGAAAACTAACAAAGGGCAATAACTGTGCAAACAGTGAAGACAGAGTTATAGCTCTTGTACACTGCAAATCCACTCAATGAGCTTGACCATTGTATGAAGTTGCATTGAATTCCAACCACGAGTTACCAAATTATATTCTGGAAAAGGAAATCCAAGGAAGGGCAATAACTCTGCAAATAGTGAAGATGGAATTATAGCTCTTATACAGTTCATTTTGTCTCATTGTGCTTGATCACTATATGAAGTTGCACTGAATTCCAACCAGTAGTTTTCAAGCTATGCTCCAAATAAAGAAAACAAACTTAGGGTGATAACTCTGCAAATAGAGAAGATGGTGTTATGATTCTTGGACACTGCACTTCCTCTCATTGTGCTTGACCATTGTATGAAGTTGCACTGAATTCCAACCAATTGTTTTCAAGTTATCCCCCATACAAAGGAAAACCAACAAAGGGCAATAACTCTGCAAATAGTGAACACAGACTTATGAATCTTGGACATTACGCTTCCTCTCATTCTGCTTGACCACTGTATGAAGTTGCACTAATTCCAACCAGTAGTTTTCAAGCTATGCTCCTGACAAGGAAAAACCAATAAAGGGCAATAACTCTAAAAATAGTGAAGATGGAGTTATGATTCTTGGACACTGCACTTCCTCTCATTGTGATTGACTACAGTGTATAGTTGCAATGAATTTCAACCAGTAGTTTTCAAGTTTTGCTCCATACGAAAGAAAACCAACAAAGGGCAATAACTCTTAAAATAGTGAAGATGGAGTTATGATTCTTAGACATTGCACGTCCTCTCATTGTGCTTGACCATTGTATGAAGTTGCGCTGAATTCCAACCAGTAGTTTTCAAGTTATGCTCCGGACAAGGAAAACCAATAAAGGGCAATAACTCTGAAAATAATGAAGACGGAGTTATGATTCTTAGACACTGCACTTCCTCTCATTGTGCTTGACCATTGTATGAAGTTGCATTGAATTCCAACCAGTACTTTTCAAGTTATGCTCCGGACAAGGTATACCCCGACCGACCGCCCGACCGACCGACCGACCAACCACCGGGTGACTCCTATATACCCCCCAAACTTCGTTTTGGGGGTATAAATATATGTACCATCATTGGTGTACTCGTACAACTGCACACCACATGAGTCTATGAATGTTGCACCATTTGAACTCACGTTTGGAAGAAAACTAAAGTTACCTATTGATGCCATGTTCGAACAGGCAACAGAAGAACAAGATACAGCAAAGAAAACAAGTGAGTATGTTGAAGACCTTAAGAAAAGGATGCAAAGAACAAGAGAAATTGTAAAGGAATATAATGATAGAGCAAGACAGAAACAGAAGAAACAAAATGATTTTCAAGCTAAAGCAGCCAAGATCACCATTAGAGATAAAGTGTTGGTCAAAATCTTAAAATTTGAAGGCAAACACAAAATAGCAGATAATTTTGAGGAAGTAATTAATGAAGTGATAGATCAACCAAGACTAGACATACCTGTTTACAAGTTAAATCCCTCAAATTGAATGCTAAAGGTATTATAAATTTTGCACCATTGTATATTTCATACATATCGCGTTTCATCTACGTCACAATTCAGCTTTATGCATAATTCAGGTGATATGACAGTGGCAATAGTTTTAAACAGACACACTGCTATTCAAAACTTCCATTACATCTTCGTTATGTAATTTATCCTATAGATGCGACAAAAAAGCGATTAAGTGGTATTCTCAACAAGAATTTCCTATTCCATTTCATAAACAGTTTTGTTAGAGATGGTAAAATTCCGCAAATATGCATTATTTTCAAGCTTGAAAGACTCATGCTAGATGCAAGAACAGCTAATTTTCTTATACAGGGGTGCCGTTTGGGTGTCGTAGGAACCTACGGACAAGCATTTACATCTGAATTATAGAGATTTCCCGTGAAATATATTTATATATCTCAAGCAACTGGTGAAAAGAAATGGTTCTGGGGGAAAATCTCAACCACACTTACGTAACAGTTTTTGCCTCTAAGTCTGCCTCTAAGTTGAGTAGGTATAACATTTGACATCAGTTTCTCAAAGGTAATTCAGTGTGTTTTTTTTCCAAAACAAAACACGACAAGAAACGCCGCAATGCGACGAATCCAGGTTTTCAACATTCATGTTTCACAGAAGTCTCGTCATCAAGTACCCTGGTGAATATTGTCAGCATTTTGCAATTCGAACATTTCTGGGGGAATTATGGTCTTTTGATATTTTTACATATAGAATATATAGATGAATATTAATTAGTATCTTTTATGTTTCTACAGATTTGAAATGCTAATTGTATCTAAATAGATGTATATTATTTATTACAAACAACAAACTTAAGAACAAATTAATTATATTCATGATTCTAATCTATTCATTAGATTATAGTAGTACATTATGTTGCTTGGTCATTATTTACTATATACATGTCTCATTTATTACGCATTTATATACACTGCTCAAAATAATTAAAGGAGCGCCCATATAATTTATAAAATACCATACGCGTTGATTAGATTTATGAATATCTTTTACAGAAATAACAAAATCGTTCTTTTTACAAAAACAAATCGGCATTTTCATCGCCAACAGGCACATTCCTGAACAGAAACAGTGTCCAGGATATGAACACTATCAAATTAACTTTGAAATGGTGGTCTTACAGGAGAACAACCAATGTCTGTAAAAGCAGATTCAGGCCTGGAAACGTTTCACCGTCAGTGTCAGTAATGAGTGTATCCCTCTCGGGCGTTTAGGCACTCTCTGCATCGTCTCGGCATGCTCATGATGACACGTCTGATCATATTCTGTGGTATGGCATCCCATTCTGCTACAAGAGCATGAGAAAGCTCACGGGCGTTCTGCACAGGGTTCGGAAGCAAAGAAAGTCTACGAGAAAGCATGTCCCAGACATTCTCTGTAGGGTTAAGATCGGGAGACCTCGCTGACCAGTCTATGACCTCAATACCTTCATCAAAGAAGTTTCGGACGATTCTTGCAGTGTGTGCTCGAGCATTATCTTGCACTAAACGAAAAGTTTCACCTATTGCACCAGATATGGCCTAACAATTGGTTCTAGCCGCGAAAGGCAAATTGTAACGAGTAATTTTATTGGCTAAGATTTCGCAATGGAAATCTTTGGGAAACCAATGAAAGTAGGTAATGAATTATTCATGAGTACAGAATTTTACCAACCAATTGTCCCACGGTCGATGAATAGAATGAAACGGAATGGATCAAACGTGGGTGTCCGACGATGGTAGAGCTCATCAAGGTGCATACCCCTGTGAAGTTTTGAGGCTGAAGATGGAAGGACCTCTGTGTTATGGTCAAGATAAAAGTTTTGTGACAAACAAACAAACACACAGAAAGACCAAAAACAATATGCCCTCCCTCCAGGGGGCATAAAAAATTTGCCCTCCCTCCAGGGGCATAAAAAACAATATGCCCTTCCTCCAGGGATATGAATGGAAGCATATCCATACTGTGGCTAAGGCTAATATTTGATATTTTGGGTCATGGTGACCTTGACCTTTGACTTCTATTTGGTCTGTTGGATAGAGCGCATCAAGGTGAATTCATATGTGAAATTAGAACCCGTGTCCTCGGGAAGAGCTAATCAAGGTACATGTACAAACACACAGAAGGACCAAAAACAATATGCCCTCCCTCAAGGGGCATACAAAACAATATGCCCTCCCTCAAGGGGTATGGATGGAAGAATGTTCATATTGTGGCCTATGTTAATATTTGTTATTTTGGGTCATGGTGACCTTGACCTCTAAGTATGTCTGTTTGATAAAGCTCATCATTGTGAATAAACATTGGAATGAAAAAGCTTTGGATGGAAGCACTTCCATTTGATCTCCAAGGTTAAAATTTGCTTTATGGTTACCTTGACCTTTGCCCTCTTAGTGGGTCTGGCGGATGGAGCGCACCAAGATGCATATACATGTGAAGTTACAATGTTTAAGATGAAAGCATGTTTATTTCATGGCCAAAGTAAATATTTGCTATTTGAGCCCGTTACCTCTAAGTTGGTCTTGCGGGTAGAGCTCATTAAGGTGCATGCACTGGAAATTTGGAGGCTGAAGGTAGAAGGACTTCTATATGTTATGGTCATGGTTAAAGCTTTATGACAAACATACAAACACACAGACCAAAAACAATATGCCCTCCCTCCAGGGGCATAAAACGATATATCCTCCCTCTGGGGTTATGGATGAAGCCCGTTAATATTGTGGTGAATAATCATGTGAATTTAGAAAGCTTTTGATGGAAGCATAACTGTTTTATGGCCAAGGTTAATATTTGCTATATAGTGACCTTGACTCTGGGACCTCTTAACAAGTCTGGTAGAAAGAGCACATCAAGGTGCATACACATGTGAAGTCATAATGTTTTGACTGAAGCATGTTAATTTGTGGCCAAAGTAAATATTTGATATTTCGGGTCATACTGACCTTGTCGTTTGAGCCCTTGACCTTTAAGTGGGTCTTGCAGTTAGAGCACATCAAGGTGAATAAACATGTTTAGTTAGAATGCTTTGAATGAAAGCACTACGATTTTATGGCCGAGGATATTTGCTATATGGTGACCTTGACCTTTATACACGGGAACTCTTAGTGGGTCTGGCAGACAGAGCTCATCAAAGTGAATACACATGTGAAGTCAGAAAGCATTGGATGGAAGCACTTTCATTTTATAGCCAAGGTTAAAATTTGCTATATGATGACCTTGACCTCTAAGTGTGTCTGGCTGATAGAGCTCATCAAGGTTAATACACAAGTGAAGTTAGAAAGCTCTGGATGGAAGGACTTTAATTTTATGGCAAAAGTTAATATTTGCCATATGATAACCTTGACCTTAGACCCTGGGACCTCTTACTGACTGTGTTGGATAAAGCACATCATGGTGCTAAACATGTGAAGTTATAATGCTTTGGATGGAGGCATGTTTATCTTATGGCAAAAGTAAATATTTGCTAAGCATTTTTGGTCACTGTGACCTTCGCATCTGACACTGTGACCTCTAAGTTGGTCTTGTGGATAGAGCACTTCAAGGTGCATGCACGTGTGAAATTTGGAGGCTGTAGGTGGAAGGACTTTCATGTTATCATCAAGGTTTAAGTTTTGTGACAAACAAACACACAGACAAGCAAACAGACAGACCAACAAAACAATATACTAGTACCCTCACTCTGGGGGCACAAAAATGCATATCAGAAAAAACCACAGTCAAAAAGACAACAACGTTAATGAGAACATGTGAGGTTACTGCCTTGAAACAGTCATTGGAAAAACATTTGCTATTCTAAGGTGCACCAACCTCACACTTGCCCCAACAGGTTTTCATAAGAACAAACAAGAGCAAGCTGTATTGCTTAATTAACTCCAATCGACCCATTGGCTCCACAATGTTGCATGCAAAAGCCTACAAACATATAAAACATACAAGAGGGCCATGATGGCCCTGTATCGCTCACCTGAATATGACTGCTTTTAACAAAGTTGCTATGGACCTGGTTAATTGACCCCAGATGACCCATATTTGAACTTGACCTAGAAATTATTGAAACAATCTCTTTGACAAAGTTCCAGGATATTTGGACTGAAAAAGTAGCCTCTAGAATGTTAACAAGGTTTTTCGATATTTAGGCTCAGTGACCTAGTTTTTGACCCCAGTTAACACTATCCAAACTTGAGCTACAAATCATCAAAACAACCTTTGACAAATTTCCAGGACATTTGGACTGAAAATGTAGCCTCTAGAGTGTTTACAAAGTTTTTCGATATTTGGGCTCTGTGAGCTAGATGTTTCGACTTCAGATGACCCATATTCAAATTTGAGCTAGAAACCATAGAATTAAGCTTTCTGATAAAGTTCCAGGTTATTTGGAATTAAAATAATACCTCTAGAGTGTTAACAAGGTTTTTTCCATATTTGGGCTCTATGACCTAGTTTTTGACCCAAGATGACCCATACTCCAACTTGAGCTAGAATTATTAAGAAAACCTGTCTGACAAATTTCCAGGATATTTGGACTGAAAATGTAACCTCTGGAGTGTTAAAAAGTTTTTTACATATTTGGACCATGTGACCTAGTTTTTGATCCCTGATGACCCATATCCAAATTTGAGCTAGAAATCATTGAAACAACCTTTCTGACAAATTTCAAGGACAGTTGGACTAAAAATGTAACCTCTAGAGCATTAACAAGGTTTTCTACTTTCGGGCTCTGTGACCTAGTTTTTGACCCCAGAAAACCTATATTCAAAACTGAGCTAGAAATCATCGATAGAATCTTTCTGACAAATTTCCAGGTTATTTAGACTGAAAATGCTACCTTTAGAATGTTAACAAGGTTTTTCCATATTTGAACTCTGTGACCTAGTTTGTTAACCCAGATGACCCATATTCGAACTTGATCTAGAAATCCTCAAGGCAACATTTTTGAGAAATTTTCAGATTATTTGGGCTGAAAATGTAACCTCCAGAGTGTTAACAAGATTTTTCTGTTTTTGGGCTCTGTGACCTAGTTTTTGAACCCAGATGACCCATATTTGAACTTTTGCTAGATATCTTTGAAGCAACCTTTCTGACAAATTTCCAGATTATTTGGGCTGAAAATGTAACCTGTAGAGTGTTAACAAGATGTTTCTTATTTTGAGCTCTGTGACCTAGTTTTTCAACCAAGATGACCCATATTTGAATTTGAGCTAGAAATCATAGAAGCAACCTTCCTGACAAATGTTCAGATTATTTGGTCTAAAAATGTTACCTGTAGAGGGTTAACAAGATTTTTCAATATTTAGGCTCTGTGACCTAGTTTTTGACCCCAGATGACCTTTATTTGAACTTGACCTAGAAATCGTTTAAGCAACCTTTCTGACAAATTTCCAGATTATTTGGGCTGAAAATGTAACCTCTAGAGTGTTAACAAGATTTTTCTATTTTTGGGCTCCGTGACCTAGTTTTTGAACCCAGATGACCCATATTTGAATTTGAGCTAGAAATCATCGATAGAACTTTTCTGAAAAATCTCCAGGATATTTGGACTGAAAAAGTAGCCTCTAGAGTGTTAACAAGGTTTTTCTATATTTGGGCTCTGTGACCTACTTTTCCAACCTTGATAACCCATGTTCGAACTCGTCCGAGATATTATTGAGGCAAACATCCTGACCAAGTTTCATGACAATAGAGGCAAAAATGTGACCACTCGAGTGTTAACAAACTAATTGTGGACGGACGGACGGACGGACGACGGACAAAAGGTGATCAGAAAAGCTCACTCTGTCACTGCGTGACAGGTGAGCTAAAGAAGCTAATGGCATTGTAGAGTGAAAAGGATAGGTACTCAAATGACCTTACTGAGACCAGAGCACTTCAAGTCAAATCAGCAGGAACACAATGGCAGGAATAAAAGAGACAGTTTCTATGTTCTTTTCAAGATTTCCCTACAAACCTTCATAAACTCTCAAACCTTTGCCACTGTCCTGCAAACTAAGTGCTAAGCAAAGTGATCAACTATAGAAGGGTTAATCCCCACGTAGGCAGTGTGTTGTAAAGTATCAAGTTGGTAGGCTTTCTTCTTGAATTAACAAATACTTTTTAGCTCACCTGTCACAGTGACAAGGTGAGCTTTTGTGATCACAATCAGTCCGGCGTCCGTCCGTCCATAAACTTTTCATTCAAACGACATCTCCTTTGAAACCACTGGGCCAAAGTTGATGAAACTTGCCATGAATGTTCCTTGCATGAAGCTCTTCCAAATTTGTTCAAAGAAATCAATTCCATGCAGAACTCTGGTTGCCATAGCAACCTAAAGGAAAAACTTTAAAAATCTTCTTGTCTGAAACCACAAGGCCTAGAGCTTAGATATTTGGCATTTAGCACCCTCTAATGGAACTCTAAAAAAATTGTTCAAATTATTTCCCTGGGGTCAATATTGGCCCCGCCCCAGGGGTCATTTTACATAGACTTATATAGGAAATCTTTAAAAATCCTCTTCTCAGAAACCACAATGCCTACAGCTTAGATATTTGATATGTAGCATTATCTAGTGAATGTCTACCAAGTTTGTTCAAATTATGTCCCCTGGGTCAAAATTGGCCACGCCCCAGGGTTCTCTTGGTTTACATATAGTTATATAGGAAAAACATGAAAAATCATTTTCCTCCGAAACTAATAGGACTAGACCTTGGATATGTGGTGTGGAGTATTGTGTAGAGAACCTTTACCAGTATTGTTTATATGTTAGCCCTGGGGTCAAAATTGGTCCCTCCCCGGGGGCCCTTAATATGTAAAAAAGGCAATCTTTAAAAATCTTCTTACTGGAAACCTCAATGCCTACACTTTAGATATTTGATATGTAGCATTGTCTAGTGGATGTCTACAAAGTTTGTTCAACTTATGTCCCCTGGGTCAAAATTGGTCACTCCCCAGGGTTCTCTTGGTTTACATTTAGGAAAAACATGAAAAGTCATTTTTCTCCGAAACTTATTGGACAAGACCTTAGATATTTGTTGTTGAGTATTGTGTAGAAACTTCTTACCAGTACTGTTTATATGTTGGCCCCAGGGTCAAAATTTGCCCCGCCCCGGGGGCCCTTTATATTTCAAAAAGGAAATCTTTAAAAATCTTTTTACTGGAAACCACAAGGCCTAAAATTTTAAAATTTGGCATGAAGCAAATAATTAGATTACATGTAGGTTAAAGGTCATGGAGGCTAAAAATAGATTTAATTACTGTACCTCATAGAGCCTTCATTTATAGACCAATATCTTTGATATTCAATATATAGGTTCCTTGCATGGACCTCTACCCATGGGTAGGGTTTGAGGTCACTGGGTCAAGGTCAAGGTCACCATAGCTTATAATAGATATTTTTACTTTCTGTCATACAGCCTTTATTTATTGACTGATATTTTACATATTTGGTTTGTAGGCACTTATATATTTTCAATTAAAAAATGAAATACTGCTTAACAGCAAACCTACAGCCAAAGTAATCAGGTGAGCCATCCAGGGCCATCATGGCCCTCTTGTTTAAAGACTATCGTGGAGAAATGATATTATTTTTTTTTTACATTTTCTTAAATTCATAAATTGAATCTCCAAAAAACTGGTAGGGAAATACCTTGTTGCAGTAGTGACTTTAAACTGCAATTGTATTTTTACTTAATTCTTAGTATCAACTATAAAACTTGCAAAACATCTTTCTTATTCTGTGATACTGATACCCCTGTTTCAAAACTTTTTCTGTTATGTGAAGATCGCATCCATTGAAATCTTTAACATTATTAGAAGCTCTGGAAAAGTCGACAAGCTGTAAAATATAAACTCCAAAATGTAGCGCGTGGGACATCACCATATAAAAATGGATAATTTACAATATTAAAATCAAAATTATCCCTTTCATGGTATATTTTAGAAGTTAAGAAACCACTTTCAATAGAAATAAAGGCATGGTAAAATAATATTAGATGGGTGATCAGTGGAACACTTGTGTCGCCCTTGGGTACTCTGTTAGAATAACTAACAAGAGGGCCCTGATGACCCTATATCGCTCACCTGAGTATGACTGCTTTTAACAAAGTTGCTATGGACCTGGTCAATTGACCCCAGATGACCCATTTTCGAACTTGACCTAGAAATTATTGAAACAATCTTTCTGACAAATTTCCAGATTATTTGGAAATTTTGGACTGAAAATGTTACCTCTAGAGTGTTAACAAGGTTTTTCCATATTTGGGCTCTATGACCTAGTTTTTGAACCAAGGAGGGGATGGTGGGGGGCGGGCAAGAACCAACTCATGTGTTTGATAGTGAACATGTATTCTGAATTTGAAGTGAACAGCTTTGATAGTTTCTGAGAAATGGACTTTAACAAAAAGTAGGTTAACCAATGCCGATGAAAGGGTCATGACAATAGCTTCACTTTTTTTCTTCAAAAAGTGGAGCTAATAAGATGTTCCTCCTATGAAAAAGCTTTAACTTGGCTCTCACCTTTAGTATATACCACTGCCATTTTTTATCTACCAATTCATTAAATATTCAAAGTGACTTTTTAACACATTGTTTTGCACAAAACTTTTATTAAAAACCAACAAGCTGGTTCATATGCTGGAAGAAAAATGTGTTTATAAACATAATGACAAGGCATCTGCTTCACTCTCCTGGTCGGAAGGTCTTTTTCTGAAAGGGGTTGAACAATGCAGGGTCTTCCATAAACCTAGGTGTCTTGTATAGGCTTGGCATGAAACCTGGAACAGAAAAATAAACTGTAAGTTTCCTCTCTTTAAGACTATAACAATATTCAATGTGTTAAAACCTATTTTAACAGAATAGCATTAATGAGTGTTACGTGTATTACAAAGAACTCCTCTGTAAAAAGAACTGTTAAGTTTTTCTGGAGAAATCAAACAAACATCAAAGCTATTCTGGAGGGTAGTGACTGAGGTAGATATGGCTGTCACTGGTTTCAATCCAACTAGGGGTAAAATTGTCTTTTTATCATGTGTACTGGTTTAAAACCAGGAAGCTGTCATCTATCAGCAATAACATATTTTGCTATTAAGCTCTTTCTCAATTGATATAAAAGAAATAAACTGAAACTAAATCTGCACAAAAAAGGCCACATTATTACAGTAACTAGTTAAATTAATTGTTACAACTGTTACAAAGAATATCTTTCTACTAAATACATGAGAACATTAAATGGTTCAACTAAATACCACTGCTCTTTTTAACAAGGCAAACAAGAGCTAAGTTACACATGGTTGATCCCCACTCTGAAAAAAAGTTACCTGAAGGCTGAAGGTTGTATTTTCATACATTTTACTTGGTGAGAGGAAATCCTTATCAAGAGGGCCAATGGCCCTAAAGCGCTCACCTGGGTTCAAAGATGAAAGAAATATTTATGAATGTAATGATGCATATCACAGAGATGGACCAATGCAATTTCATTGCCATAGCTCCAAAAACAAAAAGTAGGTCAGTAGGTCAAAATATAGGTCATGAGACGACATTTTTGAAATTGGAACAAAAAGCTGTACACACAGTGCAAATTTCATTGCTGTAGCTTTAAAACAAAAAAGTAGGACGTAAGTCAAAAATATAGGTCATGATATGACTTTATGGAAATCGGAACAAAAAACTGTACACATGGTCCAAATTTCATTGCCTCAGCTCCAAAAAAAAAATCTAGGTCAGTAGGTCAAAAATATAGGTCATGCAATGACATTTTTGAAATCGAAACGAAAAACTGTGCACATGGTCCAAATTTCATTGCTGCAGCTAAAAAACAAAAAAGTAGGTCAGCAGGTCAAAAATATAGGTCAAGGAATAATGTTTTAGAAATCATCTTGAAAAACTGTACAAATGGTCCAAATTTTATTGCCATAGCAAAAAACTTAAAAAATGAGATTTTTTTTTTTGTGTGTGTGGGGGGGGGGGGGGGGTGGATAGTGACCCCCAGGGGAGGGGGGATGACCCAACTGTGGTCAAAGTGCATACTACTAAAAATCTTATCTCCAGGCCTTGCAGTTTGTGACAAGAAGATTTTTAAAGTTTTTCGCTATATAACTCTATTTAAAACATGTGACCCTGTGGGCGGGGCCAGTTCTGAACAATCTTGGTAGAGGTCTACTAGACAATGCTCAACACCAAATATCTAAGCTCCATGCCATGTAGTTTCTTACAAGAAGATTTTTAAAGTTTTCCCTAAATAACTCTATGTAAATCAAGTAAGCCCTGGGCGGGGTCAGTTCTGACCCCAGGGTCATAATTTGAACAATCTTTGTAGAGGTCCACTAGATGATGCCTCATACCAAATATCTAAGCTCCAGGCCAAGCAGTTTCTGACAAGAAGATTTTTAAAGAATTTACTATATAACTCTATGTAAAACATGTGACCCCTTGGCAGAGCCAATTTTGACCCAGGGGCCATGATTTGAACAATCTTGGTAGAGGTCTACTAGACAATGCTCAACACCAAATATCTAAGCTCCATGCCTTGTAGTTTCTTACAACAAGATTTTTAAAGTTTTCCCTATATAACTCTATGTAAATCAAGGGAACCCCACTGCGGGGCCAATTCTTACCCAAGGGTCATTATTTGAACAACCTTGGTAGAGGTCCACCAGATGATGTCTCTCATCAAATATCTAAGCTCCAGGCCTTGTTGTTTCTGACAAGAAGATTTTTTAAAAGTTTTCCCTATATAACTCTATGTAAATCAAGTGACCGCCGGGGCAGGGCCAGTTCTGACATCAGGGTCATAATTTGAACAATCTTGGTAGAGGTCCACCAGATGATGCCTTACACCAAAAATCTAAGCTCCAGGCCTTGGGGTTTCTGACAAGAAGTTTTCACTATATAACTTTATGTAAAACATGTGACCCCTGGGGCGGGGCCAGTTTTGACCCAGGGGCCATGATTTGAACAATCTTGGTAAAGGTCTGCTAGATGATGACTCATACCAAATATCTAAGCTCCAGGCCTTGTGGTTTCTGACAAGAAGATTTTTAAAGTTTTCACTATATAACTCTATGTAAAATCAAGTGACCCCCTGGGGGGGTCAGTTCCGATCCCAGGGTCATAATTTGAACAATCTTGGTAGAGGTCCACTAAATGATGCTACATACCAAATATCTCCAGGCCTTGCAGATTTTGAGAAGAAGATTTTTAAAATTTTTCCTTTTTTTTGTCATGGCAACCAGAGTTCTGCATGGAATTGAATTCTTTGAACAACTTTGGTAGAGCTTCATGCAAGGAACATCCCTGGCTAATTTCATTGAATTTGGCCCAGTGGTTTCAGAGGAGATGTCGCTTGAATGGAAATGTTGACGACGCACAACGATGGACGGAGGGGGATCACAATAGCTCACCATGTCACTGATTGACAGGTGAGCTAAAAAGCCATATAGTCATGGTCATGCTAAGTGCAGTTTTCAAGTAAGTGGAAGAAGAATAAGGCTTTTGAAGTTAGGCTCTGGAATTTTTTTTTCAAGTAAAGCTGATAAAGGGAAATAACTCTAAAAGTAGGCAAGTAACTGTTCTTGCACACTGCACTTCCTACCAATGTGCTATGTCAGTGTATTAAGTTTGAAGAAAATCGCTCAAGTACTTTTGGAGTTATACTCCAGACAAATTTGGGATGGACGCACAGATGGAGAGCATTTCTAATATCCCCTTCGCCTTTGGCAGGGGGATAAATGAAACATTTAACTGAAGTACTCGTTGTCTTTGGTCATTTTACTTGAATAAAATCAAACAAAATGAACATAACAAGATAACAGATCTTTAATGCCACGACTAATGCAATCACAGTTCTGCATGAAGTATAAAAAGTCATCCTAGATATATTCTTGTGAAACTAAATGACAGTTTTGACAGGACTTGATCAAGGGATGAAAGATTACAAAATATCATATCAGAACGCAATTTACCAAATCTCCTGGCTAAACGAATTTCACTGGCAACACGACGCTGCATGTGTAAACACAGTCCAGTTATGTGACGGCCATATATTCTACCTGTGTAAGTGGAAACAAACTGACTCAGTAATTGTGGATTCTGAAAAAACAAGTCAACACACATTAACTAAGTCATTTCCACAGATGGATTATTGACTCAAATTACCTCATTTCAATATCTAAATGCTATATATTCAAGTTGATTCTTTATCTAAGTGTGATACAAAATTCAAGTGAGAAGAAAAGGTTTTTGAACTCCATGTTACCAAGACAGTTTCTGGGGGTATGATATGGAAAACTTGCGTGTATGAAATTGTAACAAACTTAATGTCACTAGAAATTTTCTAACTAAAAATGTTAAAAGGGAAAGAATTGTGTTTCAAATATAGAACAAAAATGTACATCATTTAGTTATACAAGTACATTTTCACAGGTTTAATTAGAACCAACCTTAAATATTTGATCATTTTAACAGGCACACTTCAACAATTGTAAATTAAATACAAGTTATTCCAAGCATTTCAAGGGATCTTAAAAAATCCACAGCTGATAATAAATTTAAAGTTATCAGAAATAAAACATTCTGAGCTGAGAATAACAAGAGCCGGTCGAACCAGGTGATGCTCCCCAAATAGGTTTTGGACACATAATAGTGTGTCCATAAAGTCTTTGCCAAATTCAGCATAAAGATATTATGTTATTGGTAGTTGCTAAAAAGGTTAAAACTGTTTAAATATGCAATGAAGAATGTATGACAGTTACCATTTTATTCTTTATTTTTCTATCAACTCAGACAGTAGCAGTCCTATCCAGACAGTGTCATGGTCACTGAAGTAGGCTGGTGACAGGTAAACCAGAGGTTTTTGATACCTCTTGTAGTTTCAGAGTTATGACAAAGTTCAAAGTGTAAAAATGAACAAGGGCAATAACTCAAAAATTATGCAATGCAGAGTTATGGTTCTTATGCACTGCACTTCTACTCAATCAATTCTACTCAGATCTATCTACCTACAAAGGTTCTTGTTGATACTTCTTGTAGTTTCAGAGTTATGTCCCGGACAAGAAAATGTGGATGGACGAACATGTACAGACATACAGACGTCCGGCTGAAACTGGATAGAGAGCCTTTTCTTTTGTTATTTTTTTTTGTTTAATAGAGGGCCATTGGCCCCTTATTCTTTTGTTACAGAATGAACTCTATTGTTCTCTTTTGATATGTTTACAGTTAGATGGCCCCCTATTTCTTTTCGGTAGTGCCGATGGACATACGGACGGACAAAGCGGTGACTATATGCTCTCCCTTCGGTGACCATAAAAATTTAAGTTTCAGAAAAACAACATCAAGCTGCACCAATTATTGCCTTTATTCTGAGAAGTGTAGCATACAGCCATTCAGACTCTGGATTTTGTTTGTGTATATTGTGCCTGGAAATTTCACATATTTTAACAGTATTTTCAACATATTTTATGAGAAGTCCATAGCAGATAAATTATTTCATTTCCCCCACAAGAAGTCACATAGTTTAGTTACTATAACTTTGGAATATGAATACCTTATAGCTAATTTCAATGTTGTGTTGGCACAGAATACAACGCCTTGGTGGCTCTCTATATGGGTCAGTCATTTCAACTGGCTGCAAATACAAATGAAACATTTACAATATAACAATTCCTATACATGTATTTATAATTAGTATTTGTTGAGTCATTTTTTAGCAGATTTACTATGTAACTTGTTTACATTTATATTAATCTAAAACAATTTATGATGTTATCTACAACTTTTTCTTTTTTCTGCAAAGCTGTGCAAAAACGAGACAAGTGTGAGTATTTTCTTTGAACTGACGCTTGTTGAAATGTGTTCTTTTATCATTTTTCTCCACTACATACCAAATCATTTTGTGTTTCAAAGTCAGCTTCTTCAAGCAATTTATTTAGTCTATCTGGATCGTGAGGGTTCTTGTTTCTTGCACGCTTTTTCCAGGCATCAAAGTGTGTGTAATTTTTCCAAGGTCCTGGCTGCTCATCAATTCTAGCGGGGTCATTCCTGAAGCGTTGTTCTGCTGTTCGGTCCTTCTTGTAATTTTTCATAACTTTAGCAAATCGTACACTTCCAATTCCTGTTAAAAAAAGAATACATTTTAATAAAGAATCACCAAAAATAAATCTAATCTAGACGTTTTTGTAAAAAAAAAAACACATCTCCTCCAGCGCATCACTGAAACAGTGGCACAGAATAGATGAGAGAGGTCAGCTAGTGACAGAATTGTGAACTGGAGAACAGGAATGAGTATGCTGGAAAAAGGCCGTGGTATAACAAGGAGTACTATTGTTGCAGAAGATAAGGTAACTATGACCTTGACCTTTGATCAGCTGACCCAAAAAACGTTAGGCTTTTTCTACTCAACAAGGACAATCATCCTACAAAGTTTGAAGACTCTTGGTCAAACAGAACTCAATTTATTGAGCGGAAACCATTTTCAAGTTAAAGATCACTGTGACCTTGACCTTTGACCAGCTGACCCCAAATTAAATAGGCTTCTTGTACTCAATAAGGTCAATCATCCTATAAAAACTGAAGACTCTGGGTCATATAGAACTCTAGTTATTAAGCAAAAACCATTTTCAAGTAAAAGATCACTGTGACTTTGACCTTTGACTGGCTGACCCCAAAATCAATAGGCTTATTCTACTCATTAAGGAAAAACGTGATATGAAGTTGGAAGACTCTGGGTCCAATATAACTCCACTTAATGAGCAAAAACCAATGTTTACATATAAGGTAACTGTGACCTTGATCTTTCGACTGGCTGACCCCAAAATCAATACACTTCTGTAACTCAATAATAACAATCATCCTATGAAATTTGAAGACACTAGGCCATATAGAACTCTAGTTATTGAGTGGAAACCATTTTCACATTTAAGTTACTGTGTCCTTGACCTTTGACCTACATACCTAAAAAAGTATAGGCTTCTGTAACTCAAAAAGGGCAATCACCCTATGAAGTTTGCAGACTCTAGTTGAAAAGGTACTCTAGTTATCGAATGGAAATGAAGTGTGACAGACGGATAGACGGACTGGGCAAAAACAGTATGTCTCTCCCAGATGGGGGAGACATAACTAGTTTAATTTCAGTTTGATTTTCCCCGATAAAAAAACAAATAAACAAACGAAAACAACTATACCTTATGTTACGTAAAGTCAAAGTAATGCAGAGAAACTTATAGCCAGTTACTTATTATAGTTTATATGGATGATGGATGATCTCCTAACATTAAAAACAGAATAAAAACATTCCTTGTATTAGGAATTTATTCATTTCAGCAATGTTTTCTGCTCTCAGATAACCTAACATCACCTACATGTATTTTGAGTCTGTCTTCTTGATGGGTTAAAATATTTAAAAGCTAAGAGAATAAGATTACTGTTTCACCTACAGAGGATGTGTCTGTCTGTTGCTTCCAGTACATTTCTTTCTTATTTTTAAACAAGATAACATAAACATTTACAGTATAAGGTACACTGTACAATGATAAATCCTACTGACCTCTGATAACAGGGCTACTTCAGACTAGTTAAAAGTATCATTGTGGTGATTATAAGTTATTTGCTATACTCTCTGCTGCATCTTATTTCATAAAATCTTATTTGAATATTGTTAAAATCTTAAAATTTATAGGATGAAGCATTGCTTACTTTTTTTCTTCCTGTCTTTATACTAATGTATTCATATATATTTTTTTAAAGCTGCCTATTACTGAAAAAAATTAGTGCATGAAAATGTCAACAACAAAAAATAATCATCTCAAAATGATTTCCCAATATCTAAAGATATTCGTAATTTATACATCTTGAAATTCTTGCTGTAATTGTGAAGAACATATCTAAACTAAGTTACTGACTCATTTTGTGTTACAGAAAAACATCAAAATGTAAGGTTTTACACACTTTTATTGGTAAAAAATTTACCCCGTTAGTCACGGGGTAGATACTTTAGTTATAACATTAATTATGATGAAACTTTATAACTACATGTACAATGTAGAGGCCATAGCTCAGTGGTGTAGATAGTCACTCTATATCTTTTCTGACTGAATGGTCATGGGTTCGAATCCTGGTTAAGTCAAAACTTCTTTTTTCAGTTTTCATGGTGTATAGAAGCATAATATTTTGTTTTTTCCACAGTTTAACTTCTCTTAAATTTTAAAGAAAAAAAAGTTTTCAGCTAAATTCTGTGAGTCAGTCGCTTTAAGTCTGGAGAAATAACTTCTCACCTACTTTAAAACGTAACTATGATGAAGTGACCTACACTCTTTAGTGCTGCAAATTAAAGAAATCTTTTACAATGATTTGATATTGGATTACAGTTGTTTCATTGCCAGTCATTTCAGCTTCCAGAACCCGGAATGTTTCACCCCCTATATATATTCATTCAAATTATTTATATTAATTTGATAAAAAGTTTATCATTTCTGACAATGAATCTGCATAGCCCGGTATTTGAATGTTAATATGTAGGAATTTCTTTCTGGTTAAAAAGTTTTTATACATATAAAAATCATAAATATTTGCAGTACCATGTGGAATATTAATCTTTTTTATATTTCTATAGTATTTCATTGCTACCAATGTGAATATTTCTCATTAGCTGATAAATGTTTAGTACATTATATATACATGTACCTGATTCAACTTTGAAAATGTAGCCTAACAGTGACTATAAAATTTTTCTCTATTGACTCATATAAATTTATAAGTGCTATATTTTTCTAAATTACCGGCACTTACATGTACATGTATATTTAAATTACCTAGTTCAGGCTACTGTATGTTTTATGTATCAACATTTCTGCAGCTATTGTCTCATGTCTTCAAAGTTTATTTCTCTTATTTCTGTCAAGTATCATTATTATGCTGCTGTTCCTGATTTTTGTATTGCCTGCTATGAAGTAGCAGCAACATAATTATAGGGATCACTTCTCCATCGTCTGTCTGTCCGTCCCTCACAAAACTTGTCCGGACTACTCCTCAAAAACTACTGGTGTAATTTCATCCAACTTTACAGGAATGATCAGTACCAAGTCTAGTTGTGCATTTCGTCGGCATTTTCAAGTACCGTATATACTCGGCCAAAAGTCGAGTTTTTAATCCCCAGAAAATGGCCTTAAAGTCATTGCTCGACGTATGGGCGAGTCAGGTAAAGAAACTGAAAAAAATTATCAAACGTACTTGCCCGTATCATGGCGTATGACAGTCATATTTTTTACACTACATGGAGGTAACCCCGTAGCGTAATTACATCATTATTATTCAGCAGGCTTCTCTTATCAATAAAGAACTTATAAAAGGGATTACCGCTGTTTTGTTTTATTAGTCTGCTCGGCAGTATGACAAAGATATTTTCACACATCTGATTGACATGTAATAAACAAACGACCATGTCGCGGTTGTTGTAGAGTGACTTCCCTTGTTTATTGATAAAGTCTGTCCAGTGTCAGGGCTTTTCCGGTTGTATAATCGTATATCATACAGGTCCTTATTGCTATGTAAACATAACAGCATTATGCTTTATTCAGAAATCAAAGGTGTGAACGATTACTGGCATTAATTTTTTTCATAATAACTCGTATAATTTCAGTGTGATAATTCCTGTTTGAAATTATTCATGTGCTTCGGTATTACATTTCTGTGTTTGTTTTTTGTGCATTTTGAACGACCTGCAAGTTAAATAAATTTTTAATTAAACGAATAATACTGACAGCAAACAACTGTGTCACTTTCAAATTATTCCTTACAAAATGTCTTAAAACATACTGCCCGTACGTCTTCGGTATAATGAAACTACCGCACCCCACTCTATCGACGTAGTTGCTTCCCTTTACTGTAGATACGCAATTTGTACGATTGCATAAAATCTAAAAAATCCAACTCGACGTATGAAAGGGTCTAAGTAAAAATCATCAGTTTTAACCTCAAAAGCCCCTTCTCGACTAATGGTTGAGTCGACTTTTGGCTGAGTATATACGGTAAAAAGATTTTAGTCAGAGTTATGGTCCTTTAATGATTTTTATTTTTAAAGTTTGTCTGACTTCTTCTTTTATACTACTAATGCAATTCAAATGAAATGTTACAGCATTGATCGGTACCTCAATTTACATATCCAACAAACTGTTGAATCACCCCTCAATACAACTGCTTAACTGGCTATCAGGAAACACGTGATCACTGCTTGCTCTTGTAAATATATAGCAATTTATTTCTTATTAATATGTATGTATATGGTAATTATAAAGTTCTTCATGCTACATCCTTGTAGCAACCCCTGCTCTTCTTGAGATAATCTAATAATTATCTTGAAATCTGAAGAAAAGTGGTCAGTGTTGCATTTTTATGTTTATTTTTTTTATTTGATATTAAAACAACTTATATAGCCTGAAAGCAAATAAAACTTTTCTACAAAAGGTTTCAATAGAGTAGCCAGTGAAACAGCAGTTTCGATTAATAACATCACCAAGAGTCATATAAATGAACTTTCAGACCTAAACACACATCTAACATTGAATTGTGAGAGCAGCTCTGAGTATTATATATGTACATTAAAAAGTCTTGGGAAAAACTTGCATTCACAATGAATGACAGAGCCAAAAAGGAAAAAGCAAGTGCATTGTTGAATGAGTGGAGAGACCAAGTGATTGAGACTAACTTAGCTAAAAGTACAACAGTGAAAGATTTCCACTGCATGGCACACGTCCTCCTTGGCACATACCTTGGTTTTCATACTTACAATACTTACATTTGCAAAGACATGGAGTATGAGAAAAAATTAACTGCTGAAAATGGTCCTCTAGGAAGGGACAGTCTTGAATTCTTCAAGTTTTAAGTCTTCAAGCAAAAAAAACCCAAAAAAAACGACTGTGTTAGAAAGAATTGCCAAACAACATCAGATGTATTTGGCCCATCTGGTGACCACCATGGAGTTAAAAGCCCACAGTGTCTCACAAGGTATAAAATCTGTGATAGGAAATTTAACCAATTCAATGTTCTCTTTCAGACAGCAGCTGAAATTTTCTTAAACAGTCTAAAAGGATTTATTACAGTCCTTGAAACACTTAGCTTGACAAATCTGCTTTGGAAGTCAGTACAGGCTGACCTCAAATACACCAGTTATGACTCTAGTACAGTCCATAGGCTTATTTCTATGTGAACGTGACAAGACCTTACTGGAATTTAGTTGCTGAAAACCTCGAACTGCACAAGGTAGTTATTCTGATATATAAACACTTGGAAGAAATTCTTACGAACATGAATGTCTGTAACAGAAAGATGCAATGCATCTTAGAATACACAACCCAGAAAAGGGATTCGAACTCTGATTTCCCGCGTGACACTCCAACGCTCTAACCACTGAGCCAAAGAATCAATTCCTTGACGCAGTTGTCAGAAGTTGTACTTATACAATTATAGGTGGTGTACACTAGACCATAACAAAATTGAAGAAAATCCTGCTGTGGTTATTCAGATGAAACACAAAAAAATTATCTTTATTGGAGAGGTCATCAGACCTCTCCACAGTGTTGGCTTTAATTGCTGGCGGCATCCATTTTTGCGTATCAAATTTTAGTTAATGATCTCATATTAAGCCTAAAATCATGAAAACCAGTCTACAAAGATAGTTATGCACATGCTCCGAATCAAAATACGAATTTATTTAAACGAAACCAAAATTTAACATCGGGTCAAAACGGCCCATGGTTAAAATGGCCCATTATGAACAAAACGTACAAAATAATTTTGTATTCCCTTAACTAAACACAAAAAAGTACAATTATAGGGATGCATTTCTTATAATACATGCTACTTTTTAAAATCTACAAATTCTAAAATGCATTTTTTCTGAGAAACTCTTAAGCCTGTTGAACAAATTAATATTTAGCCATGGTCATGAAAAAATGGTAAATATTTTTTACGAATTTCAGAGCATTTTTTACAAGTCCATTTCCTCGATTTGGATCAAATTTACGCCCTTTTAATATTTAGTTCAGCTTAACAGATACTATCGCTGATTATTTTGTAAAATATTTGAACTAAGAAAGGTGTCATAAAAGCTTGAAAGGGAAAACAAAACTTACTGAGCCTAAAAACGCTGCAGCTTAACATTGGAGTTTTGGCTTCAACAACTACATGCATAATGTTGTAAAAGAGGGGGGAGTAAAGCCTTAGAGGCTTATAAGAAGATCCCCAAGATTCTACAAGGTATGAAATACATGAGGTTATCTTAATTTGTTTCATTTATTTAAATGATAGATATGCCACTATAAAACATTTGAAATAAGTTAATAACTAAATTATAGTCAGTTTCGGTCATTTTGCCTAATATCAGAGACATGTTTTTTATGTCTCTGCTAATATTAATAAGGTATTAACTATTAATAATAGTTAGCTTACTAGTTTTTATAATTATTTGAGTCACAGAACGTTTGAAAAATTCTAAATGATCTTGGAAACAAGTAGATTCATTCTTTCAGTGACGACAGCTGCTGACCTCTCTTTGGCTTACTTTTTAAAGGAAGCCAACTTGTATATTCACCAGACAGCTTGTTATGATCCTGGTGAGGTCATAGTAGACATAGTGCTTTCAGCAACATATGTATCTTTAAAAACGAAATAGGTTAATAAATGACTGTAAGACTAACCGACTTACCACCTATTATTCTGTGAAATGAAGTCTGTTTGCAGAAGGTCACTTGCTTCACTATGGGCGCCGCCATTTTGTTTTAGACCGGTAGGGATAGAGTGCGAAATGGACTCCATTTCGCGAAATGGACTTTACGGCTACGAAATGGACTTTTATTTTCCTAACTATGGCTTTAATATTGGTAATATCTGTAATTTATTGGGTAAATGTAATAAATAAAAGATATATCTATATTATGTCTCCTTTTTTTTATTATGTTTAAGTAATTGATGCCCCAAATATAATCATTTATTGTGACGGCGCCCTACGAAATGGACATTCTCTTTCAGAAATACCTACGAAATGGACTTATGTTGTTTCAGTTATACATTACCAGGTGTCTGTCATTATAATTAACACCTTACTAATCCCTGTAATCGGCGTAGATGTGTGCAGTGTTTTTCTTCAGCACAAGACATCAAATAAAAGGTAGGTTTAATAGATATAATTATAAATTGGAGTAATATCAATTAAAATTTTATATGTAAATATATACCCGTTGTTACATTCGCTTTCTTATCTTGCATTTTCAAAATGTTTAAGAAATACGCTTGTTCAGTGTGCCAGGAAAATTGTAAAACGGATTGTATCTATTGCGAGGTAAGGGCTTTTTTTTAGCTGTTAGAAATATTTTTTGAAGCATTATCTGTTTATTTTTTTGGTAAGAGATAAGTTTTCTGTTTACAACTATTAATATTCGTGTTATTATTATTTTCAATCTTAATTCAATTTTCTTAATTCAAATTTTGTTGCATTTTTCGGCAGACCATTGCTTTTGGTTACAAAACAAACATGAATCACTTGAAATATGACTTACATACAAATCACATACAATGCATATAACTGTAAAAGGAAATGTACACTGTGTAGAAATGACGAAATAGGGTCGGAACACCATTACTTGTACAATGTAATTATTTTCGAAATGAAAGAAACTGATACTTAAATAATCTTGACATACATCAGCAGGAATTGTCACTTAAATCTATTTTATCGTCTTCCACTGTCCCTCACCTCGCGCGATATAATTATAATGACAGACACTTGCTAATGTATAAGTCGCTAATGATGTACACGCGTGCGTGAACCGACTGTCAATTGATCTAAGTGTGATAATCCAATTATCGGATTAATCAACGATAAAGCCAGATTGAATTTTAAAACTACGCCTATTTTAATTAATTGCGTAGCGGTTTGGTAATATTTTCCATATATGTTAAATGATTTTAATGTAAAAAAACAACCAGCTAGGAGATCTTTCTATTATCTATCATAAATATTAATGAAAATGCTGATAAAAAATAAAGTCGTGACTTGAAACATATAACTCTGAAATATATGGACATCTAATAGCTTAATGTCATTATAAAAATGATAGATATATTACCCTATCTAGTATTTATCATATTAAACTGGAACAATACTGTTGTCATTCATATTTAGGCCATAACTGAAACAACATAAGTCCATTTCGTGGGTATTACTGAAAGAGAATGTCCATTTCGTAGTGCGCCGTCACAATAAATCATTATATTTGGAACATCTATTACTTAAACATAACAAAAAGGGAGACATACTAAAGATATATCTTTTATTTCTTACATTTACCCAAGAAAAATACATATAATACCAATATTAAAGCCATCATTACAAAAATAAATGTCCATTTCGTAGACGGGAAAGTCCATTTCGTATGGCGCGATATCATATAATTGTAATATTTGGACATCTAATAGCTTAATGTCATTAAAAAAATGATAGATATATTACCCTATCTAGTATTTATCATATTAAACTGGAACAATACTGTTGTCATTCATATTTAGGCCATAATTAAAACAACAGAAGTCCATTTCGTAGGTATTTCTGAAAGAGAATGTCCATTTCGTAGGGCGCCGTCACAATAAATCATTATATTTGGAGCATCAATTACTTAAACATAATAAAAATGGAAACATAATATAGATATATCTTTTATTTATTACATTTACCCAATAAATTACAGATATTACCAATATTAAAGCCATAGTAAGGAAAATAAAAGTCCATTTCGTAGCCGTAAAGTCCATTTCGCGAAATGGAGTCCATTTCGCACTCTATCCTAACCCGTTTTAGACTGTTCCGCTCAAAATTCTCTAGTAATCGAACCGTTTCTATCACTGATCAGAAAAAAGAAATTTCATGATCCTTTTCTGAAATGGCCATTCGAAATATTTACATATTTGTAGATTTTTATAGTTTTGAACAGCTAAATTCCCTAATTTCATTGCATGTTCTTTATTATTGCGAGTGTTTTTATTTTGAACATATTCTTTAAAAAAAAAAGGTAAAATAAGGCCGTAAAATAATCAAACGCATGACTGTTTTGTTTACATCGGTCACCATTATTGCTGTTAACTGTCGTCAGTTTTTGCAGGAACATAAAGAACCTAATCTCCATTGTATTGATATACAAATGCTGTCAATCACCGCCAAGTTCACTGATAGCGGCTGACAGTGAGTAGATATAGTGTTTAACTTCAAAAGCCTAGAAGTGGACACACCATTTAAAAAAATTAGCTCTCTTAATGCATTCTTTTTCAAGATATATTCAATACAGTAGTTATGAAAAAGTCACCGTGTAAATGTAGAAGCAGATATCCTTTTGCAGCAGTCAGTGTCTTTCCTTGATTGAGGTTGGAGTCCATCATTTTTTTTTTCTTTTAAATGTTGGAGAAATTGCTATACAATATTTGCTTGACATTTTTCTAAAGGGCAGTGTCTAGGGATACGGATCCGTACTTCTGTACTGGCAGTCAAGGGATACGGATTTGTATCCCTAGACATTACTTGCATAGGGATACACACCTTCTTTTACGATAGAATTAAGCATTTTTTTACTTTAGTATGAACCCAGTTTTCGTGGTTTTGAGAGTGTTTTTCTGTATTTAACCTACTTGAATTACTTAAAAGTGACAATTAGTTTCAAGTTATATTCGGTTACTTGTTCGAAAGATATTATTCCTACATTCCTACTAGTTCTGTCTAGGGACACACATCCATATCTCTAGACCACAGGTCTAGGTGTACGAATTCGTGTCCCTAGACACTTCGTTTCCAAAGAAGCATTAAAATAAGTTTATTGCTGTTGTCAGATAAGTACAGCAGTCATCAGATATTCTGCTGTCTTAGTTATAGTCAAAGTTTTACCTACTGTTTATCAGTTTTAATTTTTGTATAAATTGGTTATTTTTTTTTCATTTATGTTTATTTTAATATTTTACCTCGAACTTGCAGGCTTAAGCTCTTTTACAAATACACTGAAAACAAAGAAAAGTATTTCATATTGTTGCATATAAAGTGAATAAAGGGAGGCATGATGGTCCAGGGGTAGAGCACAGGGCTCCGGATCCAGATGTCTAAAGATCTTCACATTCGATCCTCCATGCTGCAGGAATACTGGTATGGAACCCAGGAAGCAGTCATCGAGTGTGATGAATCTAAGTTGTAAGAACTTGTATCGCAATCGATGTAAAATAAATGAGTCAAAACTGAAGTGAATAAAAAATTTGGTAATGAACTTAGAAAAATATATATAGTACAGTCAAAAGATTAGGATTATCATTTAGAAGAAACTTACCAGATTTAAACATGAAAGATCCTGTCTTTGTCTACAGGTACACATCTTGCTGATTTAATCAGAGAATTACTGTACTACATGTCTTGTACTAGAGTATGTAATTAGACAAACGATACTTTCAGTACAGCAGATTTTTAATTTCAGTTTCTTGGGAAATAGTTTATCTTTTTTTGAGTTTAAAATAAATGACTTTTCCTACAGATTATTGTTAAAAATATCTTTTTTGTCTGTTTTTGGCAATATAGTTAAGGAAATTCTTTTTTCTCTTCAGTTATACATAGTCTCTAGATTTGATGCTGACCACTTTACAGCATGGATATCTCTGCAGACTTTGATGATGTTACTTCACCTGGAACTGCTGCCTGTGATGATATAGATTTTGACATCAATACACCGAGAGACAGCATATCAGCAAATGCTTCAAGTGACCTTCATAATTATATTGGACACCAAAGTGAACATAATGAAATACCAAGCATTGTTATAACTGAGCCAAGTAGTGCTAACTTGGCAGATTTGGATGATGAATTTGACAAAGAGGGAGAACCAATAACTAAAGATAATTCAAATAAAGCCAGAGTGTCTAAGGCAGAGGTGTGGAGTTCTCAAGTAATATCTGACACAACACCCTCTCCTACATATCAAAATGATGTGAACAATGTAAACTTGAAATTTGGTCGAGATGAAGAGGATCCCACTGATATTAAAGAACTACAAAGTACAGACTGTAGTAACAAGAATCCCTCTGAAGATTTAAACACAGTTGTTAATCAAGATGGACTAGTTGAAAATGAAGTAGGTAATGGTCATGCCGAAGGCAACAATGAGATTACTTCACCCACAGAAATAGTGGGGGAAGAAATAGAAGCACCAGTGGAATTCCAGGATATACAAATAATTTCACAGGCAGCACAGTTGATAGCTTTAGACAATAATGTCACAGATCAGGTAACTCTTTAGTTTCTCTTTTTGCAACAGTTTTACTGTATGCACTGTTTATCCTTTACTTTCATAAATTTTTTTAGATACTAGAAAGAAAGAGTTTGGCAGATCTTATCAAGGGAAAACAGCCATAAACATCTAATACTTTTGTTTATTTCATTCTTTACCAGTCATTAGATGTTTTATGGATTGAGACAAAGTTAGGCAGTTTATAAACAAAACTTACTGTTGAATATACAGCTGCAAATCTTTTTGATTCCAGAATTTAAAAGGTCAAACAAAAGGAATAGTGCTCAGAATTCTGTTGTTGTTTTTTTGTTACGTACAGTAATAGATTATTTATAAACTTGTTAAGACTGACTAGTAAAACTAGTTTAAGAATATATTAATATATAAATATATAATTACAAAGAATATTGGAAACAGTGGAATGTATTGTAACAGTATTTTGATACAGTTTCAGTATGAAGTATGCTTGCTTGAAATTTGTATATAAACAGGTAGATGAAACAGTGAGTTTAGAGAATATTCTGATGAAGGAGAAGACAGAGTCTGACTCTGATGATGAATTTGACTTTGATCTTCCGGCTGGTGTCAGTGGCGGACAGCCATCTGTGAGTTCACCTCCACAACCTCCTAAACCACAAACAACAAACAGTGATGTACAGGCAAAACTTCAGGACAGGTATACTGCATAATGCACATTCTTCTATTCTGAAATGATGACACATCTGGCAGTTACTAGGAGAAAAAAATAATGTTATCATTAAAATCTAAGTCCCATATGACACATTTTTAGCAGGGTTACCACCTTTGCTACCTATGGGAAGTTTGCATTGAATTATCAAGTGATGTACAGTTAAACTATGTTCGGACGAAAATCAATGGCTTATGTCAGAGACACATCTGCTCTTTTCAAGTTATGTCAGAATAGACCAATATGGAAACATTTCTCTATCATACTTATATTGAAGACTTCTGAAAGCATTACCTCAGATAATTTTAAGTTTGAACATTAATTGCTTTTCATATTTTATTAGTTGATATTTTTCTTTGTTCATTTTTCCAGTGTCACCACAGCTAAACCTATAGTTCAAGCAGATTTGATTTCCACTGGTTCCCCAACTCCTTTGGCAAGCAGTAGTGATACACAGAAACCAGCATCAACAAGTTCACAGGAACAGTACACTGGTTCCCCTACTCCACAGACAAGCAGTAGTAGTACACAGAAACCAATAGCAGTGATAAAACCCACAGCTCAAGCACCATATATTGTACAGGTAATATGACACTATTTTTCAAGTCAGAATTTAAGCCAGAAAAGAATTTCAATTTTTTTTTTAGAAAAGACGTCTGTTAAAAGAACTGGATGTAGATGAAATTTCATGCCATTATTATTAAAATTGAAAAAAATAAAACGTGAAGAGAGTGTAGTTTCAGGTACATGAAACTTTGTAGGGATTTTTGGACTGACAAGCAGATGATTCCTATTTATTTTGTCAGAAAGTCAAGGTCACACAGTCCTTTTTTTGTTTAGGATCCCCATCCTGTTAGTGTTGTATTTAACCAGGCTTTCAATGTTGAAAGTTGAAATTGAAAATTAGTAATTAGAATGATGTTGTGTTTATTAGGACTGGCAAGCAGGCAAGTGGGCAGTGTCAGACTCAATAGTTTCTAATCATTTTCCTTTGTTACAACCTATTGTAACCAAACTGAATTGGTTGGTAGCTTATTATTATAGCAAGATCTTCTTTTGGAGAGCATTTGTGGTCAAGAGGTCACTTATTGTTTCCAATAATAAATTTTAGGTCTTATGTTGCACCTAGCCAGTTTATACCAGTTTTTGATTAATATTTATTTCATTCTTATACCTACTTTTGTGTGGTGTTGAACTCTTCGTTCATGTTTTCTTAACTTGTATTTGCAGGTAGAGTAAGTGTTATCCGTGTGATTTCTAATTCAGATTTTTGAAGATTTCCTTTGAACTATCAGAGAGTAAATAACCTTAATGAACAGGTGGTCAAGTAATTAATTTTCAATATTTTTTTTAATGCAGTTATTACCTTTTGTTTCTTATGCTACATGTTTTTGAAAACACACCAAAGAGGGGGCATAATGTCATATGAACACTTTTCTTGTTGAGATAGGCTTAAAACTTATGTTCTATTTTTAGCCTCCACCAGATGAGGGTACCCAGAGAGTGCTGGAAGCAGCCCAGGCAGAGTGGGACAAGGTGACAACTATACAAGCAGGTAGATCTAGGACACAAACACCAACATGCCTTTTGGCCATTTTTATAAAATTCTTCCACTGAAAAGTATGGTTGTGTTCTGTTAGGAAATAAAGGTAGCACTGGATAGCTTCACATTTCATTCACAGGATTGAAATTGTAGTTTTTAAGTAATTGTAACTTTACATGTACTTTGGTTTCACAAGAATTATCATTATATTTAATTTATGTATTGCCACATTATTGTTTTTTTCTTTTTCCAAAATAATGGAAAATGGTCACTGAAAATATAACAAGGGGGAAAAAGCACCATATATTGCCTGCATATAGGGACAGATTTATTTGCCCTTTGATACATCTTTAAATAAGCCACATAGCTCAGTGATTAAAGTCCTTCATTTTAATTCCATCCAAATATGTACCTAGACAGAAACTTTTGTTGCTGCATCTGCTTTAGTTCTCTCAGATGTGAGTGGATTTAAACAAGTTAATCACCTAATTTTAGTTATTTGTTTTACCATCAGTTGTGTGTACAATATTGCCAAGTTGGAAAAGCATGTATTGCAGCCAAGCTTTAATAAATTAATAGTCTGATCTGGAAGGTCACTTGGTGGTTTCTTACCAGAGGTGAAAGTCTCCAGTGACTTTCCCCATTCCAATCTTTTGGTGGGAGTACTGGTTTGAATCCAGGAAGCAGTCACCTTGTGGGATTAACCCTGAACATGCTGAAATTTTGTAATGGATTTGCCCAGCTTTGAATTTGGAACAGTCCATTCAATGTTTAAGGGATTTCAATATTAAAATACAAAAATGGAGCTACCAATAGTATATGTGCAGGCTGGCCTGGCTCTATACTGGTGGCAAAGGCTAATCACTTCCGGTTCCAGCAGGTTAATGGTTAATGTAAGTTAGAAAAATCTCTTTTCTAATTGATGTTAAATATGTAAGCTTCCATTAATTATCTTAGAATCCTATCATCTTACTTATACATTGTATCTCTCTAGTTCTACAAAGTCTTTTAAGTTAGCTGTATTTTACTTCATGATTTGGTCTGAATGAATTCTTGTATCATTTCTGGGTGATGGTGTGGTTTTTCTTTTTATCTAACAACTGTACTTTCCTATTAACTATTCTGTTCTTTATAAACTGTTAAGCAAATTATTAGCTATAACATTTCTCTTTTATGCTTTCTAGCATTTTTTTAAAAATCCATCAGTGTTTTGCTGGAAATTTTGATTATGTAAAAAAAAAGACTTAGCTCTCACATTCTTTCAACAAACTTCAAAGTGCAGCAAGTTTACACATGTATTACAGTATTTATGTGTGTCTTATTTCCACAGAGCTGAATTATTATGCCAGATGTCTTTTGCACAACCACTTGCACAGTGTTTATTTGTATGATTTGTTATATTCACAGGGTATAAGGAAACAGACACAAGTGTTCAAGGTATTTGCACCTGCATGAGATTTTTTTTTAAATTCATTAATTTTGTTATGTTTAAGCTAATAAAATTAGATGTGTAAGTATTATTAAATGAGAGGACCAAACCTTACCTCTAATTATAGACAGTGTGACAGCACAGTACATAATATGTATGTCACTCAAAGTTTCTAACTCTGTTAGCAGTAGTATGACAAAGTCTTTGACAAACCTGTAAGATACTTTTAACTTTAACCTTTCTCCAGTATAGTAACTGTGCTATAAACTTACCTTCAATTAATACATATACTTCTTTACTGAGACAACCTCTAAAAAGTATGTACAGACCTTGTAAAACTTGAAGTAACTCTTCAAACCTTTTCTTCTTTGTACTGGAAAACCATATACTGAGTCTCTATGTAGCAAAATGTCTACCTATGGTATAAAAACAATAAAATGCATGCAGTCTTCTTTATTAATACTTTTTATGAATTATTGAACATCAAACAACATAAACATGTCAGTAAATGGTGTTTTTTTCTACAATTAACTCAGGAGCAGAGCCAACAGTGGTTGAGACTGTCCAGGCAATCTCACCTCATGAACTGCTCCAAATATTTAAACAAGAAGATTTCACCAGTGTCAGGGTAAGCTCTTACCTAGGTACCACTCACAAGTTTGGTTACCATGTGTATATGATGACATGTCACATGAAAATGGTTTCATTTAATGCTAAGCCTTATTATGAAAGTTTAGAAAGGACTAGCCCATCTTTCTTTTTGGACAGTATCATTTTCAGTATAACTTATAAGGGGGTTTTATTAAGTATTAATTGACTAAGAAGTGGAATTTATTGATGATCATGGTTCTTTTGAATGATCTATAATGTTATGTTACTATGTCCGTATGATGTGGAGATAAGGATAAGAACACTACAGATGTGTTCTAACTATAATTTAATGTATAACTTTATTAGAGTGTGAGTATCTAACTGATCATGTGATAAAGCATGCATGGCTTCTTATATGTGATAGGGTAGACAACCCTTGAATTGCCAGATACTATTACATATAATTTATCTTCTTCTTGTCCTCAGCTCAGGGGTCAAAGCTCCACTTTTTGGGCATTTCTTTCAGTGACAGTTCTTGTTTGACTTTTTTTCTCTCAGTGTATATGTGTTTAATGTTTTCTATAAATGTTCTGTAAAAATGTTAAAAATATCTTTTTACTTCAAGTCTTCTATCAAGCCAGCTGTAGAGAGGCATGGGTTTGCAGCCTTTGTTTACTTTCTTTTTGGACCACCCAAACTACACCGAGATCTTCTAGAAGAGAGAGATGTAGTGTTCTGCATAGCTGCGTGTAAGTTCTTAGTGAGGTTATAATGCTGCTTTGAAAGAAACTCAGCTTAAAATCTCATCATAAAGTTTCTTTTACATTACATTCAAACTTTCAGGATATTTTCAGGCCAGATCATTTTCGGAGATGTATGATATAAGTTATTATATAATATACAGATATGGACTTTTTAGATAGTGAATATGATGTGATATGTACCTGAAAAATTAATATTGATGGAGGTGATAGCCAAGGTCAGTATTAATTTTTTAGGTACATATCATGTCATATTTACCAGCTAAAAAGTCCATATTTGTTTTACTATATAATCTATAAATAGCTTTTATATGGCACATTAATTTTGTTTCATCCATTTCTTATGTCGCTGTCAAACAAACGCACCAGAAACATCATAATTCACAACATCCTGTCAGGTGGCGCATTCAACAGAATTTGCAGAAACGGCCTTCGTCATTTCCCGAAAGTGAGTCGTTTTTCTGGACATGCCGAAATTATAAACAGATGCGGGGGAAATTATTTTGAAACCCATCAATACGCTCTGATATTTAACATTATTTTTTTTACAAAAAGTTACGCTTGTACCAATTAAAGAAAGGCATTTTAAAGCTATTTATAGGTTATATAATAATTTATTGTATCTTTTAACTGCATATTTATGTCTTCATTTGCTACTTACTAGAACTTGAGATTGTAAGTTGTTTGAACTAGAATCAGAGATATTTAAATACATAATATACGTCTATAGAGGTAATACTGTATCAAGGTAGTTCAACTGTAACGATCATTTTGTCGCATAGAACATTCATTCATTTGATTCCTATATTTCAGCACAGTTAAGTAATGAGAACAGTTCCCATATAAGAACATTACAGACGATATACAGATGTCTGACAGGCTCCAAGTTTGATTGTCCAAGGATAGGCAGCCACTGGGAGGAGATAGGTTTTCAGGGTAATTCTTACTTGATAATAGTTTGAGATGCTACAGGTTACAGGTTTTCAGGGTACGTTAATTCTTACTTGATAATAGTTTGAGATGCTACAGGTTACAGGTTTTCAGGGTACATTTATTCTTACTTGATAATAGCTTGAGATGCTACAGGTTACATGTTTTCAGGGTACATTAATTCTTACTTGATAATAGTTTGAGATGCTACAGGTTACCTTATTTCATTGTCATAGCATTCACTTTGCAAAAGCATATCTGATAAATGGTTAAGACATTGAAAGCATTTACACAGGCCCATTTTCTTCCCTGAATGGCTTTTATTAAGGAAGTATGTATGAATGACTCTGTCATTTATATAAAAGATACAAACATCAAGGTTGTCAGATGAACATCAACAAAGCAAACATAAAGTATTATAAAGTCTAATAAAATGATTTTTCATTGATCTGCAGTCATTAGTTATTAAAATATGGATCCAAATTTTGTAGCCAATCAATTCGTAGAGGCTTGTTACTCAAACCCTGCCATCTCATTGCTGTCCAAAATGAATCAGATAGTACTATAGGCAGGTGACAGGTCTATGCCTGTGTTTTTGTTATAATGATATGGAGGTATTGTAGAAGTGTTAAGTAGAATATTGTCTGTTCTAAGACATTGGTCTTGTCATACAGGAAATGATCCAGCCACTGATCTGCGAGGGGCGGGGTTACTTGGTTTGATGAATTTACTACATCTACTGAAGGACCCCAAGAAGTATCAGCTAGCTAGTGATATATACAGACTGTCATTACATCCCACACAGGTAATACAGTATATGACTGATAATATTATATTGTAACATTAATGTCTTTTTTAAGTAAGTGATAAATAGACCTATCACAGTCCTAGTTTAATGTAATGTATTGATTCCTTTGTCAGTGCCGTGCAAGGTGTGGAAGTCTACCTCCTGTCTCCCTGTACTCTAACTGAAAATGGATACTGACCCTACTGAATGTTTGGTAAAATTGGTAGTTTCCTTCGGAGCATAGGTTTCTTTTTCTGGTATTTAACTCTGATTATCATCAAAAGGCATGGTACATTTGTCTGACACAATGGACCTTTTACCAGAGAACTATAAAGCTACTGTTATTAAAGTTATTTGCTGTTACTTAATAATTTAAAAGAAAAATCGGTAGAATGTCAATTTGATTTTTAATTGCTTTTTTGGAATGTTTCAGAACTTTCCCTTTTGTGTAATGGGTATCAATTTATCCAGGATTACTCTACAGACTCTAAGAGAAGGATTATTGAATAAGTAAGTATTTCAAAGAGATATTTGTAATCATTGAAATTTGTTGTATAAGTGATAAAGTTTAGTTTGAATTTTGTATGCTTACAAGTTTGTTCATTACTTTTTATACCCCCACAAACAAAGTTTGAGGGGTACATAGGAGTGAGCTTGTCGGTCTGTCTGTCAGTCTGTCATGGTTTCCGGACTCATGAAAGGCTAGACAGATTTAAACAATTTTTGGTACACAGCTGTAACAACAAAAGATACAGGTCAAGTTCGATATTGGGGCTGGTGGGGCCAAGGTCAAGGTCACTGTTACTAAAAATAAAAAATAAATGGTTTCTGATCAATAACTTGAGTTAGGAATGAGATATTTTGATGAAATTTGCTGTAAAGGTAGCTTCTATGAAGACGACGCTTGGGATTGAAAATTTTGCAAGTTGGGTCAAGGTCACTGTTCACTAAAACTTAAGCTAGTTCTACTAGAAAATATACAGTTCAATGGTCTACCAGTAATTGTTTTGTCTATATACAATATTATTAAATACAAAATATATACATATTTCCATGTTTCTTATGCCACTTTATGCCATTGATTCTAAGCTTTCCTGTTCCAGTATCAAGCACCCATGTGGGGGTATTAATCACCTTTAATGATAGTTCTAGTTATGAATAAATCTTCAGGAAGAAAGTTATTTTTCCTAAGAATTTACTGAACAGCACTATATGTAAATCATCACTCTACATATTAGATATACTTGTATATCATCAGTGTATCACATTCTGACCTCTGTCTAGAAAATATCGATGCTTTATCAAGTAACAATTACCTTGTTAAATTTGATTATTTAACTTGTCAATCATATTTACTTTTCAGGGAGTGCAATAGACGCCATGATGTGATTGGTGTTGTCAATGATTTCTATGTTGGCCTGTATCTACAGCTGTACAAAGTGTGGAAAGGTCAGGGTAAAACCATCTCTGACTCAGGATATGTCATAAAAGGTAGGCTGTTGGTCATTAAAACATACCATGAAACTCTTTCATATGGAATATGTCCTTGTGTGCATGTTTAAGTCTCGTCATTTTTGTGTTTTCATTTTTTTATGTGCCAGTTATTAAAGTCATTATAAGAAATGCTATGTTATATGTTACTCACCTTCTTGGATACAAAAAAAATCAGGAAAAAGGGCCTATAAGTAAAACAGTAATTGATTCTAGTGATTTTTTTTATGTGGCCGTAGTAACTGACAGTTGCAATGTCATTGTCCATATGTGACACATAGTGCCTTGTTTTACTTCAGATATTGAAATGAGAGCAAAGAAGTCTCCGAGAGATGTCTTCAGGAATCTTGATGAATTTTTGAATAAGAAGACTGTAATTGTGAAAGAGAAGTCATTTGAACCAGGGGGAGATAACTTTATCAATGTTTGTGATGACACCACTTGATATAAATAGAGTATCAATGATTTAATCTGAATCATTGCAATAACATTCCAGGAACCAACATTTTAATTTATCTGTTTAAATCACATCTATATATATAAGATCTACTTCAAAATACTCATCTTTTCTTCACATGTACTGATTGAACTGACCTTTATTCAATTTTTTCTTATCTTTATTTTACTTAGATTTTTAATCAACTTTATCTTATCTATATTTTGTTTAAGGGTATTTAACTTATAAAGAATTTGTAACTACACAAGAAAGAAAGCAAGAATGCTTTGAATATGTATTTTTTGTCAGACCTGCCAACTTTTACAAACCCCGTGAGAGAGATTTACTTGCAACTTGTAATTTTCATTTTTCTAAATCTGACTGCATGTGCACGTATTTCATGTGCGGGACATGAGAAATGGCTATTAAATTTAGGAGACCCATGGAAAATTTGGGAAAATTAGTAGATCTGGTACTAGTATATCATTGCATACAAGGTTTTAATAGAAAATGGTGTTGCTTTTTTTTTTAATTGAGATAAGCGTTTTGTAAAATTACAAAAATACAGCTATACATTACCATGGGGAAAATTTGTAAATCCAGATTTTGAACACAAGATGAACATCATGAAGCCTTTGTAGGTAATTAAGCAAGTCTAGAAAACCCTTCTATCAAAATTATATAAAAATAATCTGTCTTATGGAAGACAAAAAGTATTCTATAAATCAGATATTGAACGGTCATTGTCATTCATTGTGCATAGTATGTGTTAGTATTTGTTATGACACACAGATGTTGTATTTTCCTTTTATGGATACTGACCTTGTATGTTGATCTAACTACAAAATAGTGCTGAAATTTGAAAAATCCATATGATTATTGTATTATGTTTGTCACTATTTAATGCTCACACCTGTTATTGTGCCTTGCTCTATACTAACATACAAACCCCTGATATTGAGATATTAAGATGATATTAGATGAAATGTTTAAATAGAGTATAATTGTCAGTTCTGGTTTGAGATTGAGATATACTCCAGAGAGTTAATTCCAGTAAAGGATATTTCAAAGAGTGGTAAAGCCACAGTGGTGTACATTTTATATTTATACCAAATTTATTTTAGTTCGATTGTGTAGGAAGCTTTTAGCTTATAGACACACTCTCGAATCCGTTCCTGGAACCAACCAGTACTAAGCAACGAGTGTAAAGTTTCTTGCTCAAGGAAACAACGGCTTGCCCCTGACTGGGTTTGAACCCATGCGGCCAGCAATCCCTTGACTACTAGTCCGACGAGTTAACCACTCGGCCACGCCGCCACCAGTGGTGTACATTAATGAAATATTCTTGATCGGTACCTAAGCCAATAATTATTATTCTATTTTTTCAACACAAGAAGACTTTTTTATTGACATACTGCTAATAATCATAACAGAAGTCCTGCCTGTGCTATGTCAAATGACATCACCAATTTTATGACATCATTAATGTTTTGAATCCGGCATAGTGATTGTGCCATCCGAAAGCCCATCTGGACTCAAGTGAAATGAAGTCTAATTTATGATCTGATAAGTTCCCACGCAAACAGTGAGCTTATCAGGATAAAATTCACTGTTATATAACAGTAAACTACTGAAAAGCATAATAGAAATTGTAATTTACACTTGATAGTAAAGTCACTGTTTGTTTACACTTACCATGACTTATTAGTGCCAAAGTATCCTGAAGCCTTGTTCTGTGTTTTATAAGATAGTGTACACATTGCTTACAAAGTCATCATATGTACTGTAGCTTCACTACGTTGTATAAACAGCATTGCAAATGCTGTGGTCATAATGTCATATATTCCATTATATTATTGCTCAGCAAAAATATCACTCACTGTTGTGAAGAGCAGATTAATTATACACAAACTGAGCCATGAGTTTAATCTTTTCAAATGTATTCCAGTTAACACTGAGTTGAAACTAAGTGTATATATCGCATTTGAAACACATGTTTTTTTTTCTTTTACAGGAAGCATATTGCTTAAGAGTCAATGATATTTTACATAGACATTTTTAGAGAAATTCTTACATCAGGTTGATGCTTCTGAAATTTGGCATGTACATGTAGCATTTTCTAGAGAATCTCATCTCTAGTTGTTTAAAATTATGGCTTTGAAGTCAGTTTTAGCCTTACCCTAGAGTTCAAAAATTATTTTATAGAAATATATAGCAAAACTTTAAAATCTTTATTGTTTAAACTACATATCTTAAGCCCTGAAATTCCCCATCATGGCCCTCTTATTTTGATCATAAATCGACATTTCACTCGATGTTTTGAGCAGTGATACATAGATGAGTGATTCTCAAGTAGTTCTTATTTTACCAGCAGATATGATTTTTATTTGTACTATAATCATTCCAGACTTTGTTTGTTTTTTAATCAATGCACATGTTAGAAAATATAGTATAGTAAATTTTTCAGTTATTTTGCAACAAAAAAGCTTTTTCATGAAGAATTGACTTGAATACAAATGAAACACATATGTCAACATTGTTTTAGAGTGAGTAGAACATGTTTTAATCATTTGCCTTTCAGTACATTTTTTTCTATGTCAGTAAAATCATTGTGCTCCTTTGACCTTTTTACCTTTGCATAATTATGTTTATATTTTTTGAAAATAGAATGTGAGGGCTGAGTAAAATCTGAAAATACGCCCCAGTTAAATGTTAAGTACATAGATTTGAAATTGTAGAAGACATTTTATTAGAATTTATTAACCACTCATAGCCTGAACTTGTTATCAGTGTGCTTTTTTCTTAAGATATGTATTTAATTTCAGTGAGTTCTAGTTTTTTTTGTGTTAAAATGTTGCACAGATTTTATTGCAGTCACATAAATTTAAAAGTTTCTATAGAACTTATTTTCCAAGTAATGTCTTGCAAAACATGACTGAATTACTATTTTTGTTTTCTTTTGGCATTCACAAAGTTTCTAGTTCAAGAAGTAGCAGGTGTGAACAGAGATAATAGACGAGAATTATAGTAACTCGTTAGGAAGGGCATTTATAGAGACTTGATTGTGTCTAAACTTTCATCATCTAGTCTTTTTACATGGAAACTCAGTATAACTTAAATAGTTTTCAACTCATATCGTGCTAAATATGGCAAGTTTAATTCAACTCCTAGATGGAACATTTTTTGCATATTTTTTAGATCATGATGTAGTGAATATTCATTTTTTTTATTGTAATTATAAGAAGGTAGTATTTGTTAATGAAAGTCTTGCATTAAGTTATAAAGACTGCTTGATCAGATTGTGGGCGAGGCCTACAGTCGCAGTGTTCATGAACTGCAAAGTCCACAGATCAGATTAAGAACCTAAGGTACTTAGCATTATTGTATATCGAGTATTACTTAAGAAAGGATAATTTAATTTTCAGAAGAAAAATGTTAAAATTGAATTCTATAATGTCAGATCTGTTAAGATATGTGTTGTCATATGTCACATAATGTGTGGTAATGTATTCTTGCATTGTTATTTCCCCTGGCATTGTTACCTTAGATTTTCAGATTAGGCTAAAGATTTCTTTGCCCACTTCCTTGGGCCAACTGCTCTTCCAGTAAAGTAAAGTTAGATTATATGATATACGAGAAAATAGTTTGATGACTTACAAAGTCTGGTTGATGGCCCAGGTGATAAGAAATCAAGTCTGGTAATACATGCGTATTTATCTGTTCAGTAACTATTAACATACTTTGTATTCTTGTTATAATTTATTGATAAACACTATGGTCATACATTTCTGACTTTGAAATACTTTAATATTTATTCATATTCTTTTTTTTTACCTGCCATGTCCGTCCTATTTTTTATCATTTAGTACTTTTTGTATCGTGTTTGCTGTAAACTGGTTTTGTATATTGGCTGTTTGATAGTAAAATCTAGTTTCCAGTCCATGCTTTTCTGTTGTTGCTTTAAGTATTTGAAAAATATTGACTAAACCAAAGTATCCTTGTGGAATGAAACTAAGAAGGCGGGTCAAATATCCTTACACCAGAGAAACCTGGATGAACGTAACTAAGACAAAAATACGTGGTTGAACATATCTAAACCAAATAAACCTAGCTAAAGAAAGCTAAACCAAAGCTGAGCTAAAACAGCCTGTTGATTTAAAACAGTCTGGTTGAAAATAACTGAACCAAAGTAGCCTGGTCGAACATAACTGAACTGAAACAGTCTGGTCAAACACAACTTAAAGTAGGCTGGTTGAACATAAATGGACTAAAAAAGTCTGGTCAAAAACTGAACCAAAGAAACACAGTCGAACATAACTGAAGCAAAGAAACCTGACCTCACTGACTGAACCTAGTTAAACGAAAGAAGCCAGGATGAACATAACTTATACTGGGTGACCTGATTGAACATAATTACATATTAAGTAACAGAAAAAAATATGGAACTAACGTTTAAATACTCACGTGCTTACTTCTGGTATAGTGCCGAACTGACGGAACAAACGTTTGTATCTGTTCAAAAAGTGAAATAAAAAAATTAGCTTATGACAGGTATGATAATGTAAAGATAGAGAAAGAAAAACTGCCTATTTAGGATCTGATATATCGTCCACTTTTGATGCATTAGACTTCTCCACTTATAATTTTTACCAGAAAGGAAAACGTTAAATTCCAAATAAGCAAAGTCTGATTATCTGTAACACCTAGTTTTGTGCAACGACATGGTATCATCTCAATGACATCAGTCAAGATTATTACAAATATTAGATAGCACACACCAGGTTTTTAGCCATGCATTCGAATTGATCAGTACACCGTGTCCAATCTCATAATAAAGTGGGTGGGATAAATTCGTGCCATGTTTATACTCATATTTCGTTTCTTTTCACTTTGGGCTATATATATATATTACTTTAAACAGATCAATTCAATGAGGAATGGCAAAATGTTTGTTAGTATTCTAATTCATTTAGTATAAACATTAAGTACAGACATTTTGTGCACATATGTATCAATTAACAGTATTATTCCGCCAATATTTTGATTACATTGCGATGTATTTAAATACAACAGAATCTTCCCTGAGCTAGACTTTTCCATCTGGATTAAATTACCGTGGACATATTGATGTTTTAAATTAAATTTACCCATTTTATAGATAACTGTAGAAAAAAGAGTTATTTCCAGGCGTGAGAAAATTGTTGTCGAAACGACCGTCTTTTGATGAAAGCTTTCTTGAATATGTTCACCGTACTTATATTATCCTTGCAAGCTTTCGTAAATATGTTAACCGCACTTATATTACCCCTGCAAGCTTTCTAGAATATGTTCACCGTACTTATATTATCCCTACATGTTCACCGTATTAATAGTATCCCTACAAGCTTTCTTGAATATGTTCACCGTACTTATATTATCCCTGCAAGCTGTCTTGAATATGTTCACCGTACTTATATTATCTCTACAAGCTTTATTGAATATGTTCACCGTACTTATATTATCCCTACAAGCTTTCTTTAATATGTTCACCGTACTTATATTATCCCTACAATCTAATGAATTACGAAGTAAACGAGGTTTCTTTAATGCTATAAACCAACTTGTTTGTTAAGTGTACTGAATTCTGAACATACCTGAATTATTTTCATTTACAAAAAAAAAAAAAAAATAATAATAATTTACACACATAACACATTCGCTGTATCTTTTCCTAAAATATTTAATAACGAAGCTGTAATATCAACGTAACATTTACCTTGAAATACTTAGGTTCTTATTGCTTCAACACTCCAATAGCGATAGATTTTTTTCTCCAAGAATGTAAGCTATAAGACAAATTTTCTCCGATTTCCACATGTTTACAAATGTGACAAACCATCCATAAATGTTGTTTATTTGTCTGGTTGTCCCCCGCAGTTATCAATTACTTTGCAATTTCGCTTTTTTTAATTTTACGATAGAACATTAAGTGAAGAGACAAGATTTTGTTTTAATTTGTTTTGTTTAAAAACTCCAAAAAATAAGGCTTAACATAAGAGATTTTGAACCGAAATTTCTTTTACTCACGAAACTCTTCTCACGTATAGGTCAGATCTGTGTTGGGTTTTTATAAATGAATGTATATAAATAACAATGTATGAAAATACAAAAAGTGATTAAAATGTTTTTTTGCTTTGAAAATGATTAACTGGTGAAAAAGCACAATTTACAACACTAATCTGTAAGTAATAGTTTTTTTTTCAGTGCTGTTTACTTTTATATCATGTTACTACTGTTAATCCGTCATGACTTTACAATGATCTGCTGATATATGTCAAAGAGAAATGATTGTTAAGATAAAGTTTCTGACTCAAATACCTAGCTTTGACGGTGTACAAAACGTTTGAAAACATTTTCACGTATTAGTCGGTCTGCAGATTCACTGGTTTAATATTACAAAGACTTGATCGTTTAGGTCATAAAAAGACTTTGAAAACACTCCATAAGTGTACATTTCCTTCAAATAGTCAACTTCCATATAAACAGGCATGTTTTAAAGTAGCCTATATCACACGATGGGTCGTTGGCATCTTATTGGAGAGGTCAACAGACCTCTGGAGAGGTCATCAGAGTTCCACAGTATTGCGGATGGTTACTAAAGTTTAACCTCATTATTTGAAGTCCATATCTTAAGAACCAGTCTTCATAATCTTTGTGCGCATACACTGCTTGAAAATACGTATTCAGGAAAACGAAACATTATATGTTGTCACAATTTTCGTCTTAATGACCTTTCACCTGTTTAACCTTTGCTATCAGCATATTAAAGTAGCTGCAATAGGAGCAAACCATACCTAGTATTTGGGAAGCATGACATGACTACTTGAATTATTGTCGTGTTTTCACTCGTGAGAGGGACAAATTGTTGGTTTAAAAATAGCTGATATACTGAATAAGATAGACGTAATATTTCAGAGCATGCTGATGAACTTCTCTCTTATGTCTCTTAAAAAAGCTTACTTGTCTATGTAGTCTGGTGCAATGACATTTGGAGTATGAGATAGAACGTCTTTATAGCTGCGGGGAACAGTATTTAGTTGAGATGGTTTTGAGATGAGAGTGGCTTTATAGCTGCGGGGAACAGTATTTAGTTGAGATGGTTTTGAGATGAGAGTGGCTTTATAGCTGCGGGGAACAGTATTTAGTTGAGATGGGTTTGAAATGAGAGTGGCTTTATAGCTGCGGGGAACAGTATTTAGTTGAGATGGGTTTGAAATGAGAGTGGCTTTAACAGGCAATTACGTAGAATAAATCATTATCATAAGTGATGACTAATCCTGTCGTTTAAATGCGCAGCTTGAATGCTATAACTATACTCGCCAGTGTTCGTATACTTGGCGTATGATAGTATTACAAATAATAATGTTAACAAAGACACTTTTGTTCTGTCAAAAAATAAATAGATTTATCTTTCAGAGTATTCAAGTAGGTTATAGTCTGATATTCTACCAGTTCTGTCTGTCTTAAACATGTATTTATGTCTAGAACTTATCTCGGATTAGTGTTAGAGTTGTAGCAATATTGGTCATCAATGTTGTTTAACAGGGTGGTCTTTTAGTTTTAGTGTATGTATAGCTTACCTGACTCTGTTTGTACATGAGGAGTACCACTGGAACAATCTCTTGTTTTCAAAAAATTCAGATACAAATTATGGTCTTTGGAAGGACTTAAGATGAGCTGTTATTGATTTTGCATTTGTTTCAAAAATTCTGCCAACTAAACTGCATTAAATTTATGTTGTCTTATTTAATCTGCATTTCCATTTTATTTACTCATTAATATTCATATAAATTTAACGGACTTAGGGATGATATATGCAAGACGAAGTTAAAACAACGCCTGTTTTCGAGAAACTCTTTGAGAATGTAACATTTATTCAGATAGCAGTACAAACAGACCTTGATTTAAAACCTTTTCTTACACTATATCATTTACTGACATTTTTCAAAAGACGAAAATCTTTCACTTTGATTTATTTACCATCTGTGCAGTGAAATAGAGTTATTCTAAAATATAAGTGTTAGCTGTTTCAACTCTACGGATCCCCAGAAAAGACATTATACACACTTACTTTTTGTTGTAACATTTATCTTATTTCGTTTCCTTATATCAAAATAAGATTTCGTTTAAACGAAATAAGATATTTTCAAAGAACTATTAATTCGTTATTTCGTTTAAATGTTATTTCGATATAAGGAAAAATTAATTCGTTTAAATGAAATAAGATAAATAAGATAAATAATTTTCCTTATATCCGAATATTTCCGAATATTTCCTTATATCAGAATATTTCTGAATATTTCGTATGAAATATTAATGCGTTATAACGAAATCTTATTTCGTTTAAACGAATAAATACTTCGTTATTTCAAAATGTTATTTCGTTTAAACGAAATGTTATCGATAGAGTGACTATTGATTTACTCAAAATGGTTAAGTGTTTCATATGGTTCTTTTTTTTAATTCAATTTGGTATCATTATTAGTCCGACGGCATGGGTGCATTTGATATCAATCCATCAAAATTAAGTAAAAATCATTCATGCCATTATGGTACTTTTATTCAACCAGAAATGAACTCTGTTGGGTAAAAATGCCCAAATTACTACGTTATTGACATTTCATTTGTGAAAGTAATTGCTGTCGTTTGATATAATGCAATATTTATGTTCATCGCATTTGTCTGATTGCAGTTTTAATGATTGCATTGTGATAATCATTTTTCCAAAGAATCAGCCCAGCTAAGTGTAAACCTATCACGTTTAGCAAATTGCACTGTTTTTCTCTAATTATACTCCTATTTTTAAAGAGATTATGAAGCTTTAAATGATGAAAACTTTAAGTCTGCAATGAGATGTTTCCTGTAAAATCATCACGCGGTCTATTTATGATTTTATGGCGGAGATATTTGCCTTTAATAGACCATTGAGTGAGTAATAGAGAATTTTCCGATATTAATAGAGCCACTGACGCACACAAACCAAACGGAATACGAATACATCAACTTAGATTTAGTGTTAGCTCCTTGATCTCAGCGAAGTTATTTCTGATTTCTTTCTTTGTAAAAGGTTAGGAGAAATAATGACATGAATTGAGAGGCTTTCATTTTCATTTGATGATTTTATTGCAATGTGTATAATTTTAGCACTTTTAAAATCGTTATATCAATTTTCATTTCAAGCGGAAATGCTTTTCCGATTTTCGTTGTACTGTTTTTTCGTCCCCTACCGGTGTTAGTGCAGGAGAGGACTTTTGTCTGTCTGTCCGTCTGGCTGTCCGGAAATCTGGATCCCGCGACAACTAAAAACCGTATAAGTACAGCTGATGAAACTTGGTATCTGAATAGAGTGCAATATGGAGGGTATGCATGTCACTACGTATTTTTCCTCTGATCAAAGTTCTGGCTGTTTTGGAAACGGAAATAGTAAAAATATTGCTTTAACAGATGGATCATTTGATAACTCAAGAAGCGTAAGAGCTAGGTTCCTGAAACTTATTGTGTGAATAGGTAGCAATGTAGAGGTAATGCATTTTCTTCTGCAATTATTCATAAAGTATATAAGCAAGAGTTATGAAACTTATAGTAAGAGTAAATGGCTACATTTAGAGTAACTTAAAATTTTCGCGGTCATGATTTTGGAAGGGTTAATTGTCCTTGATGTCTAAGAAATAGTGAAAAAAAAATTGATTTGAAACTGCTGCTTTCATAACACAATAACTAATCAAGCTAGGTTAATAAAACTTAGTATGTAAAAACAATTGGCATTGTATACATAATGCAGTGTACTTGCTGCATTAAATGATAATCATCAAACTACAGTACAGACATATCTGTATGAAAGACCACCTGTGAACAAAACCACTTACATAGGTAAACCACCTCATTTTAATTATCAAAAGAAAAAAGGAACACATTTCCATGTCTACAAGCAACACAAGTGGTTTGATTAACTGCTTTTGCACATTGTTATGATAACGCAAATGTACAATTATTTCCTGGAAAAGAAGTAAAACATTTCCTGCACTTTGTTGAAATATGCATATCTTTTCTTTTTTATATTTTCTATAATTTTCACAATTCAGCCTATCTCACAAAGATACAGTAATACTATCATACTTTTTTATACTGCGATTCTTAGTTATTCGAAAATGACTAATTTGGCTGTAAAATACCGAAAAGACATAATTTGTTTTGAAGTTGAAAATAATATATTAAAAAAATATGTATATACTGTTCACAAAAAGTAGGGGATATTGTAGATAATGTTGTTATTGCGATTAATTAAGAAAACCCTTACCTTTTGATGTTTATCAAATCAACTCAACAAAATTGTTCACACATTTTAGTAAACATTTAACTTCTTCATGACATCTTTTAAAGAGCGCCCAAAGTCATTACGTTAACGCCATCATTTTCACACGCACTTACTAACGTGTTGGACCACCTCTATTGTTGCAAAAATCTATGCAACGACTTCTCATACTCCCAATAAGACGACTAATGGTGTGCTAAGGGATTCTGTCCCACACTTCCTGCAGCGCCGCACCGAGCTCACGTAACGTTCTGGGTGGAGGATCACGTCTTCGGACACATTTTGCAAGAATGTCCCACTCATGTTCAATAGGTGGTAAGTCCGGGCTCATCGCTGGTCATGGTAAAGTACGGATATGTTGCTCTTCCAGGAACTCGGTCACAAGTCTGGCCTTATTGGCTCAAGCGTTATCATCCTGGAAGATGAATTCTTGGCCATGACGTTGAGCAAACGGGACAACATGTGGAACCAACATGCTGTCACGGTAGTACTGGCCAGTCACACCGGCATGGCACACATGTAGCTGTGTTCTGGCAGTCATTGTGATGCAACCCCCATACCATAACGGACCCACCCCCATATTGGTCGTGGGCAACACTAGCAGCATCTGTAAAACGTTCACCTGGGCGACGCCAAACTCTTCTTCGACCATCGCGAAAGTCTGATTGAGAATTTGCGTTCGACATCTGTACAACAGAATTTTCTTATATTTTTGCCTAACTTAAGTAACATTTACCATGATTTCGGTCAATGTTAAAATCCGCATGCTACCCCTTATGTCTTAAAGTTGCACGTGCAGCACAAATTTGAACGAGATTTGTATACTTTGGTCACCACACTATCTACACATGAACGACCATTGTAAAAATATACATGATGGTAGGTTTCACATATCATAAAAAATAACATAATAGCCCCTACTTTTTGTGAACAGTATATTTTTATGATTACTGTATCTAATACCTTCAACATACTTTTTGTCATGTTGTTAATTGTGTTTTCGCTGCTAAAAGCATTTAAAGAAATCAAGTTTCTTAATACCGACTGAAGCTCATGTTATTTTTCTGCCCTGGTCTAAGTCATTTTCTTAGGCAAAAGCGTATTAAACAGTGTGATTCTGTAAAATTGTAAAATTCACTTTTCTTGACACAAACAATATTTCAGTTATACATCGCTTTGATTTTTTAGACTTTAAATAAGACATGTCCACTTATATCAATACGTAATGAGGTAATCGCTGATCTTATTTGTTCGGGTTTTTATGCATGTATAAAACTGCACAGAGATATCGGTAATAACTTTATCTAGAAAGCAATGGTTTGGGTTAGGGAACAAAGAAACCAAATCAAACCAAAAAATATATACATAAGCTTAAAAATAAAAAGGATAGTACTTCTGGAAACGTTTTTTAAAACAACGATTTAAAATGACATGTTGAAAATCAGTTAAACAAATTATATTTATAAACAATAAAGTTATTCAATAGTTTAATTATTGTGTATTTTCATACACAAGTCCCACGGTACATTCATGGCCTACACAACTATGTTGAGGTATCTCATCCCTCTCTCCCATTTATTGAGCATGAAAACAATTACATATTTTAAATGCATATACTGTAATTTTATTGGTATTGGCAACAATATATACATTTTTACTTCACTCGAATTATATCTTAATGTTTGTTTATCCACTGCGAAAATTAGATTTGTAGCGAAAATGTGCTGCTGCGCACCATGACAACATATTTTGGTAACATATAACCGTTTCCAAATGATATACCAAAATAGTAATATTAAGTTCTTGAAATCAAATAATAATAAAGTAATAGTACACACGAATTCAAAGTAGCGTATTCACCCAGAAACACGAGAGTTTTAATTACAGTTTTTCCCAGAACGACAGAAACGCCTACACTACCAGACAAATTTACCTTGATTTTCACGTGTATACAAACGTGAACACCCATGTATCGAGACTGTTTATTTGCTTGGCATCCCCCGCAGTCATAAGATGATATTGTAGTACTTATTTTATAATTTTTCTCCTAGAATTATTTGTTTGATGTTTTGAAATTTAGTGGAAATATTTAATTTGTATTTCTTTTTCGAAATTATAACCTCTCTTAAAATATGAAGTATTCATTTCTGAATTGTAATAGAAAAAAGAAGGAAACACGAACAACTGTGATTAGACAAGTGATGAAATACAGATAATTTACCAAATGGTAGATGCATTGCAAAATATTTGTAAAACAATGTAACAAACAAGTACATGTAATCTGAAATAGTTCCGCCATTAAAAAAATAGCATTATTTTTCAATACTGTTACTTTAAAAGTTTTAAGTATAGTAAGAATGTCGTTATTTTCGTAAGTTTTGCAGTGTTTTTTCATTGTAGTATTTCATCGCACCATATTAAAGTTATATATTAAATATTCAAGTACATATTTGACAAAGGTGAAAAATCCTGAGTCATGGTCACCATGTATTATTGTACGGAAACAGTCCTATCTTTTTAATTATCTTGTTAATGTAGTAGCTGACATAATCTCCTGACACGTTGAAACAAAATGAATACATGGTGTGAACATAAAATGATTTTTAATGAATAACAATTTGGCTTTAGAAACAGCCAAAGAACTGCATTGACTTTATTCTATGATAAAAATTATAGAATGAATTATTTTATTCAAATTTTGACATTCTTTTAATGCTTATTATGCAATATCCCGACAGTCACTAGGAGAGAAATATTTGTTCATGGTAATATTTTTTTATGAAATTGTATCAGGTATCATTGGAGAATTGATATATATCAACTGTGTGAATTTATTATCTTTGGATATTTTAATGCAAATGTTGGTAAAGTGGATTACAGTGTTGCCAAATTAAAATACTCGCTTATGTTTACACGATTTATTAGCTGTGGACTATGTCCAGGACAATGTTTACACGATTTATTAGTTGTGGACTCTGTCCAGGACAATGTTTACACGGTGTATTACATGTTGACTATGTTTACACGATGACTTACGTGTTGACTATGTCCAGGACATTGTTTACGCGATTTATTAGCTGTGGCCTATGTCCAGGACAATATTTACACGATGTATTACCTGTTGACTTTGTCCAGGACAATGTTTACAAGATGTATTACCTATTGACTTTGTCCAGAACAATGTTTACACGATTTATTAGCTGTGGACTATGCCCAGAATCATATATAAATGCCGACTGTAGTACTGTGTAGACATTAATTGTATAAATATATCAGTAGTTTTGAAGTTTTAGGGCCAACTATTTAAACAGATAACTTAGGTGTCAGATTTAATGTGAAGTCGAAAATGCATATTAATGATAGTTTTTTTCCTGATGATATGCCGCAATAGTTTAATGAGAATCAGGACACTTTTATTGAAAATTTGAAAAGTTAGATTGTTACAAATAAATTTGATAAACTATGTTACAATATCTTAAATGCACAGAACAATAAAATGCTGGTATTGACTCAAACTTAAATGCATTTTGCGACGTTGTTTGCAATATATGTTTACCTATGTATAAAAAAGAAGTGTCCGAATGACAGGGTTAATAATTTTTTAAGGCGATGATTGCAGAAAGTTAAAATCTAGCTACTATAAAGCCTTAAATATGTCTAAAAAATGCCCTTTTGATATTAACGGAAAGTATGGTGCATGCAAAAGGTGATTTTAAAAATAGCCTGATAAAATTGTGTATTGTAATGAGAGACAGTTAGATACCTAAATGACAATTCGAATCTCCAGGTACTTTTTGGACGGTAGTTGGGAATCCGAGCGAATAAACAACTGAGTAACCTTATCAACCCTTAGAGTCGAAACCAGTACTATTATGTTGAGGTTAATGACTTCCATTACTTTTATGTATAAATTTTACCATACTGCTAAAGAAATTATCTGTGTCATTTTACTTGAATTACGAATAACCACCTACCTTTTGGAAAGCAGCTGGCGATTCGAATAACCAAATGCCGAGTATCAACCAGCTTTACACTCATTGTCAATTATCATGTTGTTATTGAATATAGATCAGAACAGAATAGAAATTTTATTTACAGATCAGACTTGAACATTAACAGTTCCTCATCTTTCCTTATTTACATGCATACGTTAATAGCACAGCGAGAGTGACAAACATACATACATATATAATATATATAATATACCAATAGTGTATATACATATATAATACAAATATTATTCTAAGATTCATATTCTACATTTCTTGGATACTTTCACAAAGTTATGCAACGTTCAAAATGTTCAGAATAAATTTGAAAAATACACATGAATCTATTTGACTGAATATCTATATTGGTGTCCAAAACCTTTTTTAAAAAATCAGTTTAATATTCAATGTTACAATAACAATTCTTGTCTTCTTTAAAATCCCTTTTCGCAGAAAATAGCCAACTTGTTCAATATAATATTATTTAATTTTGTCGTATTTAAGAGGTCCAGGAATTTAAACATACTAGGTTTTTTTGTGGTAATATGCAGGTATGTAATGATTTCTTATTGTTGTAAATAAAGGACAGATTAATATAAAATGATATTCAACCTCTATATCGTTTTTGTCACACAAAGTACATTTTTGTTTATTTCTTTCAATATGTCTATGTTTACCAGTTTCAATATTTATTAGATCATAGGATAATAGACGTATCTTAGCAATAGTGTTCCTAAGTTTAACATTATGCATTTTTAATAAGTAATCTGATATTTCAAAATTTTGTTTACGATACCTGTATAATACGAGAGATGATTTAACGTTAATTTCATGTCTCCAACTACCTATATACAAATCAAAGAATCGTCTACGTAAAAATTGGTATAAAAGATTTGATATCAACAATATCAACGATGGGTATATCCATACATCGTTAAAGCCACATTCTTGTAATAACTTCTTTTCGTTTGATGCCTTTTTATTTACAGGTATAATATCACCCTTTGACCACGATGTCGGAAAGTGTTGTTTTTCTAGGATAAAATTAAACATAATTTGCAATTGTTTATCAAATACTTCAATACCTTCTATGAAATACTCATAAAAAATATTATCAAAAGATGGAGCTTTATCTCTTGGTTATAATTTGATAGCTCATCTTATTTCTTCAACTGAGAAAGGTGAATCTAGTTCTAAGAACGTTGGTTAAATGTTGACAACTATCAAAATTTTCTAAAAACTCCTGGCAATGTATATCCTCATCAAAATGGAATTCTGATGTCAGATCTTTGAAATGTTTATGGAAATCTGATATGCGTATATTTTCACTACAATCTGATGACTTTTTACCTTTAAACATTTTCCAGAAATCTTTTGGTTTTTTGTTTCTCATTTCTTTCATTTTAAAAGACAAATCTCTCAAATACCTTTTTTTGAGTTTGCCTGCAGCAATATTTATAATTTCTTTTTCTTTCATATAAAACATATTTATTTTCCAAAGTTTTTTGTAAATTAAAATTAAATAAAGACTCTTAATAAAGTTTCTTCTTTTCCCTACATTCATCGCTGAACCATTTGTTTGTTGTATCAAATAGTGATCATCATTAAAATATGTACTTCTCTTGATACATTGTTTTTTCTCAAAATATTTATTACCTTTGGACGTAATAAAATTTGTAAACGATTCTACTAATAAGTCAGGATTGAGATCCTTGTCAATACTAGACTGTAGATATCTGCACAAATCATCAATTTCATCAGTTATATCATGTAAAAATTATGTTTGTATTCGCGATTTCATCTGTAGATTACACGTTCATAGTTAACTTGGTCGCGAGGGAGCTTCATAATCTTCAATGAAAATGTCAACGGTGCGTGATTAGAATACATTTTAAAGTCGTGAATTTCGAAGCGAATTATGTCCGTAAAGTTTGAACAAGCAGTAATCAGATAGTCAACAAGACTTTCACCATTATATGTATAGCATGTATTTTTTCCGATCGATGCATCTTCACCGACTCTACCGTTAACTATACGAATGCTTAACGATTTGCACAAGTCCAACAAAAGATCACCAAATCTGTTACACCCATGATCTCGTGGCAAATATTCGTCTGTATCGGAGTCATCTTGATCCTGTAATTGTCCATCAAACGCTATAAAATCAGATGCATTATATGTTGAACATAAAAAAATAGGGTTTTCTAATTGGAAAAATGTAGTCTATAATCTAAACCAATGAAAACTGTCTACATCTACGTTAAAATTCCTCCGCTATTTCGTTTCGCCCTCCTGTTATCCATTTAAATCAATCTTAGAGTTTTTATTGATCCATGTTTCGCTTAAAAATATTATATCAATATTGGAAATAAACTGTGTAAAATCAGCACATGAACATTTATGCTGCGTTAGCCCTTCAATGTTCCAGCTTAGAAATTTAAGTTCACTCTCACTACTATCCTAGTTCGTATTATCCTTCGTACTATCCTCTCTAAAGAGTACTCCATCGATGTAGAGCTTGTCGGCTCGAATGAAAGCTTCCTGTTGATTTTGTCTTGCTTTCAGCATGTGTGGGATAAGGCATATCCTAACTTACATTACCTCCCTTGGATACTGCTGGCTTACACCGTACGGTTTCTCAAGACTACCCGCCTTCGACTGAACCATCTCTTTATCCGAATCAAATGCAAATTTTACGACTATGGGTCTAAACTTTGCTGGACTAAACCTCCCGATTCTATGTGACCGCTGTAATTTGACAGTTGTTGAAACGCCTTCCATACCCATTTTTGTTTCTATTCTATTGAGCACCTTGTCTGCACAGTCCGAATTTGATTCCCACTTTCTCTTCCACTATACCGAAAAACAGGAGATTATCGCGCATGCTTCTGCTTTTAAGGTCTAACATATCTGCCTTTAATTCATCCACTCTTTGCTTTTGTTGTTTTTCAATATTTGTGAACTTAGTCAACAGTTTATCCATTTTTTTTTTCGTTTTCGCTCAATGTCTCCCATGTTTTTTGTAAAGTCTCGACTAATCTCTGATTATATTAAAGTCCAGGTTGAATGATGCTTTTATACACATTCGTCTGCATGGTATTCTTCAACAAGAGCTAAATTATTTTCAGTTTTTCAGATATAACATTTTTTTACAATAAGTTTCTTCAGAGCATCTAAGACTATCTGCATTTAAATAAGTTGTCTCTTCCCCATATGATATATAAATTGATTCAGACAGATGGCATGAACAGACAATTATACCTATTAATGAAAGAAAATGTTTCTATTGTAATATATTAGAAATTAGATTACATTTTATTTTAAAACGTCAATTCTATAGTGATCACAGAAAAAAAAATGTTATTCAGAAATACATGTATTACTTGTCTAGGCCAAATATTCCAAAGTTTATTTATCTTCTAACATGTAGTAATGAGAATATTACCAATAATCTAGCAATTCTTTGAGGGCAGAAACAAATGTTAGTATTATTTGAACTGACACTTTATTATTCACCTCAATATGTATTCTCTTAATGATATTATTATGTGACTGTACATAAAATATATTGATAACTGAAAATGTACAGTGTGCAATATATTCATTTATTAATGAAATATTATATACACATTGTTGCGTAAGTATGATTTGTATCACTAAATTGTGACTTGGTGTACTGTTCAACCGTCCTCATGCAAATTGTATTGTTTGTATATATGTGGATGCATGTTATTTGAAAATTAACGCTAAACCCAGAAAGCACAGTCTGCAGTGAGAAAGTTCCGATGACATTTCCACACGGTCTAGTTATAATTCTTTAGCGGGGAGATTTGCCAGTAATAGATCATTGACATGACAAATATAGAATGATGTAGACGGTTTTCCGAAAATTAATGGGGTTATCGGCTTACGTAAACTTTCTGGACCAATCAGCTGATGATAGGTGTTATACTTATTTCTTATCTATTACCGAAATAATTTCTGCTTCATTAAATAACGATTTTTAGTATAGCACAAATAGTGATAAGTATTACACAAATTCGAATATTTTGATTTTTGATCACATAAGCTGACGATTAGTATGAGACCTATGTATCATCACTCGCCTTGAATACTATTGAAATAGCTGCATTAAGAGTGAATATGTTGAAATACTGTATCTAAAAGTTACAAAGCTGAATTTTAATATATGTATCAGAACTGACTGTTGAACCTACTAATAGTATAAGCTAAAATAAAGTATGTCCTAAATTGTATTATAACAAATGACTGTATTATTTTAACACATTCATACAATATGATCAATAGCTGCCTATAAAACAAATACAGTATGACAACAGAAATGGAGAATAGTAAACAAGGAAAATTCAAATGGACTTGAGTCCATTTGAGTGTACGGCTTTTACTGTACTATTTTTAAAGAGCCTTAAGCACAGCAATTTATTTTGTTTGCAGATGCTAATAAAAAGAAATTAAATATATATCTTTAGACATATTATAACTAAGGTAATGCACATTTTTTGAAGATCAACAATAACATATTTGTTCAACTTTTTATTTCCATATATCTCTTGATGTTAATGATGATAATTATGATACTGAAACATTGTTTGTTTTGTTTAGGAACACAATAACATGAATTTCATGGAATAACATGCTTGAACAGAATAACAAACATGCTTGGGTAGAATAACAAATATACTTGTAATATCAGTTATGATAATAAACTATGACCATGCTTTGATTACTTTGATATATGGTAATTCAACATATTAAAGACCAGGTGAGATACTGTAACTGTCGTAGCAAAGTACGACCGAGAACCAGACAGAATTTTTAGCTTAAGACATCTTTTTTCTTTGAGAGCCGAATTTTATTATTTGAAAACTTTAAACATAAACATTGTATCATTTTACATCATTTGAAAGCTCTTTAAATTCATATTTTGAAAATATAAATAGATTTTGAATTTTTGCTTTTAAAAAAGAAAACTAAACTAATTTATACCTGTCGTTTAAGAATTTTTTCAGCATTTATTTTTTTTCATTTATTAGCAGCTTAGATGCACTAAGTTTAACCATTTACAAACAAGAAAGTGAACAGGGTTGACAATTACTTTTTAAATATGTAAAATTTGAGTTTACAGACCTTTAAATTGATATACAATATTGAATTGTTTGATGAAAAATGTCTTTTTAACTGTATTTACAAAATTTCTATGTTTTGCATTTTTATCAACCGCCATATTTTGCCAACCTTCAAAAAGTTAACTGTATCTCTTATCAGTTACTTGTTACTATTAATAGATTTCAAAACAATAACATTCAATGTTCCTACACAATATTACCAGACAGTCACGTGATTCTGTCCGAGGATTTCCGGAATAACACAATTTTGCAAATTGATTCAATATGTAGTAATTCGTAAAAATACGTAATGCTTCGGCAATAATCCGATCTTCTAACAGCCAATCAAAACATAGAATTACATAATTATTTTGTTTTTGCGATTTTATCGATGCACATTATTTCACAAATTACCAAAAATGATGTTACTAGGTAGTAATTACTTGTAGTAACAGCCAAAATAAGGATTTTTTCTGTACGGAAAATTGCCATTATTATATTTCTATATGTACAATTGGAGCGGAGTTAGTGTTATCCAATATTATATATAATTCACACCTTTATTTTTCTTAAACTTGAAGCTAATATTAAAACAACAACAACAATTCTTATGTTCTGCCTGAGTGGTATGCTTAGACACTTTAGACTGTTGTGTTCTTATGCAAAATAAAGTTATGCAACACGGAAATAAAACAACGTCTGTTTTCGAGAAACCCTTTAAGAAAGTTACATTGATTCATGTAGCAGTACAAACAGACCTTGTTTCACCACCTCACAGTTTTCAGTTCAGTTCCTGAGGAAGTCTATATTCTGGAGGGAAATGTTGCTTTAATTCTATACCTTACTTTTTATGTTGAATGGTCTTCTCTTTCTTTTCGGATTTTCTTTTAAACATTATCGATAGAGTGACTCCTGATTTGCTCAAAATAGATAAATGTTTCATGTGGTTCTGTTTCTTTTATTTAATTTGGTATTATTGTTAGTCCGACTGCATGGATGCATTTGATATAAATTCATCAAAAATTAACTATATATCATTCATGCTATTATGGTACTTTTATTCAACCAGAAATGAACTCTGTTGGGTAAAAATGCCCAAATTTCTACGTTTTTGACATTTCATTGTCAAAGTAATTGCTGTCGTTTGATATAATGCAATATTTATGTTCATCGCATTAGTCTGATTGCAGTTTTCATGATTGCATTGTGACAATTATATTTTCCAAAGAAACAGCTCAGCTAAGTGTAAACCTATCACGTTAAGAAAATTGCACGGTTTTTCTCTAATTATACTCCTATTTAGAATGAGATTATGAGGCATCAGATGATGAAAACTTCAAGTCTGCAATGAGATGTTTCCTGTAAAATCATCACGCGGTCTATTTATGATTTTATGGCGGAGATATTTGCCTTTAATAGACCATTGAGTGAGTAATAGAGAGTTTTCCGATATTATTACAGCCACTGACGCACACAATCCAAATGGAATACGAATACATCAACTTAGATTTAGTGTTAGCTCCTTGATCTCAGCGAAGCTATTTCTGATTTCTTTCTATGTAAAAAGTTAAAAGAAAAAGTGATATGAATTGAGGGGCTTTCATTTTCATTTGAGGATTTTATTGCAATGTGTGTAATTTTAGCACTTTTAAAATGGTTATATCAATTTCCATTTCAAGCGAAAATGCTTTTCCGATTTTCGTTGTACTGTTTTTCGTTCCCTGCCAATGTTTATACAGGACTGATTGGTTTGCCCTCCGTCTGGCTTTCCGTCTGGCTGTCCGCAAATCTGGATCCCGCCATAACTAAAAACTGTATAAGTACAGCTGATGAAACTTGGTATCTGAATAGAGTGCAATATGGAGAGTATGCATGTCACTATGTATTTTTCCTCGGATCAAAGTTCTGGCTGTTTTGGTAACGGAAATAGTAAAAATATTGCTTTAACAGATGGATCCTTTATAAAGTTTATGAGCTAGGCTCCTGAAACTTATTGTGTGAATAGGTAGCAATGTAGAGGTAATGCACTTTTTATGTTTTGGGAATGCGAGATTGGCAGAGTTATTTGCCCTTAATATCATTAATTAAGGCAATCATTAATAAAGGATATAAGCAAGAGTTGTAAAACTTATAGTAAGGGTAAATGGCTACATTTAGAGTATGCCCGTTACTTAAAATTTTCGCGGTTAGGATTTTAGTAGAGTTAATTCTCCTTGATGTCTAAGAAATAGTGAAAAAAAATGGATTTGAAACTGCTGCTTTCATAACACAATAACTATTCAAGCTAGGTTAATAAAACTTAGTATGTAAAACAATTGGCATTGTAGACATAATGCAGTGCACTTGCTGCATTAAATGATAATCATCAAACTACAGAACAGTCATATCTGTGTGAACGACCACCTGTGAACAAAACCACTTACCTAGAAAGACCACCTCATTTTATTATCAAAAGACATAAGTAACATATTTACTTGTCTACAGACCATATACCCTAGTATTAACATAAACCACTCTTGTGACACCCCTTGAATTGTCTGTGTACACATATTTGACTGTATATTTATAATAATAATAATAATAATAATAACATCTAAATCAAAGAAGGTGACATATTAAGCTTATACACGAAACATACATAGACCTTATTTACAATATGGCCTTCTTAAATAATAGATTAAACATAGAATATAATACATGTTAATTATGCATTTAAGCTTCACACATCGACAGACACTCAAAATTATGTTCATTATGTAATATCAATTAACAATAGACCTTTCCTGCTTAAACCTTAACCAATATATATGGCAAAGTGTTATCAGCAAAATGCAATAATTTAGTAGTGCATATTTATAATAATATCAGGTAAACATGCTGTTCACGCAATTATACATGAACATGGCAATATTAAACATATTATTTGTCATCTAATATTGTTGATTGCAATAAATGATGCTTGTATCTGTATTTAAATGAGCTAAGAGTTGGAGCCAAACGAATAAAGGTAGGAATATCATTCCAAATTTAAGCACTATAGTACGTAAACGAGACTTTGTAATAGTTTGTCTTGAATTTTGGTTCAACAAGGTTATTTCGTGATGACGACCTGAGTCCATAATTCAGGTTCTGCGAGAATGTTAAAGATTCAGACAGGTAACATGGGGCTAGCTCATTCAAATATTTATAAACTAATACTGCAGTGTGATATTTACATCTCAATATGAAAGGCATCCTTTTTAACTCACTAAACTAACATCTTTGGATGGCGTCTTTATTGTTTTCTGTAGTATAATTCTCGCAGCTCGTTTTTGAAACTTTGTTATCTTACTTATTGTAGACTGAGTTATTTTTCCCCAAACTGCGCAGCAGTAGTCAAATGTCGACATAATAAAAGCATTGTAAAACATTTGTTTCAGTTTAAATGATAAATAATATATGATTTTCTTTAAAAGATACAGTTTGCGGTTTAATTTTTCATTATTTCAGTATCAGAATGGAACCGGTAGGTGACTAATGTGTTGCAAGCAACACAAGTGGTTTGATTTACTACTTTTTGCACAACGTTATGATAACGCAAATGTACACTTACTTTCCGGTAAAGAAGTAAAAGGTTTTCTGCATTTTGTTGAAATATCCGTATCTTTTCATCTTTTAATATTTTCTACAATTTTCATAATTCAGCCTATCTCACAAAGATACAGTAATACTATCATATATTTTTAAACTGCGATTCTTAGTTATTCGAAAATGACTAATTTGGCTGTAAAACATTATCTCTTTTTTGCAGTGACGGAGATCGGTTTTATAATGCCAAAAGAAAAAAAGCATACTGAAAAGAGTTAATTTGTTTTGAAGTTGAAAATAATATAAAAATATATATATACTGTTCACAAGAAGTAGGGGATATTGTAGGTAATGTTGTTATTGCGAGTAATTAAGAAAACCCTTACTTTTTGATGTTTATCTAACCAATTAAACAAATTTGTTCACACATTTTAATCGAAAACTTAAATTCTTCATGACATCTTTAGGTACTTTAAACAGCGTCCAAATATATTACGTTATCGTCATCATTTTCACACCTCTGTTGTTGCAAAAATCTATGCAACGACGTCTCATACTCCCAATAAGACGACTGATGTGTGCTGAGGGACTCTATCCCACACTTCCTGCAGCGCCGCACCGAGCTCACGTAACGTTCTGGGCGGAGGATCACGTCTTCAGACACATTTTGCAAGAATGTCCCACTCATGTTCAATAGGTGGTAAGTCCGGACTCATCGCTCGCAATGGTAAAGTACGGATATGTTGCTCTTCAAGGAACTCAGAAACAAGTCTTGCCCTATGAGCTCTAGCGTTATAATCCTGGAAGATGAATTATTTACCATGACGTTGAGCAAACGGGAAAACAGGCGGAACTAACAGGTCACGGTAGTACTGGCCAGTCACACTGGCATGGCACACATGTAGCTGTGTTCTGTCAGTCATAGTGATGCCACCCCATAACATAACGGACCCACCCCTATATCAGTCGTGGGCGTCTGTAAAACGACGCCAAAATCTTCTTCGATCATCGCGAAAGTCTAAGTTGAACCGGATACGTCACTGAATGTCACATTAATTTTGACTGTGAATTTGCGTTTGACATCTATACAACAGAACAAGCCTTTTGCCCAACTTAAAACACAATTACCATGATTTCAGTCAATGTTAAAATCTGCAAGTTACCCCTAATGTCTTAAAGTTGCACGTGCAGCACAAATTTGAACGATATTTCGTTAGTGACCACTTTATCTACACAAGAACAACCATTGTAAGAATATGCATGATGGTAGGTTTCACATATTATAAGTTTATAACAAAATAACAGAATATCCCCTACATTTTATGAACAGAATATCTTTTATGATTACTGTAGCTAATACCTTCTAAATTATTTTTGTCATGCTATTAATTGTGTTTTCGCTGCTAAAAGCATTTAAAGAAATCAAGTTTGCTTGTTAATACCGACTGAAGCACGTGTTATTTTTCTGTCCTGGTCTAAATCACTTTCTTAAGCAAAAGCGTATTAAACAGTGTGATTCTGTAAAATTGTAAAATTCACTTGTCTTGACACAACAATATTTTAGTTATACATCGCTTTGATTTTTTAGTCTTTAAATAGACATGTCCACTTATACCAATACGTAATGAGGCAATCGCTGTTCTTATTTGTCCGTTTTTTTATGCAGGTATAAGACTGCACAGAGATATCGGTAATAACTATATCTAGATAGCAAAAAGTTTTTTATGCCCCCGAAGGGAGGCATATAGTAATCGCACTGTCTGTCCGTCCGTCCGGCCGTCCGTCAATCCGTCCGTCTGTTCTGTAAAATCTTGTCCTTGCTTCTTCTCCAAAACCGCTTGTGGGACATCATTGAAACTTAATAGGAGTGTTTTTCACCATGCCTAGTTGCGCATATTGTCCGGAGATTCCGCTCGATTTATTTTTGGCAGAGTTTATGGGCACTTAGTAATTTTTTTCACTCTAAAGTTTTGTCCTCGCTTCATCACTTAGTCATTGTTTTTACTCTAACTTCTATATTCAAGTCTTGTCCACACTTCATCCCCAAAACCGCTTGGAGGATATCATTGAAACTTCACAGGAATGTTTGTCACCAAGCCTACTTGTGCATATCGTCAGGAGTTACTGTTCGGATTATTTTTGGCAGTGGTATGGGCCCTTAGTCATTTTTTACTATATCTTCTATATTAAAATCTTGTCCAAGCTACATCTCAAAAACCGCTTGGGGGATTTTATTATATATAAAACAGTAGTAGAGGTTGGGAATAAAACAATATTGATTGTATTCTCGGCCAAACTCACGGCTTTCTATTTCATTGAATAATTATGTCTTCAACCTTTTTTTGAGAAGAAAGGAACCAAATCAAACAAAAAATTATACACTGCTCAAATTAAAGAACCGCAAATATGTTATGGTGTAAATTGCCCATCATACTAGATATTCGCTGCAAATTGTAGGTATCGACGCTTAATATCCTCGAGAAACCCTCATACTTTACAATAAATCTACAAAGCATGGGTATTTTGTTTTTCTTTTTGTTGTGTAACCCCCGAATAAGGTTTAGACTTTTGCATGTGTACAATTCGTTCACGATAGCACATTTGACAAAATGAATATTTTAGTGCAACATTTTACTGTATCTGCTCTTTTGACAACGGTCCAGGGTGTGCGACGTCATTTAGCAACTACTGATGTTGCTCGTGCAGATGATCTAAAATGGATTTACGCAACGTGAAGTGGCCATCATTCTAGACGTTACTCGAAACGTTGTTGCCAGGTTGTGGAGTCGTTATCAGGAGACTAGAGAATTCACGAGAAGACCTGGGCAAGGTCGTCACCGCATTACCACACCTCGTCAGGACCGATATCTGAGAACTTTGGCCCTCAGAAATCGTCAGTGTATTGCTACTGGCATTGAAATTGACTTCCGGCAAGCTACAGGGGTTTGTTTGTCCACTCAAACTGTCCGAAATCATCTTCATGCCCGAGGACCTGCCAGAGGACCAATTCTGACCGTAGCTCACTGGAGAGCTCGCTAAGAGTTTCTCCAAGAACACGTCACTTGGCAACTGCGCCACTTGCGATTGTGGTCTTCACAGACGAAAGCCGCTACCAAGTTTCGACCTGTGACAGGCGTGGGAGGGTGTGGCGTAGCCGAGGAGAGAGGTATGCGGAATGTAACATTATTCCATATGACAGGTTTGGCGATGGGTCAATTATGGTGCGGGCAGGGATATCCATTGACGGGCGCACAGACCTTTATGTGATTCCAGAAGGTAGTCTGACGGCTCTGAGATATCGAGACGAGATCCTAGAATCAATTGTTAGGCCATATGCTGGTGCAATAGGTGAAACTTTTCGTTTAGTGCAAGATAATGCTCGAGCACACACTGCAAGAATCGTCCGGACCTTCTTTGATGATGAAGGTATGGAGGTCATAGACTGGCCAGCGAGGTCTCCCGATGATCTTAACCCTATAGAGCATGTCAGGGACATGCTTTCTCGTAGACTTTCTTCGCGTCCGAACCCTGTGCAGAACGTCCGTGAGCTTTCTCATGCTCTTGTAGCAGAATGGGTTGCCATACCACAGGATATGATCAGACGTGTCATCAGGAGCATGCCCAGACGATGCAGAGAGTGTATAATTGCCTGAGGGGGATACACTCATTACTCACACACTGCAAGAATCGTCCGGAACTTCTTTGATGATGAAGGTATGGAGGTCATAGACTGGCTAGCGAGGTTTCCCGATGATCTTAACCCTATAGAGCATGTCAGGGACATGCTTTCTCGTAGACTTTCTTCGCGTTCTCATGCTCTTGTAGCAGAATTGGATGCCGTACCACAGGATATGATCAGACGTGTCATCAGACGATGCAGGAGTGCCTAAACGCCCGAGGGGGATACACTCATTACTGACACTGACTGTGAAACGTTTCCAGGCCTAAATCTGCGTTTACAGACATTGCTTGTTCTCCTGTAAGACCACCATTTCAAAGTTAATTTGATAGTGTTCATATCCTGGACACTGTCTCTGTTCAGGAATGTGCCTGTTGGCGATGAAAATGCCGAGTTGTTTTTGTAAAAAGAACGATTCTGTTATTTCTGTAAAAGATATTCATAAATCTACTCAACGCATATGGTATTTTATAGATTCTATGGGCGCTCCTTTAATTAATTTGAGCAGTTTATATACCTAAGCTTAAAAATAAAAACAATATTTTTTTTTGATAACAACGATTTAAAATGACATACTGAAAATTAGTTAAGCTAATTATATTTATAAACAATAAAGTTATTCAATAATTTAATTCTTGTGTATTTTTATATTCATGGCCTACACAACTAGACTGAGGTATCTCATCCCTCTCTCCCATTTATTGACCATGAAAACAATTACATATTTTAAATGCATATACAGTAATGTTATTGTTATTAGCAACAGCATATACATTTTTACTTTACTCGAATTATATCTGAATGTTTGTTAATCCACTGTGAAAATTAGATTAATGGCGAAAATGTGCTGCTGCACATCACGACAACATGAATATTTTGGTGCCACATAACCGTTTTCAAATGATATACCAAGATAGTAATATTAATTCCTTGAAATCAAATAATAATAAAGCAATAGTACACACGAATTCAAAGTACCGTATTCACCTTGAAACACTTGAGCTTTAATTATAGTTTTTCCCAGAACGACAGAAACGCCAACAATAGCAAACAAATTTATCTTGATTTTCACGTGTATACAAATGTGAACACCAATGTATCGAAATGAAACAGCTAAAGAACTACATCGACTTTATTCTATGATAAAAGTTATAATGTGAATTATTTTATTCTAATTTTGTCTTTCTTTTAATGCTTATTACGCAAATCTAGTTTCTGTAGTTTTTTGTCAATACTGTCCAGTCTTTCTAGCAATGACTGCTGCAGTAATTGTAATTTAATTAGCAAGCAAGCACTGCTGCAGTTATTGTAATTTAATTAGCGAGCAAGCACAACTACAGTAATTGTAATTAATTAGCAAGCAAGCACTTCTGCAGTAATTGTTATTGATAGGCAAGCAAGCACTGTTGCAGTAATTGTAATTAATAAGCAAGCAAGCACTGCTGCAGAAATTGTAATTAATGAGCAAGCAAATCACAAGAGTTTCAAGTTTTATATAATATGGAGGGAAATCGATATGGGATTAGAGCTCTGATTTTCGACAAACACATTTATAGCAATTTAGAAGCTAAACCAAACCTTCTAGAAGATATAGAACACCATTTCTGCTTTTTCTCTTGCTGTCTCAGGAGTTCTACGTTCTAAATCTTTTATGATTTAGCATCTAGTTTATATATAACCGTGATAAGTCTCTTAAATCATTTCTCCTACTGATCAAATCGCTTTTGATCTAGAATTAAAAATGTCATGACATTATGTTTGAATAGATAGACTGCCAATGACACAGTATGTAGCACAGTAAGTCTCCACTAAGCCAGACATCTGAATCAGATGTGGATGTATTAACATTCTATTTATGAAATGACTTAAAGTTTATATTGACAATTTTCTGTCTAGGGAATTGCGGTACCTATTTTAATAGAAACGTGTTTCGCATGAGAACATATCAAATGCAATATAGGAACACCTAGAAAAAAGAAACAGCGCCTCTTTAACTTAGAATCATTGGCAAAAAAATCGTAAGAGATAACATGATAAGAAAATGTGTTTGTAATTGTAAATTCCAGATGAATACTGACCAATATTTTTGTATAGCAAATGTTTTGTCTCATTATTGATAAAACTTGTGTATGTCCGTCGCTCATTTATTGATAAAACTTGTGTATGTCCGTCGCTCATTTATTGATAAAACTTGTGTATGTCCGTCGCTCATATATTGATGAAAAGCTACTTTTCTTGTTTTGTACAAACAATTCAGTTAATTTTTTTTTCGGTGAAAATCTTAATGTTAATTTCCTGTGAAAAACGCTTAAGTGTCAGTTCTGTATTCGAGCTTGCTTTCTTATGAATTGTCTTCAAACAAAGATAACATTTTACATCACGATGGACTGTATACATGAATGTGAAAAACGCTTATGTGTCAATTCTGTATTCGAGCTTGCCTTCTTATGAATTGTCTTCAAACAAAGATAACATTTTACATCACGATGGACTGTATACATGAATGTGCATTTTGTTTTACGAGACCATACGGGAAGTCATCACAAATAAAAAAAATGTTATCAAAGGGGTTGATAGGTCGATTGTCATAGGAAGTGCAATGTAAATTACAGCCTTACGACCAAATGGCAAATGCACACTTTATTTCACTTTATACACTTTGCTGACAATGATACCTTTACTTATGCCTGGTGTATTTAAGTTTCAGCTCTGAGGACAGATATGTGATTCAAGGTTTTTCCTCACCATTTGAAGAAGCATCTACAGATTTAAGTTTCAGAAAATCATCCTTTGATCTACCGAAGACCTTGAAAACATTATCAACTAAATAGAAATAAATTCTGAAAATGTCTGCCATTTTATTGATAATGCATGAATCGAAAGATTGTTGTTGATTGTTGTTGAGTTTGGTTATATACGTAAAAAGTATAATATGTTTTTATTTGATACATAATGTTAGTACATACTGTTTCTTTAGAGAAAACAAATCATTATTATATATTTCATGTCTTGAAAACCAGAAAAGTAAATTGTATGACGCAGTCATCTACTGCCATATGCTACAAACATTTACTTCTTTTAACTCTGTCAAAAGATGCTTTTAACACATTGACTTACCAAGAAATCCAAAGCGAAGATATCAAAAATAAATGTTAACAAAGGCAGTTATTATTCAACAAAGTAGTATCATATTAATTCACAAATTACATCCCAGAATAAATGTACTATGGACATAAACAGTGTGCTTTAAAATCAAGAGTGGATGTAATAACATTTACTGTTTATATTAGCTTTCTTTCTTTTAGGTTTATAGTAGCACGTGTGCGGACATTTGTTCTGTTCACCTCAGAGAGAGCCATTCGTGTCTACCTTCAATTTATTGATGAAACACGCTGTGTCTTGTCTGCATCCAACAGTCTGTCATGCAGTTTCTTTTCAACTTATCAAAATTACGGCTCCTGTTATTTTATAATAAAACGCAACTTCAATGATTATGGTAGAACCTTTTAGTAATTCCAGAGAAAGTTATGTCTATTTCAGAAATACCATTTTTAAATGTGACGTAAAATATATACAATAGTTTTTGGTTTATTCTTTATTTTCGTGGGTAAGTCGACCTCGTCAACGCAACTGAGCACAATTAAACAGAAAATAACAACCAAATAGTTCCCAAGAAAACACATAGAAGTAAACGATTATGTTTAGATTTCAATTTTGCTCATAATGAGCACAACTTACTTAAAATATCGCTGTTATAAAGTGAGCAAATCATTTAGGTTTGTTTTTACTTTGTTTCTGTTACACAACAGATAATTCGAGATCTTTAGCTTACTCACGGTAAAGCATAAACAATTAAAGTAATCATTTATTTGAAAGTAACAAACACGGATTCCAAATTTCAAGATTGACTGGTTAATGTTATGTTAAATTTTAAAAGGAAAGAGAAGTTTCCATTTGTTTGATTATCCCTGTAATTATTTTCAATGTCGCAATTTCTGCGATCATATTAACTGAATAAAAAGGGTTGGTTTTTAACCCTCTTTTTTAGTTAAATGAAAAAGAAGAGGAAAAACAACAATAACAACTTTTAGCGTCATTAGATTCCGTTTATTATCTTTTGGCTGAACCCGTCTACTTAATTTTGAATTGTAATTATTTCGGAATAGGCGTATTTCATTTCCACCACAGTGAAATTGTCGATTCGTGTGGTTTGGATACTGACGTTAACGGATTTCCTAATAATATACCTTGAAAATGCCGTTTGTCTATTAGTAACCAGTGGTTACACATTCATATCGCATAATTGCAATGATAAAAGACTTTTTAATAACTGAAATTGCGTATATTCTCCACGACAGACTGGCTCTGATTAGCACATGGATGCAAAACGGGAAACTCACGCCTTTTGGTTTCTGATTTTTTGGTCATCAGTTAATATTTCCAGTGGTAAATAAAGCATTTGCTGGAGATACCTGCATTTAGATAAAAGCATATTTAAGATATTCTTTTTGAAATTATTTGTGTGACTTATATGTCGTTTTGTTCATATTTTTTTCAACGAGTGTAATTAATTTCAGATGGGAATTGTGATGATTATAAAACAGCATTTAATATGTTGACATTATTTCAATAACGTGTTAACGATGTCACAAGTGCAACGTAATATGGATTAAATTTTCAGCTGTTATGACAAAAGTGTGAACAAGAAAATGTTAATCAAAAAATCTTAAATTTAAGTGAATGTAAAAGTGGTCCTCTCTACTATAGAGATATATCAATGAGACATTTGTTATCTATTTCGACAATGTGATTCCTCAAATGGGTATGTACTCAGTGGCGTATTATAAAAATTACTTAACTTACTAGCTCAGTTGTTTCGTCTAAAATATATTTCTGAATAATTAAACATCTGGGTTTTAAGCTATCAGCACGATTTAATCTATTTTTAACACTATATTGAAAGAAACTCAAAGTATCTGTAAAACAAAGGTTTTCTAAATTTTTTTTAACAATAATAGATTACTATAGACTGTCCATAAAATGATTTTGAATGACACTAATTAAGTAGTTCTATAAGTTAATTATTAACAACGTTGACGGAGACACGATTTAAGTGAACTTTCAATCCATTTCATCACTTTATAATCCTACGTCATCAAGTTCATTACTGGCATATGGCTTTTTGTCTAAGAAAAGTGTGCGTAATTAATGTAAGTATCCACAGTCCATTTAAAGCCGTTTATAAGTTCAGTATCATCCGTTGTCAAACGTTCTGTGGTTACATATGTATGCATATTGTACTAATAATGGCTAATCCATAATCGTATGATGCAGTGAAAAAGAATTAACACGTTTTCGGAACTGAGCGGTAGCAGTACACCGCAGTGGAAAAACTTGAAGTTGTCAGTAGCGGTACAGCAGGTGCAGTAGGAAAAACGTGAACCTGGCAGTAGCAGTACGAGCAGTAGTAGTAGGAAAGTCTTAAAATTGAAATGAAATGTTTTACCATCTAGAGACCCTCCCGAGTTTTGACACTCTTGCAGACTTTCAGGAATTTTGGTGCCAGTCCTGAAAATTTCAATTTTGATGTGTAGGAGCTCCCGGTCAATTTAACCGGTCTGCGACTCTTTCTCACACTCTCGCAGACTTTCAGGAATTTTGAAGCCAATCTGAAAAAAATGCCATTTTTGATGTTTAAGGATCCTCCTGGGTCGATTTAACTTGTCTGCGACTGTTTCTGACGTTATCGCAGACTTCTAGAAATTTTGATACCAATCGAAAAAATGTCATTTTTGGATGTTTAGGGACCCTCCGGAGTCCATTGTTACGTCTCCGACTGTTTCTGACATTCTTGCGGACTTTCATGAATTTTAGTGCATATTGAGAAAATGTTATTTTTTATGTCTTGGGAACCTCCCAGTGCGATTGCACCGGTCTGCGACTGTTTCACACAATATCGCAGACTTTCATAGTTTTCTACTGCTACTGATGGTACTGCTACTGCAAACCACGTTTTTTCTACAGCTGTTCGAGACTTGCGTACTTGTAAATTCTGTCCATACAATAGGTAGAATCAGAATATCAGTTTTTATCATGTTGTCCTAAACTCAGATATTAGAAAAAAAATTCTTAGGAAATATTTTTGGCCTAACATACAAATTTGTTGTACTTTTGAGCTCTACTAATAAAAACTATTTTGAATGTAACAAAATATATATTTGAAGCTGTTAAGAAACGAACCGCAACGCTTGTCAATTTACCTGCACCTAAAATTTGATACATGTGCATTTCATAACTTTTGTCTATACTTATGTTTATGTCTTGGCCATATTTGTTTTATGTCTATGCAAATGGCCAAAGGCAAGCATTTGCCGACTCGCTTAATAAAACTGGAACTGAAACTGCTTGAAGTCAGACCATCATTGATTGATTAAAATTAACACATTTTGTTTTCGATATCAATTGCTAAGCAAACAATAAATTGGAGACTAGTCTTGTTAGGTAAATTGTAACATCGACCTTTTCCTATATCTTTACTTCTTTCTTTACTTTTATTTTTAAACGAAAGACTTTTACTTCCAGTAGCTAGAAGTGACAGTTTAATTGTTTTAGAAAAAACAAAATCTGATTTCCTCTGTCATTATGTGAAGGACTGTCACATTATGAATATTACCAAATGTTTTTTCCTTATTTTCTATACTGATCTTTAATGATATCTAACGTCATCAAATAATGAACACTAACTCTATACGCTTCTTCAGTCGTATTAGCGAAATTTCCGATAACATCACTTTGCCATCTATTTATAATCTTATGGCGGGGAAATTTACCAATAATAGACTATTGATTGAGCCAGTATAGAAATATGTTGATCGTTTCCGGTAATAAATGGAGCCATTGACGTACGAAAGCCGAATGGATAGATCAGCTTATATTTTGTGTAAATTTCTTATTTTAAAGAGAAAAATGTTGCTTCTTTCGTTGATAACAAATTATTTGATTTAACGTAACCTTTGGTAAATGTAACTGATGTTTTTTAGGCGATAAAAAAATTAAAGAAAAGAAAGACTCAAATTTTCCTCGACATTTACGGACAAAAAATGGCGGAAAATGTATAACGATAGTTTTAGTTTGACCCTTTCAACTAAAGATTAAAGTTTTATGGACCACATAAACCAAAATCAATGTCAGATAATGGCTTCTGATACTTCTACATATTATCTTCTTATTAGCACCTATATTTTGCTATTTGCATTAATGATAACAAAGAAGCTGTTACTTATAACATTTTTAAGAATTTACTTCTGTGGAATATTGATTCTTTAACAGATTCGAGCTACTCAACTTGAAATTACACGTGTACATGAAAAGTTTCTTCTTAGTGCAACAGTTTAAGTTTAAAGCTACTTGAAAGAAAACTTGCTCGTGAAACATACAGTTAGTAGATGATGTATGCGTCAAATTATATTTTACATTTCTGTTCAAAATATCTACCTTATCTAGAAAATTTAAAATTTTCCCGTTGATTTAATCACCGTTGAAAGAGTTTTCAAAATGTCATGACATGAAATTTGAACAGTCTACCAAGATCCCAATATATGGCATATCTTTTCTAAGCCAGACAATTTCATCAGATATTGACATATCAGCATTTTGTCAGTAGCGCGCGTAATGTAAAAGTACCAGACTCATTCTTAACCCTTTTCAACCTCAGATGGGTCGATCTGTTATAAGACAAGCTTAAACACATCCAATGGGTTATGCCCAATAACCTAAAATTACATGAGATGAAACCAATGTATTTTTGATGTCAAATTTCACCATGTTGTCTATTTAAGCTGGTAGAACACAATTAGATCAAGGAGCAATTCTGCAACCTTTAGCCGAAAGGTCTCATTCCGAAACAAATTTGTGACTTGAGTCATCTTCATGATGTAGGTAAGCCTCTTTGTATCTTCAACCATAAGCAAAATATCAAAATACATTAACTCTAATAATGACATAAAAGAAATACGATAAGTGATTTTTGGCAAAGTTTTCGTATATGTTATCAAACATCAAACGTTTTTTTTCGTGGCTTTGTCTTTGGGAGTTCGTGCAAATATAATTTTCAGTGACACTTAATGACAAATATCTCGATCTTGCAACAAATTGGCATTAATTTATGTTTTAAGGACTTTCTACTTTTTTTTAATTTCACGTCACTTCTTGCACCACAGGACTATTTTTTTATAATCTGGCAAAACAATTTTAACGACATAATATTCGTTCTTTTAAACGAATTAATATTTCGTTTAAATGAATTAATATTTCGATTTTGTTTAAAGATTTCGTTTAAATGAATTAATATTTCGATTTTTTTAAAGATTTCGTTTAAACGAATTTACATTTGTTTAAACGAATGAACATTTTGTTTAAACATAATAAGATTTCGATTGTTTTATTTTGTTTAAACTTGTTATTATTTCGTTTAAACGAAATCTTATTAATGAAAATTTAATTCGTTTAAACGAAATCTTATTTTGTGTAAATGAAATCTTATTACGTTTTAACGAATTGTTATTTCATTTTAACGAATTTAAATAAATGTGACAACAAAAAAGGAAGTGTGTATAATGTATAAGGGGCTTCAAGATACGGAATCGTAAAGGTGCGACCTTATTTTTTTATCAAAAGCTTTTCGCATTAGCAATTTGTAATTTATGAATCAATACTTTGACGCTCTCCTAATACATGTAACCCTACAGAATTAATCAAGTGTCCAGAAGACCTTAAAGATATACATTGCACCGGTTTGTACTGACTATGCAATAAAATTTAAAAAGAGATGGTTTTATCCCTTTATCCATTTTGAATGCACTCTATTCTTGGTAAAGGCAAATTGATTGGGCTGAGGTTTTACTTGTTGTTCTGACTATATTTCCCGTAGTACATGAACAAAGTCGGAATTTTACTTAGTGGTTTGACAAAATCATTTCAAATGTTACATTGCCTATTTAAGACAGGCTAGGTTATTCGTAACAAGCCGTCGCTAAACCGAAGGCTTACCCTTCCCGCTTATTCGTAAGCCCTCAGATTCAAATTCTGTTATATTAATCTAAACTTTGACAAACTCCCACGACACAAAAGAATAACTTATGCTAGAAAGTGTGGCAGAAAAATAATCAACACCAAGACATGGACGGTCACATTTGTAAACACGTGAAAATCACTGCTAGTTTCATTTGATGCGTGGGGAAGCTACCATTCAAAAAGACTGCACGATATTGTGGTTACATTAAATTTCACGTCAATGTCAACAAGGCTAGAATGCTGTTGTATTATTGGAAAAGTATCAAGTAAAGTTACAGACAACATGTTTTGAAGAAACTGAAAATACAATACACTGTATCAGAGCTAAACCATAACGTCTAAAATTTCTATTAAAAAATGAAAACAAGCAAAATTATTTTTTAAAAAGATGATCGGTGCAGATACAGTACAAAATAGACCCATGTGTCTATAGTCGTCGGACATTGGCAAATATTGAATGCGCTTAGAAATCGAATGTCTAATTTCCGTAACAGTTTAGGCTATATATAAAAATGTTGAGTTTAATGCTAAAAGTGTCAATATCATTTTCAGAATAATATAATATAAAATAAAGAAAATATTTTGTTATATTTATTATATATTTAAATTTTATATCATTAGACTGAGATATTTTTTTCAGGGTTGAAACGTTTTGATATTTAATTTACGGATGTATTAGTGTTATCATTATTACATTATTTTAGAGGCAACAAAACTGACAATAACTAATTCTGCCCTAAAATTTATCAGAAACACTTTCCACCAATGTAAAACTTCCTTCTTCAGCTGAAGATTTTGTTTCTAACAATGTCATTCGTTAAAAATATTGGTGAAAATCGTTTTCAATACAACTACTCCGAAACAAATGCAACTTTCTAACTAGGACACTGTAGTCATGTAGCCTATGAAGCTTTGGCTTAGTGCTTTGTTTAGAAGGTAACCCTACAACTGCTGTAACACTAAAAAATAAATTTCATCTAAGCACTATATTAATCACTAAACAGGATGATAACTCAGGCATTTATTATTACAAACAGATGAAATCTTCAGCAAACACGAAGTTTCATATTTTACGAATCTGTCACGTTCCAGTGCTTGTTATTTATTTATAGAAAGGGTATTAGTTTTCGATTCTCGTTTTGTTCTTTAACTTGCGCAATCTGGTAATCATTATTCCAGAGCCCATGAAGTGACATGAAAATTTTTGTTGTTGTCTTGATTTACGAATATTATTTTGAATGTTACGAATAATGATGTCGTAAGTAAGAAAATGTTGTACCTACAAAATAAATTTCTTAATAACGAAAGTAAATTTTATTCTTAAAAACAAACATCTCGTTTTAAATGCCCAAGTTTAAGGGCTTCTGACATTACATCATCAGATTTTGTCGTAGTAACTTTTATATTCAAATGAAAATACCCTAATGACAGTCACATCAGTCTATGCAGCTTTTCCTCTACATAATAAAGACTTAAAATGTATCTCATTAGATAAAGGCACATCTGACACCAATCTAGTAAGTTTTAACGATATCTCTAAAGGATTTCCCTAATATGCAACTATTACTAATACTTTGAGCTCGCGATGCTTGTCTGATCTGCCTCCGTCGTCCGAAAGCAACTTGCTACATAAGAAATATCCTTCTCAACCACTTTCTTAAAGTTAATGAAACTTCTTAGTTATAATACTTGCAAAAACTGTCTGAAATATTGTTCAATGAATTACATCCCATGCTCAAAGTATATCCCTTGTGTCGCCCGAGGGGTCACATATTTAGACAAATATAGGGAAATCTTGTCTGAAATCATAAGGTGTAGACAGGTAGTGTTGTTTAGTTAACATCTACCGAGAGTGTCCAAACGATTCTTCTTCGTCATTATTGACTCTACCCTGGCGGCCCCAATTTATAACATAAGGGGAAATCTTTAACTCCTTGGTGACACATATTTTCTTTTAAAAGAAACTTTTTAAAAACTTTTTTTTTCAATAGACAGCTTTGTCTAGTTTATATTTTGGATAACCAAATTACATGTATTTCGTTTGACTTGTTTTTGTGATTAGTTATACTCAGGTGGGTGATTTAGGCCTATCGTGGCCCTCTTGTTCATAGAAATTAGGCAGTTAGAAAAAAACAATTCAACAAACAGCTACTGTTTTTTTAAACAGGAAAACATCTATTACAGTGTTATATTTTAAGACAAAAGAATCGCAGCCTGTGTTTGTCTGTCAAACAATTCTTCAGTAAAAATAAAGGTTTCATTATACCTAAGGTCAAAAGTTTTGGAAAGAAATCTTTTTCATATAATGGTTGTACTTTGTGGAATAGGTTACCTATGGACATTAAGAATTCCCTTGATCTTCAGACATTCAACGTTGCTGTCAAGGCTCATCTTTTGAACTCATGCAGTCAATAGTTTTCATTTTATTTCTTTTGTTTTATGTAACAGTTGTGCCTTGCTAGGACATGTCATCGTCCATCCAGGACCGCAATGGAAATAAGAGAGTTTTATACTCACTTTTTTGTGGTATCCTGGGTATATGACAGCATGTCCTGGTACAGTTAAATGTTATTAAAACTAAAGCTAGGTTTTGTTTGATATACATATTCATAAGGCATTTCAGTATGTAATATTTTTAAATTAATGTGATATATATATATATATATATATATATATATATATATATATATATATATATATGTGTGTGTGTGTGTGTGTGTGTGTGTGTGTGTGTGTTTCAATATATTGATTTATATATATTTTTATAATGTACCATGCGATGTATCATATGCTGAAATAAAATTGAATTGAATTAAACAATTGACCCAAAAATAGAGTGTCATTTGCATGTAATTAAGAAGTACTTTTGAAGACAGTTAATAAACACACGACAATATACATATGATTTAAACTTGTGTTAAACCACATAATGAAACTGCAGTCTCAATAGAAAAAGCATAGTTATACAATGTCCTGGTGCTTTAACTTTTATAGACCCGGCACTTAAAATGTCATGACAATAAGTGTCAATAGCTGTATTTATATGTCCCAACACGTCTATGGCACATTATCAATTTTGGATTTATAATTTTATAGAACTCAGTCAAATCATAAAGACGCGCTTCTTTAAGTATAAATTTATTACTTAGATATTTACAAAGCAAATAAGCAAGCGAAAGGAACTTTTAACATTTTAGAGCGCAATTGTCTGCTAACATAGAAAAATAATCTGCAATTCAATGGAGAAAAACTATGAAATTGTGGCGTTCATAAGACATTGTGTTTCTGAAGGTATTTATAAAACTTGTATCGTATTACCGTGTTTGAATATCGGAATATCAAAGTTTAATTTTTTAACTAAACCAAAATTACGCTATATGTGAGACAAACTGATTTTAATATGATAATATAGAAGAGTATGACACATGGTATCTTTATAGGAATCCATTATATCGGTAGGAGATAGGCAAAGTGTTTCATTTAAATGTATCAAATTCTGACACTTCTTTTGAAAAATAGGGACGTGTCTGATATTTTCATTCAAGTCACATGTCAACAATTTGTTCTCTCGAATGAAAAATATTTGAGTACCATTACCTCAAAGAGTGGTGAGAATCATTAGGAAAATTATTCCATGACTCGACTCTGCCATCGTATGAAGTTAGAACTTTTGCAAAGATAATACCAATAGCACTTAACACCTCATATCATTACAACATACTAAAGACATATTTTGCTCACCTTACTGCCATACAGCTAGTTAATTTATGTAGCAATTCAAACATTTAAAGTGCATGTTACCTCATCATTTTCCCGTTTGTTAGAGCACAATAAAGAACTCAAGAGGACATTGCCTTGTCAACGTACATTACGTCTACCGATAATGGGCATTATCTCGTCTGTGTTCTCCACTATTCAATGAAAGCGAAAGAAAACAACTACAAATTTTGTCATCGCACCGTCAGACGGCATATAGTTTTAGTAACATTTTAACCTGTCACCGGTAGACGCACGACAACGCGATACGATATTCCAATAAATGTCGCGTCGAATTGTCTAGTGTCGCTTCGCGTTTTCGAGCATCGCGTCGCGTTGTCTAGTGTCGTTTGGCATTTTCGTGGATCGTGGTACTGGCATAGACACGACAGGAGACAATGCCAGTTCATACGCTACAGAGAAACAATGATCACAATATCTTAAACGAAAAGTTGCACACATTTTTTAGAAAACAAATTTCGTAAACATGTTTTGTCTTGTAAATTCATAAATTCAAAGTGTCAGGCGTGTTTATCATATTGTTGTAAAATACTTTTGAACATATAGGTGTATCGCTGCCACCAGAATTCTAACAATTTCGGGGAGAGGAGGCTAGTTGTGATATTTGTGATAGCAGTGATGTTGTTGAGTCATTTAATTGCTCTTTAAATATGGAAGGTCCAAGTTGCAACTTGCCAAAATGAGCTACAAAGCAATATGTCCATTTTACTAATTTAATTCTATGCTAGGTATATAAATAATTACAATAATAAATCCAAAGATGTAATTCTCTGACACTTAGCTCAAAGTTGACTACACTCTAAGTAAAATCCATCTCTATGGTAATATTTCTAGCTGTTTAGTAAAAAGACCTGTTACAAGGAAAAGTTTAATATCAAAGCCCCCGAATACCTGTTTGCTCCAGTATATATTACCTTCTTCCAAATAAGGGGTACAGCATCATCTCCTTCCTAATAAGAAGTGGAGCATAATACCTCAAATGTTAGCCTACAGAGAAAGTTACAATGCTACAGGTGAAGCCTACTAGTCATGATTTATGGTGCTACATGCTACTCCTTTGTTCTTCCAGCAGATTCACTGCAGAGGTTAATCAAAGATGAAATGAGTTCAACTGACCCCTAAATGTTTCCACTATAAGAATTTCTACTAAGAACAATTATACAAAGTTATCTTACATGTACTTACTACCCTAAAATACAACAATATTGTTCATTTACAAATGTCATTAAATGAGTTACAGTAAATGAATACCATTAGGTCAGGTCATTCAATGAAGTTTAAAAATAGTTTGATATGTAACGAAGCTGTTAAACTTTAATGGTAATTGAAATTGTTTACTTACTTGAAACTCTCCGAGTAGTTTTGTTTGTTTGCTTTTGTTTGTTTTTTCCGTTTCATTTTTTTTCATTTTTTACTTATATTTATTTATTTATCTTGCCTTTTTCAACAGCATATTATTCTAAAATACAATGAAATACAGTATACTAAATCTACTTATTTTTTGCATTAAATCTAAAACAAAGCACTATTTATGAAGTAACAAACTTACCTGGTGATACCTGAAGACTGCGGGGGATTTTCAGGCAAATAAACATGATAAATGTATGGGCGATCACGTTTATTTGCATGTGAAACATAGTGCTAGTTGGTTGCAAAGTGTAGGAGAATCAGTAATAAAGAAATAAAATAAAGAAAGAAAGAAAGAAAATAAATCATCATACTAAAGTATCTGAAATAGGTACACGTTAGCTATAACGACTTTATTTAACCTATATATGGAATAAAGACAAATCAAATCCTTTCGATAGAGACCTTTTACTGTAAGAGACAAGCCTTTAAAAAAAGGAATGTATAAGTTATTGCAAATATTTTCTGCCATATTAACGTCATAAACAAATATACTCTAAAGTTATTTACTCGGGTTCACACAAGGCAATGTTTGTATCTTTCAACAGTCACAATACCGTAATAGTTCTAGAAACAGCATTCCATATTAGCACTTGCGACAAAATATGAATGACCAAAGGTTGCCATTACAATTTTTTTTTCTCTGTAGCGTATGAACTGACATTGTCTATTCTAAAAGTATATTCTGAAATTCCCTCACACACATACAGTCCTCTGTATATTGCCCGTCCTCTGCAACAAGCTCTTTCATGTTGTGGCCAATGAAATTAAATGATCAAAGCAGAGAATCAATGAACGGAATACATAACCGACAACCTTTTTGTAGCAACATAGTACTGTCCAAAAAAATCCATTTTCAATTTGAACCACTTATGAGTGGTAAGTTTTAAAATCAAAGAAAAAAACTCGAAGACGTTTGAAAGGCCGCAACCGCAGATATGAGAAGTGTAATTTCAAAATTTCTTGATTGCAGACTCTGGATATGTATCTACTAATTGATAATTTGTGAACGTAACATAATATAACATAACATAACATAAAACATAACATAACATGTTTATTTAGAAATGTACGTAAAATGAAAAATACACTGTCAAGTGACATTCATTCATTTTCAAATACTCTTCATTATACAGTATTAGCTGTTAAAGGTTGTTTGTTCGGTTCTAAGTATCAGCGATAGATATCATTAGGTGCCACATAATAGTTTGGCTAACTGACTAATGATAATTTAACATGATTATGTTTAAACCCCAAAATAATCACAAGCATTTTCCGTTGTTTTTCCTTTCGAGACACAGACACGATCAAATATTAGTAACATTTGAAGGCCTGTTTATCACAAGAACTGTTATAATTGTTTTCGCTAAAGTATTTACATTATTCGGATTTACCAAAAATTGTATGAATACGTAATTTTGTAGGATTGCATTTGAAAATTGATTTTAATAGTTAACAAAATAACAAAAACGAAATTCCTTGCTCACGAAGAATTGAAAAAGCCCGGCGCAGGCTTACTCCTCTTTTATTCTTAATTTTTTGTCAAGTTTTTACTAACTTTAAATAAAACAAAAAATACCAAAACAAATTTTTTTACAGGTGATTAATTTTAAAATAATAGAAAACTCATAAAAAGATATATGTTGTGCATTTTGAAGTTTGTAAAATGTTTGTAGTATTTTTTGTATAATAATAATAATTATTATATAATGACATGGATTTAAACATAATTAATGCATACTTTTATGCAAAGAATAAATAAATAAATAAATAAATAAATAAATAAATAAATAATAAATAAAAGTGAACGTTTTTGGCATTTCCAGTTGATGTAGCAATTCAGACATTTACTATACCCTCAAGCCACCAGTATTCCTGATGTAAAACACATATCCCTTTAAACTGTCAAAAATCTTAATGTAAAAGAATGTCTATCTATGAAAGTTAAAGTATTTTATAATCCAAGAAGCAATAGCTGATTATTTATCTTTCTGTGACAAAGTATCTGGGTTTTTTTTCCAACTGCGCCGAAAATGACTTCTGTGCAGAATGGTACACCTGTATTCGTGAGGTTTGGAAAAAGCAATATTACATTGTCCTGAAAGAAACAATACAAGGCAAAACAAAAATATTAATTCTGCACAAGTTTAATCATAGATAAACACTGTCTTCTGATGATATGAAAAGTAAAACATAAAAACAAACGAGGACATCTAAAGATGTCTTATATACAAATGTTTTTCTCCTGGTCTTTTTCTGAAACAGCTGCAAACTCTGTAGCTGTAATGTATCCCCTCTGCCCTAGAGTATGGGTACCTAACCGTTGTCATATTTTATATGTGCTTGACCAACCTGGCTTCCTCTATCTGTGAGAAGAGGGTTCCTTGGCCTGACCTCTGAAACAAACTATTTCAACAAGAGATGTATGAAACATGTTTGCCACCACCCCCATGACAACATGTTACATGTGAACTTGACCTTTGACCTACTGACATCAAAATCAGTAGAGATCAGCTACAGGTCATGATCAACCTCCCAATTAAATCCAAGGTCTGTTAGCCAAAGCGTTCCTTAGTTATTGATCGGGCAATTTTTTGTGGTCAAGGTCATAGTAACCTTGACCTCTGATATAATGACATAAAAATCAATAAGAGTTATCCACCGGTCAGAAACAACCTCTCCACCAAATCTTAGGACTGTATGTAAGAGCGTTGTCTAGTTATTTATCGGGCAAGGTCTTGTCTACGTACGTACGGACGGACAGACACGTGCAAAACAATATACCCCCTTTTCTTCGAAGGGGGCATAATTACTGTGTACGTTTCGTTAAAATAAACTTTTTAGTTAGATGAACTTGTATAGATTTTACCTGATTGTTTCTGGTTCAACATGGCCTAACATTCTATTTCTGAGGTTTTGCATAGGGCCTCCATACACCGTCGCCTTTCGTACTGACTGGTCTCTAACACGCAATTATGAAAGGTGAGTACTATCCTTAGGATGTGTACTGCTGTAAACCTACAGCAGATGATAATACAAATAATGTTTAAAATCAATGTTAAATGGTGTAAATTGTTTACAGGAGAGGAAAATAAGAACTACATTGTTTTTTGCTTTTTTTGTGGGGGGTGGGTTGGTTGTTTTGTTTTTCAAAATTTATTTTGAATGCACAAAAAAACAACACTGATTTTACAGTTGTTATTTATTAAAATCCCTTCTTTTCGGGCCTCTAAATGATATAAAAGTTGCACTAATACCCCTCCTCCATCCCTATGCTAAATACACAATTATACAGCAAGTCCGATTTGGCCTTGACATTACTATCTGCAGTGAAAACAAACAGACGACAGAAGTCATCAGGGGAAATGCGCATTTAAATTGAAAAAAAAAGAATGAATAACATAAGAACTGCACTTCCAAATATATTGTGTTTTACACGAATTGGGAGAAAACAAGTTTTGTTTACGCCTCCAAGTGCTACGTGCACGGAACATTTTTGCTTAAAGAAATGTAGGTTGACGTTTAATTTCTCGCTACCGGGATTCGACGTCAAAACAACATCGCGCGAGTTGTTGAAAAGTAGTTATTTCCGGTTTATCGAAAACAAATGTATCACGACTTGAAGTGACTCGATGATACAGTGTCTTGTCATTTTTCATATTTTTAACGACAACAATGTTTTACGACACGACATTGTCTTACAGCTCTTCAGGGTCTGGGTCTCTACACTTAATTTCGACTAAAATGACGTATGCATGTAAACGTTTATTTATAATTTCGGAAATTGCAGCAATTACTTAAAAGTATGTTATATATTTATCATACGTTGCTGTCACGTGGTCTTTTTTTTCACAAACGGAAGAGTCGAGTGACCTTCCTGCAGTAATATGTTACCACAGTTTTTCTGTGATTAATCGAACTATTTATGTAGACATTTAATAACTAACGTTCCAGATCGTTTCGATATATGTAAGATAATTTTACTCCGTGCTGTTATTGAAATCTTCAGAATTAAATATTTTTTTGGTATGTTTGTAAAACTTTGGCATGATTCTGTGTGTACCTCTAACAGTAACCGTTTTAAATCAAATCGAGTTATACTAGCTTTCTGACAATGACTGTTGTTTACAGGAAAAAAAATATTACATTATATGTTATTCAAAGGTCTTTATGTTTTGTGTTACTAAAAATTATCAGCTCATGGCTATTCTCCAAAAATGATAAAAGTATATGTAATTCTTCAAAACACACCCTAAAACAGAATAAATTCTTAATAACGTAAAAATCTAATCATCACGATGTATACATAACAAAATGTAATTTTGAATTTTCGTTTTTTTTTTCGTTTTTTTTTTTGCTGGACATTGTGTTTGGCAGATAATACATTAGGTATATCTATTTAAGGTAGAAACAAAATACTTTGGATAAGCGTGGATGAACACATACAAAGATAAGATGAACTCATTTAATAGTTCAGTTGCAGAAGAGGATAATATCATTTACAATAGAAACATCTTTTCCTTTCCCCTTTGTTTTTTTCCTCTGTTGATCAGTTTTGCAATACACTTTGTACAACAACAACAATCACTTTTATTAATGTCAGATTACATATGTAATAACATGACTCATTGTTTTTAAGCAACAAACTGTGGGAATGTCCATGGGGACAGTACAGAGTACCAAAAAAGAGTAATTACAAATTAGTATGCTAACGATGTAAGATATACAGAATATGGATCGGATATAAGATTAATGTAACAAAACGTTAGATGCTGTAGATACGCTGCCCATATCGTACTAATTTGTACGTATTATGAACTGCTCAAGATACCTCATAACAAAAGAAAAATAATTAGATCCAACAAATGATCTAAATGAAGGGGGAAAATGCATACACAAGGAAGTACTAAAACGGCAGTAGAACAGTTTGTCGTTTTTTATGATTAAGCAATTAACATTTAAGACTTACGAAGTATCGAAAAAGAAATGTCTCAACTTTGTCCCTTGTTTGGAACCGCGATCAGAATTCAAAAGATACCTCCATGTTTTCTGTTAGTAACTTTTCAGTATATTTTTTTTTGAAAATGAGACGTCGTACATGATTTAATGATTTAATAAAAAAAAGAGAAGAATTTAATGAAAAGGAGAACTCTGTATAAAAGTGTCTCCAATTAGTCAAATGAGCCAATGCCATCTGATGAGGGGGATAGAGAGACTAAAACGTATCGCAGGCATAGGCGTTCACGTTTGTATACACGTGAAAACTGCTTAACAGTTTCTCTTAAAGCGTAGGAGAACCTGCCACTCAGGAGAAAATTATAAAAAAAACTACAAAAGCAATCTCAATGTAAGTCAGTTATGTTAATAAAGCTGTTACTACAACTTTATTTTGGGAAGCAGACGATATAATTACGGCATAAAATAAGTCAACTATTACTAGGAGACAACAATTTGTAAAATAAATGGATTCAGTTCAGTTCAACCACAAATGAGAAATGATATCTGTCTTTCATGCAAGTATGTGCATCTGCTGTTACTTAAAACGGGCTTGTAGATGTGTTTTATTTTAGCAATGACATCTGAAATAAACTTGGTATCTTTCTCAACCGATATTTTGACATCTTTATATGTCATTGTGTTGATCAGGTTAAAATGAAGAAAACACATGCCCCTATTTCTTAGAATCCTCTATCTAAAAAGTGACTAGATAATTGCAAAAGGCTTAACAGACAGTTTTATCCCTTTTTAACATTTCGAAAATTAAAAATGTGTAACTGAAAATGTCTCGGCAACGAACAACTGTTAAAAGTAAGCATACGAGGATTGATAGAACGCATTCATAATTGATAGAACAACATTTGTTTTTGTTGTTGTTCTGGTATTGCCAATAAATGCACTTCCGTTAAAAGATGCCAGTTTCGACAGGAAGAGACATTATAACGTTTATAATTTTTTATTGCAATAACATCTTTTGAAATCTTAACGATCATGAACTGGCGACGGAAGACGCTGACGATTGTAAAACTAAATACGCCACACATTTGATCTTTTGACATTGACTAATGAATTTAAAAGAAGTATTTGTGTAGATGGTTAACACACACACACACACACACACACACACACACACACACATGGCACATAATAAAATAATAAAACTGCAGTCTCGACGTCAAACTTAAAATGTCATGACAGTACATTTCGATAGATATAAGATATATTACAAGTCCATTCATGTAATATTAAAAAAAATTGGCAGTAAAAGTTTTGAAAACAATATCCAATCATTTAGACGTCGCTCTAAAACTTCAATGTATGACTTAAATGTTTAGAAAACAAATAAGTTAGCAAAAGGAATGGAAGTTCATTTAAAATATCAGAGCAAGTTTGTCTCAAAATATTGAAGGTTTAGACTGCAGTTCAATGGAAACAAACTTTAGAACAGTAGTGTTAATAAAATATATAGTGTTCCTGACAGTATATCTCAATAGCACAGTGATGGTATGATTATGATACACTAATGGAAACATTTGAACAGCTTACTACCTCCGTTTCCTAGAAAACCTAAATGTGCATGTTACTTCATCATTTCCCGCATGTTAGAGCACAAATAGAGCATAAGACGACATTGCGTTGTTAACTCTGCAGGACTCCTGTATTGTCTGACTAGTACATTTTGTTATAACAACACAGACAAGTTAGGAATAAAATGCCATGCGTTTGTGACATTACTATAAAACTACTCAGAAATAAAGTAATTTGAACGCTGTGAATACATTTTATATTGAAGATGCGTTGCTGTCGTGTGATTGTTTATTTACAGTCGAGCTTAAAACAGTACTGCATCTGTCATTACATTTTTATTGTTAACCAGACTTCTTTTGTCATGAATGAGCTTTACTATGACAACTGCAGGCTGCTGTGTTCATATCACTCGTGTTAATACAGAACTGCTTTTAGCAATTTAGATCAATTAATTTGAAATTTGTGAATGAAAATATACAAGATAATTGTGTAACAAGTTTCTAAACCTTCTGAATTGAGTTAGCTTTATAAATAGTACTTTAGCAGCCACGTCATGAATGAAATGTTATATGATTTAGTAGAAAAATATAATCATACACAATATGATACAAAATAACCCACACTGTTATTAGTGTTTATAAAACAGATAATGCTACTAATAATATTGCTCTTTTTATTACTAGATATCATTTCAATTCGCAAAGGTACAACCAAATTCCCTACTTTCATTTTAATATTGGTATCTGATATTAATATCAAACTTTAAAAACAAAATCATGTAAGACAAAAACTGTGCAATATAAGAAAGCAGAACAGTATGAAAAGATTAGATTTGAGATCATATTAAGACAGGCAAAATGCAAAATGCTCACAAAATACATAAATGAATAGTTTAAACGCCAAATTGAAGACAGTTGCAAACTTCACTCAAAACTTTTGAAAACAAATTCGTTTTGATAAATCTAAGACTTGTTTGCTTGTAATTTAATAAACTGAAAAAATCACGAGGAATGTAAATTGTTAATACAAAAAAAAACACGTAAACTAAATTATGCTTTCGCTCTAACATTGCTTAATATATAATAAATCACATGAAGTGAGATTATTAAATGAAGGACTGGTATTGTGACCAAAAAAAGAAGAAAAGAAATTAAATGGAAATTAGAAAATATATTAAACTTTCTTTTATTTTTAAGCAGCACGTGGCACCGTATTTTGATTTGAATTCGCGGTACTTATTTTATTTAAAATACATAAGTAAAACTGTGAAAAAAATCTAAATACAGAAAAAATTAGCTCGTTTATTATTTTCGTAATTGTACATATTTCTGCCTAAATATGAAACAAAACACTATTTGTTATGAACTGCAGGGGATGTTCAGACAAATATACAGCATAAATGCATTTGCATTCACTTGGAAACCAGTACAAGGTTTTCTGAAGGATTAGGAGAATCACCAATAAAAGAAACAAAACAGGAAAGCAAAAACAATGCATTGAATTATTATCAAATTATTAAAAGGAATATGCATCCAGAATTCAGATACTCATTACAGCTTCATGTTTTGAAAACGCATGACAAAAAATGATAAAGGATCTGAACTAGGTACTTTTTACCTAAAACAGCATTACATGGACTATATCTAGAAAAATGAGGCAACGTATGGCTCAAAATGATCTTTACAAACCATTATCTTTCAGTAGAAACTTGTAATAGTGAGAGACAATCAACGTTTTCTTTAATGGAGGTATGAAATTAAGCATTCGACAGCTGAATTTTTTTTAAAGTTTTATCTTTATAACATGAAGTGTAAGTAATATCAAATATTTTTTACCAAGCGTGCGTCTGTGATTTTTTAAAACATAATTTAGTATTGTTATCGTGCGTCTGTGATTTTTTTAAACATAATTAAGTATATTGTTATAAGGTGATTTTCATATTCAATTTGAACTCATTATAATATGTTTATTTTCCAAAATCAGAAAATATTTAAAGACAGTTGAATTGTCGCAGCCAAAAATATCATGTCCTTCTGCATATCCAAAACTCCGGCGTTTCTATTAAAGGTATAAATGAAATATTTTTCATATTAGATATATTCCTTTAATAGTCCATAGGCAGAAAACATTTTATCATTTACAATGGAGACGTCTTTCCCTTTCCCATTTTTTTTAGAATAATGCAATGTATTGTACGTAGTATGTACTGATCAAGAATACTAGTTAAAACACTTTGAAGATCAGTTTAAAGGAAGAACAACTGCTTACACAGTAATGCATTAAAGCGCCAGTAGATCATCGTATCATTTAAAGTGTCTTACACCTGTGAATATCGAAAAAAATGTTCACGGGGTGCCCCTGGCTTGGAGCCGCGGTCAGGGTGCCAAAGATGATGACAATTCGGTTTCTATACGTAACTATCAAACTATCCAGTACATTTTTTTGAAATGATACATTTAACATGATTAAGTATGATTTAAGTTGTTAAAAGTTCAAATGTTATTATAGCCAAAATCTTTATTAATATGTCAATAATCAGTCGTTAAGACGACACATTACTGTTAAAGAAAGGTCAGCCAACTACTTGATGAGGGGGTGGAAAGACAAAACTTAATATAGGCATGGGCGTTCACGTTTGTACACACGTGAAAAATACTCATCAGTTTCTCTTAAAGCGTAGGAGAATCTGCCATTCAGGGAGAAATAATAAAACTATACAGGAATTCTACAGGCAAGGAAGTAATGTTAGATTCGTTGCTACTACGACTTTATTTTTGGACGACATAATTACAGTATAAAACAAGTTGACTATTGCTGAGAGACAACTATTAAATTTTCTACAATTAATGGCTTCAGTCTCCGTTTAACCACAGATGAGACACCATATTAACTCTTTTGGTTCATTATAAATACACGCGCTTCTAATTGAGCCTAATTATTGCAATGTCATCTGACAGAAACTGTATCTTGACTGATATTTTGCCATGAGATAGACTGATATTCATCTGACAGAAACTGTATCTTGACTGATAGTTTGCCATGAGATAGACTACCTGTAGCATTGTTTTCAAAGATAACAGCCAGCTCAAAGCTAGTGCCTTAATTGAAGTCAAGACTTCTTTTAACTTTGAGAAAAGGTGACGAAATAACTTTTAATCAGACCGATGCTTTTTGTAATAACCAAACGAAAGAATGTGTTTGCAAGACCCAACCAAGGTTTATTCTGGTGGAGAGAATTTAAAGATAAGGTAAACTGGCAGTATAAACAGTATTTAACCGCCTGTATATTACTGATGTTTAATAGTTATTTGTTTGGCTTTTCAAGACATTTGCAACAGCATTTGTCAAAGTTTGGGTTGCCTTTATTGAAAATAATGATAGCAAGTCAATGTATTGACCGGTACTAATCTTAATTCAGTCAAGTAAACACATCTGCCTATTTCGTAGAATCCTTTATCATGACAAAAAAAAGAATAATTTTGCAACTAGTTTTTTTTAATTTCCCAAAAGTAAATCATACTAAACAGACGTCGGTCTGAAACTTAAATTTATGGCTAGAACAAATAAATAAGCAATCAAAAGGAATGGAATTCCTTTGAAAATTTTAAAGTAATTTTGTCTCAAAACATCGAAGAATAAATCTGCAATTTCAAGGGGAAAATAAAAGATGAAAAATATATCCAAAGAAATCAATATTTCATTTCAATGTACAAATAATAACGAGGCTTGAAAATCTTGGTATCTTAGTGGTGTTGATAATAAATTCTAATTCACACATCTGCCTCGTACTGCTCAAGAGTGTTGTATTAGAACAGTAGTCTTGTCATTGTAACAAATATCAACGGAACTAGTATGAGGTAACTAATATAAAAGTAACTAGTAAAACTATTCTCGAACTAGGCAATGAACATAGTGTTTATCATGAAATTTGGTTGACTTGGCAGATGTCATGATATGGTAAATGAAGTTTCCTATATCAACAAAAGATTACGGTCTAAATCTAGATTTAGTTAAATTGATCTATGGATAAATAACTGGTATTTGATAATGATGTGTCAACCAGGCTAGCTTTTAATGGTCTAACTCACTAGTTGGTGGGCAACAACGTAAATATTGCGGTGAAATTTTAAATGTATCTTTAAACAATATTTATTTACCAAAATCATTTATACCTTTTGGTGTAAGGTGATATTTGCATTTATTTGTTCATATATGGAGTGTATTGATAAGGATTTTCTATTGAGAGTGCATTGTAAGGGCTATGATTGTCTTACCAAATACTTATTGTAATCAGCCGGATGAAGGCCTATTCATAGAACTTGTGACGATTGGCTGTTACTCGCCTGCTGAAACAGATGTAGCGTATTTCTTCGTCAACTGCCTGGAAAAAAAGATTCTCTAGGAAGGGGCTGATTGATAACAGTAATTTAGTAATTACTTTCACTTATCTACGACATGGTTTGCTGTAATACTGGCTCCATTTGTGATTTTCCTCTCTAAACATATTAATATTAATAGGTTACAAACACCCAAATTTCACTCATGTTTTTCTTCTAGAACATGAATGTTATAGATTGTCCTGTATGATAAGGAATGTGAATCACTGGGCCAAAAAAAGAAATAAGGAAATATCGTAAACAAAACCTCTTTCAACACTTCTCTGGGGACCAGATGGAGCTAAAAGTGCATCACAAGTATTGCTCTCATCGACTCTTAAACCACTTAACTATTCTGACAATCGCATATTATTTATATTGAACTAACTTTTTGAGAGTATTCCATTCCATACTCGCCCATCGACAATAAAACAGGGAACTAACAGGAAAGACAGGAAAAAGCAAGTGTATATTACTTATTCTATTTTAAAAATGACTGTACCAATTTCTGTACGAGCTTTCATAAACTTTAGCCGTCAAATCAAATATGCAGTGAGAAGATATGGAAATTAGCCGAGTCGTGACGCATGCAGTTACTTGATCACAGCTGGGTAGCAATGTAACCTCATATAAAATATGCTTTTAAAAAACAGAAAATAGCGCAAAGATGTTTGAATAACCGCAGCCGAAAATATCAGAGATGAAAATTCAAAATTGCTTGACTGCAGCCATTGAATATATTAACTGTTTAAAATTTATGAAAAGTAAGCAAAATGAATTATACGCAGGCAGATGACATTCACTTACTGTCAAATACTATTCAACATGCACTGCTAGTTTTCAACATTTCCTTGATATATTTTTGCACAAAAAAACAGCATTGGAATTCAGTACCAAGGCACCACATAATAGTTTTGCTTATAGCCCAATTTCAGACGACAAATCACTGCACAGTATTATGTTGAAACCCATACTTAATCCGAAAATAAAAACAAGACAAATTGTTTGACTTCTCGAGACATAAACATGATCAAATGTTAGTAGCATTTTAAAGCCTAGGTCGCCACAGGAAGTGTCACAGTTGCTATTTCTGGAGTATTTATTTCTTTCGTATTTACCCAAGTTGAATGTTAGAGAATAAATAGGTTGTTCCCGAGATGTGTCGAATTATTAAACGTCTGAACTTTTCAGACTTAAAAGCAAATATATTTGTACTTTTGTAGAATGGCACGTGAAAGGTTTACTAAATATTGGAATTTAAAATTAATTCCAGTAAGATTTTCCTTGCACGCATGAAAATTTCTTGGAGCCCGGCAACAGCATTTCTTTGTTTATTCTTACTATTGTGTCAGGTTTTGCATACCAATAAAATGTCGTGTGCTTGTAAATTAAATAATCATGCAAATATTTCTTCTTACAACTGTTTTCTGTTTATTTTTTTCTCCCAGAATTTTTTTCTGTTAACTTTTCAACCAGAATGTTGTTGTCAGATAAAATTATTGTTAATATAGAGCTGCACAAAAAGATGTATCTATGTTGTCACGTGGTATTATTTAAATTATTATTTGAAATGTTTACTTGTAAATGTTTAATGTTCTTCTAAGTAAATGCATGTTTTTCACTGAAGTGTATGAAGTCTAAATGTATGTTTACATTTAATGCTAATAAAGATATGTTATGTTATGTAAACGTTCCAATTTAAAACTCAGAAAGTGCAGAATCTTATGCACTTAAAGTATATTATATATTTATGAAACGGTGATGCCAAGTGTCTGTGTATTTACAGGCGATATTGACGAGAATAGTTCCTGTCACCACTATGTATTTGTGGTTAACCAAATTGATATTTATAAAATTCTTGTAACATCATGTAAATATTCTATAACAAACATACGTTTTTGATGCATGTGATCTTCTTTGGCCGCTTGTGGACGTTAAAGGAAAGGTTTAAGTCCACCAAATATTTAGCTCCAGTAAATATTTAACGAAGAAATATTTAGGAAACGTTTTAAACAGTTACGTAGAGAGTATGTTAGTATAAAAAAATATTTACAATAAGACAAAGAAAACTCAAAAGAAAAAGTATAATTTTCAAGAAAAACAACTCTAAGCAAATTGAGTAAAGCGGAGCCAAAGAAGTTTTGGAAAAAAAATAGAAAACAATATACAAAAAGTAAACAAAAAGCTGAGTCCTTAACTACAGGAGATTTATTCGTACATTTTAAAACTCTGTATAGTACTGATACTATAAATGAAAATGCCATTTATGATCAAAATATCATGGATGATCATCTAGACAAAGTACTTACTATGCAAGAACTGGAAAAGGCCATATTTTCACCCCAAAAAAATTAACAAAAGCAGCGGTTTAGATTATATTACTGCTGAAATATATAAATGTTCATTTAATGAAACATCTCGATTAATTCTTAAACTATTTAACAGAATGTTCCTTACAGGAGAATATCATGTTGCATGGGGCTCTGGAATAACTGTTCCCATACCTAAGGGAGATGATGTAGAAAATGCCAAGAATTACAGAGGTATAACATTAATTAATATTATAGCTAAGATATATTCCCAAATCTTACTTAATCGATTAACAGCGTGGTCTATAAAACATCAAAAAATTATTGATAACCAGTATGGTTTCCAAAAGGGAAAATCAACTATCGATTGTATTTTCATACTATACTACTCAAAATTTGATAGGGATCACTTATAAGAATGTGTGTATTTACTACCTAAGGTTGAAAGGTTACATTGTTTGTTGTGATTCTGAAAATATGTTCATATGACAACAGTTTGGTACCAAAAAATGAGTAAGTCTGTAAACCGTTGAAGCGTGACAGAGGCTGAACCGTGGGAGGGGCACGAATTTGAGATAACACAAACAGGAGATAAAATGGAACTTTTTTGGAAAAATCAAGTCTATGGCCTGAATTTTGCTTTGATATCGCGTGTGGTGTCCGTTTGCTTGGATTACTGCTCGGCACCGCCTTCTCATGCTGCTAATGAGTCTCCGGATGCTTTGTTGTGAGAGTCGAGCCCACTCGTCCAGAAGGGCCTGCTGTAGCCCAGGGACCGTTGTTGGCTTGACTGGGCGAGCAGATATTGCAGTCTGCAGCATATCCCAGGCGTGCTCTATTGGATTGAGGTTTGGAGACCTTGCTGGCTAGTCTATTCTCTCTATGGCTGCTGCCTCCAGGTACTCGTCGGTGACCCCTGCCCTGTGAGGCCGGTTGTTGTCGTCCATTAAAATGAACTCAGGGCCTACAGCACCAGCGTACGGACGAACGTACACATCTAAGATCTCATTGACGTATCGTACAGCCGTCAATGTGCCGTTTTGAACAATGTGCAGGTCCGTTCTTCCCTGCATGCTAATGCCCGCCCACACCATGACCGAGCCCCCGCCATGACGGTCATGGGTAGCAACACATACGGGTGCCAAACGCTAATTGGCGGATCTCCATACCCGTACTTGCCTATCAGTGAAGTCCACACAAAATCTAGACTCGTCAGTCAACAGCACTGGGGTCCAGTCATGCAGCGTCCACCTGGCGTGATCGCAGGCATCTTGAAGACGTGTATGGATGTGGTTTCGCGTCAATGGGATTCGGATTGCTGGCCTTCTAGCCCTCATGCCAGCTGTATGAAGACGGTTCCTGATGGTTTGAGTGGAAAGTCTTACACCAGTGGCATTCTGGAAGTCATTTTGGAGGGCAGTAGCGGTAACAAAGCGCTGACGTCGCGCTTGAACGACAATAAACCGGTCCTCACGCTGAGTTGTGGACCTCTTACGCCCTCCGCCATGCCTATGCGTGACATGCCCGTAAGTTTGAAACCGTCGCCACATCCTGGCAACGGTACTCTGGGACACCCCAAGAACACCTGCCACGTGCCGTTAGGAATGCCCGCCTCAAGCATCCCTACCCTCTATTCATCTCCTCATCGTCAATACGCCGTCTTTGCCGTAGATTTGCCTTGACCAATGCTAGGTTCGATATAAACGTTACCATGCACAAGCGAAGTCTGAATAAAACGGATGTGTACATGAAGGTACATGCCCGCGGTGCACCACTTTTCCAGGGGTATCGCTTTTCCCGTGCATCTCGAGCCATGTACAGGTAAACAATCAAAATCTGCTTGACAGGTCGGCTTTGCCATATGAATAAACTACATGTGTGAGAAAAAAACAGTTATCTTGAGGTTATCATTAAAAAGATATTTAAGAAATAAAAAGTGATCCCTATCAAATTTTGAGTAGTATTTATTAAATGAGTTGTTTCATGGTGTTCAATTTTACACTGAACTTCTCTGGTAATCAAAAATAGGTCCGGAGAGACAGACAGACCTGTCTCTTCTGCTTTGCATAAGTTGTATTTTGTAAGTCGACTATATTTTGTATGTATACAATGTTATGTTATATGTTTATGTAATGTTATATTCTGCACAGCTATTAAAACAAACCTATTAACGAATATTAAATGAACGAAACATTGTTAAGCTGAATGCCAATAAATTTTGAACCTTGTTAAAGTTTAGACAATTAGCAAAATTGTGGGGTGAGTGGTTTTACGAATTGACTGAATTACTTTTGATCTATTAGACTTGTGAAAGCTTTACGTAATAGTTGCTTCCAATAGTGATCTTTACTTGAGAAATAACTTCAATGCAGTTAAATACTAAACTTAATTTTATGTATATGACGAGAATAAAAAACACTTGACTTTTAAATATGATAAACATATATGTTAACAAGTGCGAAAACGTTCAAGTCCCTTCTGTTTATAAACAAATGAATAAAAAATCGATTAAAAGTATCAATGAATATGTACTGACCTTTGTCTACGTCCTGTATCTGTTCGGGTCGTTTTTTGACCAGGCTACCATGCAAGCTTCCCGGACATTCGGTCTCGGAGCTGCCGTAAGCTGCCGGTCTCGTATAATAGGCGAGCATCGGCTGTCAGATGGATGGATGTTAAAGAGATGCCCTTAAAATCAACAGTGTTCTTTTTTCCAAACTTTAAAAGTTTTCCTTTTCCTCTGCAAAAGGGTACCTACAGAAAAATGCTATAGCAGTAAAAATAGCTGCTTCAGCAGTTAAAGAGACCGCTGTAGTATTAACAAATCCTGTTGATCCTGCGGCAGAGGAAACATACTTTTATACCATTTCATACACCAAAGTGCATCGATTTAGAAGTGCATGATGAAGTGACGTAGTCTGATCCAGGTCGAAATCCATAACGCATGAATACATAACGCATGAATACACAACAAACACTATAGTTTTGATGTATACAGAGAAGAATACAAGAATTCAAAAATCAGTTACATCTAAGTAGATTTCCAAGTCAGTATTTTTAGCATCTATTTCTTTAATACAGTTTCAATACATATATATGTAGATGTAAACTTAAAAACGTTGTTATTGTTTTTATCCATACGAAATATTTTCATAAAACCAAGCAGAGAACTTATAAGGTCTCTGAACCAAGTAATCTCTTCATATGGTTTGAAAAGTCATGAAATTCGTGCTCTCTGGATTTGGATTTTTACCATCAAAGGGCGTATACAGTAGATCTATATATGTCTAATTGAATAAATTATTGACACAAATAACTAAAAGCTGAATGCCATGACTGTGACACTTCGAAGCGTAAATGGAATTATGTTTTGATGATACTACTTATGTGTCTACCCACAAACATCATTTGCATATAAAAACCAACCAATCATAAAATTAAACCGTTATATTGTCAGTTACTGAGTTTGTGTTGAACATGCTATAGCTGAGTTAAAACATTTAAGTCAATACGGACTGTGTGGAGGAACAACGGCAAGCTCTACCTTGTGCATGATTAGTTTGCAGTAAAAAAACTATCGGACTAACAGTTTAAATACCTGTTTCTACACCCCTGCATGTATTTGTATATTAATATAATTATAAATCATTTTGAGAAAGTCATTGGCTTAATTTTCTTAATCTCGACCACGTTTTAGTCTCCGTTTCAAGCAGTAAATGTCTATTGGAAGTTGGCAGTAGCAGTAGACAAAACGTGAAGTAGGCAGTAGCAGTAACAGCAGTAGCAGTAAGCTAAACGTGAAGTAGGCAGTAGCAGTAACAGCAGTAGCAGTAAACAAAACGTGAAGTTTGCAGTAGCAGTACGAGCAGTAGCAGTAGGAAATTCTTAAAAGTCAGGAAAGGTTCAGTGAAAATAAATTATGTTTATACATATACAGACCCTCCCGAGTCTATTGCCTAGGTCTGCGACTGTTTCTAACACTCTTGCAGACTTTCATGAATTTTGGTGCCAATCGGGAAAATGTCATTTTTGATGTTCAGAAACCCTCTGAGCGGGTCTCATGTGTTAACGTTAATAGTGAATCGAACTGAATAGCGAGTCTCATGTTTTAACGTTAATAGTTAATCGGACTGAATAGCGGGTCTCATGTGTTAACGTTAATAGTGAATCGAACTGAATAGCGGGTCTCATGTGTTAACGTTAATAGTGAATCGAACTGAATAGCGGGTCTCATGTGTTAACGTTAATAGTGAATCGGACTTAATAGCGGGTCTTATGTGTTAACGTTAATAGTGAATCGGACTTAATAGCGGGTCTCATGTGTTCACGTTAATAGTGAATCGAACTGAATAGCGGGTTTAATGTGTTCTATATTTAAGACGTTTGCACTTTCATATTGCTGACCATCATGCGAAATTGAATGTTATCTTAATTTTTGAAATAAACTATCGCTTAAATCTAGATAGTCATTACAGTGTTGGAGGTTTTCTTTTAAGATCGTTACAGGATTGTCAGATTTCCCCTTAGAAATGTTGAGATATTGTCAAAACCATTTATAACAACAGTAACTGTTACTTAACAACGCATTTTTTCTCCAAAATACCATTTATACCTGTACCCTTTTATGCTGAATTAACAGAAGACAGTCATGTCACGAAAGGTAAATCAATATTTCTGATGCATTTAAACGAAAGACTCAAACAGTTCTTGACAAATAGGAATACATTAAATGGTTTATGCTGAAAAGCTGCTTCATTTTTAAAGTTCTTATAAAACCACAAACTATCAACCAGGAAATTTGAATCAATGAAGGTTATAACGTCCTGACTTAACTGTTCCTGACAGTTCATCTAACACATCGTATAAAGACGTTTGAAGAAATTGTTCTTGATATAATAAAGGTTTGCGGAAACTCTGAAATACATCTGTTATAATTAAATTAATTAAAATGCAAAACCAAGAATCAAGAAAATAACAACTTAAAACATTCGTGATGGTTGGGAGGACCTGGGGTGCGGGGGCGGGGGAGGGGCAAATAAGCAAACCATGCAAGGGCGTTCACGTTTGAATACACGTGAAAACTGGTACGAATCTGTCTCAAAGCGTAGGAGTATCTGTCATTCAGTAAAAATGTATAAGACTAGTAGCAATAAATATCTCGTCTCTCAAGGTAAATATATAGTATAGTATAGATTCTCCTACAATTTTATTATTGGAAACAGGTGAGTGAAAGAGCATACATATGCGAAGAATAAGTTAACTTCTGCTATAAAGTCTATAAAACATATATACAATAACAAGAGCAGAAAGAATCAATAAAAGATCTTTACTTAAAACCATACCGACATTTTGTTATATAATGTTTCACTATAATAATAGAAGATTAATTAAATGAATAAATTAAAGCTGATTAACTTGTTTGGATTTGTCGTTTTTCATAGTATTTTTAATTGTAGATTTTTTTTTTGTCTTCAAGTTCTTTAAGCCTTTATTTTAAATATGTCCTACAGTCGTTTTCTTAGTCACTTTTATGGACAATGTGTATCAACACATTTGATTTTCATATATATATTTGGAAACAGGTTCTTATAGCTTTAACAAATCCTGCCCGTTGATTGTAAGTCGAAGGTCCTTGAAGGTCCCTAATTGGTTTCAAACCAGCTACCTTCAGATAGGGAGTCCATCCTGTTCCGACGAATGTTTTCCACAAAAGAATTCAACATGAAGGTTTTCTTTTAGCAAATCTCTGGGAGATTTGATCTTAAACAGTTGTCCTGCTTAAAAGTGTAACAAAATATAAGTTGGAATATGATATGCAAATTAAACATTGCATTAATTTACTGAATAATGCACATCGCAAGCACTAATTCACATATCTTGTAAAAGAACTTTACTCCCGTAATGTAAATATTTCATTTCATGTATGACACAATATTAGTATCTAAAATCATTTTTATAAACAAATGTAGTCTGCTTTTATGTATATTTTAAATTTATGGTGCTTACGAGAAACAAATGCGTCTGAAGAAAATTCAGACGCCCACAATATCAGAAAATAAATGTCATTGATGTGATTTAAATAAAATCATTGGTAATTTATCTTGCCATCCTAAGATCAGATGTGACGCTGTTAGTATTTTTAATTACAGAAGAAATAAAATAATGATAAAACTGTGTATCTGGGGTATTACAATCTATGTGGCCTCGTGCATACTTTCTAATATAGTTGTATGAAATTAAAAGGTAAATATCACAGATATTTGATTACACCAAACTAGGCTTCTTTAACAAAGTACGTGACTACAGACATTGAATATAATATTCTCTCGCTTTAATGGCGGTCAACAGCATTTAAACCGAAGAAACACATGACAGCTTTATTGGAAAGAAAAAAATGTTACGTGTTTTCACGTTTTATTTCGTTTACTTTTTTATTTACCTTTTCTCCGAAGAGGAATCTTTGTGTTCGTAATATTATATCACTCTGTATTATTATGTAGAAATTGTCATACATCACTCCATATTATTTTGTTGGTCATATCGTATATCTCTCCGCATTATTATGTTGGCAGGTTCATATATCTCTCTGTGTTATTATATCAGCCATTTTATACATCTCTCTATATCATTATGTTGGAATTGTCATATATCTCTTTGTATTATTATGTTGGCCGGCTCATATATACCTTTGTATTAATATATCAGCCATTTCATATATCTATCTGTATTATTTTGTTGGTCATGACATATATCTTTCTGTATTATTATGTTGGCCGGTTCATAAAAGGTAAAGGTGAAGGTTTTTTATTTAACGTGGGTAGTCAACGAAAGTCCCCACCTGGTGTGGATGGAACAACTTATTTCCAGAAGAGCCCACGGTGCGTGTATTTGACCTCCCCGATCCCCAGTCTAGGCCGATACTGCTGGAAACAGTACCTGGTAAGGTTACCACCCAGTCCTAGGTAATCAGTCGGTGACTCAGTCGCTACCCGGAATCGAACCCGGGTCACTAGCTATTTTACGGCTACATTTCTGCTGGATTTTGCAAAATTTGATTTTATAACGTTTATCCGCATTTTTGTTTATATACTGAGCTGAAAATAGACAAGTTTTGGGTATTTAATTGATTTTAATTTGTTTCATGAATAGTAAAATCAACAACAACAATTTCACGGAAATATTAGCTACAGAATTATCGGAAATGATTTTCCTAATTGTCATCTTTGAAGTAACTTCAATTCCCACGCACAAAATTTTTCATTTTCACACATTTGTCATAGACTTCCAGCAGAGACCAGAATCTGTATCTGTAACTTTATACATTTGAATGCACTGGGTACGGCGGGACTCCAGATATTCTCCTGCCTCTTTATACTGCCTAATTTACATTTAAGTGTGTGGAATGACCAAGTAACTTCTGGTTTCCGACCGAGACAGGCATGTCTGCCCTGTCTATTTCCAGACAAATTACCTTTTCGTGTCATTATCACATGACATCACGTTTTTTTGTGTATAAATTTGGAAAAAGAGAAAAACAATTTTCAACTGAATACCTAATATAGCAAATGTATTCCATTACATAAAGATTTCTAGAAGAAAATGGCCGTTTGCAGTAACTTATGTTATTGATTTTGAATTGAATCATTGGCATTATTGTGCAGTTTAAAGAATCCATTCAATGCTATTTGCTTTTTTGATGTCTGTATTTAAGGAATAGATGCGTACCTATTGCCAAACTGTAATTTATTATAATGAACAGTGATATTAAATTTCGATATTCATTTTTGTTCTTTAAATTATAGTCATCTGCTACACAAAGGCCCAACCGGCGACAAAATCCTTTTAACGGGACATCTGCTGTTTCCGGCGAGTGGTCATAGCGAAACTGTTGCCAGTCCAATGGCTGTAGAAACAGCATAGTTAACAAAGTAACATTTAAAGTTTCCAGTGGTAGGTTTGAGTCTTAAGTGATTGTTGAAGTCTCCAGTGATAATCTACACTGATTGTTGAAGTCTCAAGTGAGAACCTCCAGAGATTGCTAAAGTCTCAAGTGAGAACCTCCATTGATTGTTGAAGTATCCAGTGACAGCCCCTGTTGATTTTTGAAGTCTCAATTGAGAACCTCCAGAGATTGCTAAAGTCTCAAGTGAGAACCTCCATTGATTGTTGAAGTCTCAAGTGAGAACCTCCAGAGATTGCTGAAGTCTCAAGTGAGAACCTCCATTGATTGTTGAAGTATCCAGTGACAGCCTCCATTGATTGTTGAAGTCTCAAGTGAGAACCTCCAGAGATTGCTGAAGTCTCAAGTGAGAACCTCCATTGATTGTTGAAGTCTCAAGTGAGAACCTCCAGAGATTGCTGAAGTCTCAAGTGAGAACCTCCATTGATTGTTGAAGTATCCAGTCACAGCCTCTGTTGATTGTTGAAGTCTCAAGTGAGAACCTCCAGAGATTGCTGAAGTCTCAAGTGAGAACCTCCATTGATTGTTGAAGTCTCAAGTGAGAACCTCCAGAGATTGCTGAAGTCTCAAGTGAGAACCTCCATTGATTGTTGAAGTATCCAGTGACAGCCTCTGTTGATTGTTGAATCTCAAGTGAGAACCTCCAGAGATTGCTGAAGTCTCAAGTGAGAACCTCCATTGATTGTTGAAGTCTCAAGTGAGAACCTCCAGGGATTGCTGAAGTCTCAAGTGAGAACCTCCATTGATTGTTGAAGTATCCAGTGACAGCCTCCATTGATTGTTGAAGTCTCAAGTGAGAACCTCCAGAGATTGCTAAAGTCTCAAGTGAGAACCTCCATTGATTGTTGAAGTCTCAAGTGAGAACCTCCATTGATTGTTGAAGTCTGCAGTGAGAACCTCCAGAGATTGTGAAGTCTCTAGTTAGAAACTCCGGAGGTTGTTAATGTCTCCAGTGAGAGTATCCGGTGTGTTGTGATAGTCTTTAGTGAATGGCCACTGTAGTCATAGAGACTATTATAATATTATTAATTAGTAAATAATAAAAAGTTAAATATTGGAAATATCTTCTTTAAAATAAATGATATCTTAGCTTTAGTTTAATCATATTTTATTGAATATATGCACACAAGCATTATCATCTTAGTATGAACTATTTTATAAATACATACAAACAAACGGGTCGGGTAAAAAATGGCTTGCAACGTTGTCTAGGACTCTTTCTAGATTCAGCAAATTAGTTTATATATCAAACAGGACTAGATTAAAAAAACTGTAAGTAGTTGAAAGGTAGTAAGAAAAGAGTATGAGTGATTATTGCAACCTTACAATTCAACAATTACAGCAATATAATTATCTTATGAGATACAAAATAGAGAGGAAATAGGGACTTTTGCACAAATTAAAGCAAAAAGTACTGATGCCGTTTAATAGAATAGAATTACCGCACCCTTCACTAAAATTTATTCACAGAGATGCCATTCCTTTCAGTTAAATAAAGACGATTATTTAAATCTTTTTGTCGTTTATATAAATAGTTGAACTTCCCTAAACAGCATTTCGTTTTCGCCATCGGATAAAGTAAAGTCTCCTAGTACTGAGATAGTAAAAAACTCTAGTAATTAAAAATAGGGTTCTTCTTTGTACACTGCATAGTTTACATATAAAGAAATAGTGCTCAGCGTTGCAGTCACTGCGCCACAAGTACAAACTGCACTTGGAATTCGGTGAATTGAAAATATGGAATTTTTGGTGGATTAAAGAATTCCTTAAGTTTTCTTTTAAATGAAGCCAGCGTCTCTGACTCACCTGTATTAAATGGAAGATAATGCAGACGGTAAAACAGACCTTGCATATATTTCTGTTCTCTTTACTACAGTTTCATAATCGTTATTATTTCTTAATTAATACTGGTTTTCAACTTTTCATAGGCTGAATCAACTATCGGGGGAAATAACTGTACAGGGTATTGAGGTAATGAATTATTTTTACCTTTATGAACTAAAACTAACTTTTGAATTTTTACTCGATCTGAAAGAGACACCCATTCTATTTGCAAATTTCTAAGTAAATTTGAACTTGAGCCAGATTTAGTGAAGCCAGTAACCACACGAGCTGCTTCATATTGTAACTTTTCCAGAGTGTCTTTTTCGTTTTTGTTTACAATTATCCCAAACTAAGAAGCATATATTAAATGGGGACGTAAATAAGAAATGTAGATTTCATTTCGAGTTTTCCATTGGACTTTGAATTTCAGCATGTTTATAGAACCGAGAAGTTTAGAGGCTTTGGATAAAAAATTTGATTTATGTTGATGCCAAGACCCATGCTGACTTAAAGTAGTACCTAGATGCTTGTGATGTTCAACAGACAAAATTTGTATATTAACACAGTACAGAATTGGACGGTATCTATTGTGAAAAGAACATCGCTTCGGGTTTAGTATGATTAAAATTGACTAACCACTGTTAAGACCACAATGTAATAGTAAAGAGATCATTGTTCATTACTGCAACATTATCTGTACATACGGCTAGCTAACTATCGTCGGCGCAAGGTCTAGTTAAACGTAATGGTGAATCTGCAATGTCATTTACATAAATAAAAAAATAACAGGGGGCCTAGTACAAAGCCTTAAGGAACACCTACATGTAGAAGCCAAGGTTCTGGAAATGATTGGATTAGATTGGTTTGGTTTATTGGGGTTTATCTCCAGTTTTAACAGTTAAGGTAATATCCCGGCGGTCAGACCACCTAACCAGTGTTCCTGTGTATCCAACCAGTTTACTTACCAATTTCTCCGCAAGTGACTGACTACTACCACACTTGCTTTAGAGGTGAGGGACAAATGCCCTTGTCCATCCGCCCGGCTGACACGCTCTTTTTTTGTAGACCGGATTGTGTCGCATGTAACTCCAAACATATAATTGCTAGAGCCATGAAACTTTCTTAGAATAGTTGTCAGTCAGCATGTGAACTTACGTACCTGGGTATTTTGACGCAAACTAATTAGAGATCGGCAGAGTTATGCCCCCTGACTAAGCAAAAAATAACATTTGATAAATAACATGTGAAGTTACGCAACTGGGTATTTCGACGCAAATTTCCTGGAGATCGGCATAGTTATGTCCCCTAATAAAGCTAAAAATTTTTTTTTTTTTACTTTATACGCACCTGTAATTGTACAGGATTTTTTTGTGACAATACAGCGGAATGTGTCGTATGGACACATCTCTAGTTGTGACAATAGAGCGGAATGTGGGAGCATCCGTGTCCTATAGACACATATCTAGTTGTGACATTAAGGCCCTAGTGCCATACTCTGTCAAAGGCTTTGGAATATCACTTAACACGATACAAGTAGATGTTTTTTTCATCCAAAGCCTTACAGCTCTAGTTATATATGTCGACTAATTACATTTAGACTGTTGAATGGACAGGTAAAAGCCCCGACTGATTCTCGAAAAACTAAAGAATTTTCATTTAAATAATTGTACATTTGTTTAAAGATGACACGCTCCGTCACTTAACCCGATACAATTTATGAGAGAAATAGGCCTATAGTTTGATGGTTCGTCTTTGTTAACTTTTTTATAAAAGAGCATCATATCTGCCAGCTTCCACACTTTTGGAGATAAAGCTTCAGATAGTGAACAATTAAAAAGTAAGCAAAAGGGGGCGCATATTGTTTTCGATGTTTCAACATTTTATAACTAATTTCATCAGGACCGGTGTAAAAGTGCGTACGAATAACGCTCGAGATGGCTAACTTTCTATGGTTTATTTTTACAGCTTCAACACTCACTTTTATGCAACATGTTTGTAGATGCCTGTTTCAGCTGGAGTTGAAAAAATAGAATTAATTATAATATACTAACCAAGTGACCTCTTGTGGGTTTTCAGAGGGCATTGCACAGCAAGAGCTGTCGCGAGACCGTCGTTGTAATTAATTCATTATTTTGATGTTTCTTATTATGTAGGATATTTATGGATGATCTGAACGTTCGACGCTTCAAACCGAGTTGATTTGGGGAGCCTGTAGTATTTGTTCTATTTACCTAATATAGACAAACATTTATCGTAAGTACTAATTGGAAAAATTATAGTAACACTTGAAATATCAAATAACATTTGATAACGTATAACACGAAAGTAGTTCCTACTGAATGTTAGAACAGTAAGGGCTGACGTTAGTACATTTAAGTACAATATGCTTTGAGATTCGCCATATCCTAAATGTTTGCTTTGCTAGGGATTTTAGCTTGCACAGATAGGATTCTGAATATGTTTAGTATTGCACAATAGCATAACAATGTAATTGATATAATAGAAATTGAAAATAAAACAACTCGTACAATTCCTTCCTTGCAAAACTACACAAGACTTGTCAGTTGCTGTTTAAGGAGGTGCTCGCGAAAATGTAGGATTTCTTATCATTTTACTCAGTAAATAACTTTGATTTTTGGCAATCTGTACTACAATTTCACATTATTTTGCAGCAATTTTTTTCAATTCTGATTTGTCTGCGTGTGTGTGTGCGTACGTGCGTGCGTGCGCGCGCTTGTGTGTGTTGTGTGTGTTTAGATGTACAATTTCCTTAGTCATTGAACGACATCACTTTTGGAAGTTGAAAATCATTTGAATTATCAGAGTGTAACGGATAACAAGATGCTGTTGTCTCCAAAGTCTTGTTATTTCATAGATATCAAATCACTATAAAAACCTATGAAATTGATATACGATGGAATCAAGAAGCAGTTTGTATATTTGTTAGAATCAGTCTGACCAATGTTTGTAAGTCTCTGTTTTTACTGAAGAGGAAACAACTAACTATGACAAAGAACACGTAACTTGGAATTTTAGGTGACCACAATTGTTTTACAACCTCTAAGACACTACAGCATCTTTCTAAAATCATGACAACGTGTTCTCTTTTTCGTGATATTAGTGTGAATATCAGCTAGACAAACAATATTACTTTCCATTTATCTTTATTCCTTCCACGTGTCTCCCCTTTTATTAACTGTGTCCAAATATTTCTAGAATTAAACACATGAAGTCAACATGTGTACTCGTTCTATTCCTATAGACAGTAAATGAGTTACAGCCGTGGGTGTTGGTATTAGATATTCAAAGACTGACATGTTAATGTCTCATTTGTGCCTACAGAACAGGCCTAAAATGAATACTTTATTGATCTATTAAAGTTTCATTCAATATAATTATAGCAATATTTAATTAACTCATTGATTTAAACAAAATTTAACAATAAAAGTCAAAACAATAGTTATTTAATACCAATATTAGCACACGACTGACACATACGCTTGACAACCTACCTACAGAAATAACGTCAGGACTTTGTATAAGTGTCTTAAATTTTTCTCGGAAACGAACTGTTGTGTCTCTGCTTTCCTAGAAATGAGTGCACACACAGACACTCGGTTCATAGACACACAGACACTCGGTCCATAGACACACAGACACTCGGTCCATAGACACACAGACACTTGGTCCATAGACACACAGACACTCGGTTCATAGACACACAGACACTCGGTTCATAGTTACACAGACACTCGGTCCATAGACACACAGACACTCGGTTCATAGACACACAGACACTCGGTTCATAGACCCACAGACACTCGGTTCATAGACACACAGACACTCGGTTCATAGACACACAGACACTCGGTTCATAGACACACAGACACTCGGTTCATAGACCCGCAGACACTCGGTTCATAGACACACAGACACTCGGTTAATAGACACACAGACACTCGGTTCATAGACACACAGACACTCGGTTCATAGTTACACAGACACTCGGTTTATAGACACACAGACACTCGGTTCATAGACACACAGTCACTTGATTCACAAGACACACAATTACATTATTAATGAGTACACTGATGCCCATTTTCCGTCTCTCAGGACAGGCTAACTTTACGTACCGTTGAACAGTAATTTTCACAGCCACGGATATACACATGTACGGAATACGTGCAATCAAAAGTGAAATTTGTCGTATTTTCTTGTTGTACTCCTGCCCCCCTAGAGGTGCTTAGACGTTATCACGGAATGTGTCGTATTTTCTTGTTGTACTTCTGCCCCCTAGTCGTGCTTAGACTTTATCACGAAATTTGTCGTATTTTCTTGTTGTACTCCTTCCCTCTAGTCGTGCTTAGACTTTATCACGAAATTTGTCGTATTTTCTTGTTGTACTCCTTCCCCCTAGTCGTGCTTAGACTTTATCACGAAATGTGTCATATTTTCTTGTTGTACTCCTGCCCCCTAGAGGTGCTTAGACTTTATCACGAAATATGTCGTATTTTCTTGTTGTACTCCTGTCCCCAAGTCGTGTTTAGACTTTATCACGAAATTTGTCGTATTTTCTTGTTGTACTCCTGTCCCCTAGAGGTGCTTAGACTTTATCACGAAATTTGTCGTATTTTCTTGTTGTACTCCTGCCCCTTAGAGGTGCTTAAACTTTATCACGAAATTTGTCGTATTTTCTTGTTGTACTCCTGCCCCTTAGAGGTGCTTAGACTTTATCACGAAATTTGTCGTATTTTCTTGTTGTACTCCTGCCCCTTAGAGGTGCTTAGACTTTATCACGAAATTTGTCGTATTTTATTGTTGTACTTCTGCCCCCTAGTCGTGCTTAGACTTTATCGTTTATGAATAACGTACATTTTGCGCCAAATTGCACCTGCTGATCAAACTTCCAGTTTGTTGTTATTAAACTACTACAATCTCTTTATTTCCAGCTGAGATGATGTCTCTGGCTTAAATGTGTCTGTTCAGTTTGTAATATTTAAACGGTCTATTTTTAGCTTTTAGAGAATTGCGCACTAGAAAATTCTCATGTTCTAAAGAGATATTTTCTATGTTTGGATGGAGCTAAAATTGTTGTAATTGATAAGGACATCCGCATACTTGAATTCTCTTAAGGAGTTTTATAAGCAATAGCTGATGTTATAAGTTGATTTGCAATAAATTTAACCATGAAACCAACTGATAACCATTCTGTAACAACTAGTGTCTTTTTACTGTTATGCCAGCTGATGTTCATTCACTCCCAGAAATGAACTGGAGGTAAAATTACAGCACAGAAAGTTGCATTAATGTAGTGAGGACTTTTAAACAGCATTTAATAAAACCATTCCAAAGCAGCGTCGTATCTGAACAGAGCAGTGATAGTTAATCTAATTGCAAAATAAACTCGTATATGTTTGATTTAATCGGGAATTCTTGATGGAAGCCTTAGATAGCACGTGGACGTCAACGGTACTTTTCCGCCTCCTCAAGTTTTGGAGCATGTTCATCACTACATATAGTATAAGGTGTTTTGTTCCTAGATTTGCGTGTTGGTAGGCTTAAGTTATTCATTAAAGGTAAATTTATAAACATGGGCCCTTTTTATCGCACATGCATTTCTACATTTAGAAATAAGCACATTACTTCAACATGTGTATTTCTTTTCTTTCCGCCTGGAGTACAAAACATGACAGAATGCACGGGTGTTGATCGAATATACAGGTACAAATAACATGTTCTGGTGCCGTATTCATAAAACATCTTAAGGTTTTCTTAGTATATCTTTTTTCAATTTGAAATTTTCACAGCTGTTATTGCCTATGGCATAAATGCGAAAATTTGAAACAATGTTTATTATATTGTCATGGAAAAGAAACGAAAAAAGGTGTTTTAAATCTTTTTTGTTTATTGAAATGAGATATAAAAACTTTAATTAAAGAAAAAGATTTAAGATTTTACTAATGCCTTTGGTCTAGGTGATTTCAAGTCGTTAGCACTTAGAACGAAAGTTCGTATATTCTCTCTAAAGAGTGAGACATTATTTTCCATCCGTCCGTCCGTTCTGCCATCCATATGATAAAGTGTGCTTTCTTCAAGTGTTTTAAGTAATAGAAAAAAATATAGATTTATTCAATATTGTGTTTTTATACGATATTAGTGAAAACAGAACTTTCTAAGGTTTGGCGGTAGTGCTTATGTTTTTAAACAGATATTAACTAGGATTGAAACGATAAAAACCCTAGGGAGATTCCTTTCGTATTTATAATGGTTAAATAAATTGGCGTGTTTCGCTCTGTGTTTGAATGACAACTTTTGAAATTATTCAACGTAAATCTGCGTTTTCTTAAGAAAAAAAAAACAAAGATCTACACATAGTACATATTCCAAATTACCAGTAGTACAAATGACTTCTGACTGTATTGTCATGTCAGGTCGTTTGTCTATATCGGCCCCTCCCAAGAGAGTTCGGGGTTTATTAGTCCTACTGATGTATTCAGACCAGTGTAAATGACCAGACAGATTATTCAGGACTGAATGCATTGGAAAAATAACAGAATTGTATACCACAGTTAAGTGTGACGTAAAATTGTACGTATTTATTTATTTACGTCTCGCCATACATGTTACAATTTTATATACGATCAGATCGCAACTACAACATGTAAGCCATTCTATAAGAACTGTGAGAGACAAATAAAATATACAATAATGTACAAGAATTAAAAACTCAAATTTCATTTATAAGCATAAAAAGCTGCTAAAATACAAGTGGCATTTCACTAAGATTATAATACATTCTATGTAATGAATTACACCATGAGAAACTTTAAAAGAGGAAAACATTTGTAGGTTATCAGTTAAACATCATTGTTTGCGTTCTTTACTTTGTCCTAATTAAAAAAACAACTAGTCGAAGTGTAAGATTAAAAGAAAAAAATGAACCCGATGATGAACATAGGTATATCTAAATCTCAAAAAATATGTTACAGATAGGTTAAAATTCCTGTAGGCTAAAAAGAGAGTTAAAATGACATACTGCGATTTGTTTAACTGGGTTAGTTATAAACATGTTATCTACGCTTCTCCAGTATCAGGTAGCAGGTTTTGGCAGATTTACTATTCTTAAGTCTGACTATAAACGTTTTAACTTTGTATCAGTATCAAGGTTTTCAAAATCATGGAAATTGTATAAGGTTCTTAAGATAGATGTTAAAATCGTTAATACCGATTGGTCCGTGAAAACGCAGTTTTTGCGATCATTATACAATAAATGCCATTTGATTTTTTTTCAACAGTCTTATAACTAGACAAAAATTATATAGACTTGTAAAGCCTTTGCCATTTTATAGTAAAACTTTGTGTCATTGTAAATGTTTCTAAATCCAGGATATGTATAATGGCAATAAGTATGTATATTTTGTTTATTCTTTAAAACCAGTATTGTCCAACTCATAAAGTTAGAATGATTTAATAATGCCTATAACTATATACTTGGGCTGAGAGAGTATTTCTTTTGCTCAAGGAAAGAAAACTGGCACTACTTCGTTTAATGTTACGTTACCGTAAAAACACTGTACGATTTTCCTTGCCTAACGGTTATGGCATAAATACAACTTACGTTTACGTTTGTGCGAAAGCGTAAACGCCCTTTAGATTTCGTGAACACTTCCTATATTTAAAAAAGAAGGAAATGGTTGCTTTGATGTTCTGAAAGACATAGAACAAGAATATGTTTTTATCAATATTTGATTACTTAAGAATGCCTGATAAATGTAATTGACGGAAGCTAATTCCGAGTGTCTCATTTGAACTTTTCGGAATATTGTACATCATTAGGTTTTAATCTAAGCGTGACTTTTCCCGAAAATACTTTAAGTCTGACGTTAGATTGCGATTCCGTCTTTCCGGTGTTCTTAATGGAATCATGATAAATATGGAAACCGCCCTCGCAATTTTCTCAAAACGCTAATCCACTCGATTATTCTTTCGCCCACGCACCAAGTTCATTAGACATATACTGTATAGTGTAATGGGACATCATATCCTTTAATCAGGTCATACTCACCGTCTAGCGTGAGTACTATTGCAAAAATACATCCTTAGTCATACCTACGTAATGCTTCGATACTGCGATAAACATAAACAACATTTCCTAAATGCTAGACATTCCACTCATAGCTATCTCTGTTGTTGTGAGAGTAAAGTGTTTTATCAATGAAATATCGGTTCATTTACGTCAGAGCATTTACTACAGACGATTTTCATTCATAAAAACGCATCAGCCGTGTACTACTTTACAACAGAGGTAATGATTGGATAATTGATGTAAACCTCATTTTCATTGGATATTGATGCAAAAGTGGGAAATATTTGGTGACAGCAAAATGGCGATAACTCGAAATCAATTAGATGGCGTAATTATGGGCTGAGAACAATCAAAGGATTCTGCAAAGAAAAAGGGTGTGATTTTTTTTTGCTAGACAATTCGAAATAAAAGCAATTGATAAACCGTTTATTTGAACATTTTATTGTATGCAAATTATGGTACCGTAATTAACGTTTAAACAATATATAACGTGATGATTAACGTGACTTAGGAACGCCTACATACGAAACTGTGTGGGAATAAATAAAGAAAGCAGACGACTACATGAATTCTGCTGGAAAGGCTCTGAAATAATTTGGACTTCAATAGTTGCTGTTGCGTTGCTTTTGCATTATTGAAAATGGATTTAACATTTTTTAAAACATATATTCGTTGTAACGGACTTTAACAATTTAAAGTTAAATTTATTTGCAAATATTGTGGCACATTTTCATTCAACCCGGATGATATATATTGTTTTGATGACGGATGATATTAAATATTCGTTTACGTGCACGATAAAGGGGGACGTTACACTGTCTGACAATCCGAAAAACGAAGTGAAAGGTATGCATCTTATTAAAAAAAGTCTAATTTCTATATGCTTGTAACTTTACCTACTGCTATAAAGATCTTTTTAAAATTCCCGAAGTATAATCTGATTAAAGTTTATACCTAGGAATGCATGTAGTATAAGATTAATACTGTTATTACCATATAATAAAATTATAGTAATATGTAATAACTATTCAATGCATATGGCAGACAATAATTATTAGTTTACAAAGCAACTCAGTTACTACATGTCAAAGGCTGACACTTCACTGTGAACGATTTGGGAATCTTCTCATTTTTCTTCTATTTCTTCTCTCTATCATTGGGATACTTATTTTTCTAACTCGCGTTTTGTCTTCCGTCACCTGTCAGCTGCTATCTGCTTCACGGCGTTGTCAAAAAAACAATGCTAGGTCAAAGGAACTTCCCTTCGCCTTAATTATCTTATTTTCAAAATCAAATTCCAAAAATGTATTCTTGTTCTTATATGAACCAGTCAGTTTTAAGCGATCTACTATACGTATTCGTATTACACTAATTACGTCATAGTGCAAGTTGTAATGGTCAAAACATGCACAATTTAAATTGTTAAACAAATTAATTCATCTCATGAGTTTTATTTTTAATTCGAAATCGCAAAAAATAAAATAAATAGGCTAAGAGACACTTTTTTAGCTATGTTGGTAATCATAGCTATTTTAAGTAAGTGGTAATTGTTGAAAGAAAAGTAATTATAGAGAAAAGGAATAACACAGGCAAAGAAAAATGAGACTTAGAAACTGAAAAAAGGAGACAAACTTTTTAAATCTACAAAGGGAAGACAAAAGAAAGAAAGTTAGAAAGAAAGAGATAGACGGACGGACAGACAGACAGACGGACGGACTGACAGCTTAACGGACAGACAAACAGACGGACATGTGGCACAGAAAAGAGATTAAGAACAGCTAGTTTGAACGTTAAAACTATATAATTTTCGTGGCAACAAGAGTTATGCAATTTCATTTTTTAGACTTTTGCCGACATGTTTGTTTCTAGCAGGAATCAGTTTTCATAAAACGTTGCATTACATTTATGCTTTTATGTGTACCTAGCCAATTATTGTTTATTTCATAAGGCAATATGGATTATATTGTAATCCGTTACGTTATGACAGCTATAGCACTCGTCTTAATTAACTTTTAGATGTCACTTTATCTACACTCGGGTAGCAACACCTAGATGTGTCATAATAAATGATCTCATTTACACCGTACCATGTGCTATGTTGTGCATTCACTTTATAGTTTCATGTAACGTGTATATTATACACTGAGCATGAAAAAGGAACAAGGATTGTCTCTGGAATGGGATGTTTCCTGTATCTCAACTATCTCCCACAACCAAAAATAACTAAACACTTCAGGGAGGGGGAAGTTAGGGACATCGGTCATATTGGCAGATTGTGCTGCTGATTAATAAACCGACCCAGATAACCCCACTAGAATGTAGGACATTCATTACTCTTTTCATCACACATTATTCTTACACACTGGTCTCACATCATGGTTTACCAATTTGAACTTCCATTTCATTTATTTTCTTTTGTAAAACACTAATTGATCTAATTCTAACCAGTCTGCAAGTGTATCGGTCCGACCATCGCATTTCGGACAGGCACACAACTCATAAAATTTATTTTGACTTCACTGAAACTACGATATTGCAAAGAAAATATGTAATTCAATGCCAAGGGCCATAATTCTGTCTTGTTTGATTGTAACTTATCACACGGCATCTATTCTTATAAAACAAGAAATGCAAATTTAAACTCTTTATTAAGTTGTTAATTAGAAAGATCGTAAGAGCGAATTTATTTTAAAATATATTGTCAATATTTTTTAATCTGCTTATTTCTTTCTTAAAATAAATGTATTGACGTTCTACAGAAATGATAATTACTACTTGACTGATGAGTACCACTGTAAACAAACCTTGTCTCAAATGGTCATGTATATAAATCGAGATGAATCACTGGCGTACACCCTGAAAGAGTAACTAAATATTGACACCTTTCTACTTTTTATTACATTTAAACAATACGTTTTTAATAGAAACTTAAAATTCCACAAACGCTTAGATGAACGGTCCAAAATTTGTAAAGGAACAAATAAAGTGATAAGAGACATACAAAGCAACTGTTAATTTATTTACCTATATATTATATCAAATTAGCAAAATTGCCAAAATATTTCAAGTGATTGTTGTCGAAGATATAAAATTGAAGTAAAATTTCTATTTATTTCTTCTTGTACACAGTAATTGGTTTTAATACAATTTTCATATAAATTATATTATCCGATATCCAAAACTAATAGATGATTCGCAGGGGGTTAACATTTACTACTACCAGCCTCACAATTTTTGCAATTATCTTATTTCAATGGGCTACAATGTGATTCAGAGCTTAATTACATGACACTAAAGCGTGTGCTATCAGAGGAGTGAATTAATTAATAGACGAGTGTAAGGGTTGCTGTAATACATTGAGATATAAGAAAAAAATGGTGTTATAGATCTTATTTTCTTATTTGACTAATTATGAAACATACCACACCATCGAGGGCTTTTCTGGGTTATAGTGACTGGTGCTCAGCCCTCAAACATATAGCGCTGAAATATGAATAGGGCTGCCTGGAAGATCACTATAAGGCCAGAAGGTCTGGAATGGTGTGTACCAATACTTACATTCTATCGCACATTTTATTTTTCAACGTTACCTCTGAAGAATAATGAACAATGTATAATAAACTTTCCAAACATTTAGTCAACATGTAATAAGCATTGCATGCCATCAGCGGACCAATGTGCTCAGTTAGTGATCGGTTACTATTTGAGCATAGTGGACCAATGTGATCAGTTAGTGATCGGTTACTATTTGAGCATAGCGGACCAATGTGCTCAGTTAGTGATCGGTTACTATTTGAGCATAGTGGACCAATGTGATCAGTTAGTGATCGGTTACTATTTGAGCAAAGTGGACAAATGTGATCAGTTAGTGATCGGTTACTATATGAGCATAGCGGACCAATGTGATCAGTTAGTGATCGGTTACTATTTGAGCATAGTGGACCACTATACCAAAACCCTCACACCACAAGTCTTAACACCACGCTGATGTATGGTCTATTTTATTTATATTTATTATGCAAAGAAGAAACATACCTGTGTAAGGTACAATATTGTAATGCAGTGTGTTAATGGTCCGAAACTGTCTTTAAAATAGTTTATACCCAATATTGTTTAAATGGTATGCAAAGCTGTTACCGCTTCAGAAGTTGTCACTTCATATGTTAATTCAGTTATATTTTAATTCAATTTTGATTCAGCATTTTACTTTTATTTCAGAAGTATATTCAACAATATAACCAATATTTATTCACTATAAGCACATTGTTTTATTACAGACAATACTTAAGACAATTTATCGTGACGGGATTAGAGAAAAGAAGTGTTTGTAACGCTTATGTGAACTCTTTTAATATTTGTTCTTTCATTCAACTAGTTGGTCTCGGAAAATTTCACGTATTATTTTTACTGTGATTTTGTTAATGAAAGAGTTTTATACATATTTTTTACTGACAGAAAGCTGTTTCATTAATGAAAGAGCTTTACTCATATTATTACTGCCAGAAAGCTGAAATATCTCTTACTTCTTCACTTTTGAATATAGTTTATATAAACAAGTTGATAACTTGACCAGTGTCAGTAGGTTGCTCTGTACACCGCTTTTAATACCTACATTTGTAGAAAACCAAAGAAGCATTCAGTTGATGAAAATTCTGTGTTATTTGTGATGAAATTTCTGTTTCGACTTTTCAGTTATAAAAGTAAAATGTGTCAGTATAACATTCAGGTCACCCAAACATTCCGTTTAGTACTCCGCACATAGATTAACCCTTACCATCCTAAATATCTAAAATGAACTTGTCCATCTTTCAATTTGGACAGGTCCATTAACTGTTCATGGGGATGCTGATTGAAAATTTACTGTCTGAATGGCGAATAGTGCAGACCATGATCAGACTGCACGGACGTGCAGGTTGATCTTGGTCTGCACTAGTCGCAAAGGCGGTGTCAACTGGTTTTAGCAGAGTAAGGGTTAATATATGGTCGTTTGGGTCTGTTAGTCACAAAATGTACACGATCGTCCTTGATAACATATGAACAAGTAAATTGTTTATTATTGTAACTTGTCCATATCTACAAATATATGAGCATATGCATTTACAAAAAGCACTAGGCTCTTTTGACCTTTTGGACACCAAATAAACAAAAGCATGATATGCATTTCCTGTATTTACATAAATATTTTCAAATAATGTACCAGAACATTGAACATGAATAACAGTGGACATAATTATGCCATTTAATACATTGTGTTTCGCATGAAGTTCAACATTAATATGATATTACATTTGAACTGAATGTACATATTCTTGGATCTACAAAGTAACATCTTAAATATGATTAGGCTTAAACGAAATTTACCCAGGGTCATGTGCAAAAACAACAGAATACAAGATACAACATAAAGATTTTGGATCATTTGTATGCGATGTATAAGAACTGACCAATTGTATTTTCGGCACACATATGTGAAAAGTGTACATCTGACACTGAAATAAGACAAACTAGATTTTGTTCGGTAATTCTAATTTATGTTCGCGAAAATCTATCTGTCTGCTAATCTATTATATTGCATAATGTTTGTCACCAAAAAAAAAAAATATTTTCAATTTTAAGTTATTCATTACAATAAATCAGTAATTTTGTTACATATAAGGTATTTTTTCCTGTGAATGCTTTGCTGCTGATGGAATTATTAATAACTACCTGAAAATGTTCGTGTAACCTTTTTGACGGTAGAACTGCAATTTCTAAGCGGTAACAGCAATTGCAATTAGTAATACACCGTTTATTAATCTTTTTTTCTGCGACAGTTTGGACTGGTCAGTTAAGTAGGTCCAAAGTTGGCCTAAACGGGGAGAGCAGCGAGAAAAAAGGACACAAATTCTGATAAATGGCATAAAAAAGAGAATACGAGACATTTATGGTGCATTTGAGCAACTATAACTGAATTGTTATATGGGAAAACTGTCATCTCCATGTTATATTAAACCTGATTGAATCACTTGCGTGGGAGCTAATTCGATAGCCGAGAGATTACTGCGTTAGTGCCAGTATCCAGACCTTAATCTATATTAAAAAAAGTACTTATCCCTATAAGGACAAGCAAACAGCATGCTGTCCAGGTCTTTTTTTTCAAAAAATAGAAAACACGTTTCTGAATAACAAACTTATTCTGATAGACGCCTGTTTATAGAATAAACAGTACCTGCTCTGTCATTCACTACTTTTGGTTAAACGTATAACATATTTTTCAAAATAAAAATCATAATAACAATTGAAGGGATAAACTGGAAGCTTTCAGTTTTTTTTTTTTCGAGAATAATCATAGCCTTGTTAACCACGTGTACAACATGACAAAAGACTTTATATCTCTTCATATGTTTTTTATTAACACATTTGGGGTATTTATTAAAAATGATATAATTCAATGTTCATTCTATCACACTTGTAATGAAGAAAGTTCTAGATATGATGTGAGAAAAGTTTAAGTTCAGAACAGAAAGACATTTTTACCATTAGTTAAAACAACACATAGCAAAACGGTATTGCCCAAAAAGGGCCGAGCTGATTTAAAATTCTGTATAGAGCTAAATCAACACTCTGAATACCGCTTTTATACGTATCAGGGTGCTACTTTAACAAAAAATCATGGAAAGAGGTGTTACATAATGAATTATAATTTACATGAGATCATCATTCCAAAATCTTCTAAAGGAACTAAGAGGTTCATTCATAACTGTAATGCTGCAAAAATGTCCGGATAGCGAATCACGGATAGCGAATCAGGAAACAAAATCATGACAAAACTGGAGAGTATAACTTTAGTACAAAATAGATTCAGGTAAGTAATGGCCCAAAACAATTGTGTTGCAGTTGCCTTAAACAACATAAAATAAGACATTATACATATTAGAAGGGACTTTCATTTCATTCCGATTGTATTCGAACTAACATCTTAATACTAGCTGAATAGGCACGATTGCTTTTAATAGTTCGACCCAATAATTGTTCGAACCAATAATAGTTTGACCCAGTAATAGTTCGACCCAATAATTGTTCGACTCCATGAGATTAAAATGCAAACAGATAAACTAGATGCAGTAACTCTAAGACACAAGCTATAATTTCTCATATACGTGTATTATCTTTTTAAGAAATAAAAATTGCTGAGATTGTACATTTCTATGTCTTTTATACCGGACATATATTTTCCACATCTATCAGTTAATTCATTATAATGAATTATTCGAGCTTACAAGACAAGATCTTACCTTTGTAAATAGGCTTCATTTTATTTTACATCTGCTAGTAATTGACTTTTACTTATAGGAGTAACTAGACGAAACAAATGCACCAAAAAACACACTTTGAAAACAGTTCGAAATCAACAGTTTTCTTTGTAGCTTTAACAATAGTAGAATACTACGTCATCGCGCACCTGTTTTATGCTCTCTCGCGGATCAACAACCCGTCGCATGAAAGGTAAAATGGTCTTTTTCAATAAGAAATCTGTAGAGTTACAAAAATCATGTTGTGCAACGAAGATTGGCTGGTGTGCTTTGTATTTACGTATAGAATTTTTATAATGTAAAATTCTAGTTTAGGCTTGATAACGGGTGAAAGTTTGTTGGGGGTTTTTTTTGGCTTAAAAAAACTTTCACCCGTTTTCAGGCCTAAACTAGAATTTTACATTATAAAAATTCTTTACGTAAATACGAAATACACCAGCCAATCTTCGGTGCACAACATGATTTTTTGCAACTTTACAGAATTCTTATTGAAAATTACCATTTTACCTTTCAAGCGACATATTGTTGACAAGAAAAATGGTCCGCGACAAAGCATAAAACAGGTGCGCGATGACGTAGTATCCTACTATTGTTTAAACATGAAGGGCAAATACAGTTATATCCAACACCTCCCACACTACAAAAACTATTCCCGCACTTTCGGTACTTTCAACTTTGACCTTTAACAGGTGTTCGTTGTTTCTGTCATTGTTTATATGTCAGTCTGCAAAGCCGATGGTACTTTTTAAGAACATGTGTAGGCTGCGATTCAAATGGTAAAATCTAGTGTTTCGGGCATCTTACTTCTGAATGCTAAATGTTAAAAACTGGATTTAATATGAGCAACATTCGGGAGTTTCAAGACATTCTAGTAACGCAAAGGAAGTGTTAAAATCCTGTTCAGGTAAATGTCAGCTGTGTTAAACTGAAATTAGACTTGAAAGAAAAGTAAGCGGCTATTTTAGTTTTATTTCCGAGAATGGAAACTGTCATTTACAGAAATACTTAATACAAAATAAGTGGATGTTTCTGAGATGTTTACAGAGCAAGATCTAAGGCTGCTGTTAGTAAGCTGAGAAGATATTATCTCTGCAGACACAGCGTGTAGAGGGTTTAAAGTTTAACCTTTGTAAAGGTAAAAGGATAGAGAGAAAAACTTTAAATAAATACTGCATTTGGTAAAAAGCTTAACTTGATATTCGTTTTATCAAAGCATGACGATGAAATCAGTATAAAAAAAAAGTTTTTTTTTAAAAAAAACAGTGTTGCTTGTTGTGAGTAGTTGCCACTTCTTGTTTTTATACTGAACAAGAACAATATAAATGCACAAGTATACCAGCTACAACACTGTTTAGAAATAGAATTGCATGAACATAGAAATATCATTGCAGGATTATGCGATCAAACATTTCGACAATAAAATTGTTTCGACAAACATTCGCCCTTTTACTGCGCAAAACTCTTAATTACAAAGCCTATGTAAGCGCATCATATTTTGTTTTTATTACCTTATGGCAACATTATTTATCAAAAGTATTTCGACATGTTTTTGCAGTGTAATTTCAAACCCTCTTGCATATAAAGCATTTTTCTGTTCAATTCCTTGCTGTGTCTAAAGCAGTTTGATAGTTAAGTGATAACACGCGTGGTGCCCAATATATTTTGGTTGTAAATAATTTAACTCGTTGTTTCCTGGGTATTATGGCGGTTCAGTCCATACCTTGTTGTGTCTTATGTATTTTTGAAGCTGGTAATGACATTTTCAGGTTAGTTTAATAACTAGTTCTAAAAGTCGTTGTACAGTTGGAGAACTAGTCCAACGTATTTTGCTTCTTTCATATTTTCTTAGTGATTTTGTCACAACCTCGTCCAGATATTCTTGATATATATATTACAAAAACTCTAAAACTTAGTTGAAATGTCTGTTTAACTTTGCAAGTGTTACAAAGCGGTCAACATGAAATATTTGAGATTATTAAAATAACTTTTAAAATCCAAATCACTTGACGACAACGTACAGTCACAGAAATTATTCATTATATATTTGAAGCATGTATTTTTGAATATTTGAAAGCGCATTCGTATTTGACATTTCATTGAAAAGGTCGTCTAAATTAATTTTACCTGCAAGTACCAAGAGTTGGGCTTTGACTTGCAGTAGTACTCTCTTTAAAGATACACGATATATTGGTTTATATTTAACATTTGCGAAAACAAGAATGTTCACTTAATGCACATTCATCTGTAGGTTACGGAAAATATTTTCACATTTATCTTTTTTTACATTAAAGGGAAAAATTCATTTTAGGGAAAACGTACAGAAATAATATCTTCAACCACAGTATAAGTAGACAGTTATTGCAGTATATATCAGCAGGTTTGTTTAAAGGATATGTCTATGTTCTTATGTTAGCAGCCTCTGTCTTTACTCTGTGTATACAAATATTCACGTATACATCAAAACAAATTATTCATATGTATCAACCCATATACATCAACCCAAATTATTCAATTACATCAACTCGCATTATTTTGTATACATCAACTAGAATTACTAAACACTCTTCCTCTTCCTCGTGCATTTAAATGTAGTATAATCTTCTTTCTTTCTGCAAATTTTGTAAATACTTTATTTAAGAAAATCCTGTAGTAAATCTATGAAGTTTTAGACATCTCTAACGGAGTAGCAGGAATATATATCTAATTATTTATCAATATAATTCCACTGTTAATCGTGTAAACTACTGTTCGCTGATGTCTTGTAATCATGCTAATTCTATATCTTTATGAGCCTTTTAGCTCAAATGGATTAGATAAATATGTCTGTCTGTTTGTCTGTCTTGGAGAATTAAGACAGAATATTACTTTCAATATGGCACTCGCGTCTTCCGAAGAGTTAGCGAGGGATTGAGTCATGTTATCGTGGGTTTGAACTTGCCAACACAGATGCTAACAACGGCATGAAAGTTTGAGGTCTTCTTTCATTTTCTTATATAACGATCTTACGATCTGCCACATGGGAAATAAATACGCACTACGAAAATATAATCAGTCAGAAAAAGACACCATGTCGAGTGTAAGTTACGGCACAATTTTAGTTACGTATTGACAACAGTTTTGCCATAACGATGAGTGGACAGCAAAAATACATCGCTGAGCAAGACAACTCTTACATCGAACTTCTGTTTACAATATCGGACTAGTCCTCTGCCTGCTAACGATAAAGATTGAAGATTAAAGAACCGAGCCTCAGATTAAGTCGGCTTAACAAATATATTGCAGTTCCAATGACTGAATGTAAAACTAAAGATGATGTGCATCTTAACGCATGTTTTGTTTTCACAATACATCATTATTCTCAGTAATTGGCATTTTTTGTATCCAGGTGACAGCCAGGAGTCAAGTTCACTAACGGTGAACGACTTACTTTTTTATAAATATAAAGAAGTATAAATGTCAAACTGAAATCATTATAACAGTATACTTAACACTCGACTTAACAAGAAACAGCCTCGCAAAATTCAACACAACAGACTATGACAAGATCTTTTTATTTTAAAATAACAAGCAAACCCAACTTACTGATTACAGTTGTATCTGAGGAAAAAAAATCAACACATAAATATATTTAAAAATCAGAGCATATGAATATATTTATATGTTTTTCTCAGATACAATTTTAACCAGTAAACACCGATTTATTGTCAAAATGTTAACAGGGAGAAGAATTTTATAAGACTTTGTCTTTCATTCTTATCCTTTTCGTATGAATATTTGTCTTGCATTGTTATGTATGTGTATACTAGTATAACTATATGCTGCAAATATTCTGAGAAATAAATGTGTTTAAACGAAACCCGACTTAACCCATTTATACCAAATGGATTAGTGAATGGATTAATCCTTGTTAGTTGGACGAGTCCATTTCCAGATAAAAGGGATTCAGCTATAATATTCAATTTTATTATATTTAGGGAAGAAAGTCACTTATGCAAACAGTATAGACTTTGATCAGACGCCACATATTGCAACGTCTGATCTTGGTCTGCACTGTTTACCTTTGTCCATTTTTGCAGACGCTAGGCATAAATAGGTTAAACTACGCCCACGCGAGATAATTGAGTTATTAATAAACTAATGTAGATGTGTAAGAAGGGAAGTAACTGAAATGTGTTGTCGGTAGATGCCTGAACGGATGATTTCCCTTGTCCATTACCTCGCTATTCTTTGAGCTGTTAGTGCAAGACCTATATAGATAACAGAGATTAGGAACTCATTTATGACCCAGTGTATTACACCGTTTTTATCACGTGGCAAGTCAACTTTAAAAAAAAAAAAAAAGTTAAATCACCCCTCAAAATTATGTTATTATGAAATGATAATTTCTGCATAAAGAGAAGAACAGACATTTTGCTATGAACATTTCGAATGTGTTGTAGAAATTTGATTTTAAGTTGGTTTGCTTATATACAGACGGGTTTGATTTCTGGTCCGGGTTTTATGAGTAAGATATCATGTTGCAGAAAAATGCATGCTTAATTATATGAAACAATTTGTTTCCATCGGGCTCAACTACTTAATATAATTTAAACGATACTCAGCGAGATGTTAGCCGCGAGATTTTATGAGATTTGCACATGTAGTCAGTCCTTCCAACTTCATTGGTCTTTGCTGCAAATAGGTTCGAAATACAAGCTTGTTAAAAAAAATTAATCACCATTTAACGGGTCCGTCAATTTTGCTAAGTTTTGGAACATATATTTAGACATTTAGCTGAAATCTAAATACAAACTCTCTTTAGTTTAAGACATGTTTAAACAAATGACACAATATTAAATAGATCTGCGCTACATTAGCATTGCTTCGAACAATCTGAAATACAATTCTTTACAATAAAAGTTATTTATGTCTCTTTCTCATGTGCAGCTGTATTCTTTTTAAATTGTTTTCTTTGGAAATCAGCAGAAATCTGTGTCTGACAAGATCACATCCAAGCCGATTAAATCAATTCTTTCCAAATGTTTATCAAGAAACAACTAATGGTAAATGACATTTTCATGAAAGGGAACGTCTTAATAAATATGGGATTGTCTCCAAAACCGGATTCCACCTTCCCTCGCAGAAAACGTCTCGAGACCGGATAGAATAAATGTACTTCACTCCTACGAATTTAATCGTTAGATTACTAGGGAACGAGAAGAAAATGACCGAACGACAGGATAATGTAAGGAAAGGTAATTTTTCTGGAAAAAAAATGACATTTTAAATTTAAATTTCAGTTTTCATGAATAGAAAACAAATCTGCGTGTGTTTCTCAGATTAAAACTGCTGTTTGTGCGTGTTTTACGGCTGAAATGTTTCTCAGAATAAAACTACTGTTTGTGCGTGTTTTAATGCTGAAATGTTTCTCAGAGTAAAACTACTGTTTGTGCGTGTTTTACGGCTGAAATGTTTCTCAGAGTAAAACTACTGTTTGTGCATGTTTTAATGCTGAAATGTTTCTCAGAGTAAAACTTCTCTTAGTGGCCTAATATTTCAAAGAGATATTAATGTATCATATGCGCAATAACTTCTGTTCTTGTTTTATATACGAAATCTGTAATTAGGAAAGTCACAGTGAACGTTCAAAAGAAATGTACATTAACCATTACTTCTTAGTAATATACATGTATAAATCGAAAAAAAAAATACCTACCAGTTTGATTCTCCATTGTAATAAATGACTTGGGCAGTCAAACAAGATTGAACTGTATTCATTTTTACTCAATGGGGGCAGAACTTTTGTCTCTATGAGTTAAAGTACAAACATCATTGATCGGTTTCTAGAAAGATACACGTACATGCAAATTGGTTTCCAGGGTACTTTAGACCACTAATAAAATTTTTTACATAAGAAAGGCCCTGGTTTAAATACGCAGAGAAATTAATCTTTTCGTACGGTTATAATTACTTTGTAAAACATTCAGACCGACGACCACATCCTTGTGTTTAAAGTATGCTGATAATTCATTATAAATTTGTATTGAAAATGTATTGTATTGATCAATGTATTATAACATTGTGTATGATTATGTACTATGTACAAGTCAAAAGTGACATTATGTTTTGTTTGTTCTGTTCATTAAAATCTACATAGGCCATCCTGTTTGGCATCCAATTGAAAAAAAAAATTCTTTTCTCTCTTAACGGTAAAGAGATATGCCCTGGGTACTTATGTCATCATCTATCGGTTGAGTTCTGGTATTATGAGCAGAAAATATTTAGATTTTTTGGTACCTACGAATACTGGCGAAAGAACTGAACTAGCGCTCTCTATGGAACGTTAACTCGTACACATATTTTTTGGCAAGATCTAGCATTTACTTCCCTTTGACTATCAACCATACTCAAGTTTCATTGGTTACTTTCTGTCATTCTATAAAGGAGTAACGTTGTCTTTGAACAGAATTTCACAGCTGATTTGAAATATAGTACTGTGTTTCAGCTCACTGATGCAAAATTGTTGTATAATCATTCATGGTTTGTTTTTTCAGTTTATTTTTCCGTTTTTTTTTTACATTTGAATGGCTCTTTTATATTAGTATGTTTCTGTTTGGATAACCTTAAATGTGCGTTTTTGATCAAATTTGTATGCTTTTTACTCAAAATGGTATTTATAAACTTGCAATGCGATAAATGAAAAGTGTCTTTATAACTGAGTATACAAAGCATAGATATCTGTCCAAGGGAGGTAAATGCTCGATCTTGCATAAAAGTAATTACAAATATCTTAACACTTTCGTTTTCTTGCACAGGGTTAGATTTTGACCACCATTCATTTTAGAAAACCCTGTCAGTGAACTGTTTTCGAAAAACGCCAGTTCTGGCTTCTGTTGCTGTATCTTAACTGAAACAATTTTCTGAAATTATGACGTATATTTTTCTCTCGACATGCGTCATTCGAATGCAAAAACGTTGATTTTCTTATACAGTTGATACGGGGTTTGGCTCGATAAAGTTTTATTCAAGAATAAAACATGCATGACTACAGACATTCTTTGTAAACACGTTTGGGTATGGTATGGAAAGAAAATGTGTTTGTCAACGGTTTGCTGTAAATATTTTAATTATAATCAAATGTTTTATGAACAGTTTTTAATACTTTGTCACAACGATGTTTTATGGAACGCCTAAACTGCCTTGTTGTAGGTTTTAATTTGTTGTATACTCGTTCGAGTTTATTCTGTCAACTTGTTTGTGCTTTGCCGTTTTCAGCTCGTTTGGTCCTGTTAATAGTTTATCGTGTTCAGTTTCCGTAACACGCGGTGCAAACCCCAATTTATTATGTAGGTACGATTATGTTTTATGTCCATTGACTCGTGGTGTTGTAGATTAACCAGTTTAATTTGCGTTACTCAGGTTTCAGTTTACTCTGTCAGACAGACAGACAGACAACAACTTTTATTTCAACCAGGTATACCAGTATACAACATGGGGTTATGTAAACAAACAATTGCATGCAAAATTAAACATGGTTCCGGGTGACATAAGTATAGTAGTATACCAAAATTCTAATAGCAGTGTTAATTGTGTAGGGGAGATTCAACAAATCACATTATCAACCTTACATGAAACGGAGGAAACAGACTCTGTTTCGTAATTAAGACGATACCGATTTTTCATTTAGTCGTTTGGGATTTAGCTATAGCATGACGTCAGTGTGTACACGTGATTATCAATGAACTCAGTAACTGGGTCACACAAGAAAGGACAAGTAAAAGTTGGTCAAGTGCAACTGAGGAACTATTATTGGGAGAAAACAAACTAAAAATTGCACATCACACACTAGAATATTGACAACATAAACAAGCAAATGAACATAACAAGCTGTTTTATCTACATAACAAATTATTGACAGGACCGAACGAGCTGAAAACGCGAGAGCTCAAACTAGTAAATAGACGGAATAAACTCAAACGACTTCACATTGAAACTATTCTGTCAAGACAGTTTTGGCGTTCCATAATGTTTTATTGAACTGGCATTTATTATCCTTTAAAACTATTGAAATATTGCGCAAAAATAGTATCATTATCCTTCACGTTAAGCCTGGCTTTTAGATAACTTGTTTTTCTTTTCCCAGAAACTTTTTGTTTGAGTGCATTTTTTTTCCTTTGTCATGCATCCCGATGCATTTTTTCTTCTGACGCACGTGGTCGCTTATTTTTCTGTTTCGACTTTCGTCATACACAACAAGTGAGGGATAGTAAGGTGTTACGAATACGCAATAAGAACTTCATGGTTGGGTTTAATAATGCAGCACATTGGGGTAGAATGATGCATTAAGTGATGCGTAAAGAATGATCGTTGTTGTTGAATATTTCACGGAGCGATACCCTCTCTTCCTTAAACTGTTTGCGCTATCTTATTCGTTTCTGCGTAAACGATTACAACGTTATGATTGAAGAACCAGGTTTTTCTGATTTTTGTAAAAGTGTTTAATCATATATTTACCTGGACGCAAACAAAACAGGAAAAACACGCATTTTGAACACATCACATTATAGTTTGACTATCTAGCACTTCCAGACAGGTGACATTAAAATCATAATTATTATAATCTGTTTATTATAATCTTAATTTCTAAATCTATTTCAAAATTCACAACAAGACAGTTCGTTTTCATAAGGCTTCTGGGCAGGTTTCAAAATAAGCTAAACCCGTCACTGTGGTCTGGTGGTTCAGGTCAATGACTTGTAATCACAAAACCTCTCACTTAATCCCTTCTAATGACATTGACCATTCATGTGAAAAAGTTGGCAGTTTCTTTCGATGTATAGGGGACCAGTACTGATCCTTCGTTGGAGCGGTAATGACGGCTTGTAAGGAGGGCGTAACTTATGGCCCTCCTTACAAGCCGTCATTACCGCTGAAAACAATCTGGACTACATTAAAAATATTGAACGTTTATTTTTAGTTGTTTTAAGAACAGTAACTCTTGCAAAGACTGCTCTGTCAATATTTCGTATTTGCTTCCCTTACTTTATTACGCTGTACACATATTGTATTAAATATACCAAAGTATCAACGAATAAGGAATTTTAAAAAGATTACGCCTTGGAGAGCACTGGAAGGAAAATATCAAATAGCCTTAATATTATAAAACTGTACGTGTATATAATATTTCACGGTGTATCTTTGCCTGATGCTGTCCTGCAAGTTTTGTGATTGTTATCAAGCTTTCAAAAACTCACTGTCTTAAAATGACGTTACCTGACATGAACACGTCATTGATTTTGCACTTTTCACACTGCTTCTCACAGATTCAAGTAACATTATTACCTTCCTATTGCTACAATGAACACTGTAAATTAATACTTCCATATATATTGCGACTAATTAGAGCCCTCGCCTTTGAAATGACGAACATTTTAAGGGTTCAGACATTCTTATTTCTGTATAGTATTTTACAAATATAAAGGTTTGGTTTGTCGTTGTTAGCACATTTTGGTGATACTGAATGAAAGTAAGGTAAAGTGTGGCAATATTCATAAAGAAATGTTTACGACAGTATTATACAAACGAAGCATGTTTCTTTTTTTTCTTTTTAATGCCACATTCTCTTTCATTCTTTTTGCATTCATCATGATTTGTATAAGGAGTTACTACGTTGAAAGGGAAAGAATGAAAGTGCATAAAGCTGTCTTTGTCTAAAGAGCTGCTTGTCCGAGGACCCCATACTGTCTTAGACACTTTTTATGCAAAAGTATTCGGTTATTTAGTTGAAGAACTCACTTTATATGCTAGGGTATTCGGTTATGTAGTTGAAGAACACACTTTATATGCTAGGGTATTCGGTTATTTAGTTGAAGAACACACTTTATATGCTAGGGTATTCGGTTATTCGAACTATTCTTATCTCAGGAACTGGCTTATGCTGCGTTTTCATTATTACTCAGTATTTCATATGAGTTATGGTTTTCATATTTACTTCTAAAGTTTCAGCCAAATAACCTGATTATTCTCAACAAACATTTCCAAATCCAGCAGGTGCGCGTAATTTTCCACAAAGTATCGGCAAATTACAGTTAACGCAATCATAAAATTAACCTAATTGACTAAATGAATAAAACAAACGTCCTTTCCCTGCTGTGACAGACTTACCAGGTCAGTTGAATTGGAGTAGATCTATTTTAAGGACAAAATTACTCGACATTTTGAAACCGTTCACCCCATGTAAATTCTTCGTAATGACACTAATTGTATGTATGTCTGTTTATTTTCAACAAAATATAACCTAGCAGCAATTCGATGACTGTCTGAAAAGTCTAGTCATTGAATAATTTGGTTGTAGTTGGTAACCCGTTGCGTGTGCCACCCTTCAAGTCGTGTTGCATGCAGATCTAATGCATAAAATAAGACTAGATAGTTGTTTTGTTGCAAGGATAGATTTGAAATATTCGATAAGATATACTATACATTTGCTAGCAAACTTGCATACTTCTGATGCCAGAAGTTAAAAAGTCGACTATTTGATTAAAAAGAGGAAAATATCTCCTCCAAATGTCATTGTTGAGACAGTGTCAATCTTCGTTTTAGTTTAGAAATTTTGCAACGTAAGATTAAACATATAAGAACTTGTAAGACTCTATTTATAACATTTTTTGAGAATGGTCAAAACCAAAAGATAGTACAATAGATAACAGTCCGATTATAATGCAAAGAAAATAATAAATAACTCTGGAAGTAAGTTTGTTTATTTTTGTTTATTTTTTTTTTTTTTGTAGAATGGAATTATGTACCTAGGGTCAAGTAAAATTCATACACGTCATTCCTCTGAGTCTTAAAAAGACTTGAGTAAACTCACACAAATCATTCCGATGTTAGCTGTAAGACCTGGAGTAAATTCATACATGCCGTTCCTTTGTTTCTTACAAAAACCTGGAGTAAATTCATACATGTCGTTCCTTTGTTTCTTACAAAAACCTGGAGTAAATTCATACATGTCGTTCCTTTGTTTCATAAAAAACCTGGAGTAAATTCATACATGTCGTTCCTTTGTTTCATAAAAAACCTGGAGTAAATTCATACATGTCGTTCCTTTGTTTCATAAAAAACCTGGAGTAAATTCATACATGTCGTTCCCTTGTTTCATAAAAAACCTGGAGTAAATTCATACATGTCGTTCCTTTGTTAGTCTTATAAAGACTTGAGTGAACTCATACAAGTCATTCCGATGTAAGCTATAAGACCTGGAGTAAATTCATACATGTCGTTCCTTTGTTTCTTACAAAAACCTGGAATAAATTCATACATGTCGTTCCTTTGTTTCATAAAAAACCTGGAGTAAATTCATACATGTCGTTCCTTTGTTTCATAAAAAACCTGGAGTAAATTCATACATGTCGTTCCTTTGTTTCATAAAAAACCTGGAGTAAATTCATACATGTCGTTCCCTTGATTCATAAAAAACCTGGAGTAAATTCATACATGTCGTTCCTTTGTTAGTCTTATAAAGACTTGAGTGAACTCATACAAGTCATTCCGATGTAAGCTATAAGACCTGGAGTAAATTCATATATGTCGCTCCTTTGTTATTCTCAAGAAACAGGATTATTACATATCTGTTTAGTACATTGGAACAGTCACTTCTGTCAACGTGGGAACGTTTCTTTAAACTATGTGAAGCCTTGTTGAATGCCAAATCATATTATATAACAAGATTTTTTTTGGTTGGTTATTATCGAGCATGTCAATATTTGACAAAGCAAAAAAATATTGTTCCCCCAGGAAGGTAAAATAGCTGATTTAAGAATTTTGCTGAATAAGAATCATATTAGACTGTCAGTTGAAGAGTCATCAAGTTGTAAGAGTACGTTTAAATTATTTTCCGATATGTGAAGCTATCTATTTAAAGATTTGATAGATATTGTATATAAAGTTTGCACACTTGTAACTGGGAAGAAAACAAACACAAGAGACGCCCATACAACGAGATAACTGAGTTGTTTTGGGGTATACACACAGTATCTATGGGTGTCTGTACCTACCTGACATATTAACCTGAGAACACACGTTAAGAATTGGGACGAAGTATGAAGAATTTGTTATCTGTAATATATAGAAAAGCCGACATTGTGAAGTGGGTCACATCAGGTGGATGTTTCTATTTAACTCCGTTTGTTTGTTTGTTTTTGATTGTCGCGAGTAACGACACCTCAACACTTTAACAGTTTCTCATTTTAGAAGAGGTGAAGGTTTCTTTTCCATCGTTTCTGTTGTCCTCTGTTGAATGCAAACCTTGACAGGAAGACGTTTGTTAAAGAATTAATTGTATTTCGTTCCACCTGTTGATATCACTTTTTTCCCCTTTTTAATAGGTTCTTCTTTAGCTCATTAAAGGAACATGTTTCACTATTGTTTTTTAGTGTTTTTGCTTTTTAGTTATTTGTGATAACACACGTCCATCTCTCGTATTAATGTATTGACATCATTGTACATGACATGTTAGTCTTCTTATATCCTTATGGAAAATAAGTATGAAAACAACAAAGAAATATTTGTCTCTTTATCATTTTAGGACACATTTTTTGCAGAAGAAGTGGCTGTTTGTGTTTCTTTCTTCTTCATATCTAACCTTTATACGTAGCGGTAGGCCATTTAAAATACAAGAGTTGGAAAAGCTTCTAAGGCGTTTGCCGTTTTATAACTTTTAGTGTTAGTGAATTTATGGCTGTTATTTTTACGTATTAAGAAGCACATTTGTCTGTATTGATATTTGAATTAATGTTACTCTGTACAAATGCTGAGCTGATTATTATATTTGGGTGTTTCCAAATACTTTCATTATACTCATGATCTTATTAGCGTAAGCTGTTTATAGCTGTCTCAGACGAGGAACTGTTATGTTCAAGTCTTATGAAAATAAAATGTATGTTCTGTTCTGCTCTGTTACTCATGAATGTCGACCGCATTAATAAGAACTCAAACATATATCAAAGTAACAACCTTTCCTTATGTCCTGGTCTCTGTAGATTTGCCAGTGGTCCGCAGGTATTACTTAATGACACTTTTATGTTAACATGTTTTTCAGGCTGAAGAAGTGGGAAATTATGATACCTTCTTTACTATTATCACCGTCAGTCGGTTTTCTAGTAAACTTTAAAGGGACATACCCTGAAGTTAAATGATGATAAACTTCATTTCTTTTTCATTTGCTCGTTCACTATATTAGAATGAAAACTAAAATAAAGAAGAACATATTTTCTTTGTTTTTTCTTAGGGTTATAAGAGGCCTAGCAAGTTTTCAATTGAAATAAATGGATTTCAATCTTAAAACGGTACAACGACAACTTCCTGCTCTTAGAAAATTAAAAGTAAAACAACAACAAAAACAACAACAACAGAACACCCCTTCCCCACAAAAGAAAACAACAACAAAACAAAAACTAATATAAATTATGTTGGGTTTTTTTGTGTTTATTTTTGTTGTGTTTTGATTGTTTGTTTTTTGACATCGGCTACTTATTCTTACAAAATTTTCTAAAGTTGAAAGATTTTAAGGAAAAAGAAATACACTAGGTTTTATGTTATGTCTCTTTAAGATGCTCGAAAAAGAAAAAAAAAACACTTGTTGCAAAACAAAATGTTTTAAGTAGATTTTTTTATTAATGTTGTAACAAGGGCGGTGCTCTCATTAGACAGGCTGTTCTTAAGAGAAAAAATGATTTCTAAACGCGATATATAAAAAAGGAACTTAAAATAGTATATGTTAATTTAGGCGATGACACACAACATTTTAGTCATCAGTACTTTGAACCAAATGTCAGCTATAATTAGATACTTTGTTCATTATTAATTAAGATAAGTCCGCCATTGTTTTAATGTTGTTTTTAATGGTTTCCGTGTGACAGCTCGGCTGTCTTCTGCTTACGACGTTAATTGCAGCTAAAAATAACTTTTATGGTGAATACTTTATGGTGATGATACGGCCACAAAGGTCATCTAGTGGTAATGGCTGATTTTTTGTTGAAAATACAGTTACTTGTAAGACAAAGAAAGGAAATATATTTCAAATACTTTTGCATTCATAGTTCAGGGGTCAGGTCCTTATCATATGCAATATAGAAATTGTATCAAGTCTGTTTCTCAAGCAATTTAAACTGGACATTACTGCAGTGCAGGATTAAGAAAAGGAAGAAAACAGTATTCCCAAACACCTCTGACATGACGAAAGTACATGTTTGTATCTACCATATTTTTTGTTGAACGAAGCTTCATGGACGCAGATCAGGGACACAGACACAGATTATGGATCTCGGAACTATGGACTTAAGTCTTAAGCTTACTTGTCGTCGGTAACGATTTCCCATATGACTGGCTGTTGGCCGCAGTTTTACTTTAATTCCCGTGAAAACTGTAAATACGTACAAGTAGGGATGTAGTTCAATATAAACTGAACTGAAATAAGAAATTATTTTTTTCCGAAGTCTAACATTCCGGTTTCCCCTTCATATATCATCATCACAAATATATGGGCAGGTGTTTACAGACTATTTCACCAACTGTAAATATTTCCGGCGCAGTCTTGCAATCATTTTAGGAACATATCAAAGTCTAGGATATTTAGAAACCCTCTTGAAGTATGAGTCATTTTTGCGCTGTTTTAAACACTAGAGAAGTCATCTTCTTTTCACAATAAAAAGTTATTACGTTTTCTTTCATTATCAATAGGCGTTAAAAACGTCATTAGCGCGGTAATTATTAATGTATCATACACAAGTGACCTAGGTTTTACTGTTACAATCCATAAAATGTCATCTTAATGGACTAGATGGTAAATACAAAGGTCAAACCCATATCAAAACAACCCTATAACATTTTACACGTGTATAACTAGTCTTACAAAATGTATGAAAAAGCTGACATTGAAATGATGATGAGTGATTGAGGTTGTTTTCCACTGTATTCAGAGAACACAAAGTCAACACGTTTGTCAGACACACAAACAGTCGGATGGACGAAGAAAATCGCAAAGTGAAGAACGAATCTTGTAAAATGTAAAAATAAAAAAGCGCCATGATTGTCTTCCAGATTCAGACAAGCTAAACAATATGATTTTACATGAATATGCTACATGGTAATCCCTTGGGATAAGTCACATTGAGTTATTTACGCACACACAAAAGCTTAAAACATAGTAAACTTGCCGCTAAATGTGTTGCATGTGACTGATTTATAAATGTGGACACACGGAAGATTTGTGCACATGTTCGTAAGCGGATTAAAGGGTATTCAAGCCTTCAGTTTACTACCTGTGCCTTAAAAAAATAATTCTGAGCATTCACAGTCGTAGGGACGTAGAAAGTTAATTGCCGATCTTTAAGCATTAAGGTTTATTTATGTGACCAAATGACTTGTCAGCATGCAAAAATTGTAACCGGTGAATACAAAATCATAAAAATGTTTATAATACGAAGACGGAGTGATGGAGACAGAATGAAAAAAATATCAAGAAATGTCTTTGATCTGCACATGAATTTATGGATAACACGTATACTTCACTTTGTATCTCATTCGACTTTTGGCATGATATGTTCAGTCTCATAGGATTTATCTATATAACAATTTTCCGGTATTTTGGCAGTTGAGTAAAGAGTCTTTGTGACAGGTCATTCATATGCCTCGTTCAGTTCACAATGATTTTAAAAATGTTGTAAAAATACGTCTTATCGTTGCATACAGGCCAACAGACGCCGCATGGCAAATAGAAATTCTTGCTGACAGACCGAAAGAATTTTAGATTATTTTTTTCTACAGTTCTCCGAAAAGCATGTTTTTGAAGTAGATACTCTAGTCAAATTCCATCCATTTTACATATATGCACACATAAAATCTAACTGAGAAAGTTTCATAAAAGTATGACGGATAAATCTAAAACATTACACTTTCCTGTTCCATGCACTTAACATAACACTTTACTGTGTTTATATAATTTCAAAATGCGTTTATATGCTAGATATTCTCATGTATTACCAGAAGGATTTTTTTATTACATCAAGTATACCTTATGTTTCAAAGATGATCTCGTTAAATATTTTTTATAAGAAGAAATACCCTGCCGCCAAAATATGTGTGAATCATTGTAATGAAGATAATGAACAAACTATCCAAGTCGAGTCTGACCTGATTTCAGGTCAAGTTATGTGGTATTACGATAATCTGATTTACGCGGTAAAAGTGTTCGTACAAATTTAACATAATCTTTGGCGTCTGTAGTAAAATTCGAGGTCACCTGTTCATGTGAACGCCGAATGTTCTCCACCAATGAAAAATGTATCGTGGGAACTTTTCCATTCGCTTTGAAACGCCTTCTCACGTAAAAAAACTATTTTACGAATATGTCTATAAATGGTTATAATGCATCCGGTACGGAAATAGTCGATGATGAGCGTAGACGTCCGAGCTTTCCATAAAAGGACAGCAAATAACATGTTTATTGAAGCGTCTATTGACGTCAATCGATGGAATGTGACCTTGGCTTTCCATAAAAGGAAAGCTGTATTCCGGCGTACATTGGTGGTTGTAAATATTACTATTGATGTTTTCTCCAAAATGAATTCAAATTTCGGACTACAAAATTCTACATGAATGCATTTATATTTTTATGTTATAGCGCACTTCTAAGATAATGGTATTTGTTAACGGAAGTTGCATTTAATCGCATTGACCTACTTACCAGTCGCTTTTCTTGCAGTATAATTGGCCCGTACGTCATTATTGACGCACTTGTTGTCATGCGCATTACTGCCTAGCGATAGCTTCTGATTGGTCGAGGATTTACTACTTGTTCCAAATAAGGCATTCTCGTAAGCGAAGATTTCATTCATAAATTTGAGATACGTTAGATCCAGTTCATTCATAGATTTTGAGAGTTAGCGTAAAGTTGGTAGATGAAAACAAAATACTAGTAACTTTTAAATGTTGGATAATTATTTTGATGCTGTTTGAGTTAGATAATATTTTACAAGTTGGATAATACAGTGACTAGTGCGGAATCTTCCGAAATGATTATGGACGGACTTGATACATTATCACAGGTCGCTTTGGCGGAAACTGTGTGCTTTGATAACTATCATGATGCGGGGTTTGGATCTTTTCGACTCCCTTCGGAGTCTCTTGAAGAGCTTAATACCCCTGTCACTTCGTCTTCAGATGTGACATTCTTTGTGGATACTTTGGATCCTTTACCGATCACTGCTACTGGTATGTTGATGGTTCGTTTTTACTTGATCAGCTGATTGTGGTTTCTTAATTTTACTGTGTTGTTCTTGCATTATATCTTATAATTACGATTTGACAATTAGTTTAATGTTGTTTCTTCACATTTGTGAAGTTAAACTTGGAAGTTTGAAGCAAATTCTTTTCAATTTTGACTTCACATTATGTCTGTTTCATTCATATACAACTATAGTACTTTGAACACATTTGTTCTATTTTAAGCCTATGCACGTCATAGTTAGATTGATGAGACTGATAATGGCGCCAGGTCACTTGAGATATTTTAGCTGATAAATTCAGTATTAGATGAGATAGCGACTAAAGGTTGATTTGATAAGCAAGATGTTACAACTTTTAACATTTCTGTAAGGTTTAACCCTCGTAAAATTGTGCATTTGACCGTGAAATTATGATTCAACTCACAACGATCGGAATTTCGCTTACGTCAAAGGGGCGGAGTTAAACTCAGCTTGTCCTATTTACAATGTGAATGACGTCAATGGCTGGTGATCCCCGATAGCTGTTACTATTTTTGCATGCACGATCAATTACACTGACGCATATTTCATACTAGATCTACTACGAGAGTTCGTTCATAAATTCCTCTGCGTTATACTAGCAAAAAAAGGAAAACATGAATTCTCTCACTGAGTTACCGTTCTTGGTCAATCTTAGTAAGCAACTATTTAGAATTAGAAATAACAGACGTTGATAAATTAAGAAATATAGTTTAAAAGAATAGCTAAGTATGAAAAAGAGTACAACTGTTGTTTTTGTTGTTGTTGAGATTTTTCTCTTAATAAACTTAAACAAATTTAATTAACATATATCTGTAAAGTAAGAATGTGGTTATCTCTTTTATTTTCAAGGAATATACTTAAAAGTCGTGATATTAATGAACATAATTCAGTACAGTATACCTGTTCATTTTGTTTATTTGATAGTTTTTTATCAGATTGCTTTATATTTTTACATTAATAGATTATTTCATAAAATTTATTCGATGTTTTTTAATATATTTTCAGCAACTCTTGAGGCCTCTGTCAACCTCCCAGACAAACTGTCCGAGACGTTCTTCGGTAACATTCGACCACAGACTACTCAGAACAACAACAACCACAGTAATATAAACAACAACAACAGAGGAAGTTCGTGTGGGGCAGAATCTGAACATAAGGGAGGATACCCTCAACATCTCCATTACAAAGGCACCCTTGTCACTACATCTGTGACCCCAACCTCGGTTAGTAATGACCCATTACAGAACCTCAATCTGTTCGCACCATTGTCGCCATTCTTCAACATCCTGTCTCAGACGATGCAGGGTGCACAGGTGCAAGCGCAAGTACCGCAGACGTCATCTTGTGACATATCCTGTCAGTTGCAACAACAACAACAGCAGCAGGCTGACTTCAATGCTATCATTTCTACACTATCCGACTGTCAGCAAAGTGGGTCAGGGTCACTGTTCAGTTCGGCACCAACCACACCTTCCCAGCATTCTATGGCTGGGTCGCCACCTCCAGACAACACAAGTATGGGTCAACAAAGTCCCTGTGGTCAGTATTCCACAGGTTTTGCCTCCCCATTGACTTCACCGGTCACACCGAGTTCAACCCAGTCCACACCCGAGCCTCAGATGGCAGGATGTAGCGATTTGGACGTAATGGAGCAGGCATTCTCCTCACCACCTCCGCCTCCTTACACCGCGCCAAGCGCCTCGTTCTGTAACGCTATGAACTTTCCAATCAAACAACAGAAGCCGGTTTTCACAAGCTGCTCACTACAACAGAATGAATCTACCCCATACACAACTGGGAATCTTGGCGGACTTAATTTTCCTAGTTGCACAGGAGTAAATGTTAATGCTCAGCAGACGATGCCACAGTTTCAAACTAGTGACATATCATATCAGTCACAGTCATCAAACATTGGTGCTAATTTCAAGTGCACAATACAAGGCACGGTGACCGGTGTGCAAGCACAGTCGCATTTGCCGGATTTTAGCGCGCTCCAGCAGACGACAAATCAACAGCGACCGACAAGCGTTACTCCTCCTATGTACAGTAACGTTCCGATCAAAACTGAACCCGGTACTGAAATGTCTAATGACTCTTATATCTTGCCTTCTACCCAGCAAATGAGTTTTGATCAAAGTTCGACATCAAAAGCACAACTTCACGGCATTTTGAATCAGCCTTATCAACAAGGTCAACTTAAGTTGCTTCCGGTGAAGCCACGGAAATACCCGAACAGGCCGAGTAAAACTCCGCCACACGAGCGTCCCTACCCGTGTCCTGTGGAAAGTTGTGACAGAAGATTTTCACGTAGTGATGAACTAACACGCCATATAAGAATTCATACTGGACAGAAACCATTCCATTGTAGAATCTGCATGAGATCATTCTCACGTAGTGATCATTTGACCACACATGTGCGTACTCATACTGGTGAAAAGCCATTTTCATGTGACTCATGCGGACGTAAATTTGCGCGAAGTGACGAGAAAAAGAGACACGCAAAAGTGCACTTAAAACAAAAAGCTAAAAAGGAAGCAAAACTTTTGGCGGGAAATGTTTCCCTGCCATCAACAACAAGTCCTGTTATGATGGATACCATGTCGTTTGGACTTAATACAACTGTGGCTCAAAGTGGGTCCGGTGTCCCCCATATTGTAACTACAGAATCATTATAAAGAAAAATAGGACATTAAAACACATTTACAAGCTTTAACTGTAAACCACGCTTCATGTACAGAACGTTTGAGTATGAACATATTGTTCAATGTTTTTTAATATTACAGTTATTTTTCTAGTCACAGAAAAGTTGTCAGTAAGTACGTAGTACATTACGCGAAATGTATCATTCTTATCTGATTGTATAAAAGGACATTTTTAAATACCAAAATGACTTTTTTTTAGAAATACCACAAAGATGTTTTAACTACCAAAATGGTGTTTTAAGCACACTTGATAAATTTGTAAATAACTCAACCTTTTCAAAAGTTACAGTTGGATTGAAAATACACAGCAGTACAGTATGATGCTTTGAACATGAAAATGTGCTATTTTTTTCCTTAAAACTTATTTTTTTAATGCTTAGTACTGTAGATCATGTAAATGTAGCTACTGTATACAAAGATCGGCAATGTGTGCTTTTGCTTAATTTATCCTAATATTGCTTGTATGCCAAATAGTTGTCACTTTCATTAAGTCTTTTTTGAGAAATTTGATCAAAAGAATTTAGAAAACGAAACGAGACAAAATGGTTGATTTAATAAAGCAAGTTGTATGCATTTTAGAAATCGGAAAGGGGTGGGGGAAGGGGCTTACGAAAAACAGCTATTAATACTGTTCTAATACCAAAGTTTTTTATTATTATTATCAATATTGTTCAATTCAGTACCGAGTTTTTTTATTATATATTTTTTTGAGATTACAAGGAGCCAAAGAATAAATTATCGAGGTACGCACCCGGTTCTTTTAAGCCTGTAATTTTACTGCATATCGCTATATTATCGTACCCTCGTTATCTTTTATATGTACCTGAGATTTAAATGTTTCTCAGAATGAGTGCTATACAGTGTAACAGGTTTATTGTAGTTTGTATATGAAATATAAGGCATTTTATTTGCATTTTACACATTACATCTGTTAGTTATTCATATATATATATTATATTACAAAAAGTTATTGTTATGTTTTCTTTTTTCGAATTTAATACTGTTGTTCATTCGTTTGTGTTATATTTGTAATGGTGAGACCTGTTGAACAGAGTTTTAATATTTTATTCTTTATTTTCTTTACTTTCCAATGGTATGTTAGACGTTGTAACATTATGTACAGATCTCTGCTTATTATACCATGCATCTTTTGCTTAAAGATAAATTTAAAGTCTGATGGAAATTGTTGATAAACTGTCATACCACCCTTTGAGCAATTATATATCTATGTACATTGAAAGTGCTTTTAAAGACGAGGGTAATAAAAATGAATATAAACTTATCATTTCTCTTTGTCAACATTTTAAATTATAGCTTTTGAAGTGAAAAAAAAAGTCAAATGACGTAACCAAGGTGTCAGATTGCTGGAGAATCAAAATATAAACATCCGTTTTATATCAATAAACCAGTGTTTTGCAAATTCTTCATTTGTGAGAAATTAAAGGCGTTTTTATGCTGATAAATAGAAATATTTTTATACCACAAAAACAGCCAGACAAAAAAAGATCTTGTGACTTTATAAGTATGTTACGTTTCTGACGTGTCATACAACGATCATGAAAAAACCGTGCAGTGTTTTTATTTCACGATAGTGTTCTTTCAATTCTTTGAGTGATTTTCTTTGATACCTCATATAAGAAATATAAAGTTTTCGATGGCGGGTAAAACAGGGTGTTTGATTTTTTTTAAATTTGGAAATATTGCTACATGATGTTCAAAAGTCTGTCTAATGTAAATGGCATACACTGATTCTAGGGCTTATTGTTGCTAGTATTATCATAATGTTACGCACTTAACATATCTCTTGTTGTTCTGTCTATGGATTCCTTTTTGTCGAAGTCATTCGTTTTTTTTTGCCAATACCTTTCTTATTCTTTTTCACGTGAAGTAGAAACTCGCGTCAAAATATCTACTAAGTGGCTTTCATTTCATGACTCTGCCAGTAACCATGAGTAACTATCCATTGACTCCTTCATGCGCACAAAAACATTTAATTAGTTCCATTTTCATTGAAACAGAAGATTGCAAACTGGTTTTGTAAATATTTTACTCAATATATGTTGTGATATTTCCATCCTTATCTTGTTGAACATAAGTGATATTTTTCGAATTTTTTCAAAGTTTATTTTTCTCTACCCATTGTGCTTTTTACCTTTCAACTTGTTGTATATGAAAGAAAAGTTTTTTTCTTCTGCGAGTAAAATACACTTTGTACCTGCCGTCAGATGAAAGTGAAAATATTACAATAAAAGTAAAGTTAACAATTTGTTGTCTTTAGTTGTCTGTATGAAAGACGGAAGAAATAAAGCAGTTATTTTAGAAGGGTATCAGATTCGATCCTCAACGGCCAAAGAGTCCTTCAGCTATTAAGACTTAACTGAAGAAAACCAGCATCTTGCCGTTCAAAATCAAACAGTTGTCAATATCTTCTTAAGAAAACTTGTCTCAATATACACAGTCAGTTGGATGACTGTAACTTTTGCTTACCATTAGATTTATTCTTCGAGCTTGGTAAAGATGGCCCGAAGAACTTTGTTTTCAGGCCCAAAGAAGCTTGTTTTCAGGCTCAAAAAAGCCTGTTTTCAGACTCAAAAAAGCCTGTTTTCAGGCTCAAAAAAGGCTATTTTCATAAGCTGACGAGAACAGCGTACAGTCATATTGGCTTTAACTGTAATGTATAAACCATTACCCATTGTGAGGGCTTTCAGCCTCAAAATATTATGTACAACCCTGGACAGCCGGTAAAATCTGGTTAAACACCCTCGTCCTCCATATCTTTTCTCTGTAAAATAAATTGCGAAATATTTCCCGGCATTCCCTGAAGGATCCTCAAAGACTATCAGATTCTAGCAGACTTAATATCTCAAATTACCTCAAATCCACATAAAGAACAAGTCGTACTGATGCTTGCTGTTTTAACATTGATTTGTTCTCAGGGAATTTCCAAATATAGAGCCTTTTCCGCTATTACGTCTGCCATATAAGCGCGCGTCATTGTGACGACAGCCATATTCGGACTGAAATAGCCGAGAAGTTCAGATTGTATCGATCTCCTATAAAGTTTAGACAGTCTCTGCTCTAGGATTCTATTAATAGTTATTTTAAGCGTCTATTGAAGCAAGCGTCATCGCAGAGCCATTTCCGATTCACCCGGGAGTCTGATTGAATTTGCATTGTCAGCTTCGTTTGCTAAAATTAGACTATAGACATGGGAAAAAGACCATGTGAGCAATACGGGATAAGTTGAGGGCGGACGTGCTCGGCTGCGTTCAAATGGAGATTAATGACCATGGCAGTTTAGCAATGCTTTTAATAGTTTCTTTGCAACTGACGAGTGTGGGCATTGCAGAACTAACAATCACTGCCGACGCAGAAGACACATTTTAAGACCTTGGAAACTGACAACCATGTAGGGGCATTTGTCAATTACTTGTACCCGACAATCATTAAAGGTAGCCTTAACTGGAATCAGTGTGTATCCAGATTTGAAAATTGTTAACAGCCTACAGTGTTACAAACCAATGTATAATTTTACAAAATACATCTAGCCTACGTGTATTTGTTTCAGAAATTTATCAGTTCATGGAGATCAGGCTTACAGAGTTATGTACTATCAATGTTTTGTCCCACGGGGGAGCGGCGGGCGTACATGGGACCTTTGACGGAAAACTGTTCCTTACATGCGGTAATTTCACAGGCTTACTGAGTGTTGCCGTTTTATTCAATTCAATAAATTAGGCGCCAACTTATGTTTTTGCTTTTAATAGTTTAAGTTTGATAAAAATGCATTTATTTTACATATTGGGAAACACGTGTTCATTGAAACATATTAGCCACGCTCTATAACTGTTTCCTGGGCATAAACAAGTATGCTGACACTAACTTTTTAGGGTGGCTTATGGTGAAAAGCAACTGAAGACTCTCAGCCCTGGCGAGATGCAAACCAGAAATTCTCGGAATCGCCCCACAACTATTGTCCTCCATCAGGCTGAAAGTTCATATGAATCAAACCTATAAATTTTAAAATATAAGAACAACAGAGTAAGTACCAAAAGATAGGTACCAAAAGGTTCCACAAAAGAGTTATTGAAATGTGTCCGCTTTAAACATGCCCACATAACACCTGCACCTGATATGGGTCAACGTGTTCGTGTTCATGAACAGCAGTATAGATGCAATTTTACAACTAAAATAAATTAAAACAATTAAAAAGCAGCAGGTTGTGGACTAGATAGTACCATGGTTTCTACAGCCATTGGACTAGTAAAGCTAGAACAGGTGGATGAATGATTAACATAGCTTAGTTTCGGCGTATGCAGACTTCGTTTCGAACTTAGTCAGGTTACTAAGCATTATCTTTCTCTTCCAAAATACAATGACTTCATGCATGATAAATTACGTTAAACTCGTGGGTTTGAAATGTTACTAGTTTTGGACGGAATCTGTTAATTGCATTCTGAGTTTTTAACACCATGGTGGTAAAAGTTCTAAGAAAGATGATAAATTAAGAAAACTTAGTGTGACATTCTCCTAAAAAGTTGAGGGCGGATACAACTTAATAACTTTTCCTCTTATAGAACAAAACACTCAGACCCGGCTACCGTCTGCTGTGCAAACAGGACGATTGATCAAGAAATAACGTCATCGGCACATGACCTAGAGCTCGTCCAATCAGAGAACAGTTGAGGGCGGACATGCTATTTGAAGATGTACTACAAACGTCGATACAGCAGAATTTGGAAACTGGGACAAGGACCCTGCAGTAAGACAGTGCAACCGGGAAATCGAAACAGCTGGTTCGATCCAAGCGCCGTTCTAAACCAAATTAATGTTTTTCGATTACAAAAAGATGTTAGGCGGGAGGGTAAATTGGTTCTTATTGCGTATAACTATGATGAAAGCTATTTTCTGAAACAATGCACATCCTCCCGGGACATTCAGGTTACCAATATCGAACGGTAAGATAGAATTACGAGACCAATAAACGAGAAGTTGCGGGCGGATCTGCTCTGTTACGCTGTCATAAAATAAACAAAGGTCATACATTATTGATAAGATCCTTGCTGTTTATAGAACAGCTTGACATTTTCTTTCTGTATAATTTTTTGTTCGAATATTGACACTGAGATCTATAATGATCAATGCGGACCTGGCTGCTTATGCATAAAGTCAGTTTGTCCCTCAAACCGATACCATAAGCAAAAATATAATTTCCAAAAAATATGGTTTCATTTATAAATAGTTGTCTACATTTACAGAGGAACCATTTTTAAAGTAAAGAATGTAAAAAAAGACAATAAAATTTTTAACCTTACTGGATATTTTAAAAAAAAAGGATAGTATAATTTATAAAGGTGACGGCCGTAATTTAGTTGCAAGAACGTGCGACTCGACCCTATTGTTATAAGTAAGCTTAATCAGTAAGCTATAATCAGGGGTATAACCCGGCAAAATGGTACGGTATTTCAAGGATATAGGAAGCGTCAAATTAAGTCATATTTCCCCCAAATGTGGAAGTTATTATAAAAATCAGTTCAGTTATACGGACATTATTTCCCGTCTTGTAAATCATTAGAAACAAGTTACAGTCATCTTAACTCGACGTCATTTCTACAAATCCTTCATAATTAGATAAGGAGAATTGCATTAGTAGGGGTTTCCTGAAAACGAATATGCTTCTAAGAAATGTGCAGAGTGGGAAATCATTTCTGTGGATAAACAAGGAAATTGTTTTTTTTTTGTGTGTCTTTATAAGGTGAACAAGTACAAAATGTACTGTAAAGTTATATTTGTTTTTACTGGAATTAACGCCAGTTTCAACCTCTTTTGGTCATATCCGGGCAGTTAGTCCACCAAACAAGTGTTCCTAGGTATCGATCCATTTTACTAACCAATCTCTCTGCAAGCGACTGAGTACTTTCCACTTGAATCAAAAGAGACGTATCGTACTAGATCAACTGTTGGTATCAAGGAAAAATAAGCCGCCTTGATAGGGTTCAATACACTATCCCTGGATTGACAATCCGATGCTCTACAAAAGGAGAAACCCAGGTGTTTTAAGGTTATAAAAATAACGTGTCATGTTACATACAATGTATCAGAAGTGGATAAAATAAATTGCTGGAAGGGAGTTTGCTTGTACTGTATGCAGAGAGTATGCCTGTGCTGTTTTCAGAGAGTCTGCTTATACTTTATGCAGAGAATCTGCCTGTACTGTATGCAGAGAGTCTGCCTGTGCTGTATTCAGAGAATCTACCTGTGTTGTATGAAGAGAGCCTGCCTGTGCTGTATGCAGAGAATCTGCCTGTGCTGTATGCAGATTGTCTGCCTTTACTGTACGCAGAGTCTGCCTGTGCTGTAAGAAGAGAGTTTGCCTGTTCTCTATGCAGAGAGTCTGCTTTTGCTGTATGCAAAGAGTCTGCTTGTGCTGTACACAGAGGGTCTGCTTGTGCTGTATACAGAGAGTCTGCCTGTGATGATGCAGAGTGTCTGCGTTTGCTGTATGCAGAGAGTCTGCTTGTGCTGTATGAAGAGAGTTTGCCTGTTCTCTATGCAGAGAGTCTGCTTTTGCTGTATGCAGAGAGTCTGCTTGTGCTGTACACAGAGGGTCTGCTTGTGCTGTATACAGAGAGTCTGCCTGTGCTGTATGCAGTGTCTGCATTTGCTGTATGCAGAGGGTCTGCTTGTGCTGTACACAGAGGGTCTGCTTGTGCTGTATACAGAGTCTGCTTGTGCTGTATACAGAGAGTCTGCTTGTGCTGTATACAGAGAGTCTGTTTGTGCTGTATGCAGAGTGTCTGCGTTTGCTGTATGCAGAGAGTCTGCTTGTGCTGTACACAGAGGGTCTGCTTGTGCTGTATACAGAGAGTTTGCTTGTGTTGTATACAGAGAGTCTGCTTGTGCTGTATACAGAGAGTCTGCTTGTGCTGTATGCAGAGGGTTTGCTTGTGCTGTATACAGAGAGTCTGCCTTTGCTGTATGCAGAAAGTCTGCCTGTTCTCTGTGCAGAGAGTCTGCTTGTGTTGTATGCAGAGAATCTTATGCAGAGAGACTGCCTTTGCTGTATGCAGGGAATCTGCCTGTGCTGTATGCAGAGAGCCTGTCTGTGCTGTATATAGACAACCTGCCTGTGCTGGGTGCAGGGAGCATACCTGTGCTGTTTGCAGAGAATCAACCTGTGCTGTATGCAGAGAGCCTGCCTGTGGTGTGTGCAGAGAATCTGCCTGTGCTGTGTGGAGAGAACTTGCTTGTGTTGTATGCAGAGTCTGCTGGTGCTGTGTACAAAAAATCTGCCAGTGCCATGTGCAGAGAATCTGTCTGTGCTGTATGCGGAGTCTACCTTTGCTGTATGCAGAGAGTCTACAGATAATCTGCCTGTGCTGTATGCAGACAGCCTACCTGTGTTGTATGAAGAGAACATGCTTGTGCTGTATGAAGAGAGCCTGTCTATGTTGTTTGTAGACAGTCTGTGCAGGGGGTTGGGGTAGGCGGAAGTAACCTCCTATTCTGTGTTAGTAAATAAATATGTTCTTGGCTTTGTGCTTTCCCATAAGAAGTTTTTCCCTATGCAAGTCTGTGCAAAACCAAGTTACCCTTCAGTTGGGGCTTATCTTGTTCAAGGGACATAATATGAACAATCTTTGTAGAGGTGTGCTAGAGGATTACAAAACTCTGTGTCACGCAGTTTTAGAGAAGTTGTTTTAAAGTTTTTCCTATGTAACTATATATAAGCCCTGGGGAGGGGCCAATATTGACACTGGGATCATGATCTGAACCAGCTTTGTAGAGGTCCACTAGACAATGCTACACACCAAATATCTAAACTCACAGCTGTACGGTTTATAAGTAATCAGCTATATTAAAGTTTTTGCATGACGCCGATGACTCAGTGATGACAATAGCTCTACTTTTTTTCTTCGAAAACAGACAAGATAAAAATGCATTTCAACTACAGCAGCACATGTCACTTCTTATGTCCCGTCCCCACTCTTCAAATAGCTTCCTCATTACAACAAAGCAGAATGCTGGATATATTAAAACACCCCTGTGAGAGCTCTAGTTTTTAACTGGTACTTAAATTTTAAATCAGATCAAACCTTTGCCAGCAATATATACTAAGATAACATCGTAAAAAACAGTCTAGTTTTATTTTGGGCTGTTCTGCTTTACTTATATACGAATTACTTTCTTATTTCTTTCTAAATATCAGCTGCATTATAGTGGCAGATTTAGTTTTTTTCCAATGACGCAAACAAATAACCTTTTGAAGTCAACTCACAAGATAATTATATATAAAAGATTTGCTGGCGGCAATTTTAATATCTGACAAGGAAGAACGTTCTCAGTAATACTACAATTATCATAGAAATATACAACACTATCTCTACAAAAGACATCTTTCAAAGAAAATAATTAAAAAATTTTTCAGTGTGTCAGATTCAGTTTCAGTAAGGAGTTATTAGTTATATCAGATCAGAATAACATTGTCAAGGCTTCATTTTAAAGACCATCACAAGCGGGGTGGTATGAGGAAGAGATCTAAGTGCTGTAAAACATAGAAGCAGATAGGTGTTATGCGCATTCACCCCTTGACCTGTAAGATGTTTTGATGCGTCATTTACAACTCTAGCTATATTTCAGCTATACCAACCAGAAAAACTAGATGTACAAGCCAGATGCTTGTTGCAACCAAAGTTTTAATTAAAAAGAATATGAGAAAGCCAACAGTCTCTGTTGCCAGGTGACATACATTTCATATCACTTGGAAATTGTACGACTTTAAAATGTGTATATGTAAAAACAAGCAGTTTTATTTTTCAAGCTAACAGATGTCGCAATGTCTACTGTAAACTCTTATGTAGTAAACTTTAGATTATGGTTTTAATCTTAACATTTAGAAGTTACTGCAAAGAAATGAACTTCAGATTCAGTTTTCTTGGCAATAAGAATTTGCAGACTGTATTTGATTGGACTTAATTAGAATGTAAAGCTTTTTTTTCAATGATATTTAGAGTGGTAAATTACATTTTAAGTAAGAAAATGAAAACATTACATGAAATTATTGTTTGGATGTAGGGGTAGCAGCATTTTTTCCATTACATACCAAAAACAAACAAATACTCTACATTAGACTGACAATGATTGAAAAACAACTGGGTACTAAGCTGTAGCAAAGGTGCATTTGTACGAGGGTCATCAAACAAAAATTGAAAAAGAATCGATTTCCAAAAAAGTATTTAATACAGGTGGTATGTCCACCTATGTGGGATGTCCTTGATATTGGTTGCTAGGCAACCAAAGTTAATTTGTGTAACTAGGCTCGCCACCCCTGCTTCAAGGTTTTTCTTAGTTTTAAAACTGGATTCCACAGAGTGGTTCTTTCAATGTTGGGAAAAGGTCGACTCATATCCAGAGAATAGGCTAGATATGGCAAGGCTGAATTCCGGAAGTGACATCACACTGTTGGCGTTGTGGCATGAAGATTGTTGTGAAGTATCAGTGAACCACTGTGACCTTGACCTTAGTCTGTCAGAGCCCAAAATCGAGAGGGATCATCCTTCATTAATTGAAGTCCATATATAAGTTTTCAGGATGGTAGATGATAATGGAAGCAAGTTGTGTTCCAGAAACTGTTTTCTAATTTTGAAGCACTGTGTCCTTGACCTTTAACCCCCAAATCACCAGGGATCATCCCTGATTGGGTCCATGTGTAAGCTTTCAGGAAGACAGATGATATGGAGAGCAAGTTCTGGTCTAGAAACCATTTTCTTATAACAAACCTCTGTGACCTTGACCTCAAAATAGATAATTCTTTATTTGGTTGGTTTAGGTGTAAGTTTTCAGACAGGGAGATGATACAGAAAGCGAGTTGTGGTCAGGAAACAATTGTGTCTACAGACAGACAGGTGGACAAGCTGATTCGATTATAGCCCACAACTTCACTGATCCTGCAGAAGTCAATCAATATATTGTTTCACAAGTAGTCTTCTCTGAAAGAAAGCAAACATTTATTGTGAAAGCATGTCACTTTGCATAGCAGACAAATAAGTTCTTACACAATCTGTCAGCTGAGAGGCTTCTTTTAACATTGATAAATGTTTGGCAAAATCCATTTATTTTACATCAACTCAGACATAAATTCTTGCAACTTATAGCAGATCAATCCCCCTTGATGGCTGCTTCCTGGGTTGTGTTTGTGCTGTAAGGTGTGGACTGCATAAAATTACTGCAGAATATCACCTCTGGTGGGTTTTGAATCAGCAACTTCTAGGTAGGGAGTCCAGTGCTCTATCTCTTAACCACTGCTCCTCCAGAACAGATATGTTGAGAAAGGTAAATACTGAGGTAAATAAATATGTAAATGAATTATGAGATGTATAAATGTTAATAAAGATAACTGATAATTGAGGAAGTTCATGTAATTTCAGTAAAACATCTTTATTTTCAAGAAATACATGTCACAATGATAAACTAGGTTTTGCTGAAATATTTGTTCTTTAAAAATAAGTTTCTTAAAGAAAATGCCAGTGTTGCCAACTCCTGCCTACATTATAGATCTATACCATATACAAATCATCACAGCCATAACTAATTAGATCATCAAAATATCAACACACAAATGCTCTGGGCATTTTCAACCTTAACCTGGTAACACACACTGTGCCATTTTCAGTTAACATTTAAAAACATAACCATTTTTGTTATTTCAAGCTGCTTCTTTACATTTATGCTTAATTAGTTTCTATATGTAACACTGTAATATCTGGTACACTGATTCACCACTGTGCAGGACTTTAGTTCTATGGTATGTACAATTCAAACAAAATTGGTCTAATATTTGTAGGAACTTGTTAGTGGTGCAGAAACCATAAAGCCAGGAATTTCCATGTCAAAGTCAATGGTCAGGAGGTATGTGCCCCAGGACTTTATAATATGAAAGTATGGACCAATTTTTTTTTTTGGAAGTAGAAGGGTCCAAGGGGCATGCATTCCTGAAATCATTATTAAATATAAAATGGTGCATATTATTTTATGGTCCTCATTTCTCTTCTGTTTTTCCTTAATTTTGTTTTTCATTCGCAATAGGAAAGTGTAGACCTGACCAACAATGATTATAAGGAGCCACCTGGTACATTCTCTCCAGGGAATCCAGCTTAATATTCAAATACAGAAAACTGAAACATTCATTACAATTAAACTTTTGCATTAAATAACACACCAATTTTCAATCACATAAAAAAATAAAATAGGAAAAAAGTTAAAAGCATGAGAAAACAAGGCACTTATTTCTGTGTTTTATTTAGAACAAGTCATTTCTACAGTTGTAGTATGATCTTAAATAAGGTAGCATTTCAATAATTACATCAACAACAAATACTAAACAATAATACAAAATACCACTCCCCGTACATTTATTTCAATATACGCTGGCAATAATTTGGTATTGTTTTTTGTATTTCATGATGTAAATTGATCCATTATCCCTTTATAAAATTACTTCCTTGGATACATGATACCTTATGAAAACTTGTCTCTGGTGTTACATTTCTCAGAACTGCAGGATACAAATCAATGAATTCTGCTACAGAAAGAAGGGAGGTAATTCAATCCTAAAAAAATAACAAACGCAGAATGACTTCATGTAAGAACCCTTTGAAATGTTATACAAAAAATTTCATTACCTGCAATTTAAATTTATCTTGCAAGTAAAACCATAACAGTTATTTAAAAGTAGCAGAACTACTTCAGTACTGCGAATTAGCAGAAGATTCATTTAAGAGAAGATTATGGTAGATCGTGACAAAACAAGATGGTGAAGACGGCTGTTATTGCTCAACTTAGCTCAACCTCTGTTTGCCTCACAGTCACCATCACTTTCTTTGCTCCACAATATTTTCTTCTCAAATTTAGTACTAAAACAACAGAAAAACATTTAGCCATTATTATATAAAAGTGTAATTTGGTAAACACTGCACAATGGGTATCTTCTAACTCTTACAAGTAGTAAAATATCAACTTAACCTTTGTTACAGAACATTTATAGCAATATTTACAAATGTACTCAGAGATGCAATTTAAATCACATATTATCAAAAAGTTTTAAAAGTTAAAAGGTCAAACTTTTTAGTACATGCAGCAATGTGTGTAGTCAAAAACTGAAGTACAAATGACGCTAAGAAAAAGAAATTCATTAACTCTCTCCTCATAGTGTCAGGTTGCACTAACATTTCCTGTTAAAGAATGGGATTTAAGTACATGTATAGTACAAAAATTGTGTAATTCTGTTAGTGAACACTTTTCTATAAAAAAATAGACCATATCATGAATGGAATACCTAAAACACAACTCAAAGACACCTGAAAACTTTTGGGAATTTTCTCCAAGGCTAAACATAGTAAATATGAACTGGTTCCAGGACAGACTTTTTTCATGCCTTAGTCAGCGAGGTTCTATTTTATTTCTATAAATGCAAACACAGGCTTGTCCCTGGTAGACATTTCTGGAGCATGCTGAGCCATAAATAATAAATCCTCTTTACATCAAATTAAAGCTGATCTATCAAACACTCCTATAGATTCTGGTCAAATTATTCCGCTTTGAAAAATAGTCCAGACTTTGCAAAATCTATTTTTCCTCCCATTAAAATTGTAACAGTGAAACTTGAGACGTCATATGTCAAGCCATAGAAATGTTGTTGTTTTTTTCTAGAAATTTGAGATTAATTTCAGGAAGCATCTTAATACTTCTATGGAAATTTGTAGTTTCTTCATCTCAGTGTAATTTCAGCTCTGAAGTATATAGCAAATGCTAAAGCAGAATTAGAAGATTGTACATGATAAATATAAGTCACTTTTTAAGGATACTTACTATTACAATCTCTGTACAAAGCTTGTTTGTGGCCTATAAGAATAAGCGAAAAACCCTTAATCTTAAACAAGTCGTAATGGTGATATAGGAAAACAAATTATCTTTTGAACAAGGCTGACTTGAGCTTATGCTTTCAGAAAAAAAAAAACAACTAAGCCAAAACACTGTTAGTTTCTGCTACTCATTTTGTATTCAAACAATGGCATAATAGCACAAGTCTGTTTCAACAAATCTTACCAGCTTCCTAGAGGTTCTGGATATATTTCTGATAGTAATATGTGTCTCGAACAAGTTAATTATACTCAGATACAATTTGCTTAACATTCAATGAATTGGCATCTAGCTATCTTGCAAAATCATTAATGGCAAAAATATACAAAACATAATACTCAATAACAGGTTTACTCTCTGAGGCAGAGAAATGAAACCAGACATAAAGACGGAAATTCTACAGAGCTGATTATTTCAAATATTAGTAGATTTAGTCTGTATTAACAAAATGTCTTTATAACTTTAAATCTATGTTTTTTACAACAGTGACATGTATAAGAAATTTACAATCTACTGTTGTAAATCTGTTGTTTGATTTTTTTTTGAAATCTTTGTGTTGGTGATAACAAGTTTGAAAAAAGATTGGTGTTATATTTTTCCCTGCAATCTCCAACAGGTGAAAGTATACTGGCAAATTTCCTGGTGACAACTAGGTATTTTCCAGAGGACACCCTGTATATTTAGGCATTAACCCATTAATGCTTAGTGTCCACAAAATTTGACATAGACAAACAATGCAGACCCTGATCAGATGCCGCAATACGCCGCGTCTAATCAGGGTATACACTGTTTGCAGAAAGGACTTTCTTCTCTTAACAGAATAAAATTGAAAATTTATACTAGAGACCCTTTTATTTGAAAATGGACTCATCTAACTAACAAGGAATGATAATACATTGGGCATAAATGGGTAAAAAGGATCATTATCCAATTCTTACACTGACATGAAAGTTTTAAAACTAATACTAACAGGAAAATGAAATGAAGATTTGATCATAAAGATCTCACTCCTGAATGGAATTTCTCAAACATATACAGGTAACCGTTGGCAGAAAACACTGTGATATTATACACTTCCTATGCTACACATTTATTACAAAATCTGAGCCACTTACAAATCTGCCAAAAAAAGTGACAAGGGTGTTTAGTCTGCTCTTGATTTTTCTTAATGTTTTCTTGTAAGATGCACAAAATCTATCTTACTGTTTTCTTGTAAGATGCACAGAATCTATCTAACTGTGGAAACTGGCCAGCCTACAAGCACCACCTTTCTTGTATCACAGTTTTTGTGATAATGCAACAGGAAATATAGTGGTGTACATATGAAACATGTCACTAGTGTCTTACTGTATTCCAAAAGGAATAATACCTTATCCTTAGGAGTTTCTTTCATTTTTAATCAAAATACTATGATCTAGTTAATACATTCATATTCCGTATGTCGTATAAAAAAATAACAGTTAACATTAAACACAATGCTCTGGATGTTAAAAAAAAATGGTCTGTAGAAGATATATCTTGTACCAGGCATGAACACCTGGTAGCCAGTACTGGCTTCATTTCCATGATAAACAACCACAGAAAGGAAATACATGTATCTATGTAACCTGCAATTTACCACGTTCACTACTCATTTCTTATCTTTTTTTCTCTTTTTCTTTGCACCAAGTCCTTCGAACTGAAAACTCTTCAATGGGTCAGCTTTCCGCTTCTGTAAGCAAAACATAAAAGCATTACATAAAAAACAATACTGTACAATTATTTTCACCTTATTGTATACATTTATTATCACCTTACCTTGTACAATTAGTTATACCTAACCTTGTACATTTGTTTACACCTTACTGTCTATATTTAGTTACATCTTACCTTGTGCATTTAGTAACACCAAACATATATTAAGTTATATGTTACCATTTACATTTAGTTTACTTTACCTTGTACATTTATTTACACCTTACATTGTACATTTAGTTACACCAAACCTAGTTATACCTAACCTTATTCATTTACCTTATCTTGTAGAAATTATTTTAGGATAAAAAGGAATAGTGAAAGGATATACACATGTTCAGACTATAAAGAAATGAGAAGACTGAAAGGTAAATGCATAAACACTCAAAGTAACTTCTCCATTACAGCAAAAAATCTTTTTCATTATCATGGAGCAGAAGGTGCAAGCACATGTTAATGTAAACGATGGACAGGTGGCACTTGAACAAAAACAAATGCATTTTTATATATACACCGCTATGGTGGAGCCTCCGGTACCATGGGGTTTTGCTACCATTTATTTTCACCTTATCTTATATTTATTATCATCTTACCTTGTACCATCGTTGGTTACCCCCGGTACATATTCCGCACAACTACATTATGTACTGTAGTACAAATGACTGCAGATTATTCGTTTTCATAAATATTAATTAGCAAACGGAAGTAACTCTTTCTCCAATGAAATTTCGCATTACAAATACATACCCTTCAATGTGGAGAGAAGGCATAACGACATGTTACTTAAAACAGATGTATTTCCCAAGATTTAAACATAGCCGCAACAGGCAAATTGTAACGAGTATTTTCACTGGCTGAGATTGCGCCATGGAAATCTTTTGGAAACCAATGAAAGTAGGTAATGAATTATTCATGAGTACGAAATTTTACCAACCAATTGTCCCAAAGTAGATGAATAGAGTGAAATGAAATGGATCAATTGTGGGTTTCCTATGATGACCTTGTACAATTAGTTATACTTTACCTTGTACATTTAATTACACCTAACCTATATTAAGTTATAGGTTACCTTGTACATTTAGTTATACCATATTTTGTATATTTAGTAAAACCTTACCTTGTATTTTATCTGGGCTTGTGAAGGCCCTGTGTGTTTTCTGTTTCTTGGTCTTGTCTTTTTTCCCTTTCCACTCAATTTCTGTAAAGTTGGGGGAACTGGAAATACACATAAGTCATGTCTGGCACAGAAAAGTCTAATTCCTGTGCTGTCAAGCACAGAAAAATAAAAGTACATGATTAAAATCCAAGAGTCAAATGTCCGAGACTGAATTATCACTTGTATGGCAAACCCCACAATGTTGCAAAAAATGGTTACTCAGTGTCAGAGCCATCATGAACCATAAAAAGGATTTTCTAGTTTTGTAGGTGAAAGTGATTTCTGACTTCAGTATACTATAAAAGATTATTATATATTGTGTATTTGTAGCAAATTACACTTGGACTAATTTTGGTGATTTAATTAAGATATTAAGGTCAGTGATATTAGCCCATAAATATTACTTGAAGACCTCTGTTTGAGGCCAGCAATGTATTTAACACTACAACAGATTTGGAGAGGCTCTATTTCAGGTTTGAATGATTCTGCAATCAGAGGCAGTTTAAATATATTGAAATTTATAAAATAATGTTAGTAATGTTGCTTGTGTTCAAAGGAATGACTGTATTGGAGGTATCAGAGTTGGAGCACACAAAGTTATTTACGAGAGGCCTGGAATTATGCACTCTAATTGTTTGTACTCCCCCCCCCCCCCCCCACCCCCGAGTGAGTTTTCATACTTACTGAATATACTGAATAACCCGTTCACCTGATTTCTCCTATTTCTATCACTTTACACCAGACAATACTACATGGATCTATTTCAAGATTTCTAGGGAATGATCTTTCTCGTTTAAAGAATATGGTATTGCATTTGGATTTTAATTTAAATTCTTATTAAGCAGAGGAAGGATAGGTCAACTGACATCAAAGCTATCCAATAATATTATTCTAATGAAGCTGCGAGTACTATTCTTGCTACCTGTCTACTTACACCTGAATAATGGGGGATAGACTCAAGAAAATACAACGGCGTTAATTATTTGGATTTTCTGCTGACAGTATTTTAAGGCAAGGTGTAGCATTAATAGTGCATCAATACTGCACACAGAATTCATAGAAAAATATTTATTCATTTTGCGCCTTGTAAACATGCATAACTACATGATATGGACAATTACTTTTTTCTTTACAATACCAAGGATAGCGCACTGCAATGTCAAGAATAATATTTTTTGTCTACCATTTTCAAGGATTTCATTAAAACTGAACATGTTTAAATTAAAACTTCAAATTTTTCTTCTTCTCGGTGACAAAATGAGGACATTTGGCCTAGAAGTTGTTTAGCAAGTGTAGTTGTGTTGCCTGTTGTAAAGTTTTGAAGTTTTATTGACATCTTAATTTCAGATGTTCACAGTTATTGTGGAAACTGGCTAGCCTAGGTACTGAAAATATCTTTCCTGAAGAGATCATATACCCCTGTTTAAAATCCTCTCCCTTACAAATGCACCCTTCATTAGTGCCCCCCCCCCCCTAAAAAAACAAAAACAAAAAAAAACACAGGTCTTTAAGTTTAAGTGATACATTTGCATCAAATGAATTCTATATTTTCAACTCTACAACACATTATTCCACAATCTATCAAACACATTTACAAGACACTTTAACACAATTGGTAAAGAACAGTACAGCTGTCCTATATCTTTTCAACAACTACCACAAAGAACTTCATCTGAAATAAAATTTTTATCAGATTGGTAAGGAATCTCTGAGGTTCTGTGGTTGGCATTTTCCTGTTTTAGACAAAACTTAGAAAGAAATGTCAGCCTTGTTAGAATGCCAACATAATCTTACCTGTTTCTTCTTCTGAAATTCTCCTGTTAGTTCTATTCTGAATACTGAATATTGCATCATTAAATCACTGTCATTGTCTGACCACTAAACCTTATTAGACCACAACTTTTCTTAAATTTTCATTAAGATCACTGTAAGTTTCTTTAATTCATTTTAAAAGAAAAATCTGGCTGAGATTTTCACAGATGTCTCTGTAATTAAAAGGATTTTATTTCTGACCTGAACAACACTTTCCTCTGAGCATACAGCTGAGGCTGTTTTAACATAGATCATGCTACTCGTACATATATATAACATATATAGTTAGACCTAACACATCTCAGAGTGGAGGACAACTAACCAAGGCTGATTATAAAAGGTATTCAGGTAAATTATCAACATGACACCTGCTTTGATATACCTACCCAGATATTCTGGAACATGTTTCATATTCTGATGGGTTTTAACCGTATGCAAATTTTTGTCATGTCTCAGCAACTGTAAGTCCCTCGGGTTGTCTTCAAAGTGAGACTGAAACACAATCAAGAAAACAAATTACTATAAGGAATCAATGGATGTCACTTAAGGTATCTGTATGATAAAGACATTTACAGTAAAGGTAAACAAGACAACAACAACTGAAGGAAACAAGACATTTACAGTAAAGGTAAACAAGACATTTACAGTAAAGGTAAACAAGACAACAACAACTGAAGGAAGCAAGACAATGTTTTAAAACAATTCTTTCATGTTTGTCATGTTTATTTTGTTTCTGTGGCTGATTTTAAATCTACATGTAATACTAGGTACAATCATGAAAAACTAGAAATGTGTCCATAAGACACAGATACCCCCACTCAGCCCCAGAGTGGGGGCATAAAAATGTCCCTTGGGTCACTATTGGCCCTGCCTGAGCGGTCATAAGTTTTAAATAGCAGTATAGAAGAAAATCTTTAAAAATCTTCTTGTCTGAAACTACAAGGCCTAGAATTTTAAAATTTGGCTTAAAGCAAGCTTTATCAAGCTTTTTCAAATTATTAGATTAGGTTAAAGGTCACAGAGGCTAAAATATAGCTAGCAATATGGCCAATAGATAGCCATACACGCTGAATCATTAATAAGATTGGTTTAAAAAATGACAACTATAAGAAACCTGTTGTGGTGTGAGGACTCAAAATACTGTCTCCACAATAAAGAATAAATCTATACAGGAAACCCCAGGTGCACAACTTCACATGCTGATCAACATTCCTGTACAGTTTCTTGACTCTAGCTCCAGTGCTTTTGGAGCTAAAGGCGACACAACTTTTTGGGACGGACTGATGGACAGATGGATGGACAGAACCCCAGGTGCACAACTTCACATGCTGATCAACATTCCTGTAAAGTTTCTTGACTGTAGGTGCATCGCTTTTGCAGGTACAGGCGACACAGGCTGAAAATAACTATTTTTGACTAAGTAATGGGCCATAACTCTAACAGTTCCAAATTAATCTTTACGAGAAACCCCAGGTGCACAACTTCACATGCTGATCAACATTCCTGTAAAATTTCTTGACTCTAGCTCCAGCGCTTTTGGAGCTACAGGCGACACAACTTTTTGGGACAGATGGACTGAAGGACGGACAAGGGCAAATCTAAATTCCCCCCCCAGAGTAGGGGCATAAAAAAAACTGAGATTACGGGATGCTTTAGAAGTCACAGCCTGATCACATGCAAATTTTGGTCTGCTAATGATACATCATTTCATTTTACTGAATACAGCTAGTGTCTGCTGAGTAAGGGTGGGTTTCCAATGGCATGTGGCATTAGAAAGAAAGGACAATAACTGAAGTAAAAAAACAAACATTTGCTCATTAAGGTTATTCAATCTCTCAGAGTTGGAAGGGAATTTTTTGAATGCTGTGTAAGAAGTTGCATGCCTTAAACTTTCTTTATATTCATATACAAGTAAACAAAAACTGTCACTGTAAGATGACAATGCCCACGGAAGTGGTGCTTTGACCTTTGAGCTGAGAACCAGTCATTCAGGGGTCAAGGTCAAATAAATATAGGTCAGTGGGAAGGTCTTATCCAAAGGAGGTTGTGTCCAAGTATGAAGTAATATCACTTACTAATAAGGAAGTTATGTGCAATGTTAAAGTTTTTGGACAATTTGATCTTCAAGGTGAAGGTCATTTATGGGTCAAGGTCAAATAAATATATGTCAGTGGGAAGGCCTTGTCCAAAGGGGTGTTGTATCCAAGAATGAAGTAATTCCACTTACTAATAAGGAAGTTATGGCCAATGTTAAAGTTTCTGGGACAATTTTATCTTCAAGGTGAAGGTCATTCAGGGGTCAAGGTCAAACAAATATAGGTCAGTGGGAAGGTCTTGTCCAAAAGGGTTTTGTGTTTAAGTATGAAGTATATCCACTTACTAATTTGTAAGTTATGGCCAAATATTAGTTTTTTGACAATTCGATATTCAGGGGTCAAGGTCAAATAATTAAACGTCAGTGGGAAGGCCTTGTCCAAAGGGGTGTTGTGTTCAAGTATGAAGTAAATCCACTTACTAATAAGGAAGTTATTGGCAATGTTTAAATTTTTGAAAATTTGGATCTCAAGGTGAAGGTCATTCAGGGGTCAAGGTCAAATAAATATAGGACAGTGGTAAGGCCTCTTCAAAAGGGGTGTTGTGTCCAAATATGAAGTAAATCCATTCACCAATAAGGAAGTTATGGTCAGCGTGAAAGTTTTTGGACAATTGGATCTTCAAAGTGAAAGTCATTCAGGGGTCAAGGTCAAATAAATATAGGTCAGTGGGAAGGTCTCGTCCAAAGGGGTGTTGTGTCCAAGGATGAAGTAAATCCACTAACTAATAAGAAAGTGATGGCCTATGTTAAAGTTTTCGAACGGACTGACGGACAGTCAACTGTGAAAGTTTGAAGCAAACCCTACCCCACAGTCTACTGTCAAAGTTTGAAGCAAACTGTACCTTAAAGTCTACAGTGAAAGTTTGAAGCATACCCTACCCTACAATTTACTGTCAAAGTTTGAAGCAAACTCTACACCACAGTCTACTGTCAAAGTTTGAAGTATACCCTACCCTACAGTCTACTGTCAAAGTTTGAAGCAAACCCTACCCTACAGTCTACTGTGAAAGTTTGAAGTATACCCTACACTTCAGTCTACTGTGAAAGTTTGAAGCATACCCTACACTACAGTCTACTGTGAAAGTTTGAAGTATACCATACACTACAGTCTACTGTGAAAGTTTGAAGCATACCCTACACTACAGTCTACTGTGAAAGTTTGAAGCATACCCTACCCCACAGTCTACTGTGAAAGTTTGAAGTATACCCTACACTACAGTCTACTGTGAAAGTTTGAACAATACCCTACCCTACAGTCTACTGTGAAAGTTTGAAGCATACCCTACCCCACAGTCTACTGTGAAAGTTTGAAGCAAACCCTACCCCACAGTCTACTGTGAAAGTTTGAAGCATACCCTACCCCACAGTCTATTGTGAAAGTTTGAAGCAAACCCTACCCCACAGTCTACTGTCAAAGTTTGAAGTATACCCTACCCCACAGTCTACTGTGAAAGTTTGAAGCATACCCTACCCCACAGTCTACTGTGAAAGTTTGAACAATACCCTACACTACAGTCTACTGTAAAAGTTTGAAGGATACCCTACACTACAGTCTACTGTGAAAGTTTGAAGCACACCCTACCCCACAGTCTACTGTCAAAGTTTGAAGCAAACCCTACCCTACAGTCTACTGTGAAAGTTTGAAGTATACCCTACACTACAGTCTTCTGTGAAAGTTTGAAGTATACCCTACCCTACAGTCTACTGTGAAAGTTTGAAGCATACCCTACCCTACAGTCTACTGTGAAAGTTTGAACAATACCCTACCCTACAGTCTACTGTGAAAGTTTGAAGCATACCCTACCCCACAGTCTACTGTGAAAGTTTGAAGCAAACCCTACCCCACAGTCTACTGTAAAAGTTTGAAGCAAACCTTTCCCCACAGTCTACTGTGAAAGTTTGAAGCATACCCTACCCCACAGTCTACTGTGAAAGTTTGAAGCAAACCCTACCCCACAGTCTACTGTAAAAGTTTGAAGCATACCCTACACTACAGTCTACTGTAAAAGTTTGAAGGATACCCTACACTACAGTCTACTGTGAACGTTTGAAGCAAACCCTACCCCACAGTCTACTGTGAAAGTTTGAAGCAAACCCTACCCCACAGTCTACTGTGAAAGTTTGAACAATACCCTACCCCACAGTCTACTGTCAAAGTTTGAAGCATACCCTACCCCACAGTCTACTGTGAAAGTTTGAACAATACCCTACACTACAGTCTACTGTGAAAGTTTGAACAATACCCTACCCTACAGTCTACTGTGAAAGTTTGAAGCATACCCTACCCTACAGTCTACTGTGAAAGTTCGAAGCATATCCTACCCTACAGTCTACTGTAAAAGTTTGAAGCATACCCTACCCTACAGTCTACTGTGAAAGTTCCAAGCATACCCTACACTACAGTCTACTGTGAAAGTTTGAAGTATACCCTACCCTACAGTCTACTGTGAAAGTTTGAAGCATACCCTACCCTACAGTCTACTGTGAAAGTTTGAACAATACCCTACCCTACAATCTACTGTGAAAGTTTGAAGCATACCCTACCCCACAGTCTACTGTGAAAGTTTGAAGCAAACCCTACCCCACAGTCTACTGTAAAAGTTTGAAGCATACCCTACACTACAGTCTACTGTAAAAGTTTGAAGGATACCCTACACTACAGTCTACTGTGAAATGTTGAAGCAAACCCTACCCCACAGTCTACTGTGAAAGTTTGAAGCAAACCCTACCCCACAGTCTACTGTGGAAGTTTGAAGCATACCCTACCCCACAGTCTACTGTGAAAGTTTGAAGCATACCCTACCCTACAGTCTACTGTGAAAGTTTGAAGCATGCCCTACCCCACAGTCTACTGTGAAAGTTTGAAGCATACCCTACCCTACAGTCTACTGTGAAAGTTTGAACAATACCCTACCCTACAGTCTACTGTGAAAGTTTGAACAATACCCTACCCTACAGTCTACTGTGAAAGTTTGAAGCATACCCTACACTACAGTCTACTGTAAAAGTTTGAAGGATACCCTACACTACAGTCTACTGTGAAATGTTGAAGCAAACCCTACCCCACAGTCTACTGTGAAAGTTTGAAGCATACCCTACCCCACAGTCTACTGTGGAAGTTTGAAGCATACCCTACCCCACAGTCTACTGTGAAAGTTTGAAGCATACCCTACCCTACAGTCTATGTGAAAGTTTGAAGCATACCCTACACTACAGTCTACTGTGAAAGTTTGAAGCATACCCTACCCCACAGTCTACTGTGAAAGTTTGAACAATACCCTACCCTACAGTCTACTGTGAAAGTTTGAAGCATACCCTACCCCACAGTCTACTGTGAAAGTTTGAAGCATACCCTACCCTACAGTCTACTGTGAAAGTTTGAACAATACTCTACACTACAGTCTACTGTGAAAGTTTGAAGCATACCCTACACTACAGTCTACTGTGAAAGTTTGAAGCATACCCTACACTACAGTCTACTGTGAAAGTTTGAAGCATACCCTACACTACAGTCTACTGTGAAAGTTTGAAGCAAACCCTACCCCACAGTCTACTGTAAAAGTTTGAAGCATACCCTACACTACAGTCTACTGTAAAAGTTTGAAGGATACCCTACACTACAGTCTACTGTGAAATGTTGAAGCAAACCCTACCCCACAGTCTACTGTGAAAGTTTGAAGCAAACCCTACCCCACAGTCTACTGTGGAAGTTTGAAGCATACCCTACCCCACAGTCTACTGTGAAAGTTTGAAGCATACCCTACCCTACAGTCTACTGTGAAAGTTTGAAGCATGCCCTACCCCACAGTCTACTGTGAAAGTTTGAAGCATACCCTACCCTACAGTCTACTGTGAAAGTTTGAACAATACCCTACCCTACAGTCTACTGTGAAAGTTTGAACAATACCCTACCCTACAGTCTACTGTGAAAGTTTGAAGCATACCCTACACTACAGTCTACTGTAAAAGTTTGAAGGATACCCTACACTACAGTCTACTGTGAAATGTTGAAGCAAACCCTACCCCACAGTCTACTGTGAAAGTTTGAAGCATACCCTACCCCACAGTCTACTGTGGAAGTTTGAAGCATACCCTACCCCACAGTCTACTGTGAAAGTTTGAAGCATACCCTACCCTACAGTCTACTGTGAAAGTTCGAAGCATACCCTACACTACAGTCTACTGTGAAAGTTTGAAGCATACCCTACCCTACAGTCTACTGTGAAAGTTTGAACAATACCCTACCCTACAGTCTACTGTGAAAGTTTGAAGCATACCCTACCCCACAGTCTACTGTGAAAGTTTGAAGCATACCCTACCCTACAGTCTACTGTGAAAGTTTGAACAATACTCTACACTACAGTCTACTGTGAAAGTTTGAAGCATACCCTACACTACAGTCTACTGTGAAAGTTTGAAGCATACCCTACACTACAGTCTACTGTGAAAGTTTGAAGCATACCCTACACTACAGTCTACTGTGAAAGTTTGAAGTATACCCTACCCCACAGTCTACTGTGAAAGTTTAAAGCATACCCTACACTACAGTCTACTGTGAAATTTGAAGTATACCCTACACTACAGTCTACTGTGAAAGTTTGAACAATACCCTACCCTACAGTCTACCTGTAATTAAATACAATCTTCATATAAAGAATTTCTTAAAGTTTTGTTGAATGCAGCATTGGGGAAGTTCTGAATAATAAACCTGACTGGTATATATATGCTTTGTAGTAAAATCAAAGGGTTAAGATTGAAAAGTACTTCATCTACTACAAAATCTATTTTACTAATAATGATGATTTTACTGAAGTTACACTGAATTTCTGTCATATGAAGTATCAACGCAGTAATATAATAAATTTGCCATTGTCTGAGACATGAATAGTGAAAAAGCAAAACCTTCAACTGGGAGCAGTCTCACAGCATTTTTTTAGTCTGCCATAACATCCTATTCTGAAGAACTTATATTTAGACACAACTACAAGAACCCTTACAACAACAGTTATACATCAATTGCAGATCTAAAAGGAACCAGACATGTTATATACAATATGCACAGAAATGTGAACAGAAAGCAACAGAAGGGTGAAATTCAAGGAATGGTTTACATAAAGCAGCTTAGCCTAAAAATTATAAAAATAGAACTACTAATCAATAAAGCTGGAAAATAACTATTAAAGTTTTTACCAAAATGAAATTCAACAACCATGCTTCATGCCCCCACCCCCACTCCCCCACTAAAATTCCCGGACCATATGTGTTATTGTAGGTCTATTTTGAATATGTCTTTAATAATGTATACTTTATTGTTCAACATTGAATTGAATAATCAGAGGCCCATGTGATATTGCCAAATCAGTATACTCTAGCATAACCACAACCATTGAAATGAGGTAGAAAACGGACACAAATTGCCCCCCCTCACAAACCTGAAATCCTGGATCTGCTCCTGCTAAAATATTCATGTACAAAACTACTGCATTCCTTTTGTATTCTATCTGTAGTGTTGCTCTTACTACTTGTAAGGCATTATTTTCTAGACATATATTTTAGGTCTTCAATCATCTAGGAAAAAAACGACAGCAGCCCTGAATATAAAGTTCCTATTCTTGGTAAGTTACAGCTTAACTTAGAAAGTAAATAATTCAGCTCTAGCCATATTAAGCTCATGTTAATTAGAGCTAACTGTTCTGAATTTTAATCCCAAAGTTTCTACCCTTTTTTACCTGACAATCCAAGGTCCAGGTTTCAATACAGGACTACTGTATCCCCCTATTATTTCATAGATATAGTTACTATAGTTTTGCACAGCTCCACTGATGTACTTTCACAAGCATTATTTGTAAAATCACTTTGTGCTTCATTAGATGCTAGTTTATCACACACTGTCTCACTTAACAAGCCAGATAAAGTATCATACACAGATGTATTATCAAATTAGTGAACACTTTAGGATAAAATATAGATTTGTTACAAATATGGAATAAAGGTTTTTTGGTGTGGCTTTGATGTAATGCTGTAGGCTAATATTGTAAGCTTAATGTTTTCTAAAGCATTTTCAAGGTTTTTCTATGACATCTAGTGAACCTGAATTTTATTCTCAGATTATCATTGATAAAACAAAACATCATGATGACATAAAATCATTTGCATGTGTACAACTGCTCACAAGGACGAGTAAAATGCCACTAGATCATTTTGTATGCCAAATCTGGAAGCCCTTGGCATTACTGTTTCAGATAAGAAGATTTCTAAACAGACTTTTCTGTATATATCTATCTTTGTACAACATTATTTTTTTATTACCCATCTAAGGGGAAAGCTGTCAAGAGTCTTCAAGGAGACAATCCTACATGCCAAAATACCAAATATGAATTCTCTAGGCCATCATCTGACAAAACACTTTTAATTTAATTTAATTTCTTTTAATATTCAACATTTTACCCTTCAGCCTTGCCAACAATTGCCCCAAGGGCTTAATCTTAGCTGTCCATATAAAGGTGAATCGTTAATTGCTACATATCCAATTTTGGGTATGTGGGGCTTGTGTTTTCAGAAAAGATTATGTTTAAAATTTTTTGTTATAGCTACCAAAGAATCCAGTGTTCTGCAATGAATTGAACATCCTTTTCAAATTTCTTCAACAATATTCATGGGGTATAGGAGATGCCAATTAAATGTTGATGACACAGGAATCATGTCAACAAAGACCCATCACAGAAACTAATCTTGAGCACATTTTCACGTTTAATAATGGAAGAACAATTGACCTTATAACAAAGATGCTCGGCTGGGAGAGTCAGAGACAACAGTACGAAGCTAACATTTACAATTATCTAATGACCTACTTTAAGTTTTTGTGAGTTGAGCATCTCTTGTTTGATCTCCTTCAGTCGAGCTTCCCTGATCGCCACCCTGGTTACCGCCTGCATCGCATCCTAAAATATCATTGTCTACAGTTAAATTTCACTGCATCTTTACCAAAACCAACTTCAATGTATCAATGAAAGTAGCAAGTAATGTTTTAATATGACCCTCTTTAATGGTAGTTTTCATCGGTGATTTGAAAAATGCCGAAGTTGAAGCCAGATTTTTTAAAGGATTTTCAGTTGTTTGTATGGTCTGATAATGACAAAACTAGCACATGTGACAGTTCAATAATGAAATAATATACATATTATGATCACAATAATATTTCAAATTACATATTAACTCTAAAAATATTAAACTATTCACATCCTTCTTGATAATTGTCCTGATCAATACAAATGTTCTTGTAACAAATTTCACGGAATTATACTGATACTGAGATTGGAATTTTAGAAATATCAGAGCAGAGGGGCAAAAACAAAAGTTGCTAAAATGAACATTTGTTAAACATGACTACCTTTGCCCTGTATTTGAAGCCCTCGATTTCCTCCATCTTAAACTGATAAGGTTTGAACACTGTACCCTCATGACCTGTGAGAAGAAAAAGAAAACTGTAATGTTCTATGATTCAGGGTTGGTTGTTGGCTGTATTGGAGTTTAATGCCAGTTTAACAGCTAAGGTCATATCCTGGCGGTCAGTACACCTAACCAGTGTTCCTTGGTATCCAACCAGTCTACTAACCAATTTCTCCGCAAGTGACTGACTACTTCCTCACTTGCTTCAGAGGTGAGGGACAAATGACCTATAGATCAATTATCATGGAGAAATTTTGCCAGCGCTGATGGGGATTAAACCGGGATCGTCAAGACTGACAATCCGATGCTCTACCTACTGAGCTAGCCGGGCCAGTTTCTATCATTCAGGGAAAATATTGTATCAACACGTAAAAGGATCACTAACAATCTAAACAAACACTTCCACCAGCCATTTCATGCTTTAGGTAATTTACCTAGATTCTTAGGATGCTGCAAGATCATGTGTTGTATTAAATAAATTATGGTTATATTCTGTTTAGTCAGACTATTATACAGGTGTAGTGATGTAACCATGGTTATCATATATATTGCATACGGAAAGTAAATTACCTGCTGTTCCTGACAATTCTTTCTCAACATTCTCCAACAATGGCATCTCCTTCACAGATACAAATGACAATGCTGTACCTTTGTTGTCTCCCCTGGCTGTCCTGTATCACACAAAAAGAGGAGTTAACAATTCTGCATAGTAATTAGATATCATTGAATAACTCACCTTCAAGTATTTCTTATGTGAAACACAGTAATGTCAACAAATGTTATCATATACTTTGAGAAATGTGAAAAAAAGAAAAATAGATGTTCAGGAAAAGATTACTCAATATATGTAGTTTATTCAAAAATAAACTTGAGTAAATATATAGTTCCTACCTGCCAACTCTGTGAATATATGCTCCCACTGTGATAGGGAAATCAAAATTGATAACATTTGACACATTCTGGAAGTCTAAGCCACGGGACACACCAAACTCTTTATCCTTCCTTCTTGGTCTGGAAATATAAAGTAGAAATCACAAATGTTTTCATTAGATGTAAAATTATTCAGCTACTTTAGCAGTGCTACTAATGTCTAGCGTAGAAAACACCAACTGTCAAAGATATACAGAGTGATGGCAAAGAATTACCACAACAGTTCCCTTCTGTTGGTAAAACCTTACTGTGGTTTATACATTTTGTAAGTCAGCATCTTCATTAAGTATCAGATGTTTACATAATTTTGATTCAGTAAGATTTAAACAGCTATGACAAACTTTTTGTAGAAATTTAATTATACTCTCAGTTCATTTGTTCTGGGGAAATCCTTAATTTCAAGGGCACATAAATCATCATGATAGAAGTCTTCCAGAGTCTTGAAAAAAAAATCTTAACTGTAGCCTCTATAAAACTGAATATAGCTTTGCCACACCCGGTAAACATTGACAGTAATGCTGGGTAATGGTACATACACCCAGTATACTCAGATGGTAATACTGGATGTGTCAAGTTATAATAACACATACAGCCTCTTACAGAAGGGGATATAACTCGGCTATCAAACTTATGATGTGCCATATTTAAACACAAAAAGCACATCTTGCTAATATGAACACAGCTTACATTTATACAAAATAAAGTTCTCAATGAGTATAGCTATTTTATTGTTGATGTTTATTTTTCAAACCAAGGGTCCTTATCTCTAGCCTACCACACTGTATTTCAAGAACTTTCAGCTTTTTCAACAAAACTGTGGACAAATTTTAGTCTAGCATAAAACCTGACACAAAACATTCTTTCCAAGCTCATCTCACAAGAATCCACTGTGGGCACCAGTTGTTAAGTTAAAGTACAGGTACATAAGCCAATTACTCTTCAGTACATTTTAAATCAAGTTATTTTGTTTTAATGGTGTTATTCATTTCACTTCATTCAGAAAAAAACATGCTATTATCATTACAAACAAAGCCTCAATGTAAAAAGTACAGACTTTCTAATAACTTTTCTTGTAACTTGATTTCACATAAGATTAAAACAGGAGTTTTCTGTTTACTGTAACAAAACAGAAAATAATACATGAAACCTGATATTTCTTCCTTCACTATTTATTACAAGTTTTCTAGGAAAATGTTTGATCAACAAATAAGCATTTTCCTTTTGTATGGTAGTAATACGTCTCAAGGATTTATACAAAAGGGCCAAGATTGTACAACTAGATTAAAAACTTTTTGTTCATCATAACAATTCATGGATCCACAGCATGACTCTTCAGTCTTATAACAATAGATTTTACCTACAAACATTACCATGTGCTCTTTTGTTATATACTTGTTTGTGGTGAAAATATAACATCAATTCTTTGTTAAATCATGCAACTGTTAGGGGTCAGGGATGCATCAATCCTGTATCATGTCAGCAATGAATGAAAGGTCTTTTTGTTTGAGCTATTTTTTATATTTCATGTAATATATGGTCCTACATCTAAATTAAAAATGACATATATATCTAAGTGTTCTAAAACTTTTACACACAGCTCAGATAAATAGACTTTAGTGCCAGGCTTAGAGTAACCAGGTCTGATAACTTGTCCAAGATGAAATCTAGACAAAAATCAAATCTAATTCACTCAAATTTATGTGGCCTCTGTGTGTGTAATAAACAAGGTTTTCTTTGACCAGTGGTGATCTAGTTATGCCCTTTTATGGCCTAGTTCTGATCAAGTATGACCTGGTTTAAAAACCGAAAGTTCACAGTTATCTTCCTCCTATAGTTTCTTGATATCAACATACAAAATGGTCTCAAGAGTGTTTACCAAGTTAATGAAGACAGACTGACAGGAAGAAAGACCATTTATAATTAACTTTCAGTTAACTGAACACAAAATACAGTAAAACTTTGTAAACTCGAGCATCAATAACTTGGGAACCTAGGGTAACTGGAAGTTGCTCTTCTGACAAATTCTCCAAGTGTTTAACTAAGCATTACCATTGATAACCTGAGCAGCAATAACGCCATAACTTAAAGACAACCTGTGGTCCCTAAATGTTATTGTTCTTCCAACTTTACCTGCAGCAACTCTATGTCAATGATTGAAAAATATTTCTCACCTTTGCAAACTTTCTAATTCTATTTTCTCAATATGAGAATCACTTCTAATGTATTCAAGAGATTATTGTAATAGTCAGCATGATATAATATACTTAACTGAATCCTAAAAGGGATTGAATGAATCCAGATAAAGTGTATGAAATGCTTTTTTTTTTTAATTAAGTGAAAAAATCAAGATCAAACAAAATGATATTGACAGAATTTTTTGAGTTTTTAATTAAGGGATATCAAATTAATAAAATAAAATGTCTTAGTTTTCCACAGAAGTTACTCCTTAATTAAAACTAGATGGGTGTTCAGTGGAACACTTGTGTCGCCCTTGGGTACTCTGTTAGAATAACTAAAAAGGTAAACAAGAGCCTGCTGGGGTTGAGGGTGGATGGGGAGTCAAGTACCTATGTATTAAAATTTAAAAAAAAAAGGCGCGGGGGGGGGGGGGGGGGGGGGGGGGGTTTGAGGGTGAATGGGGAGTCAAGTACCTATGTATTAAAATTAAAAAAAAAAAAAAGAAAAAAAAAAAAAAAGGGGGGGGGGGGGGAGGGTAAAAAAAAAAAGGGTGGTGGTGGTGGTGGGGGGGGGGGGGTTGAGGGTGGATGGGGAGTCACGTACCTATGTATTAAAAAAAAAAAAAAAAAAATTGGGCCCGGGGAGGGGGGGTGGGGGGGTGAAAAGTTGGGGGGGGGCGCATTCCCATGCAGCGGGGACAGTGGGGGGGGGAGGGGGGGAGTACTTACCCATCTCATGTCAGTTAATATTTTATTTCTAGGCTTAAGAAGTTTTTTTTCCTATATATAAGTTTAAGCAAAATCAAGTGACCCCAGGGATGGGGCTAACTGTGACCCCAGGGACATTGGTACCAACAATCTTTGCAGGGGTCTTGCTGGTGATCAAGTATTCCAAGTTTGAATGGAATATCCTTGACACTTTTTGAGACATGGACATAAAGAAAAAGGTTAACCAAGAAATTTTAACTTGAAAATGGGGCATAACATTGCAAAAATAAATTTGAGGGTTATGTGCCCTTGAGAAATGGTGTTGTCTTAAGTGATACAATTGTAAGCATTACAACTGGAAAGTTTGATGAAGAAACATTAAGAAATGGCATAGTTATAGCCAATGTTAAGTTTTTATGACAAAATCCAAGTACAAAAAGGGGCATAACTCTGTCAATTGTGACCTTGACCTATACATTTTGGCATCATCACGACCCTGTTGTCGTAAGCAATATAATTTGGAAGTTTGATGTTGAAATGTTAAAAAATGGCAAAGTTATTCCCAAAGTTAAGTTTTCATGACAAGATCCATGTATAAAAAGGGGCATAACTCTGTCAAATGTGACCTTGACCTAGAAATGTTGGCATCAACCTGACCCTGTTGTCATAAGCAATACAATTTGAAAGTTTGATAAGATAATGTTTGGAAATGGCAAAGTTATAGCCAACGTTAAGTTTTCGTGACGGACCGACGGACAAAGCGATCCCTATGTATCACCTTTTCTTCGAAAGGGCGACACAAAAAGGAGAAAATACATTTATGAATTATACTGTGTTCTTGCCATAGCCTACATTTGTTCTGACTACTTATGAAACAGATAGGCATAAGTTTTTCTAGATGTCCAGAATGAAAAAAAAATGATACATGTAAAAGAATTACAGACAATGTTTCAAGAACATCTTGGAAACATCAGACACAATATATTTTAACATTTTGTAAGTTTACAAGAAATTAAAGAAGGATGTTTGTCTACAATGTAGATAATGATAATTTTTCATATAAAATGACTGAGAAAACAATAATAACCTGTTAATATGATAAAAACTAATTTTATTGTATATACTAGACTGGATCAATGAGTTACACCTGGCTGAAGATATAAAAACAGAACAGCATTTTCATGAAACAAACTTGAAATCTATGATAACTCAAGCAAATGGAAAACTTGCACAATTTTCTCATCCACAAGTGACTTCAAAGTAATGAGTTTTACTGTAACAAAGAAGATATAACAGCACTCGTAGCTACAACTTTCTCATCCCCAAGTGACTTTGAGGTCATGAAGTTACTGTAACAAAGGAAGTGACTTTGAGGTCATGAAGTTAGTGTAACAAAGGTGATATAACAACACTTGTACCCACAATTTTGTCATCCCCAAGTGACTTTGAGATACTGAAGTTTTACTATAATAAAGGGGAAATAACAGCACTCATAGCCACTTCAAACATAATTATCTTGATATGTCATTCGTAAGTTGTTTTATGTATTCATTCTCAGGATTCATATAATTCCATTCATAATCTACTGCACATTCTTTCTAGAAAAAAAACAAACTTAAGTGTATTTATAAATGAGATGAATTATTTTGAACCATGAAATGAAGTTTCATGAGAATCCATGCAAATAAATTGCTCATTGTAAGTGCTTCATGCAGGTTTTAAAGAATATTAACTGAGAATATGAATTAGATTTTAACATGATTTAGATTTTAAAATAACAAAAACAGGATTTAATACTAAAAGCAATTTTCAAAAAGTGCTTTCATACCAATCCCAAACTATATGATTTCTAATGAAAATGAATGGTTTATAGTTTCAAATTACGGTCCAGTTAATTTAATTAAAAAGAGGAAAATATTTTAAGAAAATTAGACGCCAATCCTGTTTTTCATTAAGTAGTTCAATTTAGAGGTTAACTTTCCAGAAAAATCTCCTTCAAGTCACGCTCTCTTTACCTTACCCGTCTATCAGTTCACAGGTATTTTGATGAAACTTGATATGCCTGGACCTCATCTTTGTGACACTCCAGGAGTTGTGTTATTATTTCTACACTGTCAATTAGGATGAAACCTTATATGTCCTCACCTATACTGCAGATTCCAGAAGTTTCCTTTTATTTCAATGAAAACAGCCAATTTCTAGGAAACCACCATCTTTAATTTCCTACACTAGTGTTTTACACTCAAAGGGATTGAAGCTTCGACAAGCCTAAAATGGCTCACAACCTAATAAATGGCTTCTCATTAAACCACAGAACTGCAAAAACATTTCATAAAATTGTCAAGCAGATATTTTGTATTATGAAAGGACCTTGAGAGACAGCAGGACACCAGGAAATCTATTTTCCAGACATGTTTTCACCAGGAAAGGTGAGTTTGGGTTCCAATTGTGTTTACAATCGAGCAAAACCTACAGAAATCTCTCAGAAATAAACAGTACAACAGCATACTGACACAAAAATTAGACAGGACAACAGCTTCTACCTGGTTACCAACACACTGAAAAACTACTGAAAATGTTAAGACCTGAATTTTAAGTTGGAATGTTTATTCAATTTGTGTGAATTAGTCATTGAAGCAGACCCCTCTGATTAACATTCAAAGAAGAACTGCAATTAGTTGATGAATATAGCATTTAGAACATCTATGTTGTTATTCCTGATTAAAAGTCTGCGAATTGATTCTATGACATTAAATCTTATATAGACACTAGGATTTTGAAAGTTTACATTTTTCAATACCGAATAATAGTCTTTACCTCTTGTCTGTTATCATTCAGGATGCTTGGCAACACTATCTAAAGTAACTGATGAAACATTGATCAATTAATAAAGAAGACTCGTCCACAACTTTCTATGACAAAATCTAGTGCATAAAAAAGACAGGATTTCTTTCTTATTTTTCTCAGAGCAATATGTTTAATTTCAACCTCAACACATCAACTGTGACTTTAAACTTATTTACTTCACATAACTTAGGAAGCAAAATTTTTTTACTTTTATTATTCAGCTCAATACTGCTTCCTGGATTCAAACCAGTACTCCCACCAAAATTTGGTAGGAAGAAAGGACGTGCTGTGATTCAAACTAGCACCCTTTGGACAGGGAGTCTGGCATTCCACCCTTCCACCACCTCCTTCTGTAGAGAATATTTTCAAATTACAAACTGTCATGTCCAGTGCACACCAGCCTATAATTGTATAAATACCATCTCTGACAATTGTATCTTTGGCTCAGTGGTCCTTTACATCGTTTTTTGATGCAGAAGGTCCTGAGTTTGAATCTTACTTTGGGTGGTCTTTTCCAAAATGCACTGCATCTTTATGTTATGTACTTTTATGTCTGTATGAGGGCTTGTCCGGGATAAATCCTGCTGGACTTAGTAATAATAATAAAAAATCTTTCAAGATTTCTGATATAAAGATTGACCTCATCACTCGTCATGAATGATGACTTTCTCAAGAGCAGGTGTGTTATGGTCCAGTGCAAACCAACCTATAATTGTATAAATACAACATCTGTCAATTACATTAGAGAACTGATTCTTTGGCTCAGTGGTCTAGAACATTGTTTTTTCATGCAGAAGGACCTGAATCCTGCTCTTGGTGGTATTTTCAAAGATGCATAGCACCTTCCTGCAACAAACTTTCATGTTCGTAATTTTCCAAGATGCCTAGAACCTTCCTGTTACGAACTTCCGTGTTCATAATTTTCCAAGATGCATAGCACCTTCCTGTTACAAACTTTCGTGTTCGTAATTTTCCAAGATGCCTAGCACCTTCCTGTTACGAACTTCCCTGTTCATAATTTTCCAAGATGCCTAGCACCTTCCTGTTACGAACTTTCCTGTTCGTAATTTTTCAAGATGCCTAGCACCTTCCTGTTACAAACTTCCATGTTCGTAATTTTCAAAGATACATAGCAGCTTTCTGTTACTAACTTTCATGTTACGAACTTTCGTGTTTGTAATTTTCAAAGATGCATGACACCTTCCTGTTTTGAACTTTCGTGTTCGTAATTTTCCAAGATGCCTAGCACCTTCCTGTTACGAACTTTCATGTTCATAATTTTCCAAGATGCATAGCACCTTCCTGTTACAAACTTTCGTGTTCGTAATTTTCCAAGATGCCTAGCACCTTCCTGTTACGAACTTTCATGTTCATAATTTTCCAAGATGCATAGCACCTTCCTGTGACCAACTTTCATGTTGGTAATTTTCCAAGATGCATAGCACCTTCCTGTAACAAACTTTCATGTTGGTAATTTTCCAAGATGCATAGCACCTTCCTGTTACAAACTTTCATGTTCGTAATTTTCCAAGATGCCTAGCACCTTCCTGTAACAAACTTCCATGTTCGTAATTTTCCAAGATGCCTAGCACCTTCCTGTTACAAACTTCCATATTCGTAATTTTCCAAGATGCCTAGCACCTTCCTGTAACAAACTTTCATGTTCGTAATGTTCCAAGATGCATAGCACCTTCCTGTTACGAACTTTCATGTTCGTAATTTTCCAAGATGCCTAGCACCTTCCTGTTACAAACTTCCATGTTCGTAATTTTCCAAGATGCATAGAAGCTTTCTGTTACTAACTTTCATGTTACGAACTTTCATGTTTGTAATTTTCAAAGATGCATAGCACCTTCCTGTTACAAACTTTCGTGTTCGTAATTTTCCAAGATGCCTAGCACCTTCCTGTTACAAACTTCCATGTTCGTAATTTTCCAAGATGCCTAGCACCTTCCTGTTACAAACTTCCATATTCGTAATTTTCCAAGATGCCTAGCACCTTCCTGTAACAAACTTTCATGTTCGTAATGTTCCAAGATGCATAGCACCTTCCTGTTACGAACTTTCATGTTCGTAATTTTCCAAGATGCCTAGCACCTTCCTGTTACAAACTTCCATGTTCGTAATTTTCCAAGATGCATAGAAGCTTTCTGTTACTAACTTTCATGTTACGAACTTTCATGTTTGTAATTTTCAAAGATGCATAGCACCTTCCTGTTACCAACTTTCGTGTTCGTAATTTTCAAAGATGCATAGCACCTTCCTGTTACAAACTTTCGTGTTGGAAATTTTCCAAGACGCATAGCACCTTCCTGTAACGAACTTTCATGTTTGCAATTTTCCAAGATGCATAGCACAGGATGCATAGCACAATCCTGTGACAAACTTTCATGTTTGTAATTTTCCAAGATGCATTGCACATTCCTGTTACAAACTTTCATATTCATAAAAAAAAAAAACTTAGATTTTGAGAAAATACCTTTTATTTTTCCCTGTATCCTCTGGTACATTCTGAGGGTTGGCCAACAAGTTTTCATCACTGGCTATGATATAATCATACAACCCCTCATTAAACTGGTTTACTATGTGACATCTGAAAGAACGAATCAGAGGTTTAGAAATTAAAATGTGTAAAAATGTTCAGCTAAAACCCCCACTAAAAGCTGCTATAGTTAAAATGAATCTTATGGATAACTTAAATAGTTCATTGGAAAACAGATGTAATATTGTTGATATCTGACAGACAGAAATGAAACAAGCAGTCGAGAAAAGAAAGATGATGTGTGTCATGCTTTAAAAGAATATGAGAATGGTTGAAAATTCAACTTTAGTATATAACTAAAACTCTACATACTTTTTACTAATGCAGAGTTAGTAAATACCTAGATAGGTGCTGAGAATTTAAGCTTTGCAGCCAAATTTTATTGAAAATACATTTTTTTTATATTACAAGAAATTCTTTAATGAGGTGTCATTTGTAAATAATTTCATATATTTTAGTAGCTATCCACTATTTTGGTAATGCTTGCTAACACAGCATTATAATATTTATCTCCGAACTTATATATGAAATATTTTAATGAAATTTAAACCAGTATACAATCTAAGCTTTCATAACTGATGCAATTACCTTGAATTAACAGGGAGTTCAGAGTTCAACACACATGCTGGGATTCCAAACTGTTCCAGAAACAGACGCAACCTGGAAAATAAAGACAGACTAAACTGTAAGCAAGAATTTGAATGTAACATATTTTAAAAATCTTTGAAAATTAAAACTGAAAGTCATATGACTAAAGATTTTAACATACATGCAAAACAAACTTTTCACAAAGTTTGGATGAACTAGAGAAAATAGGGAAAAAAATAATTTTGTAAAAAAAGAACCAAAGTCAAACACAAATGAAATTGGGAGGATGCAACCATTTTCGATTTTCTGTTTACAAATTCAAATATACACTCAAGTTTTAGTAAAATCTTGCTTGATTCACTAAGGAAGACTTTTCCATACATCTTTCTGACAAAATACATTTAAAGTTTCAGCAAGCATTTATATTACATGTCTTAAAATACTAGAAACATCCCGTACAACCAAATGTGTCAATTACACAACAAATAAACAAATCACTTACTTGTAACATCTGTCAACATTGTTTACAAACAGAATCGTTTTGCCTCGTACCAGACGTAACTTGAATAAGGCATAAATCAAAGCAAACTTGTCCTCTTCATTACATCTGGGCATGAAAAAACAATCACATCTTTTACAATACAACAAATATTGTTAAACACATGAGGATTTAAAATGTGGGAACTACTGATCACTTTCTGCTTGAATATATCATGCAATTGCACCTATCATTTGGAAAATAATATTCACTTTTTATATCCTTCAACCGGTTTAAACAAAGTATAATGGAATTCAATTAACATGAACCAAACTGGCTAAGCCAATACAAAACCAAACAAAAAATTTATCATTGTCAGGATGATTGTCAGGCAGACATTTTTTTTCATTTTTCACCAATTTTGTTCTGTTACATGTGAAGAACTTTTGAAACTTCAACATAATCTATGCAGTAGTTACTCACAAGATAGCACAGTGCTTAGCATGATAAACTAATCTAGGAGTTTTGAAGCAAAGGCCAGTGAAAGCTTATAGAACCTACCAGTATACTGATTCATGGAATTATCTGTCAAAATGTATGCAAAAGAAATTTCTATTTCTTGAATATAATCTTATATAATGCCTAGTCATTTTAAAAACTCTGAAAAAAAAAGATAAAACAAGATGGCTATGATGGTCCTACATTGCTCACCTATGAACCGCTGTCCTTACTGAATATAAAGAGTTCATTTGTAATATGTCATACGGATGAGTTTCTTTAGTCAGTTGACATAGTTTCTGATTTCATGTAACTTAGTTTCAATCTTGAGACAAAGATCATCAAGACACTCATATTGAGTTATCACAAACATTTCTTTTGAGCTGGTGAACTGTTTGACCTCATGTGACAACGTTTCAAACTCTTCCTATAGACTGTCTATACAAATATTGTCACCAAGTCTGTAGAAGACTGGGTCAAAACGTGACCTGTAAAGTATTTACCGTATATGGTTTTACCCTGGTCTAAACTGGTGACCTAGTTTTTCACACCACATGACCCAGTTTCAAACTTGTCCTACAGCTGATCAAAACAAACATTCTGGCCAGGTCTTTCAAAAAACAGGGATAAAAATGTGACCTCTGGAGTGTAAAGCTTTTCAAAAGATCTAGTGTTTTGACCCAACATTACCCTGTTTCAACCTCACCCAAGATTCTATCAAAACAAACACTCTGAACAAATATCATAAAGACAGTACCAAAGATGTGACAACTACAGTCTTCACAAACATTTCCACTGATCTAAACAAGTGGCCTAGTCTCAGGTGTTGATGTAGCTTAGTTTCAAACTCATCCTGGAGTTTTTCACAAGAGTGTTAGCACGCTTTTCAATTGATCTGAGAATTAAACCTTATTTTGACCCAATAAGACTTTTTTCAAAATCATCTGAGATATTATCAAGAAAAAAACTATTATTCTTAGCAAGTTTTGCAATGAATGGGTCAGAGTTATGACATCTGGAGTGTTCATTACGTTAAGCCGGTGACCCAATCTTTGATTCCAGATGACCCAGGAGATCATCCGGAGTTACTTTCTGAGGTAGCTTTATCAAGTCTGGATCAAGAGTATCACACATCAAGTGTCCACATAGGTTTACTTTGGTCTGAGCTGTGACCTAGATTTTACACCCACTTGAACAAGTTTTAATTAATACAAGAAATCATAGGGGCAAACAATTTTAGTTTCTTAAAACGCTAGGTAAAAAATCTTTCTTCTAGAGAGTTCATAAGTTAAATGTTAACACCTAAAGCATGAAAGTGAATAAAAAACAGCTCAGTTAAAATAGATCTGTTAAAAAGACATGACTGATCTATAACAAGGTAACAATGCTTACTTGATATGATACTGGGTGAGCTGGGACGTCTCTGGTAACTGCGATTCATTCAGCTTCAGTATCACCTGTAACAACAACAGAAAGTCAAACATTTGTTATAGCATTCAATCAACAAAATCTCAGTTATTTGTTCTTATAATCATGGAACAGTTAGAAACGAGTTTAGCGATAAGTTTTAACTGCACCTCTAGCCATTAAAACAGGATGGCTGATGCTGAAGAGAACTGTAGTCATGGCTTACATCATGAACTCTTTCTGCATTTAAAACTTTATATTAACACATACAAGAGGTGAACAATCTGTACCGAGGCCTGAGAAAAAATACTAACTGTTATAAACAAGAATGTATTAGCATGACGTATGTATGACTTTCCCAAACCAATAAAACTTGCAAATATCTAGGCACACTCATTACATCATTAACAAATAATCCTTAGAAAGGCACCAAGACAGACTGTAAGCATGACAGGTGTAGTTCATACTTATATAATGTAAACACATTTATCTAGGGACAAACTAATGATATAAAGATTGTTGTATAGTTTTGATACTGCTAATACAGGGTAGTTTAAACTTATTTTACTTCTACTGGGAAAAATCACATAATCACTAAGTTTACTGTTAGTGGCCGTCTGGAGCAGCAATACATGGCTATGTCTTCCAAAAAGACAGCTTAAGCAGAATTTAAATAATTCAGAAAAGAAAATGGCAAAGAACTTAACAAAATTATACATTCTAATAGTACATTCTTTTCAGAAATTGAATCTTCAGTTGTTTGATACAGAACTCAAGTTGCATACAATTACTTACATATATGTATGCTCTTAGATCTTTAACAGAACTAGTGTGTTATGCTAAAACTGTTTATTATTTAACTTTATTACTTTAAAAATGGTTGCTCAAAACTTATTTTATACATTTCAATATTAAGATGGATTTGTCAACCATTTGGATAAATCCATTTCAAGAATCCTGCATTGAGCAAGCCAGATAACTTTAGACAGTGCATTACTGGTGCATTTTGCCTCATACTGGGTGTGTTTTGTTACTGTCAAACTATTTCATGTACATGTTTAAGTCCCAAAAGTGTACTAAGTGAGATACCAAAAGTAAATTATCACCTGATTCAATAGTCAAAAAGGTAAAAACACTTTCACCGAGCTGAACACAAATCTTTTAATATGTCACACTTAGCACTTTACTAAAAAGCTAAACAAATTTCATGAGTCACATTCAAGTCCTTTTTCTGTAAGTCCATAATAAATCTTATATAAAAACTTGTTACTATTACATTCCTCACCTTTGCAATGACATCATTAAAACATCCCCCCCACCACAAAAAAAATCTAATGTGTTGAAAATTCAAGGTGTGACTATTGTGGGTACTTCGTGCATACTGTTGCCATCTGCCAGGATTTTATTTTTAAACAGATTTTACTATGGAAACAAACCGCTTTTCTCTATTCTAACTTCTCGGATAATATTACAGCTTTTGCCAGTGTTTTGTTTGTGAAATGAAAAGAACACAAAAGCTCTTTATTAAGGAAAGAATAACGAAGCTTACAAAACATATAAATCTCTCCTGGCATTTTACGCATCATATAAATGCACTAAATTTTATAGGTAACTGGGTACCTCAGCAACAGCAGGCAACACAACTGAACACCAATTATGTAAACAAGTGAAGCAAAACAGTATTTGCTTTAAGTTCAACAATGAAGTGGACAAGGCGTAGGAACAGATCAATAATTCAGTGGTAATGCACAGGACGTCACTTCTAATCAAGGGTGTGATCCCTCTCTACAAATATAAATTGTAAAAAGAACCAGGAAAGTCTCTGGAATTGGATATTTTTTGTATCTTGCACCATCCCCCACACCATAAAAATAACTGAACCCTTCAGCGGTGTTGGAGTGGGGGATGGGGCATAGGACACAGCACATGTTTTACCTAAGGCTGGGACTCAGGACCTGCTGAACAAGAGATATATGACACCATCAGGGCTCCCGAAAACCGAAAATTTGTTGGTTTTGACCGAATTTGATCTCTATGGACCGATTTCGATGTCCAAAAGTCCTTAAAAAATCGGTCCAGATAATTTCCAAAAAAAAAAAAAATCTGTCTAACTTTTCATAAAACAGTCAAAATCTCACACCAAAACCTAAACTGATCGCTAATCCGGTACTTCACACCTATCATAAAACCATAAAACTGTCACTGTTGCCCGCGGCAATTATCGCCAATTAACTTGTAAACAAGTTTAAGTGTGCTTGATTTGCAGCTGGCCAATCGATTAAAGTTGACCGGCTCAAACTGTGAAATATAATTTCACGGTCTCGGACCGATTGAGATTTCAAAATTTTAGGAGCCCTGGACACCATCCAGCAGTCTACAAATACACTAAGTACTTGCACCCAACAAACAGGCAACCATATTAAAAGTACTCCAATACTAATCTACATTTTCAAACTATAACCTACATATACACAAGCTGGTAAAATGATATGGCTTAAGTTTTAATGAGAATTTATTGAATAAACATCACAGGGCAGACCATGATCTGACATAAGTGTTCAGACTCATCACAATCTAAACTGGATGCAAAGGCAAAAATATCTCTTCTTTTGGTTGAGGGTTCTCACTGACCATATCAAGGAGTAAATGCAAATAAAAACCTTCTATTTTTTATTTTTTGGCACATTCACATCTTGATATAGTCTTTCGTCATCTGTATACTTACAGCATTATGCAGAACCATTTTCTTCAAAGCTTTCACATCTTCTCCCAGGGTAGCTGACATTAGAAATGCCTGGTAGATCTTGGGCATATGTCTGCAATAAATATAACATTCCAGCTTTATATAAGGACAACAATTTTACTGGTCATTAACACTGAAAAAGAAAATTCTAATGCAGATGTGCAATACAGATTTGGTTCAGTTTAGTTGAAATTAATGCCTTCTATCAGCCAAAGTCATAGTGGATGAGTAGTGTACCTAACCACAGTTGCTGCAGATAGCTAGTATTTGACTCCCATCATAACTGAAAATGGTTGGCAGTGGGGCTTGGGCCAATGACCTTCAATCAGTAAAAGGTGTAAGGATTTAAAGTCTTTGGCCTTACCTGCTTGACCAGTAGGAGGGCTAGTGCAATAAACAAGTACTATGGACTTGAAAGAAGATATGTGCGAGGTGTATGCAACATAATGTCAAAGTTTTCTACGAACAAAATGCACAAAATGGAAGATAAGCAGCAAACTTAAAACCACAATAACTGACATAGATGGATATCAAACTTTACAATGTAAGGGAGACAACTGTATTTACATTTTACACTAACAAGAGGAGTGCCAGAGTTGTGCATATAAAAAGATCTCAAGCAAAGACTCACTTACTTAATACTTTTGCAATCAGATATACAATATAGATACATATTGCTCTTTAAATGCTCAAGAAATGTTCAAACTTTAGATCTCTCCATAACACAAATTATATTAATACCATCTTGCAGTCTTTGAGTTAAGAGTTTTTACTTAAACTGTCATTTATAAAAAAAAAATACCAACATCAGAAGCGTAGTGTAAATATAACACTGCTCATATTATTACTATAATCAGATTAGAAGCCAAAGTGAAATCACATTACACTGTATCTGTGACTTACAATCCATGTTTTTTTGTTTTATTGGAGTTTAACATTAATTTTGACAGCTGTAGTCATATCCGGCAGGCAGTCCACCTACCTAGTAAACCTGGGTATCCAACCACTTTACTAACCAATCTCTCTGCAAGTGACTGACCACTTCCTCACTTAATTCAGAGGTGAGGGACAAATGACCTATAGAGATAAATTATCTGAGATAAATTATGGTTTACAATTCAAGCAAATAACTTACCCCAGAATAGCCTTGACATTGTCCTCATATCCAAATGAGAAGACAAGGTCAGCTTCATCTATCACTATCATTTCTAGTGAGTCTTTAATGTTCAAGTTCCCCGCCTCAAGATGAGCTAGAAGACGACTAGGTGTACACACCACAATATCCGGCTTTTCTGCCAACATTGGTCTACAAAAATGAAAAACTTTATTCAATGCAAGTTATAAATAGAATTGATATTTTCAAATAGAAAACATACTTCCAAACAAATTTTTCATGAACCAAGTATGGGATCTACTGTCACATTGCTTTTTTTGCAAAAAAAATGTTTGATCTGAGGCTGAGAAGCATAACTATCTAACAACACACAAAATCACTTTTGCAAAAAAGAACTTTGCATTTGAAATAAACTGTGGATCATGTAACATGTTCTGACGATGAAAACAATTTAAAAACCAAATGGATATTTCAAAATGGCACTTGACATTATTACACTTTATGAAGTGAGGGTTTAAACAGCATTTCATGGATTCAACATTAATATCTGTTCATGCCATCTGTAATACTGATAATATTGATTCAAGTTCAAGTTATGTTAATATACATTGTATCTTGCACTTGAGCCAAGTAAAACTATTCAATTAAGCAAGTATTTGAAGAGCCTAGTTGGTCCTCCCTGATATTTGACTTCATTTGTCCACCTTAGTAACAGTGATACCAGCACAATAACAAATGCTTATATTTACATCACTATACTGTAACTATACTAAATACATCTCAGAAATACTATCAATGGGTTTGTTCTACTGTTAATTGAACATTACTACAACTGATCTTTGTAATTTGGAATGTATAACTATCATCTATAATTAAACCATTTACACATAGCTATTGATACAGTGTGTGAATTTCATGACAACATCATTTTAACAATGACAGTTCACTATGTAAGCATATATAGATGAAATGAAAGGTGTGTAAAAAAAGACATTTATCACTGGCAAAAATAAGGAAATTAATCATAATACACTGAATATCAGATATGCAAATAACCAAAGAACAGTCCTATGCAGCTGTAGGCATTTTAGATATGAATGGTTTTGTGTTTTAACTTTTGATGGAAATATAAGATTAATTCTTGCTTTTATGTGATATTCATGAAGTAGAGTGCACTGTTTAACTCTTTTTTTACAGAGTATTACAAAAACCAGGAAAAACTAGAAACATTAAAAACTGACAGGATGCTTAGATTTAAATTTAAATCACAACCAGTCAGCAACCAGCTACATGTACAATGTAACAGATAAATTTGTTTCCGAGAGAGAACTATAGACTTTACCTCTGTGTTGGCAGTGGCACTTGTGGTGATATATCTACACATTTCACTTCTCTTGAACAGCAACTTGTCAACTCCTGAAGGCAATAAACAATAAAATGTATATACATGTATAACAAAGTAACTGCAAGCACTTTGAAGATACATGTATAAGGCTGTCAACATAAACTGCTGTGTGTCTACGGCTTACAACAATATACTGGTTTTTGTGTGTTCTAACAGTATGGCCTCTGAGTCTGCTGAATGACTACTGAAAATATTTCTCAAGAATCTTTCTCATATGATTTGAAATTTTAAAATTAAGAAAACAAGATTAACTGGGCTTATTTGGTCCAAATTATCATTTTCAAGATGACAAGGATTCAATTTAATCCCGAAACTTCTTGCCACAGGAATAAGGAACACAGTCACAAGGGGCCAAGAACCCTACCATTAAAGACCTTTCTATCTCATTAAAATCTATCTTTTCCCTCACTTATAAACAAAAGCAGAAATTAATAGCATTCTGTCTCTTGCAATGAAATATCAAAAACTGGAATACTTGCACTTAGAAAACAAACAAATGTACACAATATGGTATTTCTTTTAAAGAAAAAGCAATTCTCATCAAATTTTGCTAGAATTCACTAACAATTATTTATGTAAATATGTTTACCTGAATATTTCTATATGCTTGACTACATAGCTCTTTTGTTGGAGTCAGTATAAGAGCTTTTATACACTGTTCTGTAGCTGTCTGAAAATATATTCCAATATTATCATAATAGAGAAAATACTACATTACATTTTCAACATTTACAATCTATAACTACACTTGTCTAAATTGTAAAGAAATTATACTTAACCAGCACTGCAGTTTAAGACTTCTAACCCATGAACAATATGATTTTTTTTGGTCATGCTATGGTTTTTTGGGGGAGGTGGGGAGTGGGGGTGGGGGAAAGAACTGTTGTCATTATTCTTTTCTGAATTTAAAAAAAAATTTAAGGATTGCATAATGTTTAGTGAGACAGGTATTTCTGACATTTTGAATTTCCTACAAGCAATGACCAGTGATACAGATCATGGATGCCTATAAGTTAATGCCTGATCATGTGATAATGCTGTTAACATTATACCCGTTTGGAAGATACAGATCATGGATGCCTTTAAGTTAATGTCTGATCATGTGATAATGCTGTTAACATTATACCTGTTTAGAAGAAAGTATTTTCTGTACAACTGGAATGACAAATGCTCCAGTTTTGCCTGAACCAGTCCTTGCCTGGGCCAAAACATCTTTCCCTTCTAGAGCCAATGGGATCGCTCGCTCCTGAATAGGTGTTGGACTTGACCATCCAAGTTTGGAAATTGCCTGAAAATTTAACAAAAAAAAAATAAAAACTGCATTTCCAACTTGCAAGGATTAAGAACTGTTTGAAATACCAAATAGTTATGTTTCTTTTCAACGCTGTCAAAGGCAACGATTACAGTAACACTAATAATATTCTTTTGTTAGACTGTGCAATCCTGATGATAAACAGGATTAAATCTTTATGTGATTTAGAAGAAACTATACTGTACCAGTTGGTGTTAAGTAAAATGTCAGCACCTCCCACCATATCCATCAGTATTCACATTTGGAGAAAAAAAATCCATTTTGTATAGGTGAACTCCACTTATCATTTATTTTCTTATATTGGCTTCTGTTCTTTTAATAAACTCATATTGTACATAAAACATCAGAAAACTAACTTTTTTTAATTTTTGAAAAAATAAGTTATTTGTAAACAGATGCTGCAGGGTTAAAAGCACATGGTATTGTTTTCTTAACCTTTCGCGCAGATGAACCTGTAAAGGTCAATCTTGTGATCACATGGTGAAACATTTTGGTAGTTTATGTTCAAAATTAGGTTTTTATATGTTGACACTTTGCTTATTTAATGATAATATATAGTTTTATCAGGATATTCTTCACTTTACTCTATGGCATGCTGGTTAAAAAAAAAGGAGTGTGTCAGATTCCTGGCACAATTACTGGTGAGCTTTCTCTATGGCATTGACATCAGCGTACATGTCCTGACACAGTATGAAAATGTGTATGCTGAAGATTTTTTCCTGACAAGAGCCTCCCAGTTATATTCAGTACTGACTGATCGGGAGTAACATGTACAGTACAGCTCCTGCGACAGTAATTTTCCATAAATGGTATTCACATTACGTCACTTTACAAGCTTCAGACAGCATATGCTCTTTCGAGCGGGAAGTGTACCATGCTTTTTCCCTGAAAACCGATTTTTTAAATGATGTTTTCTGAATAAGGTATTTAATATCTTTGACATATATGTGGATATTTTTTTATTTAAACAATGTTGGCTTTGCTGACTGAACAGAAAGTTTGGTTTTGTACGTTTCGTTCATTAATATTGAATGCATGAAATGAGGGTATTTGTAGAAAAGAAACACAGCCGATTATGAATAGATTTACACACCTTCCCGACAGCTTGTTAATTAACTTAAATTGCTGCAATTTATAAATTTTCAAGTCTTTAATCTGTGCCGTGCTTGCGTTAATCCACTGGCAAATAAAGTACTCGCAAATAAATTACAAATGATAATCAAACTGCGAAAAGTTAATGCATCTAAATTAAACAGTCAAAATTCTAACAAATGTGCGCTAATTCTGATGTTATTGTGTATGAACGCTCCTATTTGTTTATGCAAAGAATGACATTTCAAAGCAACTGCTTCACAAAACAGATGATCATATTTTCAGAAAATGAATTCACTGGTTACGATCAACACCTGTTAAACTGCTTTCCTATTTTTAAGAAACCATAAACTGCTGTGACATCTGTATCGTCTAGGCGCTTGGCAAAAATTATTGATCAGTTTTGCTAAATAATAATAAACATTTTGAAAAATCTAAAACAAACGTACACAGCAAATGTATTTTATAATGATTATTTTTTCACACCTTTAAATCGAAAATAATTTGTCAAAACTCTGATGATGAAACATTAGAATACGGAGAATCTCTGCAGTAATGCTCTAAAATGTGGCGACTGTGTGTAAACTTAAATCATGTAGATTCTGAGCATTTTTCAAGGAGAAACTCCGCAGATTGCGTTGACCCTGATCGCGTTGGAAGCACAAAATTTGTTCATATCGCGGGAGCTGTACTGTAGATGTAGGCCTTAAGCTAGCCCAACAAATTGTGCGCGAGGGCTTTTTATTATATAGACAATGGTCGTCCTTCGCACACAACCCACTTACGATTCAAAACAATATGGAAAGTTTTTCTTCTATGTGTATATGCCAGTGACCAGAATCTCGTCGCTAACTTTGACGGCTTCAAATATATATTTACACTCAAGATTTCTTGAAAAAAAAATACTTACCTGTAAAGCTTATTCCAAACTGAATCAATATAAGAGAAAATAGATAAGAAAATTTTGTTTTTTATGCATTACACTTATAAACTCTACACATGTCAACATCTTTTTGTTCGACACCGCTAAAACTCTACCTGATGGCAGTTTATCGACAAAGTTTTGAATCCAACTGGTTGAGACGTGAAGGCTGACATCAATGGTATATCAGTTTGTAAATCGGTCGGTCTTGCAGTCGAAATATTGAGACTAGCCTTAAGCTAGCTATGAAAAGGTCTCAATGAATTTTTTTCTCATGACTGGTTCTTTCAGAATTGGGAAAGTTAACATCTTCAGATACTAATAAACTGAGATGGGTACTTGATGCTCTAATGAAATACTGTAATATTTGATTTAGCTACCCTTTACATGTGCGTTGCAACTTTCAATAAAATTATTTTGTCGCGAATTCTTGTGACAAATTTATCTTCATAACATTCTTTCTAAATGATACCTCAAATTACCTTTAAGAGTCGATCATCAAGTCCCATTTCGTGAAATTCAAGAAACGTTTCTTCTTCTTCATCAGCCATAGTGTAAATAAATCACCCAAAATTATAAAGTAATATGATAAAATATCTTGACAAGTTTGTCTGGTTCTACAGCTGGTGAAAGAAAACAGTTAAACGCAGATAAACCGGGCACCAATAATACCGGAAATAAACATCACATGTTTCCTCTTTCCCAAGTATGTGGATCATACTTGATTACAATGTTGTCTTTGTAATATATTCTACTTTTGCTTCCTCGAGTTATAACTACGATATTTCAATTGAAAAAAAAAAACATATTTCTGGACTATATCTATAACATAAAGATACAGCACTTCTTGAAATTGGAAATTTAGTAAAATATCAACAAGAAGTCTGTGATATGTTTAATTTTGTTTTGTTAATTTGGCAAAAAAAAAAAACCATTGGAAATAATTCAATAAACATAAATGATAAACACCTTAGTAATTATAAAAAGAAAAGCGCACTAGATAATGGAAATTCAGTACTTTACCTGTCTTCTCAAAAATATTTGAAAGGGCCATGAACTGTCAATTTCTTAACCTTTTGGAAAATCATTTTAGTGTATTCTTATCAAATTATGGATGTCAGACAACACTACTAAGAAATATAGAAGAATGGAAGCAGGTTTTAGATGACAATAAATATGTAGCTACTATCTTAATGGGCTTATCCAAAGCTTTTGACCGCCTTCCACATGATATACTTCTGTTAAAACTAGTCATTATGGTATTTTGAGATAATGCTTTAAAATACAGAGCTATCTCAGTGAAATCAGTGTGTTAAATTAGGTTCATATAAAATTTATTTTCTACAAATATTTAAAGGTACCCCACAGGGCCCCATGTTGGCTCCGGTCCTGTTCAACATTTTTATAAGCGATACATTCTACTTTATTGAAAACTGTAACTTATACAATTATGCCGATGATAACACTTTATCCATGTCTGATTTTGATCTTAAAATGTAGTTAATAATTTAGAAAACAATAGTGTATCACTCATTAACTGGTTTTCAAGTAATAAAATGCAAGCTAATTCAGCGAAATTCCAAGCTTTCAACGTTCATATGTCTAATATATGCAAAAAGGCATCTAGACCATTGAATGATTTAAAAAGAATTATTAGGCAAATACTTATGTAAGCTAGATAAAGTAAAATATACTATTCCTTTATACTATCAAATTTTAATTGTATTTTAACTTGGCATTTCTGTGGTGAGGTAAACACTAAGAAAATGAAAAAAAAATCAGAAAAGCGCTCTTCGTTTTATTTATAATGATTATACTTCAAATTATGAATCCCTACTTCAAAAATCTACACTACCATCTTTAAGACTTGTATGTATGTATGTATGTATGTATGTATGTATGTATGTATGTACGTACGTACGTACGTACGTACGTACGTACGTATGTATGTATGTATGTATGTAATTTTAGTTTGTTAATTTAGGAAATTTTTCATTTGAAATTTATAATGCAAGAACCTCTCAGTTATTCGAAAAGATATATTTCCTCATCCTATTACAACTGCACCACAATTATTCACACAAGTTCGAATGCTAAAAAAAGTCAGTTTTTTTCACGACGTCGCCGTTAATTTCATACAGACAACAACTGGAAACATGGTTAGTAGATCAGACGAGAAGATCATTCAAACTGGCGTTCCACTATGCTTACTCGAGTTGACTCATACGCTGTTCATGAGACATCTTATTTGAAGTTCTGTCTGGTGTGCTTCTTTCTGTCAACAAAACTGCTATTCGGGCATAATGCAGCTGTTATAATTTGATATTAATCACTCTTTGAAGTACGATGTTTACTTGGAGGCTGTGTTTTCTGACTGAGGGTTTTCCTGATATGCATTTTCTTACGAACATTAAGTCTGTAACAGAGAGATGCAATGCATCTTAGAATACACAACCCAGAGCAGGATTCGAACACCGATCTTAGCGCATTGAAGACCAACACTCTAACTACTGAGCCAAAGAATCGATTCCCTGACGCATTTGTCAGAGGTTGTATTTATACATTTATAGGAAGGTATTCGCTAGACCGTACAAGTAACAAATTTCATTTTTTTTCTTTTTGAATTTCGGGCAAATAATCATTTTATATAAGTCATCTTTTGATACAAAATCAACTTGTTTTATAAGCCTTCGGCGATAAAAACGGGTTTCTGTGCAATAATCAATATTATTTTCGTAAATAAGTCAAAACGTTTAGTATAGTCATAGAAGATAGCTTCTTTGAGGGATGGTGGTGGTGGGGGTTAAGAGTGGCCCTGCACTGAACTTGTAATCCAGGGGTCGCGAGTTTGATTTCATGTTCCTCCACTAACATTACTAACTGTCTTTCGGATGAAACGTCAGACCGAGGAACCATGAATCAGAGCTATACACCGAGCATCGAAAACAAACAAGGTGGCTCTGGAATGGGATGCTTTCTGTATCTTGCACTATCCCCCACAGCATAAAACAGCTTACCTCTGCCGTGACGTCGGTCATATGGGTAACCAGTACCGACCAAAAATAATCACAAAAAGACAGCTGATACACTTAACCGAAATCTAGTGTAACAGAACTATACACTCAGCGTGTAAAAGAACCTAGGGTGTCTCTAGAATAACTCCTTCGAGGATTAGGTTTGGTGGCAAGAAAGTGGTTACAGTCTTTGCAGAGGTGTATCACCTCAGTAATTCTATCTACAAGTAATTTATCGTAAAATAAACCTCTCTTGCATGTAAAATGAAACTTTTAATAAAAACAAAGGTGGTAGCTGGCTGGTCCTTTGTTTTTATCTATCTATTTAATTAAGAATGTTTTTCATCATTTCTTTTATTTTCTTTATCTTTAGCAGCCTCGCCTTCTGACACGTTAAACACAACAACATTTGATATATTCTCTCCTGTCTTCTAGCTCTTTCACCCTGCCATCCAAAAGAGAATTATGTCTCCGCGAATATCACACACTATTTCTGTCTTCGTGGACTTCCAGAACTCTGAGCCGTTCTTCCTGTCTTACATTTCTGTCATTAATAACTTGGCTAATAGATTCTAATGTTGCCATGGTTGTTTTGCGACTTTTGCAACTCCATTTATAATCTGGTAATTCATAGGTCAAAATTAATTTGACAACAGATTTAGAGAGTTCACTGCATATGGAACAAAAAAACTAACGTCAATAACATTTAAGAATCTCATTCATTGATGTAAACTCGTCAATGCTTCTTGAACACATCTTGTCTATTTCTGGACTGGCACAATGCGATCTTTCAGCAACACTTTCTCTTCCTCTACTGAAACTTTCTGCTCCACCTGCTACTTTGAATGAATTACCTCGTACCGGTGTTGCTCTAACTAGCGTACTGGAGGTGGGTAGAGCATTGAATGCCATTTGGAATTTTGTTCATTTGCAGTACAGCAGGGTTATTAAACTCTCAAAAAAATTCAAATAGCTATTGTTACGATTTTATGTATAAATAGTCCAATTCCTACTTAATTAAAAGATATATCGGAAGCCACAGGGACTGAAGATATACAAGAATTAATGTCATAAGGGCTAGGTAAAGGACAGAAGGGCAAATACAGAACCCTAAATTGTTTTGCAAAATGAAAGAGAAAGGAGGAAGTTACGGGACAATGCAAAATGGATTAATGATAAAGCAGAGCAAAATATTAGAGAGTAAGTATTGTAAAAGATTTGACCGAACAACAAAGGAAAATAAAAAAAGGCAACAAGAATGGAGAAACATGGTTGAGTAGATTGACTATCTCCCTAATTTGGGAAAACGTGATTACTAAACGCCCCGGTTCCGCTTTATTTGCTGTATCAAAATTCCTTAGAACATAACTAACAAATTGCAGTACAGCAGATGTAACTGAAAATAAAAATAAAGGATTAAATTCAATAACGTGAGAGGAAAAATTCTAGAACATGTAGGTGTGTGATGCTTGGGGTAGCCATGCTGAAATAACTATCAAATTAATCAATGAGAACATGCATGTAAGCACGACTGCTCCAAGTACTGTGTACCGCTCCACGACTGTCTTCCCGTTGTCAGTAGGAAATCACTAAAAGCCATTAAGGGAACAAAGGAAATGGCTGAAATAGATTTTTTTTGAAGAATGGGGACAAATACTCAAACTACACGATGGGAAGAAATAGGGCAAGGTATCAGTCGAGTAAATATGATTCTGAAAAAAAGATTGTAACGAAAGTGGCAAGGGAAAGAAAATATTTTTAGAAAAACATTAGGTTTAATTCAACAAGAACTGTCACTGTAAGATGACAATGCCCTCGAAAGTAGTGTTTTGACCTTTGAGCTGAGGACCAGTCATTCAGGGGTTAATATAGAAGTTATGGCCAAATGTTAGTTTTTGTACATTAGGATACATAGGGGTCAAGGTCAATTGAATATAGGTCAGTGGGAAGGTCTTGTCCAAAGGGGTGTTGTGTTTAAGTATGAAGTAAATCCACATACTAATAAGGAAGTTATGGCTAATGTTAAAATTTCTGGACAATTTGACTTTCAATGTGAAGGTCATTCAGGGGTCAAGGTCAACTAAATAAAGGTCAGTGGGACGGTCTTGTCCAAAGGGGTGTTATGTCCAAGGATGAAGTCTATCCACTTACTAATAAGGAAGTAAAGGCCAATGTTAAAGTTTTTGGACAATTTGATTTTCAAGGTAAAGGTCATTCAGGGGTCAAGGTCAACTAAATAAGGGTCAGTGGGACGGTCTTGTCCAAAGGGGTGTTATGTCCAAGGATGAAGTCTATCCACTTACTAATAAGGAAGTAAAGGCCAATTTTGAAGTTTTTGGACAATTGGATCTTCAAGGTGAAAGTCATTCAGGGTCAAGGTCAAACAAATATAGGTCAATGTGAAGGTTTTGTCCAAAGGGGTGCTGTGTCCAAGTATGAATTAAATCCACTTACTAATTAGAAAGTTATTGCCAATGTTAAAGTTTCTGGACAATTGGATCTTCAAGATGAAGGTCATTCAGGAGTTAAGGTCAACTAAATATAGGTCAGTGGGAAGGCCTTGTCCAAAGGGGTGTTATGTCCACGGATGAAGTAAATCCACTTACTTATAAGGAGGTTAAGGCCAGTGTAAAAGTTTTTGGACATTTGGATCTTCAAGGGGAAGGTCATTCATGGGTCAAGGTTAAATAAATATAGGTCTGTGGGAAGGTCTTCTGCAAAGGGGTGTTATGTCCACGGACGAAGTAAATCCACATACAAAACAAGGATAGAACTCATGTTCATAAACAATGAACAATATTTATATTTATCACAATAAAAGAAATGCATAAATAAATATTTGAGAGTTTCACTAGTATTTTTGAATTTGATTAAATTCGTTTCCTTTGGTAAATAAAAATCAAACGTAATGAAACGTTTTCCGTACGCTTAGAATAAGGAAATATAGCACGCCATAATGTCGAAGCGGCATCGTATAGATGTGGGAGATTCCTACAGTAGTAGAAGAAGGTAAAGGGGACAGGGGCTCAATTTTGTCATAATCTTGGATGCAATAGACATGATTATCTTTCCGACAATGTTAAGGTGTAGGCTGGTAATTGCTGATCAGGGGTTGTTTTAGGAAAGGGGAAGACGCTGGTAAAAAGGGGGAAAAAACGTGCGAAAAAGGCCAGTTAGGAGAAATTGAATAAACTACATTTCAGTTGCAACCTTCTTCTGTGTTCAATACTCTGACTGTAAACAGATAATCACTCTTGAACAATTATAAACTTCAGGGGCATGTCTTTCTTTTCTGCCTTTAAACAGATTAACAATCATTTCAAAGATTGTAATATAAGGTAAAGAGTCAAAGTCAACTCTGCCCTATACCAACTTGGCACGGATCAACTCAGCACTGGTCAGCTCGACCCACTTTTAAAAAACATATTAAACGTATTTACTTTTTCTGATTACTTGCATGTTATCAAGGCTAGCTGTTTAAAATGAAAAATAAGAGATATCTGGTATATTATTATATAATTGTACATTTACATGATTGACGCAATCATAATTACAGGGGTAAAAGTTTTCCGGATTGTGCCCGATTTCCGGATTTTTGGCCTCTGTCTGGGCTGTTTTTCCAATTCATGTAAATCCGGGTCAAAATTTTGGGGGTGGGGTGGGGGTCAGGTTGATCTGAAACTTCATTTCGGCGAAAGCTTCGCCGCGTTGTAAGAGTACTGTTATGGACCGGGAAACGGCTTTTACTCTTCCCGATTTCTATCGCGCATTTTGATTGGATGACTTATTGTTAGAATAATCCAATGAGTATCGCCGATTCATTCTGAAGTTTACATGCAAAGGTGGCCGCTTTTATTTTATGATTTGAATTTATAAAATTTACGATGAAATATTTACCAGCTGGCTACAACGTGAGCAAAATTGATAAGGGAGGGAAGAACAAATGGAGGTATTTAACTTTTGTCCTTTACTATTTTCTGATAGACTTGTGTAATTTTAATATTTCCTGAGCTGATTTTGTTAGAAAAAAAATTGTAAAAATCTGATTAAAAATGGTTCCATAAATTTACAAGGAAATGAGATTTTTGATATGCCAAACAGCTAAAATCCAAGAGCTTCCAGGGGCCTCTGGTCCCCTAGACCCCCTGCGAGGGCTTTGCCCTGGACCCACCGGGGGCCCTAGCGGCCCCCTGGCCCCCAGCTTGGATTTCATGATTTTCCAAATCTGCAACTTTTACCCCTGTAATTATCACCAATCTCCCACGCAGTGATCTCCCCTTATAGATTTATTTAGATAGTTACTGAGCGTAGCATAAACGGTGCGCGGAGTTTGAATTATCACCTGATTAATCAGTACTCTTAACATACACATGGTAATTGATTGGTAATAAAATTTAAATGTTTGCTCTTTCTCTTATATACATAAAACAACATGTAATGCATTTATTAACATGCAATGTATTTTTGCAATGTCACAAGGATGGCTTGTAATAAGTTTTTATAACCCAAATCATTGAAAACTCTTTCATTACCAAAAATGTAATGCTAATTTAAGAATACATCTTTCCACGTTTGTGAATAAGTCCATATATTAATTATGTCATTCCAACAATAAAGAGTGATAAAACAAACCAATATATTAATAAATTGAAAAGTGGGCCGAGTTGACCCGTGCCGAGTTGGAATAGGGCCGAGCTGACTCGGGCGCCAAGTACGTTTTTGGGCCGAGCTGACCCTGATTCTAATATAACCAAGAGTATCTTGCCTCGTATTTTTTAGTTGAAACAGCGACTGTCAAGTTTGTTACTTCCAGGTTCAGGTTGAGAACTGGTACAATTACTGGCCAATACTTTTCTGCTGTCGGCACTGATCGTACTTCCTGTTTCATCCTGTTTATCCACCTCCGTCTGTAAATATTCCCTGACTCAGCGTATGATCCGATGGAGATATATTTTTGCCTGAAAAAAGATTCAGTACGCTTTGTACTTTTTTGCATCAGAAAGTTTTATCTTTTTATTATACTTTCTCCAGTTGTTAGACATTTTTCTGGGATTTTCCCCGGATGGAGATGTAAGAATGCTTCCCGTCATGTAGTCCTTCATTGAAAGACTTTGCATTTTCATTTTTTACAGCTTTACATTTGTCGGAAAATGCAAAGTCTTTCTCTAACTGGTTAATTTCCTATAGCACAAATCAACATGCTTCTCGAGTCTATTTGAATTTAACGGTAAATCGCGTCTAAAATGATATATTTTGCAAAAAACAACCAGTGATTTTTTTTTCACTTTTTGGTGAAACAGCCCATGCCTTTTTCTATTGTGAATTTTTAAACGCGTTTAAGTTTAAAATTGTGAAAAATAAGTGAAACATTAACACCTTAATTCTGAAATGTAAAAGAATTATACATGTATTAAAACAATACAGTACGCGCCAGGAGGAACTCACATTTTCCGCTTTATTTCATGGCTGCGGGAAAAAAAATCTACCGCGACATCGAGGAAAAAAACGGATTTCCTCGATGTCTCGACATCGCGAAATATCTCAGCAATATTTGACGACCAGTGCGAAAATAATTAGTCATAACTCACCTGGATAAGCTGAACATTTAATGAAATGACTGTAATAAAACTGTGCATTTTACGTCTGCCAATTATGTGACATTTGGTAAAATTAAAACCAAATTTCTAATACATTTGCTGTGTATTCCGTCGTTGACAACGCTTGTTATTGTACAGCAAAATCGATCAATAATTTTGTCAAGCGCATAGACGATACAGATGTCGCAGTAGGGTTTACATGTATGTTTTCTTTAAATATAGGAAAGCAGTTTTAACACGTGTAAATCGCAAACCAGTCAATTTAGTTTCTGAAAATAAGGTCAGCTGTTCCGAGAAGCAATTACTTTCGGTTTTGAATTGTCATTCCTTCCATTAACAAATACGAGCATTCGTAAACAAATGCATCAGAATGAGAGTTTTATACATTTAAACAGTCTTCGAATTTAGCCACCGGACCGAAGGCCCAGTCCACCAAAATGGCTGACGGTCCAGTAAAAAATTACAAATCAGTGGTCCGACTGTCCAGTGAATATTAGTGCCCTTTTTTTTACTTAATACAATAAACAGAGTTGAGAAACAAGTAAAAAGTAGTGTTTTTGAAAATAAAAAAGGAAATTGTTTCTTAAAAATGCATTTTTCTCCATAGAAAAGCGATTTGTTAATCCCAACTACAACAACGTTTTCGTACTTAGTTTACACATAATCGGTGCTCAGGCTAGAATCTCCCTTTCCAGTTTTCGCGATAAATATGATAATTTTTGTCGATATATTATTGACAAGGCTCTTTATGATGTAAAGAGAAAAAAGCCAGCCGAAAGTAACACCTTATTTTCATTATACTGTTTCATGAAATAACTCTGTTTCGGTTTCCTGTTCTTTTTTACATGCATTTATACATTGTCGGAAACCGACATCCAATCCATTCCATTACACTCTTATCGACCATCATAGTGGTACATTATGTTGTCATATGGAATATATACCAGGGGTAACCAATGGTGACATGTATATATGGCATTTTCAGAAGTTGGGAAAAAAAGTTGAGATGAAAATCTGGTAAAGGGTTTATGTGAAGTTACAGTGTCCTGTACAAATTAATGAGTTATACCAGGGTTTTTTTTTTTCACAGGTAGGGAAAGGTGCCCTTCCCTTAAATTTTGGGAAATTAAATGCAGTTCTTTAGCTAAAGGGGAAGAAAAAACTTCATGTAAATTGAATTTTAGGGGAAAACTATGATTTTAAAGAATTTCAAGGTAAAGACGCTTGTACACGGCACTAAAGAATACAAATGTTAGGCTATAGAGCAAGATCAACGTATAGTTTATATTAATTTTAGCATGGTGGTAAGTAAGTTCTACTTCAAAACATAGTCTTATTGTTTTGTTCTTCCTAAAAGCATTGTTCACAGCTATCATTCGGTCCAGTTAAATGTCATTTCGGTCCAGTCCGATTATTGCCTTAGGTGGTCCGAATGTCCAGTGCTTCAACAAGTTATTCGTGAAGACTGTTTAAATGATATTTTAAAGCGTAAAATTCGCCGAAATGCGTGTAATCAGGAACTTTGTGACCCTCGATACGTCAATTCTTACCTGTGAAAAAGTTTACAGAACCATTTAGCGGACGTCCGCCGCGATATTTGGTGACCATGTCCGCAGCGGTGATCCTCGAAATGCGGGGTCCGCGACGACCTCGAGGAAAACGAGGGTTCCTCCTGGCGCGTACTGTACATGCAGTCTGATTAAGTGTCTGTAATGAAATGGAAAGGATAAATAACTAAAATGTGAGAAATTCAGCTTTGTTATTTGTATTTTTGACTGTTTGTTTGAATTTCAACTTGTTTTTACTTTTTGGCATTACATCATTTGGGTCATGAAAAATTGGTAAAATGTCTGCTTCACAAGATTTTTCATGATCAGGCTGTGGTGAGAGCATTGAATGAGGAGACAAAGTAACTGCTTCTTGTTCATTTTCAACAATATTTACTGGCAATGACAAGGAATTACATATAAAATTTTCGCTGGAACGCTGGAGTGATCACCATGGTCATTTATTTTTCTTACAATTTCAAATGCTGAAAGTATTGTTGGTGTACCGGCGGCATGGCTTTTTAAAAAAATTTTAATATAATATTTGCTGTTTCTTGACATCTTAAACGTAGCTAAATAAACCAAATAAACCGATGCCCGGGCTCCATGTAACTGAGCGCTTTGTGTACGGTCTTGAGCGTCTACTTGACTGGAAGGTAACGATAAAAGCCGTCATACGGTATTTCTGTACCGTACGCAGGGCTCTCGCGAGGGGGCGAAATGGGCGAAATCGTCGCCCAAAACTCCCTGATTTCGCCTTTATGAAGCATCAAAGCGATATCAACTTCGCCGAAAATGTTTCATCTGCCGAAGTCAATAACTTGTTCAGCTCCGGTTATGGGCGGAGCTTATACTCGGAAGCGGCATCAATACATACTACCTTCAAATCATTGACCAATCAGAGCGCATTTTACCACTTTCATTGATTTAATCCTGTGTGTTGACACTCGATACAATTAACACATTTAGCGATCAACAGGTGTTGAATTGGGTCAATAATTCGATTGGGGATATACACCGAGTAGAAAACTGTTGTGTACAACAGACTCTACAAATCTTAAAAGTCAAGCAAACTATGTCTTAACAAATTAATTGAATGCTTAATTTTAAAGGCAAAGGGTTAAACACCAATGTTATTCTAACCTTTTAAATCAGTGTATGAAAATGGCAAAAAAACTGTTTGGTAGTTTTGTATTAATTCTCGGATTTATTTACAAGAAAAAGTCAAGAAGATTTAAGACAAGCTTAACAATTTGAAGGAAATCAATTCCAGCAAATATTTAGTTAATTAAACATGAAGCAGCGAATGAAAATCTCGGATAAATTTGGTTTGTCATCTATTTCCGCGACCCCGACGTATTTCAATATTTACAGAAAACAGTGTCTTGGAGACTCTTAATACGGCAAACTTACAACATTCAATTGATTAATTAAGATAATTGGTCATCATGACTCATGATTTGATTATAGGTACCTGTTTTTCATTGAAAAAGTTCTTTTTCTCTACGACTTGAATATTTCTGTTGTAGTTAATTTTGAAAGCAACAGTTAAAATGTATAAACGTATTAATTTACATCTTAAAATTGTTTGTAATTGTGTTAAAAAAAGAATTCTGGTGAAACTGGAAACACATCCCAGTCTTTTCACAAAAAAAGTTACTGATTTTGGATGCCACAGATACATTAGTTTTTAACAGTAAGTTGAATAAAAATCACTCCACATATTTGCTGTCATTGTCATTCACAAATGGAACTGGCACTGCCAGTACTAACTTCTCCCAGGAGTCTTCTGACTTCTCCCAAATCTTGCCTTAGGGAGAAGTCACTTCTCCCAAAATTTTGACCCTAGCGAGAGGACTGACCGTACGGCAAATTCGCTGTCTCCGATCGGCAATTTTTTTGCTAAATTCTTCAAAGTTTTGCCTGACTTTTAAGAGTTTTTACATCGATTCCATGAATAAACAATTTCAAATCAAATTGTTGAGTAGCATTGTGAATTTTCTTCATATTTTTGTGAAATTTTTGCAATTTTTTCGGATTGTGAAAAGGCCGATATTCGGTGTCAAATTTTGGGTAAAAAAATCACTGACAACTGACTACATAAAAAATGGAAGAACTTTTTCTCAACTGTTTAAATGTGCAAAAATTACTCTCAATAAGTAGCCATTTATCCATTTATTTAAAAAGGTACATGAAATCCATTTCGTGTTCACCCCGCATATTGGAAATTCCAAGTGGCGCTGTGACGTCACTCCGTGACACATAATACGAAATTCGTCTGAACGAAATATTTTTTTCATTAGTGATCTATGCACTGACAGAAGCATGCGTTTAAAATTTCATCTAAAGAATTCGGTTATTAAAACCAACGCTCTACGCAGTACACACCAATATGGAGGCTGTTTACATGAGATTGTGTAAAGTTGTTTAAAAGTAGAATATGTTGTTTTTGAGAAGGAAAATAGATTTTTATGCTTGAATTAGGAATACAAAGCATTAATTGTAACATTTTACATGGGAAATTGTAATGATTGTGCAGGTTTATTTTTTTTTCATTTTGCTATGGACTTTTAAATACATAAATTTAGACGTTACAGTAAATTTGACCAATGTAAAAAATAGCTTCAGATCCGCGGTATACGTCTAAATATTTTGGACTTTCGTCTCTCTGAAAAAACTGTCTATGGGCATTTATTCAAAATAATAGAAAACCACCGCTTTCGGAGATGTACAGTGTAAATAAGAATTGTTGACTCAGACGTTTAGGTAAAAAAAAGAGGCAGAAACTTCAAAACTGTGTTACAATGATTTTAATTTCCTTTCAAGGGTTAGTTTATTGGACAATTTTTAACCAGGTTTTCAACGAAAACTGGTTATTGTAATGCTGAAAATGGCGGGCGGGCGTCAACTTTTGGTTTCCGCTCAATAACTTGAGTTTGCTTTGACCTATTGACCCCAAACTTTGTATATGGGTAGCTTATATCAAGAGGCAGCTTAGGATTGCTACCCAGGTGTCTGTGATCAAGGTCAAGGTCACTGTTGCTAAAAATAGAATTTCAGTTTTCGCTCAATAACTTAAGTTTGCTTTGACCTATTGACCCCAAACTTGGTGTATTGGTAGCTTATATCAAGAGGCAGCTTGGGATTGCTACCCAGGTGTCTGTGATCAAGGTCAAGGTCACTGTTGCTAAAAATAGAAATTCCGTTTCCGCTCAATAACTTTAGTTTGCTTTTGCCTTTTGACACGAAATTTAGTATTTGGGTAGATATCAAGATGCAACTTAGGATTGCTACCCAGATGTCTGTGAAAAAGGTCAAGGTCACTGTTGCTTTATAAAAGAAATTCAGTTTTCATGTAATAACTTGAGTTTGTGTTGACCTGTTGACATCAAACTTGCTGTGTGGGTAGCTTATATTAAGATGCAGCTTGGGATTGCTACTTAGATATCTTGGAGCAAGGTCAAGGTCTTTTGCTTACAATAGAATTTTAAGCTTCTACTCAATAACTCAGCACACTTTGACTTATTGATACTCAACTTGGCATGTGTGTAGCTTACATGAAAATGCAGCCTGGCATTGCTACTCAGGTATCTGATTTATTTTTATTTTGAATTATTGAAACCAACTTTCTGTGTTGGTACCAAAATAACAGCATCATTTTTACTTCACTGCCATATTTCTTCCTAATTCCTGTCACATCAATACTTGGTCATTGAAAACCTGGTTTTCGTCGCATTGCGGTGCTTCTTGTGTTTTCATCCAATATTGTCTGAATAACCTGATGTCAGAACAATTCAAAGCCAACACTTTCTGTACAATCTAAATAAGAATTGTTGACTCGGATGTTAAAGTAAAAAAAGAGGCAGAGTTAGTTTGTCTGGACTTTGATTTATGAAATTCGTTCTTAGTATTGGGAATTTCAACCTCAGAATTGGGAAACTGAAGCTTGTTTTTTAATGGGGGACATTAGTGGATTATCTAACCTGAATACTCTCTGATATTACATTGGTCCTTCCATTTTGATTCCTCTGCTTTTATCACTATTTTCTCTTTTGGTATGGTGATAATTAAGCCTAATTATTTGCAACAGTGGTAGTCAGATTACACATTAAGTTTGGCAACATGTTTTGTTAACACCATTTTTTTTGTTTTTTGATAATCCTAATTTTTATTTAATATATAAGTGACAGTTTTCACAACTAAAAGTCAAGACCATCACAATTAGAAACGAGGATTAAGTGAGAGGATTCCAATTGAAGGAACCAATGTACTATTTGGTTTACCTTTGATGTTATCTGAGTAAGGGAGATAATTTTTTATCAGGAATGTGCCTCATTAGGAAGTAGCCGAATATCGGCCTCTGTTATATAAGGAAAATTAGCCAGGATTACCGTTGATATCTGTTTTAGTCAACATGTTACATTGTACATTATATTAGAATTGGATGCTTTGGTTTTGCCTGGTATGAGGTTAACTAACTGAAAAGTGGTAGAATATGTTGTATATCTCCTTTGCAGAGATGATGACCGTGACAGAAAAAAGGACAGGTCAAGGTCTCCACATCGTGACATCAAGGATGAGAAACACAAGTCAATATTTGAACAGTTTAACATTCCGAAACCACAGCTTCAGATTAATCCATTCACAGGTAATATTTTATCCCATTTATGTACCAATAACAAAAAAGTGATTTGATCTAATCATACCAGTGAATCGAACACTAGTGGTAATCTTCCCTGTGTATATAGATAAGGTGTGTTTGTCGCTAAAATCAATTTGCTCAAAGAATGGTTTAAGATGCAGATAAATGCTTATTATGTGTGTTCATGTGGGTCATTTCTGTAATCATGCTAATGATTGTTGTAAACATTTGAAGATGAAGTAACTTAGCATTTTGTGTTGCAGGTTTACCACACACTCCCAGGTATCTACAGCTCCTGACCAAGAGGAAGACATTGCCTGTGTGGGAATATAAAGAAAAGTTCGTAGAAATATTGAACAAGCATCAAACCCTTGTACTGGTAGGTGAGACTGGTTCTGGGAAAACGACACAGGTAAGTGGAAATAAGTGTGTGTAGGTTTATCGTGCCTTCATGAAACATTTAACAGGAATGTGTAATAGTGTAGATAAATTCCTTCCTAAAATGTAAAAAACACTTCTTAAGTAATGTGTAAATGAAGTTCAAGACTTAAAGAATTATGTTTTAAATGATGCCATGCAAAATAACACGCTTCAAACTTGAGTGTGTAGTTTCTTCATGAAAAATTTAGCAGAAATAGGAGTGATAAAAGGTCTTAGAAATCCCCTGAGTTGACAGAAGAAAAAAAATTCCATAGTCTGCTTACTCTTAAACACCCCTATGGACCGTAGCCTTTTACATTCTCCTACATCAAATCAAAATTGAAATCAGAATTTACTGAGACTATGTATTGAGCTTTGCTGGCTATTATTTCAGATACCTCAATGGTGTTTAGATTGGGTGCGGTTACGGTACAACAAGAAGGGTGTTGCTTGTACCCAGCCTCGTAGGGTGGCAGCCATGTCTGTTGCACAGCGTGTATCTGAAGAAATGGACGTGGGGCTAGGACAGGAAGTTGGATACAGTATCAGATTTGAAGATTGTACCTCATCGAAAACAATACTGAAGTAAGAATAAAACTTCTGAATCTAAAAAATATCTTTTCATAAAAATTTGACTCGCTTGATAATAAATATAGTTTACATCTCGTTAATGTACAAGTTGATCTGACACTATATTTATTAAATTTATCTTCACACTTGGTTATTTCTTCAGTGCATGTTTTTTTACATGTTCTGTGTTTTATACATTAATCATTTTGACTTTATATGTTTTCTATTACTAATCACTTAAGTATCAGAAATGATTCATGTATCTCCTTACTTTTATAAACGTATTGCATGTTGTAGATATATGACAGATGGTATGTTACTACGTGAAGCTATGTCAGATCCTCTTCTCGAGTCATATGGCGTTGTGATTATTGACGAGGCCCACGAACGTTCACTGGCGACAGATATTCTGATGGGTCTTTTGAAAGAAGTGGCCAAACAAAGACACGATCTGAAAATCATCATTATGAGTGCTACTTTAGATGCAGGGAAGTTTCAGGTATTCTTCAAAGATTATCAGTTTACCCTTAAAGAAATCAGTTTATACTCACAGATATTTTACCCTCAAGGATTATCATTTTATCCTCAAGGAATATCAGTTTATCCTCAAAGAATATCAGGTTATCCTCAAGGATTATCAGTTTATCCTCAGAGATGTGTTTTGTAGATGTTGGATATTGTTTTCTCAGCTTGATTTATGGTTTACAGACATCCTTTCAGAACAAGTACTGACAAAAAACTTATCGGAAGTAATTCATATATTTTGCATGGACTTGTGTGTTTTTATTTCTGAATACAAAACTATTATTTTGAATATGTTTATCTGAAGGGTGAATTAAGTTTTGAAAAGGACCAGGCCTGAGAGTATTCGGAAAAATAACAAGGTTCCTACCAAAGGTTTCTTATGATTGATTAGTGAGTATTATTTATAATGTAGAGTTTAAAAGTTTATTTTCAAATTAATTCATATTTCAGAATTACTTTGACAATGCTCCATTGATGAGTGTACCAGGCAGAACACATCCAGTAGAGATATTCTACACTCCCGAGCCAGAGAGGGACTACCTGGAGGCTGCAATCAGAACTGTACTGCAGATACATATGTGTGAGGAGATAGAGGGAGATATATTACTGTTCCTTACAGGACAGGAGGTATGGTTAACTACAGGATTATCTATATACATTCATAACCTTTTTGAAGATGGAGAACTAACTGAATAACAAAAATCTAGATTTTGTTTTCTTTTTTGAGGAAAGTTTACATTTTTGATTTCTTCGACTTTATAGAAGTAAGTTACAGCATTATTGAGAATCTCTTAGTCTTTCTAACATGATACTAACTACTGTTATTGGGGTACCATATATGAAGAAGTGAACTTAGCATGATTCAATGCAAGAAAATAGAATACACTGTAATACGTGTGTATCAAAACTAAATTTTCTAAATTGACCTTGCAGGAAATTGATGAAGCTTGCAAAAGAATACAACGAGAAGTTGACAACTTAGGGCCAGATGTGGGTGAGATGAAATGTATACCTTTGTACTCAACTTTACCCCCAAATCTACAGCAGAGGATCTTTGAGCCCCCGCCTCCAAACAAATCTAATGGGGCAATAGGCAGGAAAGTTGTAGTGTCTACAAATATTGCAGAAACATCGTTAACTATTGATGGAGTTGTGTTTGTGATAGACCCAGGATTTGCTAAACAAAAGGTAAAATAGAAGAGTTACAGTAATTCATAATGTTACTGAAGTAATTATATTGACATTTTAAATGGGGCTAGAGGACCTGTAAGTATAATAGGCATTTTACGGATATTAATGAAAACTGCTCATTGGATAAATTTAAATAGTATGGTACAATGGCCTCATTCTTTCATGGCAGTCATGGTTTCTTGGTGTGGTTTGTTTCACATACAAGTATTTCCGGTTGCCTATATAAAAATAGACAGCAGTAGAAGTGATGTGATTTGATTGTCATGTTGCTGTGGACGTCTGTCTTACATGGTTTATCAGACATGGTGGGTTTTTACACCAAGAGTGGTCTATATCACTTCTATTTTTGATATCTATCCTTACTGAAGAAAGCAACTATCCTGCATTTCACCCCCAACTAAAAAAATCAGTGGGACATGTTAGTGTAGCTTTCCATTTTAAGGATGTCTAGAAAGTCATTTAATGCAGATATGGATGTAATTTGATAGGAAAGCTGTTTTAAAATTTCTCTTCAAAAGTTACAGTTCCTTAAACGAAGGCTTGTTGGTTTTGCAGGGAAAGAGAATTTAGTAATTCTTTCTCAACTGAACAGGCTTCAGTGCTTTCAGCAATGCACATTAAACAAAATTTGAATGCCTTGGACAGCTGGCCTTGGACTCTGCCAAAGTTGTTCAGTTCATGAATGTAAAACTGACTATGGCACAAGAGTCATTTGATATGTTAGACTTGAATAAGAAAGATAGCTATCAAAATCTTTAATCTCATAGATGCTTTATGGATTTCTAAGACGTAATTGTTAAAAACATTTGTGTTGGCTGTTGGTCGTTATCATTGTGAGTTCCCTTACACATGAGTATTTCAGACAGCCTATATCAATTCAGTCAGCAGTAGAAGTGATGTGATTGTATTGTCATGTTGCTGTGGACGTCTGTCTTACAATTGTTTCTATGATTTCTTAGTCCCATACTTAATGATAACTAGCCTTGTAAAACAGCTGTCACAAAATACTGGTTATAAGTTAACCCTATCATTTTAAACTCTTGATCTATGTGGTTGAAAAAGGTAACTTGTTGGAAGGATGGAAGTCTTGGTTTATGGGCATGGTTTTACATCTGAATATTCCAGGTGGCTGACATAAATGTAGACGGCAGTGGTGTGATTTTCTCATGTTGTGGATGTCTGTCTAATACTTGATATAACTTCAGAAACACTTTTAGTCTGTAGTTGATGATGGCAGTCTTTGGTTTCTTGGTGTGGTTTGTTTCACATACAAGTATTTCCAGCTGCCTATATAGATATAGACAGCAGTAGAAGTGGTGTGATTTTATTGTCATGTTGCTGTGGACGTCTGTCTAATACTTAATATAACTCCAGAAACACTGTCATGGCAGTCTTGGTTTCTTGGTGTGGTGTTTTTCACATCTAAGTATTTCCGGTTGCCTATATAGATATAGACAGCAGTAGAAGTGGTGTGATTTTATTGTCATGTTGCTGTGGACGTCTGTCTAATATGAACCATAACTTTAGAAACACTGTTCATCTAGTGTTGATGATGGCAGTCTTTGGTTTCTTGCTGTGTTTCACATCTAAGTATTTCAGGTTGCCGATATAAATGTAGTCAGCGGTAGAAGTGGTGTGATGTGATCATTACATCACTGTGGACATATGTCTCACAAATATTTCTCTTTCACACACATCTCAAAATTTTTGAATTCAGAATTAGATAAATATATGTAAAAATATACAAAACTTTTCTGTCTGAAAGAGTATTTGACTATTTTGAGCATTTAAATACTCAGACTTATGATTTCAGGAAATTTTTTATAATATATATGCTTTTGAAGTTTTAATTATGACCCTGGGAGTCTGTTCTGGTTGAAAAACTGTAACACTTCCTTATATTGTTAATGAGGCTGGTAAGGTATGCCATGACCATGGTACTTTCTATTACCCTTGACTGCTGTTTTGCTATAGACGAATACATCTGTATTTTAGGTTTTACGATAAGTACCAGAAGCCTGAAGTTCTGTTTTGCCATTTCTGTTAGTTTAATTTTTGTAGCTGTTAAAAAGTGGAGCATAAAAATTCTTACTCTTTACTATATTGATAATCTTACTTTACAGGTATACAACCCCAGAATTCGAGTAGAGTCATTGCTAGTCACAGCCATCAGTAAAGCTAGTGCCCAACAGAGGGCAGGTCGTGCTGGCAGAACAAAACCGGGAAAATGTTTCCGACTGTACACTGAGAAAGCATTCAAACAGGAGATGCAGGAAAACACTTACCCAGAGATCCTAAGGTCAAACCTCGGCTCTGTTGTGTTACAGTTGAAGAAACTTGGCATTGATGATCTTGTGCATTTTGATTTTATGGATCCCCCAGGTAGGTCAGGCAAAAAAAAAATCCTGTCTCAAAATAGTAGAAAAGGAACATATAAATTTTAAAGGGGCTGTGCTCCAGATGACAAAAAAAAGAAACTTTTCTTGTTTTATAAATTTCTTGTAATATTTAAGACTAATGCTTAAAAAATAACTTACTGACAAAAAATAAGTTAAAATAATTACATTATGAATTGATTGTTTTCCCTTTCAAAGTGCTATACCGTAACACGACGGTATAACTATATCGTATAAGATTTTGAGTAAATATCTGTAATATCACATGCGGCGATGGTGGTGACAGTAAAAGCATTGGAAATATTTTGTTAACATGAGGGTCCAGAGTTCAAATCAGGCTGGAGCGAAAATATTTTTTTTATTCTATTTTGACTTTTATAATCAGTTTTGAAGTAAAATATTATGTTGTTATAATCTCACGGCATCTAAATATATAATTTATGAAAATTTTTTTTTATGTCAAATCTGGAGTACAGCCTTTTTAATATTCTGTGAGGAGGAAGAATTAAAATTCTAAATGTATCTAAAGATTGAGTGAATCTTTGTGGTTTCAGCATTGATAGCCTAGACCAAAAATAGAAGAAGAGTTTCATTTTTCATTGAAATAAGTTATTGACACCTTTGCCATAATAACAATAGTCATTTGACTTAATTAAGGTTAACAAGTAATTGTCCATCAACAGCCCCTGAGACCCTGATGAGAGCTTTGGAGTTGTTAAACTACCTGGCAGCCCTTGATGACAATGGTGACTTGACAGAATTAGGGTCTATGATGGCAGAGTTTCCACTTGATCCACAGCAGGCTAAGATGGTGATAGCTAGTACAGATTTCAATTGTTCCAATGAGATTCTCTCCATCACTGCAATGTTATCAGGTATACCTTACTTCCTAGGGAGTGTAGAAACAGCAGAGGTTATAACATTTCTTTCCAGATTACTTTAGTTTCTTACAATTTCAAATGCATATTAAAAATTCAGTTGTCTGTTTTTATATGTTTTTACTTTTGTAAGTGTTTGCTGTTTACTTATATATAGTTTTGACATAAATGACCAAATTAGTATAAATGCAGACAGTGGACCATTGGGGGTAATTTCTTCCTTTTACTCAAACATAATCAACAGAAAATATGAACATAAGGATTTTGTATTTGGGAAATTGTATATTAGAAGTGTAAATAAAGAAAACAAAAGTAAACAGAGGTCCTTGCACATGAAAGTATCTTGGCATTTATCTATCAAGGTGAGAAAATTTTAATGCTAGGAAAATGTGTTGGTAGCTCAAGGTTAGGAAATGAGGAAAGATATGTTTTGTAATTGCGTCATTCAAGTGTAACATAGCTAAATTTAACCTGTGTGAAGTTAACAATGAGTTAGGACTAGGTTAGGGTAACACCAGGTCCACCGTCTGATAGACTAGCTTTTTTTAGTTTTCATATACATTTGAGATCTAATGGAGAGGGGAATGGGTCCATTTGGGCCCCGACCCAACACTTCTTAGTCCCGCAGTGTTTTGTGCGTCCAACGGAGCTACGGAAGGCAGCTGATGAGTGTAAGATGAGATTCGCCCACATAGACGGTGATCATCTGACACTGCTAAATGTCTACCACGCCTTTAAACAGAGTACGTACTAAATTTTTCGGCAACTTTAAATGCCAGTATTAGCTCTGTGTGTAGTTTATCAGTCCTGTGAAGATAAGTGTATTAAAGTTAGATTTTGTTACTATAATTTGTAAAATCAATTGTATGCTTGAATGATTTAAAAAGTATGTGTGAAAAATAGATGTAGTAATTAAACTTATGATTCTAGTTGAGATCAGTTTCAAAATAGATAAATGACATGAAATAACACTAGGCCTACATTTGTGTTCCAAAAAACATTTCTGTTTTATTAAATGAACATCTTGGTAAATGTTAAAAGTGATTTTTTATGCCACCTTAACCTTGTGATTTGGTTTAGTCAGGGAAAGTATACTGAACATGTTTAATTTAATAAAATCCGGTCTGTAAGCTGAAGTTTATTATCAGTAGTGAAGTGTTGATTGAATACTATATGGCATCTCAATGTAAATGGAATAATTTTTTAGATCAAGAAGATCCACAGTGGTGTTATGACAACTTCATCAACTTCCGATCATTGAAGAGCGCAGACAATGTACGGCAACAACTAGCGAGGATCATGGACCGATTCAACTTGAAGCGCAGCAGTACCGAGTTTACAAGTCGAGATTACTACTTGAATATACGTAAAGCCTTGGTATCAGGATTCTTCATGCAGGTATGTGTGATTTATTGTTGTTTCGAGTGCTTGACTCATGTGTTTGATACTGTGTTGTTTATTTATTGACCTGTCCATTCCATTTTCTGTGCTGAAAAGGTGATTCGTTAGAAAAAAATATCTGTAAAGGGGAAATTGCTACACTGAATTTTGTCAACTAAGATGAAAAAAATCTAACTATGCCCACAGATATTAGTCCCTGGCTTATAAAATTTCTAGGCAGGCCTGCAAACATTGCCAGACAATAGGCTTATAAGAAAATGTCTTAAATGATAAATCTATAAAATGTAATCTTCTAAATCTTAGTTGTGAATGGTCTCTGCTTGTTGAATGTGGTATTTTTTTTTTGTTTAAGCTTAAGGAATTTGGTAATGCTTTATGTATTTTCTGGAACCTTAAGCCATTGTGGCCTGCTCATTTGAAAAATGATACTGAAGTCTTAAGAACTTTCAGGTTTTTCTGTAAATTAGAAATGTTGGCTTTTTTGAAAACTTCTTTCATTGTAGTGTAGGAAGTTACGACAAAGCCTAGATAATATAGGAGTTAGTTGTTTCCTCCAGGAGGTTCTTACTGTTGGAGGCGAGTCAAAACTCATACACTGTACTCTCTCTTCTATGTACATTTAAGTTATATTCATTTCAGAATACATGAACTACTATGTGTTGGCACATGAAAAACATGAAAATACTGTGTTAATCTTTAAAATGATTGCTATTGTAAACTGAGTTCTAAGTAACAGAAATGAACTGATGAATTTTTAACCCAAAATTAAGGCAGCTTTAAGTATTTGTTGAAACTATGCACTGTATATCTCATTGAGCATCTTGCTTCTCTACGACTTCACTGAATCCATACTCTCTGAAGTTACCTATGAAGCAAAGAGAAAGCTGGAACAGCAGTAAAACTTCTACATTCATGTTATGAGGAATGTTTTAAGTGTTGTTCTTACATTTAGTCAAGTATTCCCTTTACCACATGTTTAAGTGTTAAATCTCATATGCGACCAGTGCAGATCCAGATCAGCCTGCACATCCGTGCAGTCTGATCAGGATCTCCACTGTTCGCTTTTCAGTCAGAAATTCTTTTATGTATATAAAAGCGAACAGTGGAGATCCTGATCAGACTGCACGGATGTGCAGCTGATCTGGATCTGCACTGGTCACATATGCGTTAAAACACGTATCTATGGAGTAAAGGGTTATATCTTCTTTACCTGTATGTTTGATTGTTCTTGTTTAATTTTCTGTAAAATATCAAAGTGCCAGTATCATATTGATTTTACTGATACAGAAAAATAAATGTACTGAGAGGGTAATGATTGAACCATTTTCTATTCACTCTAAAACAATTTTGACACATGTCTGAATTTTCAAGTAATTTCTCTATGAAAAACCCTTTCTGAAATTCATATTTTACAGTTATTTTACAGTATCATTGAAAAAAATACTGCTCTATTATTTCTAAAATGTTCATTGATTTGTAAGTAATGTTAGGAATGATTTTTGTACAAATAAAGATTATATCTGTCGATAAGACATCTTTCTTGGTAAAATAAAAACAGTAAAGCACCATTAGCTTGAGCATTGGTAACTCGAGAACCCTGGTTTACTTGAGAACATCTATCATTCCCGGCCAGATTCCTATACGTTTAATGGAAAATTTCCTTGGATTATTCGATCATCAACAACTTGATCTCTCGAGCAATGTTCCCAGCCCAAAGGTCATGTTTTGTTCTTTATTCTTGTATAACTTGAGCGTACCTGTCAAAACTTTTTACACTTACAACCTTCATAATTAGTTATGCTGGTGCCAGCAGGTAAAAAATAAACCCATATTTTTTGCACTGATAATTGTGCAAGTGTTGTTTTGATTGACCATGAACAAAGAACAAATTAATGCCTCCATTTTGAAGTAAAAGAAGTCCTCAGAGATAGAAGATAAAGAACTTAAACAGTATATTGTTCCCTGAAGAATCATAAGAAGAAAAAAAAGGAATAACTCTTATGTATATTTATTCAGTTGGCATGAAAAGTCTAATATTTAAAATATAAGACTAAAAAAACTGTAACGACAAACAAAACAATAGCAGATTGTTATTTCTATGAGTATCTGAAGGCTTCTCTACGACTTCATTAGATGCTTATTTTCTGAAGTTACCTATGAAGCCTAAAGCAATAGGAAAGACTTAGTCAAGTTTCTGGTTAAATCTAGAACACCAGTTTTTCAAACAAATTTTGAAATGGGGATGGTGAGTAGGTTAAGACTTCTCTATGACTTCATTAGATGTAATGTTTTCTCAAGTTACCTATGAAGCCAAAAGTCGTATAAAAGACTTAGTCAAGTTTCTGGTTAAAGCTGGAACACCCTCTTTTTTCCAAACAAAATTTGAAATAGGATAATGAATAGTTCCAGGCTTCTCTACGACTTCATTAGATGTGTTGTTTTCTGAAGTTACCTATGAAGCCTAAAACAATATGAAAGCTGAAATAAGTTTCAGCTTTGAGGCTTGAAAATCAGTTTTTCAGACAACTGTAATAGTAAACCCTTGAACTATTGTGTTAGTAACTTTTAGTCCATTATGACACTGAGAGAATCGATATTGATACCTAGCTTTTCCTACTATTCAAAATAACAGTTTTTATAAGTATGTTTCTAGTGCACATGAAAATGTGGAATTTATCAAAGAAAACTGAAGTAAGCTTATGTATTCTAGTTGGTTAAAAAGATCATTTGTGACATTTGACTAGCTAATACTGTATTTTTGGTATCATTGCAGGTGGCTCATCTGGAGAGGACTGGACACTATTTGACTGTAAAGGACAATCAGATAGTACAACTTCATCCATCCACCTGTCTGGATCATAAACCAGAGTGGGTGCTGTATAACGAGTTCGTGTTGACCACGAAGAACTATATCAGAACTGTGACAGATGTCAAGCCGGAATGGTAACTTTATGTTTCAGAGATTTCTGTTTTGTTTTTTTTTATATTGCGTACAAGATCTTTTATTTTTCATATTCTTTGTCTGCATTGAGACAGGATCTTTTAACATACATGTACATGTATCTCTGGGGCTGCTGGTTTGTAAGAGGGAAAGTAAGGGTTGAAATTACTTATATTACTTTCTGATCGCTGTTACTGAATTTTGAGCTGCTATAGTTTTACACTTCAGTAAGACTTTACTTATTGATTGGAAGTTGTACTGTGTTTAAAAAGGAAATGTTGAACAATTGCTGATAATCTGCCAAGTCCTTATATCAAAAACAGTTGTGAAAAATGTTAGTATTGAGTTCAGATGCAAAGTTTTGCCTTGTGTGACTTAAGTTAGTCCTCTGCAGACTTATGTTACTCCTTAGATATTTTAACTAACTTCACTGTTTTGTTTCTTTGACAGGCTGGTGCAGATAGCTCCACAGTATTACGACATGTCAAACTTCCCACATTGTGAGGCAAAGAGACAGTTAGAGAGGATCATAGCGAAAGTACAAGCTAACAAAGGATATGATTAAAATACTGATTATACAATAAGAATACTGACGTATTGATAGTGCTGGCATATGAATTAATACAACAGAACTGTGGAACAAAAAGTGAAATGATATGTCACTGAAACAAAAACTGAATTGCCCAGCTCACTAGTGCAGGCAAAATTTCTCATTGCAAGATTTTTCATTAGCATACAGACAATGTCATTATTTGATCTGTTTTCTGTTGTTGTGTAAGTTGCACACACAAGTTACTCTTTTCAAAAACTTGTAGCAAGGGAGGCAACTAATACTATACTTTTTGTAAAGAAGGTCAATTAGATTATAAGATACCCTACTTCGTTTGCTTCTTGATTGGTCAGAATGTGACAAAAAGTCTAATTATCATTGATGTGATACCTGTTTATACTGTGAAGACGTACAAAATGCAGCTTTTAGTTATAAAATACATTTGTTTTAAATTCAATACATCTTGTACCTTCAGTGTAGATGTTATTAAAAGTGTAGTGAAGTTGTATGTGGTAATTACGATAGTAGTCCCAAACTGTAGTTTCAGAATAAGTAAACCTGGTTGTCCTGATGTCTTGTGGAGAAATATTTGTTAGTATGTTCTTAAATTGTCAATAATGTTTCATTTTACACCTGATAAGCCACAATAGATACGGAGTACATGTTATTCATCTAATAAATTGTGTATGTCCCTTTAATGATAACAAAACAGTATCTAAATTTCTAATGGACTGGTCTTGGAGTACACTACAAAAGATAGTCATTGAGAGTAGATGATGTAGGTTGGAGATAATAATTAAACTTAACTTTAGATTGCAAGAGTTTTCAGTTTATTCAGGGGTAGTCGTGTTGAGTTAGTGATAGGCTGAAGGCTCGGTCAGTACAGATTTATAAATGTGTAGTTGTAAGAAGGACATGCTATTTATGGCAATATTTCACAAGACCCAATAAAATTGTGTATAAATCCATCTCCCTGGCAGTCAAGTAGCTAGTTCTACTTTGTCAATCTTGCAGTAAGCAGGGTATCTTAAATGTCGACAATAAAAACAGTCTGCTTTAAAATTTAATGGAGAATTCAGACAGGAAACAGGTAAGTTATGATAATTTGCTTTAGGAGTTAAAGTTAAGACTAATTTTCACTTGTTTTGGATAATTTACAAGAACATAAAGGTTAAGAAAAGATGATAAAGATTTTGGAAACCTCTCTAAAGTAGTAGTTTCTGTTCATCATCATTTTACACAGTGGCAAGATAAGCTTTCGTCATATCGGCTTTTCAACCATACCTGGTGATCTGTACTGTTGTCAAGATCTTTATTTTTCTCATCTCGAGTATTTGAAGACTTTATACTTGTATTGTAACTTGGTCAGTTATTTAAGAACTGTAAATATTTTGTTTATATGTTGTTAAATATAAAGTATGGTCTCAATTTAAACTATTGGAACTTGTGTTGTTTTCTTGCTACATTTTCTAAATACTCGTTAATTGCTCAAACTCTGGAATAAATAAAGGTCCATATTTTGTGGTACAAAAGAGCAATGAATCCAGCATGAGGCGAGTAAATTCTTCCGGGTATTATTTTGCACCCAGTATATCTCAAGACCACGTGCTGGCAGATATTCAAAATGTCAAAAAATAGAAAAGTTACTACTTTGAGAAAAGTTGATAGTTTGAAAACTGATTATAGAGGCATTGATAGATAGTCCATCTTTATACATATGTTAATTATTTCAGAATATTTCTGTTTCACATCCAACAAAAATAATTAGCAATGTCGGATTTAAAAGCTGCTGCCCACATTCTCCTAGAAATGAACCTTGTACGTATATGACACAGTAATGTAATTGAGAAAAATCTGTGAATTCTGTTAATAAACTTGCAAACCCATTCTCAGCATAGTATGGTACACATATACATGTACAAGACCACCATTTCAAAGCTAATTTGATAGTGTTCATATCCTTGACACTGTCTCTTTCCAGGAATGTGCCCGTTGGCGATGAAAATGCAGATTTGTTTTTGTAAAAAGAACGATTTTGTTACTTCTGTAAAAGATATTCATAAATCAACTCAACGCATAAGGTATTTTATAGATTATATGGGCGCTCCTTTAATTTGAGCAGTATAATTTAAACAGTATGTTAGTCAAACTGTTAACGTGATCAAAGTCCATGCTCTTCGAGACTGAACTAGACGAGACAAGAACGCTGACTTCATTCAGAAAAGTTCTCGTGATCAAGTTGGTTAGCACTTACTTGGCTTAGGAAGATAGCCACTTCTCGAGGGAATGTGAATAATGGGTCAGTAATGCATAGATACCAGTTCAAAGTTTTAAATTCTTAGCAGGAGTCAGACAAAATATTCTGTCTTCTAAAAACGGAAATGCCTTATCACGCAAAAATAGACCTGTGCAAATTTGTATGCGGTTTGTAAGCCTTGCTTGTCAAAACCAGGAGTGGAATTCAGAGAGATCTTCCTGGTAGTTGTCTAGACCATATAAATCACCTTTATCCTCGATAAGCCGTAATAATATACACAGTCACGAATAATTAAACCCAGTCCTTCGTGTTTAGGTTAAATTCGATTATCTTTCTCAAAAGATCTGTCCTTATCTACTTGAAATACATTCAGAATCTTAATCCTTCACCATTTATTTCTTGATTGATTTTCAGGATGAAAATTGTCTCACTGTCTTAGAAAATTGACTGCATTATTCAGTATCTTTGAAGTTTGCAACCGCGTTACAAGCACAATAGAAAAGAAATGCCACGTGAATGTATATGCACAGGAGTTTGAAATTCTATCAATAAACAAGAGATATTGTAAAAATTATGTCCTCTACATAATAAAAAAACACCAGGAATGCAACGCCTTTTCCCGACCCAATACACGTCGGACCGAATTACACGAACGGAACACAGAGTGGTAACAACCTAGCGAGCCTCCTCGATAAAAAACACTTAAAGCTACCTATAACGACCGATGATATTCTTTAACACGCCATTCTTAAAGAATTATTTAACAAATTACGCTCATTTCCTGATTTTTAACTTTGTCGCCGTAGCCATTCGCTGACGTCACGCCAATCTCAGCACCGGAGTAAATATTAAATTATTTCATTTTGAGGTAAAAATTGTTGTTATATTTCATTTGTTTTTAAATAAATTTATAATTAAGGCTATATTAAACATTTGGTAAATTTCGGTTCTAATAATTAAGTTCTAAAATAAACAAACTGTAAAAACCCAACAGGGGACGTCACTCTCACATCTGCCATGTTGATTGTTTTATAATCATGCGGTAAAAAAGAACGGCGGTACGGTAATTATTACAATTTTCATTTACTCCGGTGCTGAGATTGGTGTGACGTCAGCGAATGGCTACGGCGACAAGTTTAAAAATCAAGAAATGAGCGTAATTTTGTTAAATAATTCTTTAAGAATGGCGTGTTAAAGAATATCATCGGTCGTTATAGGTAGCTTTAAGTGTTTTTTATCGAGGAGGCTCGCTAGGTTGTTATCACTCTGTGTTCCGTTCGTATAATTCGGTCCAACGTGTATTGGGTCGGGAAAAGGCGTTGCATTCCTGGTGTTTTTTTTATTATGTAGAGGACATAATTTTTACAATATCTCTTGTTTATTGATAGAATTTCAAACTCCTGTGGTATATGACACTAAAGGTAGAATATAGACTGAACTCTTCACCTCTGTAATAAATACTTCGTTATAGTTCGTGTTGTTCCGTTGAAGACATTTTAGCAGTATTATTAGTGGACAGTTTAACCTTTTGGTGGTAGAATTTTTGTGTTCACTATCTGTGCAGAGCTCCATCAGCCTGCAGCTCCATCAGCCTGCACATTCCTGCTGCTGTGTGATCACAGGTACAGGTTACACTGATCGCCATTTATGAAAAAGTAAAAACTTAGGCAACTGATATATTGGCTTGACCATTTAGTAATTACACATTTATCTTCATAGATCGATCGATTTTCCAGTATTTTCTGTCACTTGTTCATGACAAAGTTTTGAATATTGTTACAGCAACTGCTTTGTCTGCTTTTATTGGCCGACAGGGTACATTATATATATCTGGTCTTAGAAAACAGTTAAAGATAAAGTCAGACTAAAAAAAAGTCACAAGTGAAATGAAATCTTTCTCAAGCAGTCGATTTTTTTAAATTTCAAAATCCCATTCAAACATTTTGTAGATTACATGTCAGATGTTTTATGCATGGATACGACTTCATAGCTTTATGTGAACGCATTTGTTTTCTATTTCCTTCCATTCAGGAGCTCCTGTAATAATGAAATAGTCTTCTTAGAAATAGTATGGTTTCTTACCAAGGTCGATAATCTTAGAAAATATTTCAATAGTAATTTACAAAAGCTGATTGTATGAGTGCTAACACCATAAACAGTATATAAATATTACATGTCTGACAGGGTGACAGTAAAATTGTCAACTTGAGGAAATACTATTTCGAAAGTTGACAATTTTACTGTCACCCTGTCAGACATGTAACATTTATTTTATTATACCGAAAAACTATTCAAACCATGAACAACTTTATTCAACTTTAAACTTTAAATTGTTTGTTGCTTGCCATCATTGTCTTCTGTTTACAACGGAAATGTAAAAATAGATATTGCGCATACGCGAATGGTACAGTATAATTTTCGAACATTCCGTACCTATGGTAGCGGGTGACAGTATTTTTCCGACAGTAAATTTTTTCTGATAGTACTTATATGTCACGGTGGCCTATGGAAGATGAACATTGTAAATGAAATTGAGGTATAATAAAAGTAGTTATATCAGCGCTGCATAAAAAAGATAAATGAGCTATTTCCCGCTGTAAGTAGACATGGATTGTCTCCCATGTACAATAATGAACAGACGAAGAGCCGACAGTTCAAGTAGGAACGCAACATTTCATGTTAAAACATACACGAAACATACAACTAAATACCTCCTCGTCTGACCGATGTCCAGACACTGACCAATATTTTCGCATCCATTTCGAGCTGGGTGTTTGTATTCTGACCAAACAGGCTACTGATACAGATAATGCCTGCATTGACGGTACCAGTGGGACGCCAAAATCTGATCATATCTAATGCATATCCGTACACCAGCCCACCATATGTACACGTGGAATCTTGGTCAGTCTTTGAATACGCCAGTGCCCCACTTCCCGGGAACCGGTAACCTGCATTTGGTCCAGTCAAACTTTCAGCCTGAAAAACAAGCATTTCGATTCATATGAGTGTGTAGAGACATCAATTTTGGTAAAGTTTTGTAATACATGCGCTTGAGACAAAAAATTTTTTTTTAAACCTTATTGCAAATGCATACTACCTGTCTCCGTCACCATTAAAATATTTTCCCGGCAACAACACTGCAACAAGTAAACATGGAACTTTCAAAAAGAAATGTATTTTAAACAGGCTTTACATGTTTTTATAATAACTGGAATGGCGACATCTTGGCAATGTCATTCAGAATAAAAACATACAGGTTTTCACATGACATCGTACAAAGCTTACCCACACTTGAACATACATATTACTTTCAGTACCACTCAAAGGCATTTCAAAGTTTTCGCCAGAAATATTTGGACCTAATCGTGTGTTATCGTTAATTGAAGCCGGCAGTGTTTCTGTCTTCCATGCATGTATCTCCAGACGGCCAACAGTAGCCTTTGTATAAATTTTGTAGCCGTCATCACCTTGGAAAATTCGACCTTGAAAAGAAAATTGTGAACAAAGTGTTCTTTGAAATAGATTAGTCCTGATGCCTGCTATTTCAAAAATGAAAAAAAGCGCATAGTTAATGGCGACAGTAATGTTACTGGTCTGACTGGCACATTTAAAAGACTTTATGCTCTATATTATTAACAGATGTAATTTTAAGAAAGTTATTCTGTAGCATTCTCGTACAGAAGGTCATGTTTAGATGATGTCAGTCAGTACCTACCATTACGAACAGAGGAAATCCATACACGCACTTTCTGCATGTTAAATCCGTGCACAATATATTTTGTTTTGCTGGTTGGATCTACAGTGTAAGTAACCAGACTTGCTCCTGAAAATATAAACAAGAACATTTATCTCCAGGCAAGAGCCAGTAATGACAGAGATATAATGTTTCAAGTCTATGTAAAACACTTGATCCCTTAGGCAGAGCTAGTAATGAGCCCAGGGTAAATGTTTCGTAGTGGGGTACCAGACATATAAATACCAAATGTCAAAGCCTTGGGTCTTGTGGTTTCGGAAGGAGGGTTTTAAACATTTTCCCAAAATAAGTCTAGATTCAACATTTGGATGCTGGGCTGAGCCTAGGAGTAAACAATGACAGATTTAAAAACACATGATGCAACAATTTATAATTCTTGCCCCTTTTAGCCTTTATTTCAGAAAAGATTTTCCTGTGTCTAATTCTTTCACTGTAAAACGTTGTATCTTAGAAAAGGCTAACAATGTCCACAGGGATCTTTGTAGTGGTTCACTGAACAATGCTACATACAGGTTTCAAATTGACTTTTTCTTATCACACAAGATGATTCCTGAAGTGTTTCCATCTAGTTGTCATATAGTAACCAGACGATATTCTTAAATTACCTTGGCAGAGCATTTAACAAAGAGCAACCTGCCGAATTTTATTAAGTTCCATCCAGTTGTATAGGGAAAATCAAGTGTCTTTTTATAGGTTAACTAGAAAGAAAAACAAAACACGACTCACCCACAGCTTCGGACATGAAACCTATCCTGTCGCCATCCAGCAACTCTGCCCGTACTTTCACCAATCCCGGATAGGCACCCAGGCCGTGTTCTACCTCTATATACACCTTATCCACTGCAGTTATAGAAATGGTTTAGTTTATGATAAAATGATTCTCAGTAACTTAGAATACATAGAGCATCAAAATACCAGGATCTTGAATGAGGGAAGTTAGAATAACTTTTCTAGGCGTGTCAGAATGACGCAACAGTGGAATTTTTAAACCATTTAGTCTAAATTGTGATTATTTGCGACCCCGCAATATTATTTCGCAACATAAGAGTATGTTTGATTAAAATCGGGCCTCTCCGTTTTAAAACGCCTGAAGGGACGTATTATGTTATGTCCCTGCTCGTCCGTCTGTCTGTCCGTTAGCAATCTCGTGTCCGTTCTATCTTTTGAACTGATTAAATCAGATTGAATTTACTTGGCAGAAATGTTAACCATAACGAGATGATGTGCAGAGAGCAGGTTCCAGCTTTCTCAGATCAAGGTCAAGGTCACACTTAGTCATTATGATTTAATGTGTTAAATTTCCTATCAGCTCTATATCTCTTGAACCTATGTAAGCGCTTTTAAACTACTTAGCATAAATGTTAACCATAATGAGACAATGTGCAGAGCGCAGATTCCAGCTTTCTCAGATCAAGGTCAAGGTCACACTTAGTAATTATGATTAAATGTGTCGAATTTTGTGTCCGCTGTACCGCTTGAACCGATTTAATCAAATTGAAATATTCAGCAGAAATGTTAATCTGTTTGGCAGAAAAGTTTAAACGCTGAAAGGGACATATTACGTTATGCCCCTGGTTGTCCATATGTTTGTGGGGTTGTCTGTCTCTTCACACTTGCTGTAGTGTTTAGCAGAAATGTTTGAAAACTGCTTATAGGTACCAGTAACTTAGATATATAGATGTTACACCATAATGAGATGATGTCAGATATGGGTCATGGTCAAGGATACTTCCAAGCCACTTGGCACACTTATCTTGAACTGCTTGTTTAATTATCCGTGGAAATTTGGAAGCATACTACACTAACCATAAAATCTGCTGGATTGGCTATTAGTAAGGTAAAACATCACTAAAGAAATAATCAGTAAATCAAATATTTTTAACTTATTTGCAGACCTTGCGATAATATTATCCTTATAAATAAATAAGATCTTATAATGTTTCCGGTTGATAAGTGAAAAATGTCTTCTGCTGTCAGTAGCTTTCTTCAGGTGTACATTATTACCCCGCTTCAGCGGAGTTCTAGTATATTGCGTTTTCTAGTTTTATCTATTTCAAAAAGTAATAGGACTGCTCAGCTACTGGCGGTTGGGACAACATTGATAAAAGAGATCAGTTGAAGTAGCCGTAAAAATCACTTATCTCGATTCGAAATAAAAGATAAATCCATATAGTTGTATTTGTCTCTATTTATTTTCTTTAATGATAGTCGTAGTACTGAAATATAGTTTTAGTTTAGCTGATAACTAACTAGTCAATTACGGCCAAGTATTTTGACGTATATTTACTACCATTGAAAATGGTTAATGTCTTTTTCTCACCATTGGTGGCTCCTGCTTTAACAATGATATCAGTTTTGCTAAAGTCAGGTGTTGGTAATGTAGCGGCTCTCCATGCTCGCACTCGGATGAGGACCTCATGAACAGTCTGGTTGTTAGGTCCAATAAAGTAACTATCGTTTGCTGGAATAATAATGACGTCATGTTTATGTTGACTAATGAAACAATGTCATAAAACAGTTCTTTCAAATTGCTAAAATAGTTCACTCTTTGGTTTAAATCTAATGAATTAGTAGAGAAGATTGAAGAAGTATTTGCAATAACAACATTACATTAGGATGTCACAAAACTTTTATAATGCAGTTATAAAATCAAGAGCCAGTTTCATTGGCGCCTTGTACATGTTGTAGGAAGTAATTTCTTTAATGAGGGGTGGCGAGCAATTAATATAAAGAAACAGACTATAGTTAGGTTCCGCAAAGACCACTTTAGTTTATTTCAAAATCACGTTTAAATAAGCAATTTTGAAGAATCAAAATCTTAAATTTAGAACAAATGAAAGTCCCCTGTAAAGGTAAATACGTCATGACGATCACTTTTTGACTGGTCTATAATGGCATATTTCTGCTGTAAGATAACCAGTTAATGTTTTTAAACACTTCCATGTTAATCACGTAATATTCGTGATAATTAACTAGCTAACTTGTTAACATTCTCAAGAAGTTGTACCGGAAGATAAATGTCTCAACACATCTTATGCGCTTAATGTGAATAGGATTTTGTGAGCTTGTTAGAAAACTAGCATATGGCAAATTTCATTTAACTGACCACTTATCCATTAACTTATTAAGTGGTCACGAAATTCTGATTATCGTATTGACAAAAAGGATACCTTGCAAGATGCGAATTAATTTCATCTTATTCACCACTTATCCATTTATTTATCAAGTGGTCACGAAATTGTTGTTATCCTATTGACGAAAAGAACAAGCAAGATGATTTCATCTTGCCACTTATCCAGTAACTTTATAACAATGAGATTGTTGTTTAGTTATTCTGTTAATAAAGGAAGACAAAACAAGTTGACTGGTAGCAATTCTGAGCACATTTAAAACCCGTCTGGACTATAATTTGTGTTAAGACAGTTATCTTACGGTAAATTAATGCGAAGATAGAACGTTAATTATTGCGAGTATCTTGAAACTAACACAAAAGGTTCGCGAACCTTAACTGGATATCGACAAAATATGCCACCATACTGGTCTTTAAAGCGAAAGTGCTAGATTACTGATGACAGTGTTCAATTCATACAGTGCGATGACATACCGGTGTAAATTGCACTTCCGGTTTCATAGTCATTTGCAGCTACGGGTGAAGACACTATGACCTCATTATCGTTGTAGATGTAAATAACCCCGCCGTAATGCTCGGGCATGTCATCATCGCGAGGGCTTCCACCTAAAACATTGATAACACAGTTAATCACCACCACTTGAGACGCTCAAACAACCACCATCGCAGCATGCACTACCATCGCCAACCATATCGCCACCACTTAACACCAGCACCACTGCTTACACCATCACAGCCGCCAGTGACACAAAAACAGCCCCAATTTACACAACCAACACCGCTCACCGCCACTCACACCGCCATCATCGTTTACACCACCACCGCTGCCACTCACAACACCACATCATCGCTCACACCACCGCCGCCACTCACCCACATCATCGCTTACACCGCATTACCGCCTTTGGCACCACAATCATCGCTCACACCACCCTCATTGCTCACACAACCGCCGCTACCGACACCGCACACACGACCACTCGCGCCACCACTATCGCTTAAACGACCACCATTGCCTCTTGCTACACAACCACCGAACACACCATCGTCGCCACTCACATTACCATGGTTTACACTACCGTCGCCGCGCACACCACCATCATCACTTACACCAACGACACCGTGCGCAACACTGACACTCGCTTACACCACAACTTCTGCCACTCACAACACAACCCCCGCTCACACCACGGCCGCCAATAACACTACCATCATCGCTCACACCATCACCGCCACTATTCACATCGCAACCACCACCTACACCACCACCGCCAATGACACAGCCACAGCCGCCATTCACACAGCCATCATACCTTACACTACAATAGCTGCTACTCACATCATCACAGGACTTTACATAATAGACAACGGATTTTGGTATTTATTAAGTAATCAGTTTTTGAAAAGCGCTTTAATAGTGCTTATTTGATATGTCACTCTTGATGCATAATAACCAAAGTGTCTTTCAATGCTGGTTTCCCCTAAAATAAATTACACGAGGAACCAAGGGGGAAAATTCTTTATATGATATATTCCGTAACATCCCTGCCCTACAAATTCATTATAAGCAAAGCACTCAAGTCTTTAAAGCGACTGACTCATAGATGAGACGACGATGCATAAAGAAGAAAATGTTTCTACCGACAGAAATTCTAGCTGTAATTGTGGAGAACATATCTAAACTAAGTGAATGACTTTTGGTTACAGAAACGCATCAAGATAAAAGATATTACAAACTTTTATCGGAAAAAAATAACTTGTTAGTCACGGAGTACATGCTTGTTTATACTGTTAATTGTGACCTTGGTGATAACTGGTATTTGTGACTCAGTGGTTAAGTTTGCCGCCTTTAATTCTACTGACAGGAAAGGTATGAATTCGAATCCCGTTGAACTCATATTTTCTTCTTCAGTTTGCATGGTGTATAGAAGCGTAAATGGGTTTTCATGGTATATTAACTTCTCTTAAATGTTAAAGAAAAAAAAGCTAAATTTTGTGAGTCAGTCGCTTTAAAGTCTTTATTTTTCAGCCCTAAGATACAATGATATTAGATTCCATTAATCACTAAAAGCAGGAATAAGTAACGTGTCGCAATGCTATTTTGAGAAGATAACAGCGTTGATGTTGACCTTTCTAGATATTATAATAGAAGACAATTTGGTGCTTTCTGCTCTGGAGGCCGCGTGACTCGAGCAAGATTTGCAAAAAAATAAATCAGTATATTAACCTATAACAAAGGCGGACTGGCACTGACAATAAATGATTCCTTTGCAACTGTGTCCAGCTTGGCGAGCAGATTTTAAAACAGATCTCTCCAAAGTTTAGCTGTAATGAAATAGTTCGCGTGTTTAGAAATACACGTGGTCAGACAGAGTTTGTATTGAACGTGATATACGATTTCAATTATTTCAGAGAGAGAGAGAGAGAGAGAGTTCTTTTTAACTGAAGTGAGTTGTAACAAATTCAAGACGGAGTGTCCTTTACACCCACACAACTATACCCACAAGCGTGCGATAGAAAACCCCTCTAACACTTCATAAGGTTTCTAAAAGACAGTATTGTTTAACTGTAAAATATCAACACATGTTTGGCGAATGCCTGCTGAGCCTTCCATTACCATTAGTGATCGTCTTACTTAAAGCTACTACTAGTAGTCAAAGGGTTGCTAGCCGTACGGGTTCAAACCCAGTCAGGGGCAAACTGTTGTTTCCTTGAGCAAGAAACTTTACACTCATTGTTTAGTACTGGTTAGTTCCAGGAACGGATTCGAGAGTGTGTCTATAAGCTATAAGCTTCCTACACAATCGAACTAAAATAAATTTAGTATAAACTAAACTAAAGCTATATTTAGAATAATATTATCTAGAGCAGTGGTGTCAACTAAAGGTGAGAGCAATAAATGAGACTTACCAATCGCAGGAAATATGAAATCTTTGTTAGGGTCTTCCAGGCTTTTGACCTGCACATCGACAAGCAGTGGCATCTCTCCCAGACCGTGTTTCACTCGGATATCTGATCTACCTGGATTCTGGGATCGGATCTGCAACCAAGAACTCTCAAAATCTGGACTATTTAGTGGGTTACCCTCATACCCTGCAGGAAGAGAAACTTACGTTTTATGTTTAAGCACCATTTTTGATTATAATACTTGTAATTTTTGTAACATATCTAATCATCAAATAATATCCTTAAATATATCGCTATAATATTTTATAAACATTTTAGCTTCCGTTTATTTTCAGGAAAAAAAGATGTTTTACCGACGCCTTAGGCAGAAATCGGCAAGTAAAAACACTTTTATTTTGAAATCACCCAAACGTTTCAAAAAATGAGTTAATCTCAACTTTGAAAATAATGTGAGAGCTTAAAACATACAAACTTACATTTTGACAAGTATTTCAAAAACAAATCGACTGCACAAAAATGTATCAACATTAAACGTTGTATCAACAACAATATCATATAAATCTCAATAACTACCACAATTCCTTTGCAATAACAGGGACAAAAATACCGGAAATAATAACAGTGTAGCCATTTGAAAATTTTGATTCCATTCACATTTATTCCCTTTTCTTTACTGTGGGTTAGAAACGATCTTGGCTCTAAAATACATACTTGACACCCCACTAATTTATTAATTAAACTCTGCATTATAGGTAGTGATATCGAATCCTTCATAATATTTTGAAAAGAAAACATCGTGTAATCGTATTGAAATGGCTTGCAGCTCTCATTTCATTTCATTTTGGTTTTTGTTGTTACAGGTATCCTGTCGGTTCTTGGCGCGTGAACATCTAGATTGACTCTTAATTACTTCTTAATCATTGCGATGTCGTGATATTAGAAATGTCTAAGAAAACCCCTTGCATAAAATTCACACTGAGCATGTATGTAATAGCAATTCAAGCACTACCTCTAATATTGATCGTGTTTCGTCTTTTGATACCTAAACAGTATTTTTTTCTAATTTATTTCTTTACATGTTGTTACTAGACCTGTCTTCAGCGAGGGTGGGGTGCACCTGTCTCTCCCGTAACTAGATTGCCTGATATTGTCTTATATTTAAACTTTCGACTAATGCTTTGCATACTGTAGATCTTACAATGATTACACGAACAAATACATTGTCAAGCCACCAGTCATTAGAAAATATTTTCTTACTTTTTAGCAAAGGTAAACGTAATGTAATCGTCAGATATTTGTAAAAAAACCATTCATTTTACCAGTAAATGATAATAGAATAAATAAATGAATAAATGAATAAATAAATGATTGATTGATTGATTGAATGAATGAATGAATGAATGAATGAATAAATGAAAACAAAAGAATAATAGTGACGTACATGAAATTTACTTTTTTAACGCAACTTGCTAAGTTTTATTGTTTTAATTAGTATGCCATGTTCCAGTGTATATTAGGAAGGGCACACTTGAGATGGTATTATTTAAACGTTTGTGGTCACATTTTGAATGACCTGTATTGCAAATACGACTTAGCCTTGACAGAACAGGACGAACAGTATTCCTTATCAGTTGACAGCTATTAAAATGGAAATGTTCCTAAACTTGTACTGAAAAAGGCCAACTAGTTGACCTCAATTAGTTTATAGTCTTGATCCTTGGCTTTCCTTCCAAAAATGACTTTAAGGACACTGTCTGTTATTGTTCTGTTTATAGTAGGAAATGCATGCACTGATACAGTTATAGAAGATTGGTGCTATCATCCACCCGGTGACGACTGCAGTTGGTACAGGCAATGTCTTGTGGTATATATAATATTTTTTTTTGTTGTTTTGGTCAAACGTATGTCATATATCTGAAGATTAAACCAATTTTATCTTTTTTTCCAGCTGGTTGTACTTAAGATCGCAGATTTAATACTTTCATTATGTTGTATTAAATTCGCTGCTTTTCAGCCCGGATCGATCTGAAATAGTGCAGTTACGTGGTGAGAATTGTATTTTTACAGAAGCGGTTTCCGTGTGAGGCAGTGAATGACTCATATGCTATAGGCTTTGGTGACACGATATGTAACGACTTCAGCAGTAAACGTTCAGACTTTACAGAGACTGGTAAACGTTGGATAGATGAGACAAGAGCTTGTCTGCAGGTAATTGACGGGTTTCGATAACGATGGGATAACTGATATGAAATTATACTGCGTGACAGCATCACTTGCTTTGAGAAGTTGTCTCATATATGGAGTGGGTGGTTATTCAAACAATTACCCACATGTCATTTTAAGACTTAGAAGAAAATGTAAAGTTAATGTCATTAAATTACATTTCTGTTTGTCTAAATAGCCTGTGTTTTTGTTTCTTGTTTTAACTCATTTATTACAGTTAAATTCTTTAATATCCTTGTTTGTATAATCCCAGTGAACTTTGATGGTGTTAAAGACATTTCTAGAAAAGATATGATATAATTAAGTCTTAAAACATTTTGTTTTAATGCTAGATATACTTGGGTGGTTCCATTATGTTACTGAAATGTTATTTCTTCCAGAAACAACTGGCACCAATTCTCACTCTGAAACAGGAAATGTCATGTCCAGAGATACAGAAGTATGCATTTAATACACATTCTCACTGCTACAGTGACCCTCCAGAAGGCTCTCCGTCTTTTTGCGATCTCCCATTTTCCGACTGGTTTCGTATAACTTGGATAGTCAAGCAGAGTTTCTTCCGTGAAACATCCGAGACCATGAAACAAATGGTACAGATCTTGGGTAACTGCGCTTCGCGGAGCATCTCTACAAGTTTCTTTGGCTGATCTAGATATAAGTTATCCAGTATTGTACGTCAACTGTTAAACAATATGTTGTGTCATTTCTTCACCCCCGAATTCATTAACGAAGTAATTACATGAAACATGACAAGCACCAGTTGATATGGTGGCATAACCTTTATACAAACACACGACGTAATTAGACAAACACGTGACATTGTACGGCCTCTCTAGTTGCCCTTGCATACTGAATAAAATCAAACAAACGGCCTTTCCTGTCTCTTTCCTGAATGATATAGAGGATATTTGTTTGTTTTTGTGGAAGATGAGAATTTATTTCATCGAGTGAACACATATGTGATATTTTCATGAGTGGCGCAGCCACGAGTGAAAATATAAACATATGGTGTTCACGAGATGAAATAAATTCCCATCTTCCACTAAAAAACAAACAAATTTTCTTTTTATTTTATGCCAACACGTCAAAAATGGGTATTTTATGACATTTTTATTCAGGGCCTTCAATAAATTCCCCATGGTGAGCCTCAAATCAGTTTATGCGTACTTTGGTTACTCCGCACAAAAAAAGTGCAGTCAATCTCCAATACATAAGATAACTTTACTTTTGCTGAAATAAACTGAATACACTTTCATCAAAAAACATTTATTTTTCTCTACACAGTTTATCAATATTTATTGAATTTTAGCCATACATACTTTAATTATAAAAGCGGATTAATACCGAGTAATATTCAATCAATTGAATTGAAAGTCGGCCATATTGGATATTGTCCATGTGAGTTATGTAAACAAATCAGACATTTTAAATAATTTATGGCGAATTTCATCATTGTTCACAACTAGCTGGCTCAGGAATTCAATATTATAACTGGATTTCACAAGGTAAATAAATTTCACTCGCTGTCACTGTCTGAAATACAGCGGATTCTCTTGTATTTACGTGCAGGGAAAAAGTAGTTCCGGCACAAACAGTGGATTATCAAAATGGTAATTTCACTGATCCAAAACAGTGGATTATCACTTTTATCTCACTGATATTTCCCTATATTTCATTGGTAGGCATAAAATAAATAAGTTTTATACGTATCATAACAAATTAATAACTTGTTGTGAAATGAATGCTAGTCTTGGGCATTTACACCATGAGACCAGTATGATTACTTAGCTGTTGCTAGAGCTATTGTACTTATTATTACAAACATTAAACTATTTTAAGTTAAGTGCTTGTGATGAAAAAGGCGTTATGGCAGGAATCATTGATGTTACGTCGCTTTTTATTCTTACCGTTTTCCTGTTTTCGTTTTCTGCCAGGAATCAGACGCTTTCAGTGCAGACATCAAAACAGCGAGGCTGCACAGGGAACAATTTAGTCATATTATTTCATTTTTATTTTGATAGACTTGAAAAAAGAATTCTGACTTAAATATTATATACAGTTATGATTAAAATTCATAAAAGTACATGACATTTCTCATTCATAAGAGCGCTTTCTACTTTAATTGGTATATATTGCTGGTATAAATGAAGTTATCTTAATATTGAGCAGCAATTCTTAAGTCTTATTGTATGGTCATAATCAAATCAACTTGAAAAAAAAAACCCCGCGAGAATTCAGTTATATTTTGAAGACATTTGAACTTACTTGCTACTGATGTGTACAGATCAGATCAGTAGATATAGCTTAAACAGTACGCTGATACAGGGGATAATTTTTTTTTCACGCATACTGTCTCTGTGGTTGCCTTGTGAATAATAATGAACACAAACAAATCGTTATTACTTTTAAAGTTGGCAGTTCCAGTCTGCCTTTGGGTTAAACAAGAACTGGTTCTCATAGCGTTTTGTCTCGTGACACACTGAACGCCGAGTATTGTACATTTGCTTGCTTTAAGATAAAAGTACCGAATAATCCCACTTCCAGATCTCCGGATTTGTAAAAATTCTATAGTCCCAATTACTCAAAAATACCATATTTTGTCTGCATCTTAATGTCAGTAAAAATCTCAGGCTTATATTCCAGACTAAAGTAATCTGGTGAATGCTAAATTAATCTTGTTTGAATCCAATATATACAAACCATCATGACACTTAAAATCGAAGCTTTCCATAGACGAATGATATGTATATCTTATGCATAGAATTGTCAAAATTGTTTAAAGTTTCAGTTTGAATGTTTTGTTTGAAATAACTTTATGGAAGTCCCCGCTGAGATTTGATAGCTCTAATAAGTAAAAAAGTGAAACTACAACGAGTTGTGGAGAAGGAAATCCAACTCGAGGGTTGGCATAAATCCAAAAAGAAAAGGACATCCGAGGAATTGATTGATAGATTCCTTTCAAATTTATTTTAAGAATCAATTATCTTGTTGTGAATTGTATCGCGTATGGAATGCACTTTCCATCTCTTGTTGAAGTCTATGATACGATGAAATATAAAATTACTAGAAGCGAGTAATATTCTGTCATTACAGATGACCTTTTAAGAAATAATTATTTTGGAACTTCGTCGTATTGACTATTTTGTTTTAATTTTCACATATTTACATACAGACATACATTACTAACGATTTATTTTTACGTTTTAAAAATCGCACCAAGAAAACAGTTCAACAATTTTGACACCACTTTCAGAAGTAACGTCATCATTACGTTCATTAATAAATCACTATCAGATTTCATACCAATGTCCGCTGCACTTGAACTCCGTTGGCTTCAGAACCATAATAAATACCCTCGTGTACCACGAGAATAATCCGTAAATGTTCAACACATCACCGGTTCTCTTAAAAAGAAAAAAAAATCTCAATGTCATAAAGAAATCATAGAAGTAGATTACCATACCAGAGAAGCCATATGCGTAAAAACAGGCTATATATCAAATCTGGTTTATATCTTATAAATGAATATTCTCAACGGGATGGTCTGTAGTCGTCAAATCTGAATTTTTTTGTACTATTTAGCCAAATTCTTATATAATGTTAAACACGTATTGCTGAAAGGAAATAATCAGAAGGCTTGTCTCTGATACCAGTTATCTTCTGCACATAAGCGGGAAGAGGAAAGCAGCAATATTCAAACAAGAAAGGAATCTTAATAACAGCTATATTCCCCGCTGCAGATTCATCCATACGATGAGGGTTGATTTTAAAGCCGTTGCAAATGCATATTAGTAATAGAGGGTGGCTAAGACAGTATGGAAGACAATCCTCGAATCGAAATATAAATTTTTTTTTAAAGATTTGTTATTGATTATGCCATTGTGAGGTGATAGATAACCATCTTCTATGTACTGTTGGACGATTAGCGCTCAGTTATTTTGAAAATGTCCGAGTAGTTCAAAAGCTGCGTAAATATGTGGTGCTGCGTTACTAATAATTTAATGTTGTTATGTCACCCATTTGAATAGGTGAAATCACCTATAAATTCAGGTGATATCATCAAGTCAAATGGTGATATCACTTATTCAAGGAAGGAGTAATTGAATTCACCTATTCAAATAAATGACATGAGCCATTTGTTGAATTTTTGCGCTTTGCAGAGTGTCTCATAATGGTGAACATTTGTGAGAGGCTATTTCAAAATCATTTCATCCTTAAGGAAGTCATGACGTGGACAGGCAAAATAGACCCTATTTTAGAGATTTGACCTCTAAGTGTGACAATGACGTTGGGTAAGGGACCTGGGTTTTGTGCTTTGTAGATCGATTCATGATGGCGAACGTTTGTAACAGGTTGTTTCAAAGTCTTCTTAATAGTTTGAAAGTTATGGAGTGGACACAGAAAAGCATGAGGAAGTTATGGCCATCCAAGTGTGACCACGATCTTAGGGCTAGGGACCTTGGTGTAGCGCTCTGCACATCGTCTCATGATGGTAAACAATTTTGCCCAATGATTTCGAGTTCGGCATTTTATTTAATATAAAAACTATATAGTCTCCTTGAGTCAAGTACATGACAGGCCTTGATTATGAACCAAAAGACTTATTTCTAATTATAGTTATCGTCCGAGGAAGAGGTCTGCATAGTGTTTATAGACCTGTGAGGGGATTTGTGAACCGAGAGAGCGTAGCAAGCGTGGTTTCCAAATGTGTTCCTTTATTTTAAACTGTTCATTTTGGGTTTTGACACTTTCATCGTAATTGTAAATGTATAAATGAAAAAGAAGGTATATAAAAAGAAGAAATTCATACATAACTAGTACCAATTGTGGTGATAAAACGATGGATTTGTAAGGGTATGAAAGAGATGATATATTGTCGCAGGCCTTAGACATTTATGAAGAAAATAAAACAGACCAGATCCTGACGCAGTTTTATTTTTTTACGTCTGTTCTAAAACAACACCTCATCGTCATATCTGGGGATAAACAGGTCTAAGAAAGCTTTATACTACAAATAATCTGTAATTTTACAAATAATAAATAAATTTACAGATTTTCCACACAATTTGAACCTGTGATATTGAAGATTAATGCAATTTCACAACATTTCATACACCAAATTTATAAATTTACGGATTAAAATATCTGTAAATTTATACAATATCTTCAATTTGAAAGAATAATCATAAATACAACACTTTCTTAGACCTGATAAAGTGATTAAGTCTTGTTCTTTCAAAAAGTCGATATAATATTTTTCCCCATAGATTGCTTTTAGCCGGAGATCGCTGTTTCATCGGCGCTTTTTTTCAAGTCGAAGACTTCTCTTAGATTGAGAGACATTGTCTCGATCTAAACACTGTCTCTTGTCGGAAAAAAGTCTTTGAATCGGAAGACTCAAATTTGCCGAAGAAACGACAATGAATGAAAGCATAATTAAAACACTATGTTTTAGATTGCGCAAATTAATTTCATGGACTTAAAAACTATTTTTTATCTTATCACGTTGACAGAATTCGAACTTTCGGGAAATCGTGTTTAAGCGTTTTTCTTCTTAAGCTAACATTAGTTTTTATTTATTTATTTATTTATTTATTGGGTTTTAAGTCACACCGACACAATGTAGGCAATATGGCGACTTTCCAGTTTTTAATGAAGACCCCAGGTACCCCTTTGGACATAATTGCAGGCTTGAGCAGGCACCTGGGTAGAACCAGCGACCTTCCGCAAGCCAGGTGGATTGCTTCCTCACATGAAATATTCTGTCCTCAGCGGCGATCAAAACCCACAACGGTGAGGGCAAGTGATTTGAAGTCAGAGAATCTAACCATTCGACCAACATTAAAAATGTCTTGCAAAGTGCATTCGAAGGAATAACATTTTTTGTATGAGAAAATTATTTCCAGATACAGAAATCATTGTTTAAATAAAGATTTCCATGCTTTCCCCCAAAGCCTTTAAAACGGACTTTGTGTCTTTCGATTGAGAGGTATTTTTTCTTTCAGACGAAAGAGTCATTAGATCTTTAGAATGTCTCTCAATTAAGGAGTTCTCAGACCTGTGTTTGTTGAGACCGTGTCTGTTTATATTGTCCTGAAAACGATAGACCTTCGCAACGTCCAGTTTAGAAATTAAACAAAATTTTAAAATAAATTTTCATCTATTCAAAGAAACCATTTTTTACGTCCGCAGGACAAGTATTTAGCCCGATAGATGCATCATGCACCAATTACAGTATATGATACACCAGGTGGTGTATTTGAAAATGCACAGATCATTGTATAAATAGTTTATGTACAATATTTCTTGTAAATATCTAGGGACACAGGAGTAAGCGTATGTTGACACCTTAATTTGTTAGTGATAACATTTTATATTACTAAAAGAGCCTGGTCACGTGAAATTTAACAGTGCATTCACAGAGATTCCTTTTTCTTTTTTTTAAATTTAAAAATGTCAAACATTAATAACTTTCCAGTTTTTATAATAGTTCGTTATTCTGTATGTGTTCTCAAGTTTTAGAAAACATTACTTTTAGCCAAACGTCAGAAATAAACAAATTTAAACTTAATTTAGTGATGCACAAGTTGGAGTAACATTTGTGCATTTGTTGCAGGGGTTTACAGTAACATTCTTTATTTGATAGCATTTCTGGGAAAGTTTTCTGTAGTATCTTAAGCACAGCCCATAATATTCCTGTTATTTCCCAGATTCTATCTAAAACTGAATTACAACACAAAGCACCAACACCTTATAAGTTTCAACACGTTTTATTACACTAAAGTACAATTTGACATTAAATTTACTTCATGTAGATGTTAATTTATAACCTAACAAATGTAATAAATTAAATGAAAAGTCCTATAAATACTCGGCTTGAAATATTCCAAGATGAATTTGTTTTTGAAAATAAAAGCCAAAATAAAGTTAAAATAAAACCTAAATTTTGTATGGAAGAAGTGGCTCGTCCTAACAAGAGGTAAAAGTTACCTTTCGAGTGTTCTTGAACCAACTAAGCAAAAGCAGAAATTACTGGCTTATATAGGAAAAACGCGACGAAATGCATGAAAATCTCATGCATTTCTTGAGTACGAAAATTATAACTAAAAGGGCTGTTAAAAATTTAATATACACCACAGGAACAAGGTTATGTAATTATCAAGGGACAATATAATGATTAATCTATCTAAAATCCAGTAAGTACTTATTGAACACCCATTGTATAAATAACTTAAAAGTTACACTTGAATAGTTTTGGAAAAGAAATGCACTCTAATCAATTACTAAAATTTGGAGCTTTATAAATCATAAGAAAACGTGGGGTAAACAGAGAAAGTTTGTAATAACTTAATACATAATAGGCAATTCTGTCAGAACAGTGCACAAGGAAGAAATTTAGAGATCCACACTGTGTCTAATATCACAGTGTTTATATTCAATGATTTGTTTTGCTATGGGATGGTCTACTGGCGTGAAAACACGTTATTTATCATACCGCTTCAATTGATGCCACTGTGCGATAGATTAGATGGTAATTTTATGGAATTTATTTTGAACGCACCATGCTTGTATTCAAGTAAATAGTACTGTTCAAACAATAATATCGTAGAACTGGGACACATTGTCTTATAAATTGTAATAAGGGATTGTCTTTGGCTAGGACAACTTAACAAAATAATAGTCCAATTTCTGAGTTTTAGACAAGATTGTTGACAACATGTGCAGTCGTGCTCAAACTTTGACACACGACTAAGCATTCGAGAATATTAAGAATGATCTCAGTAAGAATATTCTATTTATTTAAAAAACTTCAAGGGTAAATCATTTAGCACACATGACTGAGTAGCCCTAACTCTGGTCTCCTAACTGATTAGAACTGTTCGGGTTTAATGACAGCACTGTGTCAGTGAAGTAAAAGAATCTCAAGCTCTTCAGCAAACCAATCTCTGTGCTTACCACCTCTATGTGTATTATACAGCTTTTTCATCCAGAATAAATATCTTCACGTTATACATTACGAGGGTTGTGCCTTCGCGTTATTTGTTACGAGGGTTATGTCTTCATGTTTTTTATTACGATGGTTGAGCCTTCAAGTTATAAATTACGAGGGTTGTGCCTTCATGTTATTTATAACGAGGGTTGTGTCTTCATGTTATTTATTACGAGGTTTGTGTCTTCACGTTATTAATTAAGAGGGTAGCGTCTTCACGTTATTATTTACGAGGGTTGTGTCTTCAAGTAATTTATCACAAGGGTTGTGTCTTCACGTTATTAATTACAAGGGTTATGTCTTCACGTTATTATTTACGAGGGTTATGTCTTTACATTATTAATTTCGAGGGTTGTTGTGTCTTCACGTTATTAATTACGAGGGTTGTGTCTTCAAGTAATTTATCACAAGGGTTGTGTCTTCATGTTATTTATCACTAAGGTTGTGTTTTCACGTTATTTGTTACGAGAGTTGTGTCTTCACGTTATTAATTACTAGGGTTGTGTCTTCAAGTAATTTATCACAAGGGTTGTGTCTTCATGTTATTTATCACTAAGGTTGTGTTTTCACGTTATTTGTTACGAGAGTTGTGTCTTCACGCTATTTATCACTAGGGTTGTGTCTTCACGTTATTTATTACTAGGGTGGTGTCTTCTAGTTATTAATTACTCGGGTTGTGTCTTCACGTTATTTATCACTAGGGTTGTGTCTTCACGTTATTAATAAGGAGGTTTATGTCTTCACGTTATTTATCACTAGGGTTGTGTCTTTACGTTATTAATTGGGAGGGTTATGTTTTCACGTTATTGATTACTAGGGTTGTGTCTTCACGTTATTAATTACTAGGGTTATGTCTTCCCGTTATTAATAACAACGGTTGTGTCTTCACGTTATAATTACTAGAGGTGTGTCTTCACGTTATTAATTACGAGGCTTGTGTCTTCACGTACTTAAATAGAAGGTTGTGTCTTCACGTTATTAATTGAGAGAGTTGTGTCTTCGCGTTATTATGAGAGGATGTCTTCACATTATTAATTACGAGGATTGTGTCACGTTATTTATCACACAAGTTGTGTCTTCACGATATTAATTACGAGGGTTGTGTCTGCACGTTATTATGACAGTTGTGTTTTCACTTTATTAATTAACGAGGATTGTATCTTCACGTAATTTATTACGAGGGTTGTTTTTTCAGGTTATTAATTACGAGTGTTGTGTTTTCACGTTATAATGAGAGTTGTGTCTTCACGTTATTAATAACGAGGGTTGTGTCTTCACGTTATTAATAACGACGGATGTGACCTCACGTTATTTATCACTAGGGTTGTGTCTTTACGTTATTAATTATGAGAGATGTGTCTTCACGTTATTATGAAAGCTGTTTCTTCACATAATTAATAACGGGGATTGTGTCTTCATGTTATTAATTACGACGGTTGTGACTTCATGTTATTTATCACTAGGGTGGTGTCTTCACATTATTAATTACGACGGTTGTGTCTTCATGTTATTAATTACGACGGTTGTGACTTCATGTTATTTATCACTAGGGTGGTGTCTTCACATTATTAATTACGACGGTTGTGTCTTCATGTTACTAATTACGACGGTGGTGTCTTCACATTATTAATTACGACGGTTGTGACTTCATGTTATTTATCACTAGGGTGGTGTCTTCATGTTATTAATTACGACGGTTGTGTCTTCACATTATTAATTACGACGGTTGTGACTTCATGTTATTTATCACTAGGGTGGTGTCTTCACATTATTAATTACGACGGTTGTGTCTTCATGTTATTAATTACGACGGTGGTGTCTTCACATTATTAATTACGACGGTTGTGACTTCATGTTATTTATCACTAGGGTGGTGTCTTCATGTTATTAATTACGACGGTTGTGTCTTCACATTATTAATTACGACGGTTGTGACTTCATGTTATTTATCACTAGGGTGGTGTCTTCACATTATTAATTACCACGGTTGTGTCTTCACGTTATTTATCACTAGGATGGTGTCTTTATGTTATTAAGTAGAGGGTTGTATTTCAAGGGTTGTTTCATACGCAATGTTATTTGGTCCTGAAGCATAATGTTAAAAAATGTTGTTGTTGTTTTTCATTTTTTACCCAAGATACATGATAAAAAAAGAGAATTGCGGAGGACCACAACAAAATGCCACATAGACATATCTAGACTCCGGGTTCTACGTCTTTTGTTAGTCAATGTTAAAAAAGAAAAGAGAAAAAGAGACACACACAAAAAACACACAAAAACAACAACAACAATAATCCCTGGGTGGGACCAGTAGTGACCCAGGGACAAAATATAAACAATCTTAGTAGAAGTCTACTAAATGCTACATACCAAATTACAGAGCTTTTTAAAACTATTTTTCCCTTTAACCAGCCATAGCAACCAGCGTTAATCATTTTTAGTAGAGCTTATGCATGACACATCCCTACCAAGTTTTATCAACTTAAGCTTAGTGTTCTCAGAAGATATTGTTAAAAGCAAGTGGTGGACGACGGGCGCTGGGCAACAAACGGATGGTATTATAATTGCTCGCCGTGAGCATCAGCTGAGGTGAGTTAAAATGGTGTGTGTTACAAATAATTTACTTGTATGAAAGCTAGGGATATTCTCAAGAAAATTTGTTAACTTCATACACGTTTGAGACCTTATGTCCTTGAAAAGTATTTTCTATTAAGTGAACAAAAATTCAGCTCATTTCTATTTTTTTTCCCTCAAGTTAATTTCAACTAAAATTTCATTACGTTTTTACAACGCCCTCAACTCCGATTCATAATAGTGTTCAAATTGATTAATCATTTTGCAATCTGTTTTTGTAGAATAATTTGCATTTTGCATTTTCAGATTGTCACAGTAGTTTCAAACCGGATCTGCTTTCAGCAATATCAGTTAATGTACGCGACGATAACGTAATTATTAAATCTAGAAAGGAAACCGAAACAGCAGCTGCTGACAACAAGGCTTATGTTAGGTAGAATACTAGCACCGCCACCGATTTGCCCAATTTGTTTCATGCATGTCGTTGATTACAATTATTTTTCTGCTATGTGAGCCAGGAATGAGTAAAGAACGTTCGATAGCCTGTTCAGACAACATATTTCATTAAGCATTGTATTTGTATCATTGTTATTTATTTTAACTAAAATGCACCAACTGTAATGAAACCATTTACTAGACAGTTCACCTATAAACATTAAATGCATAATGCTAAAGTACACTGCAGGTAGAAAGTGCCTCTTTCTATATTCATACAATGGATTTTTGATTCATTCTGTAATAATAAAAAGCATATGTTAAGACATTTTTTATTTAAGTAGAAGTACTGTTGTCCAGTGAAATATAAATAAATAAAACCACCCTTACTGTAGTAAACCAAGAAATGTTTTTGCGCGTTTCAAATTAACGACTTTCGCGGGTTTAGATAGATCTAGCCGCGAAAGTATCGAAGACAACAGCGGAGACAAAAAATATCAAAACATATTGAAATCTAATTCTGAGCTTATTGATGCTAAGATTGTACTTAATCGTTTCAGGAAACAGTTATCAGAATGCACAATAATTTCATTTAAACACTTAATTACTTCCCAGACATTAAGACAGAACTGTTGCTTGAGATCTTGTATTAATTTCACTTAGAATTTATTTTACATTTGAAATTAATTGAAAATTTGAAATTTATTTAGAACTCTTGCAGATTTTTACTCTATGTGCTCTGGTCTCAGTAAGGTCATTGAGTACCTATCTTTATCTAAACCACTTGCCAAATTTGTTGAAACTTTGTAGGGATGTTCCTTGCATGAAGCTCTACCAAAGTTGTTCAAAGAATTCAATTCCACCAAGAACTCTGGTTGCTATGGCAATTGAAAGGAAAAACTTTGAAAATCTTTTTGTCTAAAACCACAAGGCCCTGAGCCTTAAGATTTGGTATATAGCATTGTCTAGTGGACCTCTATCAAGTTTGTTCAAATTATGCCCCTGGGGTCAAATTTGGCCCCACCGGGGGCCAATTGATTTCACATAGGCTTATATAGTTAAACTTTCAAAATCTTCTTTTCTAAAACCACAAGGACCCTGGCCTTCAGATTTTGTATGTAGCATTGTCTTGTGGACCTCTACCAAGTTTGTTCAAATTATACACCTGGGGTCAAATTTTGCCCAAGGGGTCAATTGATTTTACATAGGCTTATAGAGTGAAACTTTAAAAATCTTCTTGTCTGAAACCACAAGGCCCCAAGCCTTAAGATTTTGTATATAGCATTGTCGTGTGGACCTCTACCAAATTTGTTCAAATTATGCCTCTGGGTTCAAATTTGGCTCCGCTTCAGGAGTCGATTGATTTTACATAGGGAAAACTTTAAAAAATTTCTTGTCTGAAACCGCAAGTCCCTGATCCTTAAGAGTTGGTATGTAGCAAGGTCTAGTAAACCTCAACCAAGTTAGTTGAAATTATACCTCTGGGGTCAAATTTGGCCCCACCGGGGATCAAATGATTTTTACATAAGTTCATATAGGGTAAACTTTAAAAAATCTTCTTGTATGAAACTACAAGGCCCTGAGCCTTACGATTTGGTATGTAGCAATGTCTGGAGGACGTCTCTCAAGTATGTTAGATAAATTTTCCTGGGGTCACTATTGGCCCCTCCCGAGGGGCCACAAGTTTTAAATAGCAGTATAGAAAAAAATCTTTAAAGAATCTTCATGTCTGAAACCACAAAGCCTAGAATTTTAAAATTTGGCATGAAGCAAGCTTTATCAAGCTTTTTCGAATAATTAGATTGGGTTAAAGGTCACCGAGGCTAAAAATAGGTTTAAATACTGTACCTCATACAGCTTTCATTTAAAGACCAATATCTTTGATATTCGGTATATAGGATCCTTGCATGGACCTCTACCCATGGGTAGGGTTTTAGGTCACTGGGTCAAGGTCAAGGTCACCATAGCTTATGACAGATATTTCTACTTTCTGTCATGGAGCCTTTATTTATTGACTGATATTTTACATATTTACATATTTATATTTACATTACTTACACATTTTCAGTTAAAACTGCTTAACTGCAAACATACAGCCAAAATACTCAGGTGAGCGATCTAGGGCCATCATGGTCCTCTTGTTATGTTTTATATGTTTGCGTGCTTTTGCAAGCAACATTGTCGAATTGATGGGTGTGTTGGAGTTAATTCTCCAAGAAAACTTGTTCTTGTTTGTTCTTATGATAACCTGTTGGGGCAAGTGTAAGGTTGGTGTACCCTCGAACCTGGTTTAAACCCCCAGTGGCATTTTTTGGCACTGACCGTTCCAAGGCGGTAACCCCTCAGGTTCTCATTTCGTTACTTGTTTGTGATGTCTTTTTAATTGACCTATAAACAAATTTATGATATATTTTCCTCTACTTTTTAACTGTGTAAAGAGGCTGTGTTTTATTACTTATTTTTTTCCTGATATGCTTCTTTTCCACTTTTTTTTCAAACAAAATTTGGCTATTTTCAACGAGGTTTATCTTTATATTTGATCGCATGGATGGTGTGAATCGCTCCCAGTTCGAGTGTATATTGTCACCAGTAATCACGCGTTATATGTTTTATAAAATGTATATTCTTAATGTGCTATTTCTGGTTACTTTGTGAATATATGCTTAATGTAAATAAATCTGAAAGTGAAGTTTTTTCTATAACGAAAACGGAAAAGATGGATAAAGGGACAAACTTTATATTTAATGAATACACTTCAATTTTTAAGATTGCAAGAAAGACTTTTTGACCCCAAGAAGAAACCAACACATTTGAAAAGATATGAATGTACCGACAAGTAGCTCCCTTGACTGCAAATTAATAATAATAAATATAACTTTATAACAGACTAACACCCTTACTCCTTTTGCAAAGTACAATAAGGTTAAAGTTATTACTATGTTCAAGGTCGTAAATAAAAGTGTACAGTACATGCAGATAAACGCATTAATACTTCCTGATCGTAGAGAGATTGTTTGAGGCATTATTTGTCATTTGAGAGACATCAATATTATTTCATGCCTTATTTTGCATGAACAGAGTAATTGGAATTAAAGGACCATAATTCATACCCTAAAAGTAATCCATGATGTACTGTTTATGTATTATGTATTTCTTGGCTTATTTGCTACAAAATAAAAAATTTAAAGATAGTTAATTATGTAAGAATATCTCCTTAAGGTATAAAATGATTTCAGCCGTTTTCTTTACCAATGTTTACTTTTGGCTGAATTATTATATCGAGTTTTAAAACTCCTTGGACATATTAATTGCACAACAGTCGTCTAACTAAAAGTGTGTGATCATAAGCATATTCGTAGGAAATAAAAGATTCAATAGAAAATTGCACTCTGGTCCTTTTTTCCAAAGTACGGGGGGGGGGGGGGGGGGGGGGGGCACTGTGGCACCCATTTTGGTGGTGAAAAAACAACAAACATCTTGCATGAAAATACTTCTTTCGAAATTACATGGTTGGCCCTTAAAAGGGCCGTTGTGTTGGAAGTCGTGTAATGTCGTTTACTGGCGTTGATACGGCTGTACTCGAACACCCCTAAAACGTGACGGAAAGTTCGAAATCGTCTTTCGTTGAAGTGGTTCACCACCCTGTAGATCAATTGTTTGACGCCTTTTCCCTTTGTTCAGTTTCAGCCAGTTCTTGAGCAGTCTGAATGGCGCCGAGGATTCTATCCCGTCTTTCGTTTAATGTTTGATGCTGTTCTTCGTTTTCTGCAGTAACCTCGTTAGTCAACTCTTGATGAATGAACGACTAAATCATCGCCACAACTGTTTAAAAAGAGGAGAAATCTTTTCAGGGCCAGACGGATGTACATATTCAGAAAGAAAATAACAATAGTTAATTGTCATCATATTGAATGAATAAATGAATAATAAATGATTAAATAAATAAATGAAAATGAATAAAATGAGTGCATGAGTAAAAGTTTAAAATAAATAGGTGACAGTAGCAATGAGCATAAAACTTCTAAAAACAAAAAATAAAAATTAAAGTCAAAATTAAAAAAAAAAAACAACAATTTTTACAAATAGATATATTAGTTAAAATCTTTTCACTTTCTAGGGGTTGTATGCACAGTGATACTGTCACATTTGGTTTAACCAAGACACCATTTTCTGACAAAAGAAGTACGTGATGTTTACATTATTTATACACATGTTAACTTTGTTAAACTGTACTCTGTATATCGTCAATGTATACATGTAGATTTAATTCTATTTAAACGGGGAGGATGTTTGAATTCTACACGATACCTGACTGACACATTATTGTTCATACCGGATTAATGCCATAGAGTTTTAAACTTGCCCTGTTAAATATAGAAATTTATTTTTGAAAAGAACATGCACAGTGACTTTGACTCGTTACAACTGACATTTTTTCAAGATTAAAATGTGATAACCTTGTTTCTATTTAAAACTCCAACGGGATTCATTGTAAAATGATACCGTCTTAAATATTCCATAAGTTTTATCAGGTATTTTCAACAAGACACCTTTCAAAACGACGTATTAAACATTGTCAACAAACACACATCCTTGTTGTACTATGTCATTTTTGTTCGCCATATTGGACTGATGACGTCATATAAGGTGCTCTCTATGACGTTCGCGCTTTGAATCAAAGTGCTTAAATACCGTGCGCACTTCGTATTCAGTTCTTTTTCACTTACCGTTACGACACTAATACGAAATTCCCCGAGGAGAAGAAATATTCTAAATTCTTCGACCGGTAGATAAAGTGAAGAAAAAAAAGGTAGTTTATTCAGTGTATTATCAGTATTTTAAAAGAACGATTGTTTTGAATAAATTAAATTTTAGAAGTTTTTATGAATGAAGGAATATAGAATAATTAGATCCTATTTATAATCTTTCTGTTTTATATATCCTTGAGTGCCCATGAGTCGTCACCTTAAGAAATTTCGGATAAATTCCTTCAAAAAAAAAAAAACTTCATTTAAAAGAAAGCAAAGACTTACCTTGAAAATTGATCTTTTTTAATTATTCCTAGTTGGTCGTATTTGTCCAGAACTTTGAAAAATGGAATTTTTTATGTTGCAAGAGGTAGAGTGCAAACACACAGACACTTGTTTAGAAGCGAATATAAGGCATTTATAAATGGCCATTCTCCAGTATTTAGTATTATATTACAAGATAACCAACTTCGAAATGTAAACAAACAAAACCGAAGCACATTTATCAAGTCGCTGCAGAAACACAAATGCACTTTCAGAATAATTCCAGCATCATTTCGTACCTTTAATATATGCCCTTTCCAATGATAAAAGTGAGACCCTTTCCTCTTCAACAAAGCAAAAAGTACACGAAAAATGAAAGTAAAGTTGATTAATTCTCATCGTCACATGGGATATGAATCAAATTAGAGACATTTCTGCACTTCCTGTCTCTATTTCCTGTCTGCACAATTGTTCTATACTGAAAATGTCTCCAGACAAATACTAGTATGTCTGTTATAATGCAGTTACATGTATAAACTGTATGAATTATGTGTTAAATGTCTGGCTAGAAATGCGACAATAGTTTACAAGCTTTCTGCTCTGTAATCCAGCAGTCCATAGCTGTTCCGTCATGTTAATACCGAATGAGGGTTATAAATCCCTGGCTGAGAGTTATCTTTTTGGAAAAATACGAGCGTTTTATTTATCTGGCCATGCATATATATATATATATATATATATATATATATATATATATATATATATAGTAACACAACAAAAGGATTGATTTGTTGCTTTTCCGTGCATAATATGACATGGAAATAGTTTCAGAAATCTAATACAGGCCAGGGATTTTTAAATTATTCAAACTATTAAATGAACGTTCTGGGCTGCAGGACGGCATGCTGATGTCTACAAAACTTGTTTTGCATATCTGTGCCATTTGATAGAAATTTAAATTGTCCATTACGAGCTCTGGACACAGTGAGTAACAAAAGTGAAAGTTGTTTTCTGAAACAATGAGCTTAAGGAAAAATTATATTTACAGAGCTTTTTTTGAGAAACGAAAGGTAGTTCAATGTAATATCGACGAAATTGTGGTACAGTTTGGTTTAGTCATTTTCGTTCCAAAAATCTTTAGGCTTTGTTTTAATCAATAAGAAATTCAAGAGGCTCCTAAGTTGGTAACATGAGTAACCAATCGTAACCATACAGTAGCGTGAGTTGCTCTGAGAAACAAAACATGCCGTTTAGTTGTCCTGTAGATCTTGAGAAATGGAATTGTTCGGGAAGATTATTTCTACAAAATATAAAACAGTTGGGTTAACTCATTAAACAAATCTTGTTCCTTTCTTATGCAAAAATCAGTGTAAAGTGAAAAATGTCCCCAGCTTTTAAGGATATATGCATAAAATCTACAATATATCTATATATATATAAATACCTCCATGTAAAATGTTGTAATTGTAAGATAGTGTGATGTATGTGCAGTGCAAAGTGTTGGGGCATTTAAAAGAAAACATGTTAAAAGATTTAAAGAATTTCATATTTTAGTTTCGCAAAACGAAAAAGAATTTAGCACTCCCACTTCCCACGTTAAAATTGGTCTTTGGTGAGCAGTATTCTTAATTTTAAAGTTTGTAGAAAAGGACAGTTTATACGACAAACTGTTGATTCCAAAAGATTTGTTTGCATCGATGACCACTTATTTTAAGATACCTTCAACATCATCATGATTTATAATAAAAAAATAAAAATGTATATTGATAAATAAAAATGTATATTGAGAAATAAAGATGTATATTGAGAATTTTACTCAAACGTGAAAGAAATTGTGCACGTTTCATTTTAGGATAACTAGTTATATCGGTCATAAACCTGTCATGTGTATTAACTATCTGAAATACGCCTGTCAGTCTATCGAACAATAGATATATGACGTCATTATTGGGTTAAATATTACGTAACGACGTGCAGTGTCTTGACAAATGTGAAATCGGTCATTACTTTCTTGCAACTCCAAGGATTAAGAAAAACAAAAAACAATTTGAAGATTTTTTTAAAATTCGCAATGGCAAGACTTTCTCAACGTCAACGTTTTGAAGCTTTGATGACGCGTAACACAACTGACTCCGTCGATAATGTAACGCAGGCATTTAATTGCCACAGCAATACGATAAATCATCTTCGTGCAAGGTTGCAGCAAACAGGAGCAGTTGCCGATCGTCCTCGAGCCGGCAGGGCTCGCGTAACTTACGCCATATCAGACCGTTTTTAAGAAATGACGCATACCAGGCTTCTATTCTAAACCGCTATAGCTACAGCCAGGGAGTACGATATTAGCAGAGACACTGTTCTGAGGCGTCTGCGTCACTGTGTTCGGCCTACGAGCTTAGGCTGGAAATGTGCTCACACGACGTCGTCTCGATGCTCTTTTGAGCTGGGCTCGGCAACATCTGCGTAAGCAAAGACACCAGTGGGATGGGATTGTCTTTATCGATGAATAAATGTTAGTCTTCTGACTTCAGGTTTTGTGACAGGTAGCACTATACATGTCCAAAGGTTAACGACCAAGAATAGATAGAAAAGTATAAAGGATAGCACTAATTATTTCTTATTAAAAAAATAGATGCAAAGTTATCAAGAATTATATTTGAAAGCAAATCATATCAGAAGAATGGGTAACCCATCTAGTCTTAAGCAAAATTAAAATGTTTTATGCTTATTTATTTCAGGTAAGTAAAGTTGCTTGAACAAAGTACGTGTAAAAATCACGTGACACCATTCTCACATACTTTTTTACAAACAGATGTTGACTGGACACGTTGTATCCAAGTTTCATTTGAAAAGTTGGTTATAAAATATATTTCTTAAAGATGTTATTTATCTGTAAAATTTTCAGAAGAAGACATAAAACGATATCTAATGTCACTTCCGTGTTTACATAATAGAAATCTTGACCATCAAATTTCAAACAACTTAATGCATCTGTTTGAAACCCTAATATATAATATCAGCACTTACATTTAGGAATCACAAAATTCAAAAGGTACTCCACTCTTTCATAAAATGGCTAATATGTTTAATGTATTGTTCCCCTGATTTCGGTATTTTAAACTTTGCCACTGTCATAAACAAAACGTTACGATAATTTAAAGACAATTAGATATATATTTATTCACAATGACAGTTCATTTATATCTAATGAAATGTCTGATGCAAAAGATTATCTGACTCCTGTGTACCATAATAATTTTTTCAAATAGTTAAAATCGAAGACCTTCACAGGTGTTTGAGTTAAGGGATAAAATGTTTCCATTCGAGGGTGAAACATCACAACGGAGTTATTCATCAGATGTCAGGAGGGAAAAATCATCTCATTTGAAGGACAGGGGGATCACACCACAACTTCGTTGCCAAGAGACGAACCTTCTCTAAGTCGAAAGGAATCTTGTGATATTGACCCAAGTTCGGGACTTAGAGCGTGCAAGCACAATTTATGACATTACTGGAGAGCCTTTCTTTTCATTTCAAGATGATGTTAATATGGTCAGGATCAGAGCCGAAAGTAAAATTTCCAAATCGTTCTTATGTTTGTTAGGCAGGATATTTGGTTTCACTTTCACTTTCCTGATCTTTCTCGTTATCGGCGTTGTCTTGATATACTGTGTTAAGTGACAAACTTTCTTGTCTGTGTTTTTGTGCTTGTTAAAGCAAAAAATATATAAACCCAGTTCAAAACATGGTAGGTCTTTTAATTTTTGACAATTTTCTCGTTGACATACCATCCCATGCAATTTTTTTAAGACTTTTTATTAATTCTGAAATAGCAATCCCAAGATACCGTATAGGGTCTCTTCAAGCACGACAAAAGTTGGAAAATTTTTGGTATGCAACAATATTTATGGAAATATTAAGAATGTGCCACTTAAATAAAAGTGATACATCAGTAAAGCACTGGTCATTTATCACTGAGAGAAAAAAACATATACATTATATCAGTAACTCAGGAGGCGAACTGCAAACGAGAGAACAAATGAATGAATCAAGGAAGGATTAATGACAGTCATACGATTTTAAGCGCCTCGATTAAACTATTTGTGATTCGAATGTTAGAGGAAATATCGTCAATATAGAAAGGGTAGAGAAAGAAAAGAATAACAGAAAATAAAAAAAAGCCACGCACACGAAATATCTTGATTTTTGTTGACAGCGTTTCGTAACGATTTCCGGTTTTGCTGAAGTTAATTTACGCATTGTGAAACATTTGTTGAATGAATCAGAAAGAAAGGGACTTTAACAAAAGATGTTAATTTATTTATTTTGTAAATTTACTGGTGAAATTGAATTTCAGGTATTGAGTGGAATGCGTGGTATTTTTCTGCAAAACTGTATTGAGTTTAAGCATAACGAAAACTAGGAACAGAAACTTCGCTGAAACGCATCGACCATGATATAAATGGCTTTGGGTGCGCCTGAAAAGCTTCATCTGTAATTGCGATGAAAAATATGTTTTTATACGCCACAGTAAATGATCTGAAAATCTCAATGTGTTTCGTTGAACTCGTAATGTTCGTATTTCCACCAAACTTAAACATAGACAGACATAGTGTATACACTTTACAGCTCAATAAAGCAGAGGAATAGGAAACCACAAAGAGACTCGACATGTTGTGTGAATGTATTGAAGTTTCTTACAGTTCATTTCGTCTGTAACGTGTCATTTGCATCGGTTATACAAAGCTGTAACCTTGTTTCTAGAGAAAATCGAGTTTAAAACTTCTTGTTAATTCATTACAGTTTTTCAATTTTTGCATCTAAGTCATATATTAAAATGAGTTTTTGTTTTTTTTGGTCCGCCTCCCCTACACCCTCCCCCCCACCACCACAAAAAAAGACACACACACAAATAAATAAATAAGTAAAAAGATAATATTTTTTTGCTTAATGGTTATATCAATGCTATAAATGAAATACTCGACGACTCAATGACTGTTTGAACAGACTTGTTTCATTTAATGAATCCTGATAATGTAGTAACGTCCTTGCAGAATAACCCATGCAGTGAAACTGTGTGGTGTTTGTTACAGATACATTGTAAAGATGTAACATAATAGCAACATCTGACGTATAATGTGAGTATCATCATTGTATTCAGGCACTGGCAGCTACATGCTGTAAGCCGACCTTCAAGGAACATATCTCCGAAATAAATTGACCTTCAATTCGAATCGTGAAATTTTCAAAGGTTTTACGATTTATTTTCGTTTTTGTACATATTTCACATTTTCAAGAAACTCTCATTGAATGATATCTTCTTCAAAATGGAAATCGGCATACAGAATGAGATATTCATTGAATTAAACAGAAATAATGCAAGACTGACAAACCAATCTTGAGAGATAGCCTTGAAGATTATTCAGTTCATTTCAAGGACAATCATTTTAAGAGTTTGCGTTTGCTCCAATGGCTTAAGTTTTGACATGGCGAGGTGTTGTTACTTTGACTCTTATCAACAATCATTGAGGTAAAATTTCTGAGCAGAAACGTGCACATTAGCGTTTTATAGAAATAATTATATATGGCTTATTCTAATGAGACAATTCAGAAAATATGAAATGGCTTCTTCAAATAGCTTTCAAACTCCAGTAAGTATTTTCGTCATGTTAGTCTGTGATATAACTTTTATGTCTCTATTACCACGACGTATTTTCAGCAAGGCACGCGTTTAGTCTGGTATCGAACAAGTAATCAAAGCGCGGAAAGAGCTGATATAACAGGGTTGGTGAGGATACAATGGCGCCGAGAAATTTGTAATGTTGGTGTATCCCATGAATCCTATGAAATTTAAGAAATAATAGTTTTTATATTAAATTTGAAATTAAAGAAAGGGCTAACTTATCGGTAAACTTTACAGCAATAAAGACAGGAATATACAACAAGAGCAACAGCAACAATAACAACATTTATCAGCAACTTGGCATTCTATACAGAAACAACAAGCATTCCGAACAAAATTCAAATCAGATTAAGTGACAGCTCATCAGACGTTTACGGGAAAACAGTTAGCTATCAAAACCATGTCACAAGTTTCTTCATAAAAATGTACACTATAATAATAATAAATTAAAGTATTCGAGATAAATAAAAAAGATAATGCAACTAAAACCTACATAAGGAAGAATAATGTTCCTGGTGTTTAGCAAACTTTGTGGTGTTTATATTCAATATTACATATGGTTAAGTGGTTTAGAGTGGTTTGCGTTTTTTTCCTCTCGATGAAATGCAACGCAGTGTTTAATCTGACGTAAAGGGGCAAGTTTTAAAATCTTATTTATTATTTGTATTTTGGGATGGTTTGGAGTGATTTTGGTATTTCGATAGACCAGTGGAAACGTGTATTGCTATGATTGAGGCTTAGGCTGTTTTCATATTAACCTTGCATATCACTGATAAATCTAATATCAATCGTTTTCATTTTAAAATGTTCGATTGTAACTGGTAAATCACTTTTTATTTACGGTCAGTAGTATAGCTTACGTAACTGAAAATCGTTTCTCTGAATGGCACTATTTGCGGTAAGCTGGCTAATTTTAGAACAACACATATATGAGACCCAAAATTAAACACATTTGCAGTATCTATCTCAACAAACACTATCTATTTTCTCAGGTGTGTTTTTAACGACTTTCGAAGAGTTGGTTGATTACATCCTCTTACACGTTTTAATTTAAAATTCGAAATAAGGATACCGTAAGCAAAAGCAAAGTCCTCAAAAGCAAAGTACTGCACATTCGGCAACAACTCACAAAAAATTACAGTTTATATTAGGATTGGTTCTTTTCTAACTCACAGCTTGAAATAGAAGGTAAAACAGGATTTTGTATTCCGTAAGTTTATAGAATATTTCCCTCTCACCCTGCCCTTGTTTATTGTTTTATTTCTATTTCAGGGAGCTAGAAACATTGCGGGAATACAGATTGTCATGTTACTGGTAAAGTTACATAAGTGGTCAAAGTGATAAAGAATATTTCAAACACTTCAACGTGCACTGATAGGTTTGATATCCTTAAAGATGAAACGTAAACAACATTTTTCTTACTCATTGAGAACAAGGTTTTTCAATCATTGAGCGAAGTTGAAAATGGTAGAATAACCTTTAATATAAATAATTATAGACCCAGTCTTAACTGAAAATCAAAACTCTATTGGAAGGCATAAATTCATTTATAAAAAACTTGCATTGAGCTTTCAGTATTCAGGGACATAAAAATTTGCTGCATCACTAATAATCACGCATCACACGATTTTAACGTGTAATTATATTATCAAGTTTGGGAGCATTGTTCAACACGCCCGCAGATATAACTTTGCGATGTTTGATCTAGTTTGTTCTTCCTCGGAACCATCTCTCATAAAAAATATATAATGTTTTTTTTTTGTTTCTTAATTTTTGCTAAGACACGCACTAAACTTTAATGGAAACTATCATGTAAGTCTTCTTATAATAAGAAAAACTTGAGGAAATATTGCTTTCAGAACATATAGGCATTAGAAGTTATTTTAGCAAGTTATAAATAGGCACACAAGTTTAACTACCTCAGATAAACTGAGAAGACCTACTTACAAGTGCTTTTATTTCACGACTAACTGAAAGCTAACTATATGGAAATATCTAAGTTTAGATAATAAACTTTAAAATCATCTCATTGCCTGATCAACACAATTTTCACATAGGGATCTTAATTTTTCGGCGTAGCTGTATTAAAATCGCTTTTGTAACAATTGGAATTGTTAGATACAAAATCTTTAGTTGAAGAAGGAAGTTTGCTTTGGTTAAAAGAATTGATGTTTTATATTATAGGACAGAATACGTTATTGTAAGTTTAATTGCCTCTGAAAAAAATGCAATAATGATAACAATAATATAATTGTTTATGAAATATCAAAACGTTTTAACCGTGAAAAATTATACTGAATGGAATAAATAATATATGTAAATACATGTATATATAATGAATGTCACTAAAATTTAATATATTTTACTGAATATTATACTGACACTTTTAGCATTAACTCAACAATTTTTGTTTATAGCCTTAAATGTTATGGACATAAGACATTACTATGCACTTTAAATTTTTACCAATGTCCGAAGACTGTACTCTTGTGTGGAATTAATTTTGTACTGTATCTACGCCGATAATCTTGTTAAAGATATTTCTTGTTCTTCCGTGGGCGTATGTTAAAGAAACTGATTGGTTCACTTGTAGTTTAAACATATTTTATTCCCAGAATATATACATAATGAACATTTGTTATACGTACACATACAAAAATAACATATTCAGAGAACAGGATTAGAACGAAAGACTAAGTCTTATAGAATTCTTCTCCTTTTGATTATTATATATTTCTGTGTCGAACCGGTGACTTTAAATTCTGAGAAAAAAATATATACACAATTGAAAAGTAGCATGAGAAGTATGAAAAAACTGAATAGAAAATGAAAAGTTCAAATATAGGGTGAAAAGTAAAGAAAGGGTATAAGTCTCGTGAAAAGTTACAACTTGATTATTACGAGAATCTTTTAGTTTTAGTTATAAAGATGTGCACGTTTGAGAATATGAATGAATTATCATTATCAGACAAGGCTGGGTTTCCGAAGAGTAAAGTGTCGAGATTAATTACGAAGTCATTGAGATTATCAAGTAGTTCATTACGATAGTTATTGTAGCGATAGCATTCGAAGAAGAAGTGATAATTTGATTCGACCTGACCACAATCACATAATGGTGATGGAATTATATTTCTAAGAAAAAGATGATAATTTAAGGAACTGCATTTTGTGCGAAGACGTGTATGGAGAACTTGTAATTTTCTGTTACCTGAGTAGTAGTATTTAGGTGTGCGTTTCTTGTTTCGGTTTAAGAAGTTCTTAAATAATGAGAGTGTCGGTAGGTTTCGAGCTTCAGATGGTAGGTTATTCCAGTCACGAATAGTAGAAGGAAGAAAAGAATTAAAGTATAACGTTGTTCTTGCATATATACCAGGAATGTTATCAGAATTACGTAAATTATATCGTGTATTTGTTTGATCGGGGATTAAAGAAGATAAATAAGTAGGAGCCAAGTTATTTTTCATTTTATAAAATAGTAGTAATCTGTGATTATAGCGTCTCTGTTCGAGTGTTTCCCAGTTTATTTCATTGTAAAGATTTTCAGTTGAAACTAATCTAGTCGCACCTGAAGCTATTCTAGCGCATTCGTTCTGAATTTTGTCTAAACTTTCAAGTTCGTATTGGAAAGCATTTCCCCAGACGACATCGGCATATTCAAGAATAGGACGAATAAAAGAAGTATAAATGATTTCAAGGGATTTTCTGTCCAAGCAAAATTTCAGTTTTCGCATTATATTAACGCGTTTCCAAGCTTTTTCAGTTATATATTCAATGTGAGAATGCCAGTTACAATCATTAGAGAGAATAATTCCAAGGTGTTTGTGGTCATTTACTTCAGGTATATTTTGGTTAAGCATGTATAATGTTGGATGTAATGAGTCCTGTTTTCTAGATACAATGAGTGATTCAGACTTAGATGGGTTAAATGTAACAAGCCACGTGTCAGCCCATGTTGTTATTTTATGTATATCTGTTTGCAGCTGTTGAGCAGCAGTAAAAGGATTTTCTATAACAATATAGAGACTTTTCACTTGTAGGAAGTTATGAGTAAGCTTTTATTGAAATAAGGAAAGTTTTTTGTATTCAATTTCGTCAAACCGCATGCATTATTAATGTTAATCCAACTACAGGAATAATTATTGTCAAAAAATTGTTAGAAAATATGAAACAAATATGTAAATATTCCTAAATGAATTTTTGAATGAAAGATATACGAATAACGTACATTTAATAGGCTTGTAAATTGTAAATTTCTATAATATAATGTAAATATAATATATATAATATGATGTTAATGGTACTTAAGTTCAGTGTATATCTCTTATAAAACTTTGAAAACGTTTGTGTTGCGCATATCTCTTACAAGCTTTTTGAAGTGTATCTGTGATGTGCATTTCTTTTTGTATCTGTGACGTGTCTATCTCTTTGTATCTGTGATGTGCATATCTATTTGTGTCTGTGATGTGCATATCTCTTTGTACCTGTGATGTGCATATCTCTTTGTATCTGTGATGCGCATATCTCTTCAAAGCTTTTGAAGTGTATGTATAATGCGCATATCTCCTTGTATGTGTGTTGTGGTTACCGCTTTGAATCTGTGATCCTCATATCTGTTTGTATCTGTGATGCGCATATCTCTTCAAAGCTTTTGAAGTGTATGTATAATGCGCATATCTCCTTGTATGTGTGTTGTGGTTACGTCTTTGAATCTGTGATGCGCATATCTCTTTGTATCTGTAATGAGCATGTATCTTTGTCTCTGTTATGCGCATATCTTTTTGTATCTGTGATGCGCATATCTCTTCGTATCTGTGATGTGCGTTTCTCTTTGTATTTGAGATGTGCATATTTCTTTGTTTCTGTGATGTGAATATCTCTTTGTCTCTATGATGCGCATACCTCATTGTTTCTGTAATATGTATATCTCTAACAAGCTTTTGAAGTGTATCTGTAATGCGCATTTCTCTAGCAAGCTTTTGAAGTGTATCTGAATTGAGCATATCTCTTAAAAACTTTTGAAGTGAGGTGCATATATCTTTATATCTATAATGTGCATATCTCTTACAAACTTTTGAAATGTATCTGTAATGTGCATACCTCTTTGTATCTTTAATGTGCATATATCTAACAAGCTTTCGAAGTGTATCTGTTATGGGCATATATCTTTGTGTCTGTAATGTGCATATATCTTACAAGCTTTTGAAGTGTATCTGTAATGCGCATTTCTCTAGCAAGCTTTCGAAGTGTATCTGTAATGCGCATATTTCTTTGTATCTGTAATGTGCATATCTCTTACAAGCTATTGATGTGTATCTTTGATATACATATCTCTAACAAGCTTTTGACGTGAAACTGTGATACACATATCTCTAACAAGCTTTTAAAGTGTACCTGTGCTGTTCATATCTCTAAAAAGTTTTAAAGTGTATCTGTGATTCACATTTCTCTTTCAAGCATTTAAAGTGTATCTGTGATGCGCATAGCTCTAACAAGCTTTTGAAGAAAATGTATCTGTGCTGTTTGTAAAGCAAACCCTGTCAGGCCTCGGTCAGGCTTTGTGACAATCGTCTTTATTTTTGTATGTTTGGACAATTATTGTACAATATTTTTAATAATTATCATCACAGAATTTATATCCCTCTCTGTCCTGAATTTAGTTCTCACTTTAAACTTGAAATGATTAAAAGACAATCATTCTAGGAACAAAATACATATTTCAAGTGCTAACAAGCAGAGAAATGTGTAGATATCTTAGGTGATCTGAGAACTATGAATTTATTTCTTGACGTTCGTCCTCTAATAAACAGTGGTATTTTACTAGTTTTTCTTCAAAGACCTTTAATACCATTCCTTTTTGAGCCAAGTGAATACATCTTTTTTATACACGGCAAGTCAGCATTTCTTTTAAATTACCTGTCAGAGTTCTAGTTCGGAATAATTATCAATTTCCAAAATGTTCAGCACTGTATGAAAAGAAACTAAATGATTGCGTCCGATTTTGATTAGTAGGAATTATTTCATAGGAAAACAAATGTTCTGTTATATCATGCAATTTATTTTCACAAATAAATAGATAAACAAATAGTTTTGGAGATATTTAAGATGAATTGCAAACGAGACTTGACTGTGAGATCATATCTGCCAAGAAATGTTGTGAGATCTGTATTCGTTCCAATTCTTTGGTTTTCTTGGTCTCTTACAAAATCACTCTCAATTCTCAACGCTATAATGTCAAAAATTATATTGGTGAAACAATAAGACGTTGAACAAAGACGTTCTTGTAAAGGCAGTGTAAAGTATCTCTGTAAATCTTTTGTTTTGGTTTTTAGGTTGAATTTATTTTAAACAAACAAAAGTTAACCTGAGTAGAATTTGGGTGAACTACTGTGTTGTTTCTAATTTTATAATTAAAATGCATTATATATAAATATTTTACATGGAGATAATGTTCACATGGCCACTAAATCAGTAAATGCTGAATACGATCACAATTCATTAACGATATAAATTTCTGAATTTTTTTCCGTTTTATGAAGAAACCAGACTTTCAACAAAATTTCCACAAATAACTGGCATTTATCTTGAATGTTTGACATTAAGGAGGAAATATCTTGCAGGAGAATGCAGACAATAAGTTTCTGTCCAATTTTTGTCACAAGGAAAGGATGTTATGTACTTTAACTGAACCCGTATGATATTAGATATTTGTTGATCTTTTTCAGTTTCTAGAAGAATTGCAGAATCTCGGACTTAGCAAGATCGATTAAAACGTTATGTTAGTGTTTCAAATAAATAAAATATTTCTTTTCCTTGATGTTACCTTGATTTTTAACGTTTTAAAGTTTTATCTGCATGGATTTTAATATCAAGTATTTCAAGGTAAGGTAATGGCTTCAGACTTCAAAGCAAAGCCACTAAGGTTTAATTGATTAGTAATAGATCAAAGACAAAGAAAGAAAAATTAACACAGGTTGACAATTTAGGGTTTCACAAAAAAGCGCTCTCCTTTAAGGAAAGCACTTTTTAAAACGAAAGTTGCGTTTTATCTGGAGGACTAGTTCGTTACACATTCAATCATTAAGTAAGCAGCGAAGACGAAATAATTATAAAAAGTAATTTTGTTAAGCTTTTGTCTGAAGTAAACTCATGAAGTTCACACATGTAGTCAGGGATAATTCTGTTATGCAGGTATAACGAATGTCCAATATCTGTTGTGTTTAAGATGCTTGTTAGAAGAATTATTGTAACACATAATATTAATTCGTTATTTTAGAATTTGTTTATATTTATAAGTGAACAGAATCTGAAAATGATATTAAGAAAACAGTGACTTAGGTGACTGTGAATGCAAGTGGTTATGATGCCTTTACATATAGGCAGTACTACAACGGAGAAATGGTAATGCTCTGTAATCGAAGTAAAGATGACTGAAAGATGATACCAGGTTGTATAGTTGTAACAGGGTTATCTGATCACAGCTGTCTTAGAATGTAACGATCTCAGTAAGCCAAGTTAAGAAGAAAGACGCATCAACTTGCACTGGTTTAATTTTGCAAATTAAAGTAGACTTTTTTTACGATCGTTCCTAGCTCAATGTTTCTTTTTAGTTTCCAATACCATTGATTGCACTTGCTGGAGAGTGATTCAACACTGGGAGGATTTTGACATCTGAAATGCCTCATTTCCGTCTGAAACGATACATCAATTTTGTAGACTTAATAAATGTGTCACAAACGTCTCACACGTTATCAGTTTTAGTTTAGTTATAGACAAGATTGCGTGCAATGACTTATATTGTCTTCGGGTTAGATAACTGATGTTGGAAAAAATAAAGAATAATAATAATGATAATAAAAAAGGACATATCAAGACAATACAGAATTGCGTTTTTTATGTTTAAAATATGAGGTCATCCAACAATTATATTTGTGCGTGTCTTTTTCTGATGTTCGTGCTAGCATAAACTGTGACATTTGCAACATAATTAGATCTTTGTTGAGACTAACTTAGCAACACAATTTTGTATGACCTTTAAAAAACAAAGGATTCAGTTAGTCTATCAAAAGATCTTAACCGAGACGAGAAAGGCTGCGTGTCTCTACTAGGTCATGTAAAGAAACTACTTTTTGACAGCAATACTGTACGTTATAGCCAGACATTTCCAATACGACAGAATCTAAAGATACATTCATACTGTCACGCATGATGGAAATGACCTCCAAATATGTCACTCATTTATTTCGACTTGTTTACTCTGTGATATTATTGTCTAGATCAAGTAATCGGAATTTATTGCCAACAAGGGTAAGCTACTCAAAACAGTGTGATCCAGATTGCTTCTGTCGACGAAATAAATAAAACTTCTCTCTTGTGCCTATAATTCATTATTATGATGTCAGAATGTGTGTTTTGTTGTTGTTGTTGTTTCAATTCTTACGTTATACAGATAAATAAACGTATGCGTTTAAAAAAAATGGTTCTTATGTAACATAGCTGGAATGACTAGAAGATATTCAAATGAGAAGTAATGTTGCTGATCAAGTTTATAATGGAGTAAGTCCGAGACAACTGAATTAGGGAAATAGATTAGACGAATATTTTACGCAAATAATCTTTCTATGGATTGTCATTTGAAGGGTTTTAGAATAGAGATTTCTGTTTTGTATGCATAAAAGATCACTGAAACTAAATACCAAAACTCCTTTCATTATCAATGCAAAAATCAGAAACTGAGCTCTACTGAATGATCGAAGCAACTGCAAGATACATAATCAAAATCTCAGATATTTCCTTTAATTTTACTTCTATCAAGGAAATCAAAGGACTTCCTGCCCGTATTATTATATTCAAGCGCATTTAAATGTAATATGATTTTTAGATAACTTGATTGATTGAACTAGATTGAGGTTCGATGCACATATGTACTTCAACGCATTTTACTAGTGCGCGATGCACTTTTAAGCATTTGACTTTGTCAAAAGGTGGAAGAATTCAAGGAAAGCGCCTTTATTTCTTTTGAAAGGCAACGCATGCAAGTAATTTACACATATTTAACAATTAGGCAAGAGTCGATTTTAAAATCAGATCAGGGAATCGATTCTTTTGCTCAGAGGTTAGAGTGTTGGTCTTCAATGCGCTAAGATCGGAGTACGAATCCCGCGCTGGGTTGTGTATTCTAAGATGTACTGCATCTTTCTGTTACGGACTTTCATGTTTGTAAGATGAGTGCTCGTCTGAGATGACCTCTCCTGGACTTTGTTATGAAAATTAAATAAAAAGAATCTTTCAAGATTTCTGTCTGATCGTCTGATATAAAAATACACAGCACCATTCGTCATCATAAATGATGACTTTCTCAAGAAGGGATGTGTTTTGGTCTAGTGCATACCTTCCTGTGATTGTATAAATACAACCTCTGACAATTGCGTCAGGGAATCGATTCTTTGGCTCAGTAGTTAGAGTGTTGGTCTTCGATGAGCTAAGATCAGAGTTCGAATCCCGCTCTGGGTTCTGTATTCTAAAATGCATTGCATCTTTCTGTTACGTACTTACATGTTCGTAAGATCCTTGATAAACAATATTTTTTTTACAATATCTTGAACGTTGATATAAAATAACGTATTTCATTACTAAATCCTTGGTAACAATACGCTTAAATTTCTTACTTACTCAAAACCCAAACTATTTCAATTTGTTCTTCACCAAAAGTGAAGTACCAGTAAAATGACCTTAAAGTCATTATATTATGACTCCCCTATAAATGATTGCTAATGGAGCAAATTAACCACCTATAGTAAAATGACATTGAAGTCATTATATTATGACTCCCCTACGCGTCGATAAATGATTGCTAATGGAGCAAATTAACCACCTATAGTAAAATGACATTGAAGTCATTATATTATGACTCCCCTACGCGTCGATAAATGATTGCTAATGGAGCAAATTAACCACCTATAGTAAAATGACATTGAAGTCATTATATCATGACTCCCCTACGCGTAGATAAATGATTGCTAATGGAGCAAATTAACCACCCATAGTAAAATGACACTTACTTACTTGATTTTCTGTACCAATTACTTTAAGATCTTTTGGACTGAATCGCTTTTTGTGTATGTCGAAGTCCAGCCAGGCCTTCTTTGGTAAGAAGGCAATACAACTTGAAAGTTATGAGGGTTACTGACACAGCGGCTAATTTGAAAGAAATTGCTGTGTCTATGCTTCAGAACGTGGTTGAAGGAGTATCAACAGGTTGAAACAACATCCAGTTGTATGAACAAAATACTACAGTAGATATTACAAATCTTGCTTTGTAACATCCGAACTAGTTTCCATTTAAACGATTAAGAATTTACCAACACTCTAACAAACGGTTGCGACATTTCGCTTTATTAGGAACTTAAGCAAATGTTTAAAATGTTTGAAATAAATAAAATAAAGCACCTGTTCAACACCTAATACTTTCATTCAGACTTTAATTATACTTGCTTTTCTAATCCCTCAGATTAAGTTTTAAATTAATTATACCTTTTTGAGAACATTTCTGTTGTGAATGTATATACCTTAAGAAAAAACTAACATATTTATCGTTTTAAAACCGATTAGTCATTTACATAGCCTCAATACATATTTCGTCAGTCAGACTAGAAAAGAGGTGAACATTCTCACAGGGGCTAGTTCATTTGCGGAGTTTGAATGTTGGTGATCACAGCATCACACTGTGGATAGATAGATAGATTTATTTCTGTAAAAGAGCACATATAAAACATGGCAATAACATGATGCATGCTATAACAAAAACACTGCATATATACAAATTATAGACCATGTTATACACACCAATGCCAGGGATAACACAAAAAGAAAAAAATATCATTTTCCTTATTTCCATAACATGGTCCCTGTTATTGGCGGTACGACACAGGAAGTCAAGTAATACATATTTAATAATGACAAAAATTTACGAATAATTATATTACAACCTGAGATCATCAACGTGTCATCTGTATCACAGCATTTATAAATGTCACAGCGAAATTTGTGTTATATCATGAGATGTAGCTTACATAAAAACTTAAAGTGTAGTCTAGGAATAAAACACTGGCACTGTACTCAAAAACACCACATTAAAAAATAAAAAGAGATTTAAACTATCTAGTCTTTAGATGAACTGTAGTGGCATATTTGAACTTGTGGGGGCAGCTAATATCCCTTATAATCTGGGAGAGGCTGTTCCACAGAACGATCGCATTATAAGCAAATGACCTTTTACCAAAACTGCCTACCTTGGGTAATGAGTAGCGCCCAGTATCACTGAACGTGAAATTTGAACTTGACACTTGTGAAGAAACAGCAGTCACTCTTGACCTTGTACAACGATCATGCACCGAAGTAAGGGGAATGAAATGTTCACATAGATAATCAGGGGCTAGTCCTAACTTGATTTTATGTACGTGACCTAGAGTCATCTGATTAACTCTCTTTGATACTGGTAACCAGTTTAAGGATATGAAATGATCAATACCAATATGTGACCTGTTATCAAATTCATAACAAAACGAATAAGTTTGTTCTGTGTAGTTTGAAGCCTGTTCTTCCAATACTGAGTCAAGCAAAAGGAGCACACATAATCATAATGGCACTGAATGAGCGACATTAACAACAAATTTCTTGTGTGAAATGTCAGAAACTGACTTTTACGATATAGAAATTTTAAACGGGCATTAGCTTTTGTAAACACCGAGCTACCAATTTCACCACATGACAAATGTTGGTCTAAGCCTTCTTCTGGTTTCTCCGTTACATGTGCCCTCTCAGAGTGCCGCGTCCAAAAAATGGTCAGTGTCTTTTTATTGGTTCGCTTACACAAGGAAACCCTATATTTATTGATACTGTAACACGTCCTGACCTTCTCATTACTCTCCTATTGCAGTCCTTACTTTACAACTCATGTTGAATTGCACGCTGGGAAACTTATCCATCCCTTCCTTTTTATGTCAATCAAAGGTCCTTTCCTTAAAGCTCTTTACTTCTTCAGAACGGGGTCACTTTTCAATAAAAATGACGACCGGGGAGTCGTTATTCTATGGGGGTCTAAATACTTTCTAACTCATCGGCACTGAAGTTTTGATCTTCAATTAACACAGATTAATTCACTTTATTTGGAACAGACTAGTGATGTTATTTCCAAAATCTGTATTTTGTTGTTCAGAATTCAACTTCTAATTTCATGAACGCCTACAAAATTGTTCTTCAATTTTAGACATAATTCCAGATTATGTCACATTAAATAAGATAGCAGTCATTTAAGGTTGCAGATAGCTATTTCCTGGTTTTGCGGAATTATTGAGCGCTCGGTAATTTGATAAAATTTGGTAAAATATTCGGGGAAAATCTTCCTAAACTATCATTTTTGTTATGATACTGAATGAATGAAAGGATAAGAAATTTTGTACTCCCGCTAGCTACTGTAAAACAAACATGTTTGTCTTGTTGGCATTTACTCTCAAATCCCAATAGGATCTTAAAGAGAAAAAGGCACGAAAAGCTTGTGACTGGTCGGCCGACTACATTTGAGATTGTCAAAGTGACAAATCATCGTCGGTTACCACACGGTACACATTCCGCACAATTACATTAATTTTCCAGGGGGGAACTGACTGCCGATTCTTCGTATTTTTATGAACATATATGAGCAAAAACAAGGAAAACTCAGATATTCGGAGGCTTGATATTTGATTGCTAGAATTCCTTACAAAAGCCAATTTAATTCTTTTTTTTTTACAAATTAAAAAAACTTTTTATGTTTGAATGAAGCCATAAAAGCTTTAAGAGAACGTGTCGAAAACACGCGTTTTGTTATAAATACTGACGAAGTTCGGTACATGTTTAGATCAAATTTTTGGTGGAATTGTATGTCGATGATAAACCATGTTTGAAAATTAAAATAAAAAAACTGGATAATATAGTGAATAAGGAACATATAAAGCTAATGATTACATATTTTATACAGACATTTCAAGGCTATGTCTAATCTGACAAGAATAGGATTTCTCTGATAGTAATTAACAAAAAGTGGCCTGTATTCGAATGAGCAGATTATCCTATTACACAGAAACGACGTCAATTGTCCACGTAAATTGAAAGTGATACGTTTCAGTTACCAATAGATTTTATCAGGAAATAGGTTTGTTGGACTTGCATTAGTTTTAAGAAAATAGATCATTAGATTGCCTGGTTTCTGGAATAGTTTGTGTCAACACTTCCACCACTGCAACATGTAACGCAAACTCAATATGATTTTTTGTTTTGTTTTCAAGGAGTCTAAACTTATTTCTAAATGACACTATCTATACAATGTAGTTATCTTGTGCATATCTAATAAAATGTAATGCTTTTCTGAACAACATTTTTTATAATGTTCACCAAATGCTCAGAAGAAAAATATAGTTCATTATCGTAATATCATCACGTGACTACAATCAAGTCATGCAATAGTTATTAAGTTTTGACTTTGCTACCGCTATTTATTGACAAGTTTATTTGAAATCACTCTAGTAAATTATAACATGTCTTCATTAAATGACAACAAATTCCCAAAACGAATATCAACAAATACGGTTTCTACTTTGTATCAACATACCAAGTTGCATAAAAAATAAATTCACAGAAATGCATGACCGCTTGAAAACTATACTTAGTAACTACATATAAAAAACGGTAACATAAACATTTTGTAAGATTTCAATTGCCTTAGAACTAGTCATTTTAAATTAAGCAATAATTGATCGCCGATCCAGGAGCACGGATTTCGCTATGACTCTTAAAATATACAGAAAAGTATATTTATATTGCTATACAACATAAATAGCATGGTCATAACAGAAAACCCAAATGCCTAAAACTGAAAAAAAGATTTTTTAAGGACGGAAGCTAGTGAATTATGTCTCAAATGGTATAAAGTTTTTTATATGCAACGGGTACCTTTGTTTCAGTTTAATCGACATGTAATTTTGTGATCGTTTAACAAGAAACGAATGGTTAATATGGTTATGCATGTTAGTAGAATATTTGTCAGTGAACTGGTACATTAAAAAGGACACAGATTTAGTCATCTAAGATTGTTATTCTGTTTTCTCAACAAACATTAAAGGTGCAGTGAACGGATTGTTCCATTATATTGTAGTTAAAATATATGTACAGTTGCCTAAAGTGTCGTCTGTCAAAGCATCGCAGTATAGTTCGCCATTATTTACAAACGTCTTCAGAGTTTAAAATGCCCCCACGTTTTGAAATTGGGTGGCGCAAAATGTTCCCGCAAATAACGCGTTGAGGCCTCTGTTTTAGCTGTCTTTTCTCACAAATTTCAAATACAGGGTGTGCCGGTCAGGCGAAGCGAGTCAGAAAGCGTTTACCTATCGTTTCTTCTGCAATATTTGACCAAATGCATTTACGATAAAAGATTTACCGTTTAGATTTTCGAAACATGATGTTATCTTCAAATTCAAACTATGAGAATATTATCACAGGTGACTAAACACTCTGCTACCAATCTATACTTACCGAGTCATCATCCTTAGTTCCGATTAATAATAAAACCCCGCACGCAAAGCTAAAGAAAAACAATACTTACTTTTACGTAACACTTTCTTTTTTTTGCCGTTTAAAAATTCAAAGATAAAAAAATGCAGTAACTGTTGTGATTCGAGCTTTTCTCTCTGTTAATGTTACATAGGCACAGAAAACTATCAACGATGTATGAAAATTGAGTTCTCTCACAGCATCTTTGATATATTAAACTAATCAAAACAATATGCATGCTTTTTTGCGACAATATTTAACAGACTACTGATAATTTATTGCTACATCAACCAAATCTTGTTCGATTGATTGTAAACACTAGCTGCATGTATCAAGTCAGGCATGAAGACAGACTTTTTTTTCTAAATCCTTATGTCGCTAAAGAAAGGAATGTTTGTTTCGAAGACTTTTTATCTCTTGATTTCTATGCTTATTTGTTTGTTTGAGAGTTCTTCAGAAAGATATGTCAATATAGGTCCGCTGACGTAAAGTATGATTAGAAAAGAGCGTTAACCTCGACAAGGAAATGTATAACTATGTCCTAGTCGTCTGACTGGAAATTGATTGATGTAAAAACTTATTAAGTTGACTGTTTCTGTTGAGACTAGACCTTAAAGCCAAGAATATGTCTGCTTTAGTGTTGTAACAATCATTCATAACAAATGTGTGTGTGTTACTTCTATAAATATAATATGAGACAGGCGGAGTTTATTGACAAATATCTAAAACTGACACTCTAAATAAAATTAGTTTAAAGGTTTGTAGCCAGCAAAGCTTTGCTTCCTGAAAGAAATGAAAGTTAAAGAACTGTCGCTGTGCGTTTTGTTATATTATACATGTATCATCATTTTCTTGTTTGTATAATTTTTTTTAGACATTTTAAGATGATACATTATTTATGAGATGTTTCCTCCCACAGATATCACGAATGTTATCTCGTTTATAGGCATCAACTTTGAAATCGTGTCGTAATGTTCATTTTCTGAATTTTGATATTGTAAACATCAACAAATGGGCTGTTTTCAAGACGAGAAAAAAATCGGGCTAACTTAGATAACACGACAAAAAAAAAAAAAAGCAAACGATTCTGGAATATGACTCTAGGTATATAAAATGATATAAGGAACTCTGCTTTGTTAAACAAGACAATTATAGAGTCAGTGTACCCGGTTTCGCACTGGTCACGGTTTCGCACAACAAATGATAATCGCAGTATTTCTCATTATGTTCTTAAAATATGAACATGCTGGCTAATTTTATTTGATAAGGAGATGTTTAACAGGAAGTTCAAAACACGCGACCTTTTGTCATGAGAGTATCGCTTCTGCTTGGGGCAGGCGAAAACAAAAACAAAATATTGTAGGCCAGTATGTCATTAAAAAAATTCGTCTTTTTTCAACAGATTTTACCCCTCGGAAGATTATGTTACAAAAGAATAAAAGAAAATTAAGTACAGATGTAAGAATTATTTCTTTTATCTAGCATATTTTAATTTTTCACATGAAAATAATTCTTAAAATTATTCTGCCGATGGAAAACTGTCAAGCTAAAATTTACTTGATTCATTTCTTCATTTTATTTTGTTACAAATTTAATCGAACAAGATTGCAATTGGGTAGGTCGTTGATTTTATTGATGAAAACTGTTGTTTTACACACAGGGGAGATATGTCAAGAAAGAATACACAAAAGGTTCCCAAGTCTATGTTTATGTCATGTTCTATGTTTGATTGATATTTCTGATAACTATGCAAAGGTTAAAAGTTGGCTTTATTGTGCTGAATGATAAGTTTATAAATTAATAAGTATTATTCAGTTTCAAGAAGGAATTATTTGTTTAAAAATAAAAAGAAAATAGCGTGTACAAAACCGGGTACAAAATGGCGCGGAACATATTCTTCTACATGTGCCAATAATCAAGTGCTCCTATAATATGACGTCAGCAAAAATGACCGCATATAAATAAACTAAATGAAAGGCAAAGGTTTCTTCTGTATTTTGATTAAGAAGTTTTAAATCAGTTTGAAGTTTAAGAAAACTTACAGCCTTAATACCTAAATAAATGTGCGAAACCAGGTACACTACAGTAATTTCAGTTGTAAGACGAGTTCCTTAAACTACCAAACCTGGTTCAGTTCAGTTTTGCTGTAAGTGTTGTATCTGACCCAAAATGCATCTGTTCAGAGAAAACGGCTTAAAGTAAGGAAAAAATAATTAAACTCGTTGTAACCCCTTGTAATAAAATCATCAGAAACTGATGATGTCAACTTTTTCTATACTAAAAGTATTTTAGACAGTTCTCATTGATTGATCGATGATGTTTGCAGCTATTGTTCTTAACGTTGCTATTATTTGTAAACAGAAATTTTCAGTGGGGTGGTATTCTGCCGAATCAACATGTGATTTATCATTCTCGCCTACGCTAACTCTTTTTTCTGTCTATACTGTTGCAAATGACCTATGAGATAAAGCAAATACATTAGATATATGATGAAAATCCATAAAATTCTCCTTACGTTATTTCATCCGATATTTTACATCCAAATGGCAAAAGTTATATTGTGTAAAATAAATTTGTTTCTGCGTATGTTTGTTTATGCTCACGTACATATTCAAATTATGGCAGTTCCGCTTAAAAGACTTACAGTAAAATTCCTCTATTAAGACCACCATTGGGTATAAAGGGAAGTGGTCTTAATTGTGAGTTGGTCTTAATACTGGGTTGAGACCTCGGCAACACATGTTTTACATAATTATGCAAGTTCATAAAGGGGAAATAGAACATTATTTAGACAGAGCAAACTGCATTATTCATCAATATGATGTTATTATATTCAATAATTAAATATTTCAATAATGAATAATCATTTCAATAATTTCATTTTCGTTTCTCCATGCTGGAGATTTGTCTGACACAATTAAAATTTAACTGTAAATATTCTGAGTTTTGAAGTTAGAATAAATTTTTAAATAAGATCTTACGTTTTTTAACAGAATAAACCCTTAATTAAATTAACTCAGTATTTTATTCAACCAACTTTAACGATTTCTTTTTCAATCAACATAGGTAAGTATCGATCTAAGATTACATTTTGCTTTGAACCCCAGCAAACTGAAAACTTATTATACCCCCGAGGATTCAGTTCCTCCCAATTATTTACTCGTGTCGCAATCAAGTTGTAATTGAATAAATTTTAAGTAACACTTATATCATCCTTTAGTATCCTTACTTTCAGTAATCACCTGAAGAAAATTTGTTTTTCACAGCACAGACTTTCTTTTGTTTACACGTGCAACTGTCGTAAAGCAGTGTCGTAAACATGGCGGTGTACACAACTGATATTGATGACATGCCCGGGGGCACTAATTTTGAGTGGTCGTAATCGAGGCATTACAATAAGAAGAAAATATACAAAATGATCTTAACAAGATGGTCGTATTACCGGATTAGCGGCGTGGTCTTAATTCTGATAAATACCTGTAATAGGACAAGAATAAAAATGTTCGGTTCTTTTCAAAAGTGCCCGTAATAGCGGCGTGGTCTTAATTTCGGCGTGGTCGTAAGATGGTAATCTACTGTATTTGATTATTTTAAAATCATCCGAAACTCAGCAATCTGAAATATACAGGGTATAAAATTTCGAACAGATAAAGTCCGCTATAAGACGAGTTCAATTCGGGCTATCGTATTTCGACGTGAAGGTTGGCAGGTGCGATATTTAGATGACACGAAGCAAAAACATGGTTCCACGATGCGGATACACGTAAACATAATGAGAAGGTGCCATATTAGTTTCTTGATTTCGCATCATGTTATCGTCCTTCCGCATCATGTTCTCGTCCCTTTGCATCATGTTCTTGTATCTTCGCATTTTGTTGTCGTTCCATCACTCCAAGCTATGTGCAAAATTACGTATTACTTTTGCATCGGTTTTTAGCGTGGACGTATAACAAGTTTAAAATAAGATATTTGTATGTAGCATTGTTCAGTAGACCTTAAGAGCAATTTTATCTAAAATAAACTGCTATAATCAAAATAGGTAACTATAGATTGTTAAATACCAAGTCCTTAAATATCAAATTATGCTCAAAGAACAATCTTTTTACCCTTTTAGCATGTATCATCGTGAAAGTAACAACATGTTTTTCGTTTTTTTTGGTACTTCAGACTATTTAGAAAATGGCCCCAAATCTGCTGTTTTTGTTATTAAAAGTCATTTTAAGGACGCCTACACAATTATTTTCAGCGATTTATCTCATAATTTCTAAATTATAGGAAATCAATTAAGACAATTGCCATTTGAACGTGCAGTAAATTACTTCCCTATGTTGTCGTTATTCCGGATTGCTCCATGATTTCGTAAAATTTACAGTTTATCCTCTTGGTTTCTACCAACAGAAAGAAATGTCCCATTGATCTCAAAAGTTCGACAGCAACAAGACAGCGATAAAGGGACACCAGTTTAAGGAAGTATAACATGAAAATATGCATGACCTACATAGACTTGGAAAATCACCTATTTAAAAATAAGTTTTTGATAATTATATTACTACATCGGCAAAGACTTGATTTAGTCGTAACATGTTTACGAGAATGTGATTTGGAAGTTTAAAGCTAACAAATTCTGTTTCTTCTGAAAGGAAATCCGGTTATTTGGAGACATCATTAGTAAAAATTGAATTGAAACCGACATTGAAAGAAAAAGAGTAAAAACGTTGCCTGCATCTAGCAATAAAGATTTTTGTTGGTATTCGCAGGATATAAGAAACGCACTTTAAAAGAATTTTTTTAAAATTTACAATTCCGCATTATATCCTTTTCTTAGCTTGTCGGGAGAAAAAGGTTAGGACTGACAAAAGCAATGAACATAGACTGAACAGAGCATAGAACAGTTGACAGTCTAAAGGACATTCTCAAATCACCACCAGTACTAGCATTCCTTGAATTTACCTTAGCATTTGAGCTTCATACATATGCGTGCGCGATATCAACGCCACACCAGCAAACCACGTTAAAAGCCTCTGCAAGCAGTAGTCTAACAAAGTCAAGAAAGCACGAGCAAGCATTCAAACATTGTTGAATTAAATTGAGCCATCACGGATAAACTCAGCGTTCATCCGTTGTGAATACTGACAGTAATACCCATATCGTTACTTTGACGTAGCTTGGTGCCACAATTTACTGATAGTCGTCAGCCATAGACGTGAATGTTAAACTGTTAAAAAAGACTAACATTCTATTGCCGCACTATCTTTTCCCATTTCAGCAAATTTCAGTCGCTCAGTTACTGCGTGCATCCAGTACGGCATAATTGTAAGGGATGGAAACATCAATTATAAATACTGTATGATCAAAATTTTTAAGTTATGGACAAAACATGTATTTGGTCAATGTTTAAATAATTTCGATATGTTAGTAATTCAGTTCCTATTAAAAAATAAAACAAAGCAAACTGAAGAATAAATGGAGCCGGAGCTCAAAGACGACAGTGAATGAAAGCAGAGCAGATGAGTACATTCAGACTGTATAAAGATAGTCAAGAGATGTTCAGTCAGTTAATTTAATTACGTATATAAAAGATCAGTAAAAGAAGTAATTTTCGGGAAATTTCAACAAAACGTTTTCGCTTATTTCGCAAGAAAGCTACTGAATTACAATGTCGACAACTGTTTCCACTTTAACTTATAGTAATGCGAACCAATTTCACTTCGGCGGCTTATTTCAAATAAATGATTCGTTAGACTCTTGCAATCATTTGATTAGGTAAAGTGTATCACTAGGTCAATCTTTATTCTTTTTAGAGTGTTCTGTCAAATTACATTTCCTTCATTAAGGACATGTTACTTGCCGTAAAAGAAATACAAAAAACAAATCAGTCTGATTCAAGTTTAAAGGATTCTCAACATGAAACTAGAACTGTTCTGAATTTTGGTCACAGCGTAAATGTCTTGAATCAGCATATTTTTTATCCTGTAAAGGAAACGATCTGTACAGAAAAGCGCCAAATATCTAAAAGACTTTGTTTCATAAGGAGTAAAGTAGTTTTTATCATTTAATAGAAAATTTCCTTTCCAAACAGTTCTCAAGCAATACAATGCCATAGATCTCCACGAGGAATAATAAACGGCTTCATGTATTTGTATAAGTATTTTTATGGCCATGATTTTATGACATATTACAAACATCTGAGCTACTTGAATTACTTACGAATTATAACTGAAAAGACATCAGCAACAACAACACTTTTTGGTAGGATAATATACAAGCCCAATAGTCGAAGTCGCGTCAATCTTTTAAATCTCATCTAGCACAAAGCGCTCAAACTGCGACCGAAACAAGCGGCTTTAAGAACCAAGCTTAATCTACATATTCACTATATCACGTGGTTAGTTGAAGAAAACTCTGTTTTATTATGGCTTTAACACATTAGATGGTATTTCTGATCACATTTTGCATTGCTTATGATTAACTGATTATTTGTCATGCTGGCTCACTCTGTCCCCGTCCTGAAAATTTATTAAATATGTTGATTGCTTAATATTGTGCAATATATTTTTCCCCAAAAGGAAGTACCAGCTGGAAATAAACGCTGACACAAACATAACCTTCTGATAACATACTGATAAAAACCTTCTTGGTATTAATAAAGCTGTCTTATTTTTATCAGTGTAATTTCTGGGACACTTTCATAGACAAAAATAGCAATAAATTTCCGAGTAAAAACAAAAAGCTGTTAAATATTTTTGCATTGCCTATTTATATATAAACTGTTACAGACGTATTTGTCTACGGAGAGAACTTTCAAATTCAAGATATTGTACAGACAGGAAATAAGGACAGGAAGTCAAGTAATGTCTCTGAACTGGTTCACGTTTAGATAATAAATCAACGTTTTAGCCATTTTTCGTATTCATTTTCCTTTATTCTTTCATTAACATTTACGTATTCTTGGTTCTTGGCACATTGCTTAGTTTAAATGTATTTATTTTAAATAAATTAAAACAAAACTTTGCATCTTATTTGAATTATAATTGTGTATTTTATTAAATGAAGTTGACGCAAGAAAAGTTAAAAATTAAAATTTAGTAAATTCAGTAAATTCATGTTCGACTACATAAAGACAAAAAAGAGAAAAAAAAGTTTCCATTTTATATTTTTTATTTTTATTTTCTGAAAAGTCACGCAGTAATTTAGTAAGAATGGATGCAACTTGACTGTCAACACATAACAAGTACTGAAGTAGTAGACAAAAATGCATGTGGTCAGGGGGTCAGTGTTTAACTCTTTCAACCTGCACAAGCTATTCAGTTCCAGTTAAAAAATGTCAACTTCATCGTCTTTTTGATGCATGGAACGATACACAAGTGAAAGGTCATTAAACTTAGACACTCAGCCTACTACCTTTGTTAATCCGGTCACCTCTATGACAAGTTAGTATTACGAATCATGAAGCCCAGTATTAAATGTAATTCGACATTATTACATTGTTTAGGTTGGTATTAAATGTATATATGTTTTGTTAAAGTTTTTGGGCATGGTAGTACTAGTCATCTTTTCCTGCAGATATAGGCCTGAAACTTACAATTCTTGTTAACCATAAAGAGCTTTGTCTTCTCACAAGAGGAGATAACTGTGTCAAGCATTTTGTGTGAATTATGGCCCCTTTTCGACTTAGAAACTTTTGTCCAATTCTCAAAAAGTGTCAAAGATATTCCATTCAAACTTGGAATACTTGATCACCAGCAAGACCCCTGCAAAGATTGTTGGTACCCATGTCCCTCGGGTCACAGTTAGCCCCACCCCCAGGGGTCACTTGTTTTTGCTTATACTTATAAATAGGAAAAAAACTTCTTAAGCCTAGAAATAAAATAATAACTAATATGAGATGGGTAAGTACTCACCTCTCCCCCCCCCCGCATCCCCATCTGCATGGGGACCCCCCCACCCTGCCCACGTAACCCCCCCATTTTTACACCCTCCGGGCCGGATTGTTTTTTTTAATACATAGGTACTTGACTCCCCATCCAACCTCAACCCCCTCCCCCAACCAGTCCCCCACCCCCTCCCCCCTGGCCAGATTTTTTTCTTTTTTAAATTAAATCATAGGTACTTCACACCCCATCCACCCTCAACCCCCCCGGGGTCCGATTTTTTTCGTTTTTGATACATAGGTACTTGACTCCCTATCCACCCGCCAACCCCGCCAACCCCCCACCCCCACCAACAAAATTTTTTTTCACTTGGGCCTCTTGTTTAACTTGGCTTATACTTAATTAACCAGCACTGAGAAATGTGGAGCATGGTGTCTGTGGACAGGTCTTGTTGTACTTTGACTAGCATGCTGTCTTTTCCAGCAGGCTCTTGTTTACCTTTTTAGTCAGTCTAACAGAGTACCCAAGGATGACACAAGTGTTCAGCTGAACACCCATCTAGTTGACTTAGAAATTTAGTTAAAGTTTTTGGCTAGGTAGCACTAGTCACCTTTCCCTTGCAGATTAACTTCAAACATTTTTTATCATCATGGCTTTAGTCTGCCACAAGAGAAGGTAACTTTGTCAAGGAGTTTGTGTGAATAATTTTGAGTTTATAAGGTTTTATAACCCTTTAGTGTCAAGTACTGAGAATAGTCGAGCGCGCTGTCCTACGACAGCTCATGTTTACTTAACTGTTGAATTACAAGCCAGGAGGAAGCTGTATTTCGTTGTCTAATTGTCTAATTGCTGGTCAGGCATTGAATATGTACTTACTGATTTCATGAAACTGCATTCTATATTGTAACAGGCAAAGTTGTCTGGAGAAAATTTCGAGAAACAAAACATATGCAGACAGGAAATAAGGACAGTAAATTTAGAAATGTCCCCCATTTAGTCCATGTTGAGAAAGACATGGGAGAACAATCAACGTTATTTCCACTTTTCTTGTTGAGCATGCTTAAATCAGCGTGCTTTGTTTCTTGCCTCTTTACTGAATCTGTAAAAGGTCTAATAGACTATTCAGTGAAAAAATGGCCGTATTTAACTCGAAATATTGATCGTTTTTTTTAAATTTTTATTCCAATGTTTTAAACAACGTTTTGCTTTATAAAAGTGATTATTTGTATATAGAGGTCGTGGATGGAGAAAGTTTATCTGGCAGAATTTATCAAGTGACCCGATAAATTTCGGAGCCGAGCAAGAAAAACTTTTTACATCGACGAAACCAAAATATTTTTTTTATTTATCCTGCCACTTGTTTGTTGCTTAATAAAAAAACCAAAAAAACAACAACAATAAAACAAAAAACAAACAAACAAACAAACATTATGATCGGCGTAGATACAGTATAAATAACTTTTTGTCTTATTTCAGACACAGTTTAGGCTATAAAATATTTAGTGTAATATTAATGATGTCAATTTTTTTTTATTATTTTCAATAAAATAAATTAAATATTAAATATGTAGTCATGTTTATTATATATCTATTGTAGTACAATTTTTTATGGTTAAAATGTTTTGATATTTAATTAACGGCTGCATTAATCATTATGTAATCATTATTTTATTATTTTTAGAGGCAATTAAACTATCAATTATGAATTGAGCCCTAAAATGTCCTAACAGATGGCAAACTTCCTTCTTCAGCTGAAGATTTTGTATCTAACAATTTCATTCGTTCCAAATGAAAGTCAAAATCGATTTTAATACAGCTACGCAATACATCGGAAACAGTTTGATTAAAATATGGAACGCCTGAGCTACCTCTATATGATGAATACAAGTTCGTCATGTAGATAAATAAGTTTGTCTTGTGCAATTATTAGTTTGTGATGTACAGAGTTTAGTTTCATATATAGATACATAAGTTTGTCTTGTGCAATTATTAGTTCATTATGTACAAAGTTCAGTTCGTTATGTAGATAAAATAGTTTGTCTTGTACAGTTATAAGTTTGTTATGTACAAAGTGTAGTTTGTTATGTAGATAGATAAGTTTGCCTTGTGCAATTATTAGTTCGTGTTGTACAAAGTTTAGTATGTTATGTAGATAAAATAGTTTGTCTTGTGCAATTATAAGTTCGTGATGTACAAAGTTTAGTTTGTTATGTAGATAAAATAGTCTGTCTTGTGCAATGATTAGTTCATGTTGTACAGTTGAATCTTATCTCTAGAATCTAGGTATTTCTAAAAGTAATCCCTAGAGGCAGCCATAAAAGTAAGTTAAGCATTAGCCAAACAATTCTACAGGTATTGAACGGAAACCGTTTTGCTCTTCAAGGTCAGTGTCCCCTTGGCCCTGGACCTGGTGACCTGTAAAACTAAAGAGGTCATCTACTGGTCATTACCGAGTTTGAGGGACCTGAACCTAAGTGTTCTAAAATTTTTGATCGGAAACCATTTTGCTTTTATAGGTCACTTCGACCTTGGACTTTGACATAATGACCCTAAAATCTATAGGGGTCATCTACCGGCCTTGACATACCTGTCTCTGAAGTTTTAGGGAGCTTGGCACAAACATTCTATAGTTATTGATCGGAAATTATTTTGCTGTTTAAGGACACTGTGACCTTTGCCTTTGTACTGGTGACCTAAAAAGCTACAGGATTTTTTTAGTGGCCATGTCCAACCCACGTACCAAGTTGGAGCAATCTGAACCCAAGTATTCTATAGTTATTGATCGGAAACTGTATTGCTTTTCAAGATCACTGTGACCTTGACCTTTGACTTAATAACCTGAAAAACTATAGGGGTCATCTACTGGTCATGTCATGACTAACCTGTCTTTGAAGTCCTGGGGAGCTGGGGCTAAGCTTTCTATAAAAATCGATTGGAAACATTTTGCTATTCAAAGTCACTGTGACCTTTGCACTTGACCTGGTGACCTGTTAAGCTCTATTGGTCATGACCAACCTACATACCACGTTTGAGGAACCTGTGCCATAGCGTTCTATAGTAATTTATCACAAACCGTTTTCCTTTTCAAGGACACTGTGATCTTGGCCTTTGATCTGGTGACCTGAAAAACTACAGAGGTCATCTATTGGTCATGACCAACCTCTATATTAAGTTTGTCAGAGTTCCCCCCATTTTTGCCAATATATAGGCGCTAATGTAGCACGAAAATGTGACGTCAAATTCATACAAATTAGTTATATTTTACTTCCTTTTATCTCATCATCATCATTATAATGAAATATGCACACACAAACTAATGAATGTACATAACGAACTAAACTTTGTACAACACGAGCTAATAAATGCACATGACGAACATTTTTATCTACATAACAAACTTAACTTTGTACATCACAAACTTAGAATTGCACAAGACAAACTTTTTTATCTACATACAAAAACTAACCTCTGTACATAACGAACTATTAATTGCACAAAAAAACTATTTTATCTACATAACGAACTAAACTTTGTACAACACGAACTAATAAATGCACACGACAAACTATTTTATCTACATAACGAACTAATAAATCCACAAGACAAACTATTTTATCTACATAACGAACTAATTAATCCACAAGACAAACTATTTTATCTACATAACGAACTAATAAATCCACAAGACAAACTATTTTATCTACATAACGAACTAAGCTTTGTACAACACGAACTAATAAATGCACAAGACAAAGTATTTCATCTACATAACAAACTAACCTCTGTACATAACGAACTAAATAATTGCACAGCACAAACTATTTTATCTACATAACAAACTAACCTCTGTACATAACGAACTAATAATTGCACAGCACAAACTATTTTATCTACATAACAAACTAACCTCTGTACATAACGAACTAATAAATGCACAAGACAAACTGTTTTATCTACGTTACGAACTAATAATTGCACAAGACAAACTATTTTATTTACATAACAAACTAACCTCTGTACATAACGAACTTATAATTGCACAAGACAAACTATTTTATCTACACAACAAACTTAACTCTGTACATAACGAAATTATAATTGCACAAGACGTACTATTTTATCAAACTTGTATATAACGAACTTATAATTGCACAAGACAAACTATTTTATCTACACGACGAACTCAGCTGTGTACATCACGAACTTATAGTTGCACAAGACAAACTATTTTATCTACATAACAAACTAAACTTTGTACATCATAAACTTATAATAGCACAAGACAAACTATTGTTTCTACATAACGAACTAAACTCTGTACATAACAAAATAAATATTGCACACCACAAATTGTTGTATTTACAGGACAAACTAGTATTCATTATATTAAGGCAGTTTAGCCGTTCCATATTAAAAGTTATCCAACAGATCACATGATCAGGTAACCGTATATCAAGGCCATGTGACCAACTGTCGTAGATAAATTAAAATATACGGCACCTTGTTATCTATTCGAAATTGCTTTTAGTGACAGGATAAACTATTTCAGAAATGCATCACACATTTACTGCAGTAGGGTTATTTCTGCTTAAAGCTTCAATTCTGAAAATTTATCATGTAATAGATTGTGTAGCGACCTCAGTGAGACAAAAGCAATAATTTATCTATTTTCTCAGAAGTAGATCTTCCCACTGAAATATTTCTTATATGAATTTGTGCGACTCTAACGATAAAACGGGGAATATGAATATTACTTTTTATGTTTTTTTTGTAGTACTTCTCAGAGATGTTCATGCTTTTGCGTTAAAACTGCATCGGTTTTCAGTTTATATCCTACCTTTGAAGCGACGTAGACATATCTCATACATAATTGGCATCTGTTTCTTATCTGTAAATTATCATGTTATAATGCTATGAAATATATCCTTCGTGCACGTCGTTATTTTAAGTAAACGTAAACAATATGTACGCGCGTGCGTGCACCCATTCTAATTTGCTTGCCCGGATTAACTTTTCCATACAGTCGAGGATTATTAAAATATCTTGGCACTTTTGATCACCTTAATGAGATTGCGTGTTACGAGCAAAACCCAGCTGAAAGGTCGGGTCAAAGTGACAGCTAAAAAATTACAAGAGGGCCATGATGGCCCTGAATCGCTCACCTGATAGACCATGAAACGATATTGTAGACATAATGAGGAGAGAATTGGTGAAAGAAGGGCATGTGTCCACACTTGCTGATTGGTGAAGTTTTAACTTTACATGAACTGTTTTAATAATTTCCAGTTTACCTCATTTCGTCTAGATGATAAATACATGGAAAATGTTAACATTTCAAAGTCATTAGACTTTCGATACATTTTTTTTTCTTTGTAAGTTAACATGAAACTATTGTATGAAGTACAAATTGAAATATGGATATCTGAAACAGGTGTAATGTTTTCATTTTGGCTGAAGGTAGTTTCCTTCAGAAATGTACAGTCTAGAAGTGACTTTTGTGTTAGGGTATATGCTATTTTGAGACAGTATTTAAGTTACATAATGGTATGCAGTTAACCTGTGTTGGTAAATTCTGTACCAGTACAGAATTTGAGAGCACGTTATGACACACAAGATAGGTGATCCACAGACCATGGACTGTACGTACTGAACTCAGCAGTTGGGAAGACCGAAGCAAACTTTGCAGACTAAGATCAGATGGCTATATAAACTATATATAAAATGAATTGACTATGGGGCGGGGTCAATTTGACCCCGGGGATCATGATTTGAGCAAACTTGGTTAAGGTCTACTAGGTCATGCTACATGCAAAATTTCTAAGCTCTAGGCTTTCTGGTTCTGGAGTAGAAGATTTTTTGAAGTTTTTCCTATATAAACTCTATATAAAATCAACTGACCCCCAGGCGGGGTCAATTTGACCCCGGGGATCATGATTTGAGCAAACTTGGTAGAAGTCTACTAGTTAATGCTACATGCAAAATATCTAAGCTCCAGGCCTGCAGTTCTGGAGAAGAAGATTTTTGAAGTTTTTCCTATATAAACTATATATAAAATGAATTGACTATGGGGCGGGGTCAATTTGACCCCGGGGATCATGATTTAAGCAAACTTGGTAAAGGTCTACTAGGTAATGCTACATGCAAAATATCTAAGCTCCAGGCTTTGTGGTTCTGGAGAAGAAGATTTTTGAAGTTTTTCCTATATAAACTCTATATAAAATCAATTGACCCCCGGGCGGGGTCAACTTGACCCCGGGGATCATGATTTGAGCAAACTTGGTAGAAGTCTACTAGGTAATGCTACATGCAAAATATCTAAGCTCCAGGCTTTGTGGTTCTGGAGAAGAAGATTTTTGAAGTTTTTCCTATATAAACTCTATATAAAATCAATTGACCCCCGGGGCGGGGTCAATCTGACCCCGGGGATCATGATTTGAGCAAACTTGGTTAAGGTCTACTTGGTTATGCTACATGCAAAATATCTAAGCTCTAGCCTTTGTGGTTCTGGAGAAGAAGATTTTTGAAGTTTTTCCTATATAAACTCTATATAAAATTAACTGACCCCCGGGCGGGATCAACTTGACCCCGGGGATCATGATTTGAGCAAACTTGGTAGAAGTCTACTAGTTAATGCTACATGCAAAATATCTAAGCGCCAGGCTTTGTGGTTCTGGAGAAGAAGATTTTTGAAGTTTTTCCTATATAAATTCTAAGTAAAATCTATTTACCCCCGGGGCTGAACCAGTTTGACCCCGGAAGTCATGATTTGAGCAAACTTGACAGAGGTCCCCTAGATGATGCTTCATACCAAATATGAAAGCTCTGGGCCTTGTTATTTCAGACAAGAAGATTTTTGAAATTTCCATTTTAAAAACACCTTTTAGGGCCTCACAGCCATATTGTGCATTGGACCGGAACCATTTGAGCAAACTTGGTAAAGGGACATCTAAGGACCATTAGTATGAAGTTATTTTAAAATTGGGCCAGGGGTTTAGGAGGAGATGTCATTTAAAGAAAATGTTGACGACGGACGACGGACGACGGACGGACGACGGACGCCGGACACAAGGGTATCCTAATAGCTCACTCTGTCACTGCGTGACAGGTGAGCTAAAAATGTGAACGGATTTGCTTGTCTGAGCCATAACTTCTCAAGGATTTTTAAATAACTTAGTCGGTGTGTCAGGCGCAAGACAAAGTCCCTAGCTTGAAGGTCAAGGTCACAGTGACATCTTTCTATATAAATTTTGTCTGAAAGATTACTCTTAAACTATAAAAACCATAGACTTGAAACTTTGTCAGTTGAAAGATTGTGGTAAGGTTGAGTGCTTTGTTCAAGAATAACAACTCTGTCTTATTTATTCTTATAATTATTTCCCTTTATTTTATTGATTATTCTGTCTGGAGCAAAACTTTATAACTATAAGAGGGACTTTTTAAAAACTTCACACAGAGATAGAGGACAATCCGAAAAAGTACAGAGTACATGGCCCATATCTCTACCTGGTTTTGGTTTTGAATTATTTCCCTTGTTTAATTTTGAAGAGCATCACACAGATTTCAGAGGGACCTTGTTGAAACGTCACACAGTTATAAGGGTTATTAAGCAGATGTGCATTGTTTAAGATGCGTAACTGTGCAACGCTTTTTTATTGTATTTCTCTATTTTCTTAAGGGCTACTCATTAAGTACGAGTATAACAGAATATGGTAGAAACAAACGTTTAGCCGTTTGACATCGACATTCATTCATGTACTATCGATTTTGTGATTATTTTTCTCCAATCAAATTATTTAATATGAGTTTGGTGTCGTTTCTTTTTAGTGTCGTTTCTTTTTGGGTAAGTATATGAATAAAATTGAAGGCAAAACATCATGACTAAGCGTAAGTTTGGCCTTAGATAAGTATTTGTTTCAAATCATTTTATCACTGTCGATCCATTCTTGTGTATTGACCACCCATTAAACTTTGGCGCAAGTATCTTTTAAAACTCAACTAAACGGATAAACCTTATGTGTCATGTTTGATCAATATGACACACTGTGGGATCAGCAGCCGCGATCCCTATTTTCGTGAGTAAATGTATTACAACCACTGTTGTAGATAATTTATCATGTACGTGTTATTGCTTACAAATATTTTAAAACTTGCCGCAAGTTAAAGAATCGCGACTTATTTGTGTCGACGGGAGTGGTTTCTTGCAGGAATAAAAATACAAATGGTTATATGCGACCTCAGTATGACGATTGTAAAAAAGTGGCCTAATTTCCTGACAGAAACCCAACCCATACAAAATTTCTTTCATTTATTTCGAGATGCGTAGTTTAGTTTACTTTGGAAAATTCAGCACATAGGGCTTCTGCAATATAGAGTTGTACTTTTGAGATTTTTTAAGACACTAAACGATTCACGCTGACAAAGGATAATATATATGCTGTAGACTTTTGCGAGTGCATCAGAATCGTAGTGAACAATCTCATAAAAGCTTTTAACAAGATCTTAATGTATAGGAAAACTGGAGGTTTGAAGTCAACAAACAAATTACAAAGTAAACATTTTTAAAGAAATAATAACATCCGAAATATATAGACAATAAATAATTGAACGATTTTCTAAAGCATCTCCAAGGCCCAGGAAATACGCATCTACTTGCAATAATTATAAATAAATAAATAAATAAATGAATTAATTAACTTATAACTAAAAAAGGTTTCAGGTACAATGAATGCTTTGTAAAAAAAGTTCAAAACATTCAAAAGATAACGGAAATAATTGAAATGAAATAATGCGACTGTTTTATCAGTTCTCTTCTAATATAACATTGTGCTTAAGACATAAATGTAATAACTAACTAAATGTTCTATTGAGACCTCAGTAAGGCAATAAGAATGAAAAAGCCTTATTTCTCGACAGAAAACCATCCCATAAAAAAGTTATTTACACATTTTGAGACGCTGACTTCATTTCAGGAAGTTTCAACACTTAAGGCTTCTGCAGTATGGAACTGTTTATTTTTTTAAAGATATTTTTGGTGGCACTGAACTTTCACTGTCATGCGATAATAAAAACTGTAATCTAAACCTATAAAGACACTATATTTCAGCAACTGACTTTTGCCAGAGTGTAAGGGTTGCGTGAACAGTGTCGTAAAACATTTTATATGGTATCGTTACAATTTCTAAAACTTGAAGTTTGAAGGCAATGAACAATTTAAACTAATTATAAAATACCTATAATCAAAATGAAATCCGATAAACATATACTGCATGTTCAAAGTCTCAGGGAATACGCATCTCAAACCTGCATTACATCAGAATAAACTTTTTATCTATAAAACTTTTCATAAAATATGAAATCGTTGCTTTGTCAAAATGAAGTTGTGGAACAAACATGACATTAGTAGTCGAATCAATGGTTTGCCAAATCGCACAGCAGTATTTTTTCAAATGTGTTAACAGAAGGGACGAACGGTGTAAACTCGTAGCTCACTGATTCAAATCTAGGCGATATAAATTCGCAGTGCTTACATCAGTATGATTTACTCTATAGTTCACCTGAGCACAGAATAAATTGCATGTACTTAACACAGTAATTGCTTTTGTCACAAGAAGTTCTTGAAAATTCATCTGCAAAACAACTCTTTGAGTATGTTATTTTTGTTTTGCTTTTTTACCTATAAATCACTGAAATGCTTGGTTTCTTTGTTATATTATATCCTATCGGGAGATCAACCAATTAATTCAGTGGAATCAAGTTTCAAAGAAACATCATTCGAAAGATCATTAATTGAAATGTAATGCAAATGACACGTTATTTCCTGGTTATAATAAAATCAGCTTCAGAAAAGATATTGCGTTTTCAGACTACGTAGTTTTGTTATTGGAGAAGTGTGTCAGACACTTTAATGTTCAAAATACTTGTTTTTTCTTAATTGAATGCACCTGTATAAGATCAGAAATTGTTGTAAATACATTTTCAGGGAAACCTAAAGACAAACCCAAAGGTTGTACTAGATCAGAGTCTGCAAAAATAAAGCAGAGAAGACGATTTTCTTATAGAACTTATCTGTTTGTTCATGGCTGAATAATAATAGTTTAATACCTTATGATAATATATGCTTGTCTTGTCATTTGTTTAACATTTTGGCTGAAGCTGACATACAGTTTTGGTATAACAACAGCAAGCATTATTTTGCAGAAAGTCTGCATCGCTTCCATTTGCAAGGCATTTTCCTGCATTTTTGTCAATAAGGTTTTGTGAATTCTTAAGATATTGAAGAAATTTAGTGCGAAGGTCCTGCTTCTTTTCGTAGATTTACAAGAAACAGGTCTCGCGTGCAGGATGATCTAATAAGCAGATTTCACAATAAAAACAACATACGCTATATAATGAATGATATAAAAATCAGATTTATTCAGCGCGTAAAAAAGACCCCCCCCCAAAAAACAAAACAAAAAAAAAACAAAACAAAATGAACAGGTCTAATAAATATGTTACAAAATAATGAGGCCATTATTTACTGTATTAAACTGTACTAAATTATATGAATCTGCTTTCCAAATTATCGATTACCATCCTTTCCAAAGGTATCTGTTCAGATCAATCATTTGATTACCTCTATTTGCCAAACTATTTACCTTAATTCAATGGTAGTAACCTAGGTTGTACTTTAAACAATTATTGAAGGGTAATCTTTGAACCATTTTAATTTTAAAGATGTATAACTTATCACGATATCTTGAGTTTATTTGTGAAGCGAATATTTTGTAATGTTAAAAGATGTGAACATGTATTTTACCTACAATAATTCTTTTGAAACTGAAGTCTAACTTGTTTGGTGACTATTGTTTATATATTAACTTTGATATATACTCAACATACATAGGAATAGGATAGCGGTAGTTCTGTAATCAGATAAAATCTTGATCTTCTTCTATATTAAAAGATTGTCTTTTCTATCTCTAGCACTTGCTTGACCTTCCCTTTACATTAGGGTTTTATAATTTCAATTTCAATGATGTCTTCAGCATAACCTCTGTCTTTATTATTTAATAGAAAGAAAATTGCAAGTCTGGGAGAGGTTTTAGCTTGCTTTATCATGCAAATTGGCCCTGTTTCCGATAAAGTAGATCTTGCTAAAGGTGGTCTGAAAAAAACTAGAATAGAAACAATTAAGTCAAGGAGTGTACTATTGTTCTGTTAGGCATTCACGTTAGGGTAATTACACAGCAAGTAAAATATTGTTACATAGAATATAGGAGGTATAGAGCATTAAATTCGCCCATACGAGTAATGTCTTTGATATAATAAAATTTGAGAAAACTACAGCTATCACTGAATGTGATTAATACCCCCAACATTCCAAATTATCATGGGCAAATATTAAGTAAGAACTAAATAAACAAGGTAAAGTCATAGGTCTTTTATACTATCCATCCTCATATTTTTTTCATATTATTTTCTTTAAAAAAATCGCCAGTACTCGTCAAACAAATACACTTAATACCATGAAATTAAATACACTCTGAGGTCAGCAGCTGGCAGTTGTAAGAAAAGAAAAACACATTGTATCAATATACATGGTAGTGGCCTTGTTAGCTTTGTGCTAACGTAATTTTAAATAAAATCATACATGACATAGTTACAGCGACCGGACACGATCGTGACTGCTTAATATACACATATACGTAATGTTACACTTTTTGACTTAAAAGAATGATCTTAACCTTTGAGACAGGGACCTGGAGTTATGTGTAACAAATCGTAATCATATGGGGTACAAAAGTGCCAAATTATTTCAAACACTTCAGGTATGATAAAGTTACAGAACAGACACGAAATAATGGACAATCTCCAAATGTGACCTTAACCTAGAAGAAAAAGACATATGGATCTATAATTATGGACTATCTCCTAGTGTAACCTTGACCTTTCGGACAGGTACCTGTAATTTAAGTGCGACACTTTGTTATCATATGGACAACATTTGCGGCAAATTATTTTAAAATCCCTTGATCTATGATAAAATTAGAGTTGACACACAACTAGACAACTTTAAAGGGTTACATTGATCTTTCAGGTTAGCACCTTGGAGTTGCATGCGGCACATTGTCTCAATGTGGTAAACATTTGTGTCAACTGTTTTCGAAATCCCTTCAACAGTGACAAAGTTATAGCCCAGATAAGACCCATGATTATAATTTACACATATATATTGTGGTGTATCTTTTTCTACAAAGTATCACCTTGAGCTTAAAGACTGGGATCTAAAGTGCATGCGCGACACATTGTTATTATGTGGGCAACATTTGTGCCAAACTATTTAAAAAAAAATCTTGATGCATGATAAAGTTACAGAGCGGGCAAAAAATACAGACGTCTTGATTTTAGAATTGGAATGCTGGGAATTGTATGCAACTTACTGTCTTAGTGGGGTTGATACTTTAGTCAGTCTATTTCGAAATCCTTTCATGTATGACAAAGCTACAGCTCGGACACGAAGCGGTCTGACCGATCAACCAACGGACATTGTGATTCCTATATACGTCCCTCAGCACTTTAGTACAAGCAACCACACAGACAGTTGTCAAGATTTATAAAGAATCAGTCACGTAGGCTAACATACCTTTCTTTCATGTTTGTAATGATATTGCAGTGGTCCCCTAATTATTTATCAGTTTCTGTTTGGACATTTTCTTATAATTCACTGAATTTGATATGTGTGTGCTTACTCGGTCTGACATAGTGGAGTTAACGTTTTCGAGAATTGCTCTGAAACTGAAGTTTCAGACACCTTATATGCTTCATCTGTTACCCCGAGGATATGCTGGTATTTTAGTTATTCAAAAAAAGCCAGCATGCACCACTGCAGCTGGGAGTGTGCATTCCCTCAAACTGGTCCCAAACCTTTCTCGTCATTTAACACGCAGCAATAACATTCAGTTGCAAGGTGCTCAGCAATATGATTTTTGATGCGGCTTTCTTTTGTAAATATATTTAATTCACAGTCACTTTACTAGAATGCTTGTTTGGTTTATATCTAGAAGGAAAAGAACACTAATTACAGGTAAAATATTTAACGTAATAATTCTGCACCTCGGAACACTTTTGTTTTTCAATTTCACTTGTTTTAAAAAACTTCACAATATAAAACATCAAACGTAAATGACGGCATTTCCGTAAATTTCAAACGTTATACTATAATTGCTCTTTACTATACAAGGTCGTACCAGTTTAGCATTTATCAAAATCGGCAATGCCAGAAATATGCGCCGCAACTGAATTATGGTATCAAGCCAGAATAACTCAAATGGGACACCGAGACTTATTTTTATAACAAAGGCAGTTCAAATGACATTTCTAGACAGCTGTTGTTCATATGGTGTGGATATGCACACGGGTAGTCATGACCGGTCACTCAATAAAGAGTTTACAAGAACGTTGAATTGGTTAAGAGCTTCAGTAAAGCAGCTAACAGAACCAGACGGACCAGTGTTTTCTAAAGCGATTGAAATAGTTGACGAAACATTGATGTACTTTAACGAGCCAAAAGGCAAGACTATGTCAATGGTAAAAAGGTGGCGCGACAATTCGCCACCAAAAAATCAGTATGTTCAAGTCGATTTGGAAAGTAATGTGCATCAATGATATATGGACAGATACGGTTTGCACCTAGTTCACATGTCTGAATTAATACCAAGTGCTATCAAAAGGTTCGTACCTTAACAATTTCACGGATTCCCACAATCCTTTGCGCGCGCATGACTTCCGGTGAAAATAAACAGCTGATCGTTGAACACCTCAACAGTCTTGGTCATTTATACGTGAAACTACTGAGAAGATGCAGCTTCTTCTATAAAATATGGTATGCTTAATAAATAGAAAGTTCATCTAGGTATTGATGTAGATAATTAATCATTTTTTTTAGTTTGGACGAAAATTCGGGAAAATTTGACAGGTGTCAGTTGGGATCGCAGTGGGTGGGGAAAAGAAATTAAGTTGACATACAAATGTTCATTTATACAGTACGTGTTTTTTTCTGAAAAAAAAAGTTATTATGAATGAAATATCACTAGTACATGAAGTTTAGGTTAGCTCTCACAAAAGACATAATCTGAAATGCAATATCTAATGTTAATAATGTTATATCAAATTAAGTTACCAACCTTAGGAATAAGAACAATTGAAATCAAAATTATTTCATAGCTTGCCATCTTCAGAAATTTCATAAATGCCTGAAATAAATGATGTAAGTGTTAAAGGTCATGTGACACGACTATAGCAACTTTGTCTATTCAAAATAATCATAATGTACTGATTAAAATGGTTTAATTGCAAAATTATGAAAATATTGCTTTTGATGAGAAAAAACGTGTTTTTGATGATCGGCTGTTTCCGTTTCGACATCGGTAGTTTCCGCCGCAACTTTTGCCTGTGACGTAGATTTATCCCTACTGTACCAGGCAGTAGTGCAGAATTACATTGCTCATTACAAATTCGTTTTTAAATGAAAAAATAACACTAAACCACAAGTGCAAGAAACACGATAAAGGCACACTTATAAAAATAACATGCTATATATTGTAAATTAAGTAAAATAATGTGATTACTTCTCGATTTTTATAAGTAAATTCAAACTTTGTGCCGGGAGAACGGGTTGTAATTTTACCTGAATAAATTTTCCAATTTCTTTCATGTTGTGGTTCTATATAAAACTATTTCCTTCACGTTTCTACATGCTGCGTAACACTTCCTCATTTGATGTTTACGCCACAAACAAATTCTTTTTCATTTAAGTGTTATAAGAAGTGAATTTAGGTGATCTAATGTGTTAACATTTGTTTCACTGGAATGGAAATTCACACTACAGTGTATTTTCACGTTGGGATATTGTTTGAAAAATAATAATATGGCATATCCATCAAGTAGAAATTTGTGTCTGCTTATAAATTAATATCCAATGAAATGTCAAAGATCCATAAATCACGCCTTATACTGTGTGGGATTTATGCAAATTAACCTGCCCAAATGGGACCATTGTATATTCTGCATAGATGTCAAAACAAAGCAATTAACTTTTTTATGACCCAATCAATGATAAAGTTGAGACAAATAGCAAACTTTTATGGCAAGTGATCTTACAAATTGATTGTATTACTTTTGATCAGTCACACTTGTGAAAACATTATGTAATAGCTTATTCCAATTAACATGTCTGAATGGTTTTTAGTAAAGAAGCTTCCATGCAGATACATATTTTAATTAGATAATTAAATGTAATGGATCTATTTATTATCAAAATAAAAATCATTCGACTTCTAAATGTGAACAAATAATTAAAAAAAGAAACAAAAACAATGTGTTTGTGTAATGATTTTGACATAGTTTTTAGGGCTTCTTCATATTGTTTGTTGTTTGATCATTATTGTTTTGTTTTCAAAGAAAAAAGGTAGAATGAATAAGCCAAAAAAAAGATATGTATTTATAAAAAAAATCATAGATCTAGTCAAAGATTATTTACACGTACCCCAGGCAGAATATACCACAGACAAATAAGCAACACGTCACTGTAAGGAGAATGTTTTATGGAAAAAAAATCTCTCGATCTCTCGATTGGAGTTAGTTAATCAAGTCTTCCAACAAACTGCATCGGATAAAAATAAGCATGTTCAAAACATATTTGGATCAGTTACTTGAAAAATATCTCTTAGTCTAGATATTTTCACTGATGTATCTTTTAATTCTATAACCCTGATCAGAGACATCAAATGTTTTATATGTCTCTGCCCTGATTAAACTAGCCTCTATATAATATTGCTCATTGGCTTCGTAATTCCATCAAAAGTTCAAATTATTTCTTTAAAAAATCTTCAATGTATATTCATGATGTTAGCTTAACTTGTTCTATTTTGTTTTTTTTACTACATTTAGTCTACATTTTCACTTTCCATCATAATTTTAAAGTTTTTGTTAACAATCCAGGCAGCTGTGTAAAGTGGCAAGAGATAAATGTGCGTCACTTCCGGTTTCGGTCGTGACAGGTGCGCGCGACCAAGTGCGTAAAATATGGATTTTAATTTGCTATAAAAACATCTTTAAGATGAAAATTACCTGCGGAATTTTGTAAGACAGTCATAGTTAGATATATATTTTTCGCTCATATGAAAATTTCGATATCAAAAATTCGTGTCACATGACCTTTAAACATTATCTCCTTGACACAAACACACTGGATAAATCATATGCCAGAACATAAAAACTTTCAAGAACATATCAGCTGAGGATAAGTGTTCATTCAGTCAAATAGTGTGAAAATTTGGAATCTGATACTTCTGATATTCTTTCTGCACGATGCAACACAGTCTTCAAATCCAGATGAAGTGAAATACTGTTTGTTGTTGTAGACAAAATAACAGGTGAACCATACAGTGGGTTTTGTACATGTACAGTGGAATTTTCGGAGACATGTGGCCATGTGTGTGCTGCCTAATTTCTTTAGCAGAACCTATGGCTAATGTCGAAGCACATTTCAGGAATTCCAACTCGAAGTCTTGTATAAACAAACTTTATGGTTGGGCTAAACCTAAAGGAAGCCATGTTGAGTCAGACATAGAGAATTTCAACATCAAGAAAGAGAGACAGCAAATGCAAAGAACCATTGATGACTTTGGGAAAAAAAGTTCTGGCCTCTCAGCCATCAAGCTATTGTGCAGTTGCAGAGCTTCATGCTAGTTTGATCGATGCAGCTAACCATATGTGTTAGTACTGTCCAGCTGTCCTTTTGCTCAACCCAGGAAGATTTAAAAAGAAATCTCATAATGTTACTCCAACAGCAGTACAATTAGATAACATTATGTCTGAAATTAACCCTACCCTGGCATATTATTTGGAAGTAAGTTCAATCCCACTGGCTGCGACAAGGATAGACCGCAAGATGTTCCTAAGTGCCTCTGAAACAGGATTTGAAATGGAGGTCAAACACTTCAAACAGAAAGCTGCTACACACACAAGTGACAGCACAGACATAGATGCAATTACAGTTTGACAGTCTAGTAATCTGGAGTGGAAAGAAAAAGAAAAGGCTGCATAATAGCAAAAATAATTCATGGTGTCATTTAGAATGTGGAAAAGGAAACTCCATTTTTAGTGAAAAATATCATAAAAACAAATGACAAAGACTTCCTATCAGTACCATCAATTAAATGTGGTAGGACAAATGAAAACAAGGGAAAGAAAATTATCTAAAGAAAATGTCAAAATCTCATACAGATCTGCAAATTGAAGAACATGGCTCAATTGTGTCAAAAGAATTCAACTTTGTCAGAGACCCCCCAGATGAAATTATTACGTACAAGTGCCACAGTGATACACACCGGCTACTAGAAATCAGATGTTCATACTCTGCAAAGAATATGACAGTGGATGAGGGAATAATCAAAAATTAATTAAGTACTTAGAGAAAAAGAACAATGTGTTACAGCTAAAGAAAAACTCTCCAGATGGCTATAACGCTAAAATTCTGGGACTACTCGGAATAACTGGGTTATCTTGTGCAAATTTTGTTGTATGTACTAATAAAGACTGTAAAATCATTGCCATTAAGTTTGATGAGGAGTTCTATAAGAAAAAAAAATGTTACCGACATGTTTTTCATTCTTAAGACAGATTGCTCCTGCTTTACTCCTGTCATCACATGGACAGTGAGAGTACGGACACACCGCATGCTGAGAATGAGGCAATAATGGACACAACTTGGGACACACATGATTACATATCAAGTGTTGTAACTCTATCATATTTTGTTTAAGCACAAAGTACAGTTTCCATTCTGGAGTACAAATATAATCAGAGTGGCAAAATACTTCCTGATAAGGAAAATATCAAGTAAGATAAAAGCAATGTAAGTGTGGGCTGTGACTGCCCAAACAATGGATGTAATGTCTGGATGTGCTGGCCTTGTGCAAGATACACAGAAGAATGTAAACCTGAAAACGACTGACTGGTTCCGTCCTCATTGCACAGGAGAGTGTGATCTGGTGTATTAAAACGAATAACAAAGTGCTCACTTGCATTTGTTTAAATATATTGTGTTAAAATGTATGTGCTGATATTTGCACTTGTTCATAGAAGGAAAGAAGTTCAAAGACCAATGTCACAGGGACCTGTAGAATGAAAAATATTTCTGCTGAGTAACTGTAGTACCATAACACCCAAGGCCTTCAAACTTTATAGGGTAATTGTATTAGAAGAACCCTATTGTTCCAAGGGTCCATAGGTCAAAGGTTAACTTCACATGGACCTCTAGAGTAATAACAGTCACTGCTCAGTAACTGGAGTACCATTTTACACAGGCCTTCAAACTTCAAAGGATGATTGCTCTTACTCAGTTAAAGAACTATTGTTTTTGGGATTAGTAGGTCCAAAAGGCAGGTTCAAAGAGACCTGTAGTGTGAAAACTATTTCAGCTAAGTAACTGGAGTACCATTACACCCAGAAGCTTCAAACTACATATTAGAAGAACCCTATTGTTTTGGGGTCCATATGTGAAAGGTCAAGTTTACAGTGACCTGTAGAGTAAAATATTTCTGCACAAAAATTTGAGTACCATTACCAATACCAGAGTCGTAAAACTTATTGCACACTTGCGGACAACGAACTCCCATAACAACCAACGATACTGTAACTTAAGCAATGAGACTTAGGTGAGCGATTTGGGACATTTTGGCCCTCATTTTTTAAATAAACCACAAGTCAAAGAGTAAAATTATTCTCTGAAATAATTATTGTCAGACAAAACTTCGAAAGTACTGCTTTTCTTGTGCAAAAATAGAGTTGTTATCTTATTAATTTCTTATAAAATCTCGATAGTGAAAACCATACAAAAGAAGTACTGTCAGTGAAGAATGACCATGCTTCCGAACTGGTAGCTGAGGACCAGATGAAGATAGATAGCAGATCCTTAAAAATAGGTCTTTCTTGTTGAAAAGTTGACGTCAAGATCATTTTGGGTCAAGGTGAATAATATTTACCAAAGTGTTGTTGTGTGCAAACATGAACTAAATAAAAAAGTCAATGTCATTTAGGGGTCAAGGTCAAACAGATATATGTCTTTTGGTGTTCTTGTGTGTGCAAAAATGGAACTAAATCCGTTAAGTGATAAAGGAGTTATGGCTAATACATTCTATTAAGTATTTTTGACAGTTGGATCTTCGAGGTCAAAGTCATTCAGAGGTCAAGGTCAAATAAATATAATTCAGTGGGAAGGTCTTTTTCAAAAAGATATTATGTTCAAGTATGAAGTCAATCCATGTATCAATAAGGTAGATATGGGCAATGTTTTCGGACGGCATGACTGACAGACGTACAGTTCAAAGACTATATACCGTCCTTCGGGGACCAAAAAAAAATATTATGACACATGAGAGTTATGGGAGATTCTATTTTCTTATTTAAATTGAATGTTCTATTCTAGGTTTGATCAAACAGTGATTGTCTTAGATACCATACACTCGGAGAAAGTAAACCAAATAAAATGTACAGTTTACTTTTTCAATATTTCTTAGGGATTTTTCCATCCTATTATTATTTATCTACTCTGTAGTGTTCAGTCACCGTAGTTACGTTAGCGTTTCGTCATTTGATGTTAGATACCGGGACAATTATTATCTAATTTAGCTTTTACCAGTTTTTTTCAAGACAGTTCTTTGTTTAGTAACACGCACGTCGAGAAAATACAACAGCATAAACAGAGAGTTGTCAAGGAATCCTAGGACTTTTGGAGTCACATTATAACAATTTATCACTGCATGTTTTGAGCAGAGCTACATACATTACCTCATTTAGGTTAAATATGTTGATATCAGTTATTTCTTTGTGTAAGACTTAAACGTATAGCTAGAATAAAAAAGGTGCAATTCAATGGTATAAAAGGTGGCAAAAAATATATTTTTTTTGAGGCTCATCATTGGAAGATACAAAATATACACTTTGGAAAATCAAAGAGATACACAAACCGTCGATTACCTGTCTCTAAATGGAAAAGGTTTATTTTGGTAAGAATTTGGTATGTTACATTCATGTGAATTCACTAAAGTAATTACGCACAACATATTTAATAGTAAACACGTAGTTTTCATTGCGTTTTTTTTTTCATGATTCTGAAAGTGTAAAACACTTTTGCATAAACATCCCGTAAGGTAAATGACTGTAACCTTAAATAATAACTGATCAAACATTTTCCAGAAACGGTCGTCACTAGGGTTTCTTTAACCGACAACTAATAGCATGGATTAATTTCTATTATTGTTTGCTACCAAAGGAAAGAACATGATGCAACTGAAGAGAAAAGCCTTCTATACACTCGAGACACTTTCTCCCGTGTCGCATACTTTAGACAAAATACTAGACACAAAAAATGTTAATGATTTATAAAAGTATGAAATGTACGCTAAGTTCGCCGAGACAAGTATTTTTTGTTTAGTAGTAGTTTCTTCAGAAAAATAAAGTCACATCAGCAGAATGCTTATATTTTTAAGATTTCATGGATATTGAAGATTCTTGTGATTATATATCGTTGCATCAGTCATTTGCAAAAGTCATTACCTTCCATTATCTCTGAGTGCTCGACATTAATTATCTCTTTGTCTCGGCCTTAATAGTATAGCTTGTCAAGAAAAAATTCGATTGCTAATCATTAGGTCTAAAACGTGACACGAGGTCGGACTCAGGAAGACTAACAGTACAACATGTTAATTTCACGCAAACACTGAACGAATGTTTTATAACTAAAATTTCTGTTTTCATAATTTTGTTTAAATAAATTAAACACTTGTGTGAAATGAAGTCTTTATTAAATTAAGACTGAAAGCCTTAGGAGTACTGATCTTAGAAGTGAAATCTGTGAAAGGGTAAATGTTGTAGCGGTATTACTTATAATCGGATGTTAGTTCTGTCTGCGGATCTAAGGTGTTCTGTCCACGGATATTATAATATTTCTACGAACAGAGCTACGTATAAATAGAAAAATACTTAATCTGACTGAAGTACACGATCTAACTACAGTTGAATTTGAAGGCAACCCATTCAATTCTTCATTCATTCTATCTTCTTGATAATCTGGATTTCCAGTGTTGTTATTTATATCCCAGCCAATGAAACTGCATCTTATGACGTGTCTTTATGATTTACCTGCTGTACATACGGCGTGTTAATACTGAGTTTGTAAATGAGTTTATATCATGTTTCAAATCATCTTGAATATTTTCAAAATATTTTGCATCCTCGGATAAATTAATTCTCCCTCGATTGATACAAGTTTGTTAAAGTTTCGGTTTACTTTAAGAATATTAATCAGCGTATAAGCATGGTGACGAAAGTATTCAAGAGAACAGGCCTGTTAATTTCGGTAAAACGACTTAGGAGGGCCCCTAGACATTAAAAAATGACATTTTTCCGATTGGCACCAAAATTCATGAAAATTTGCAAGAGTGTCAGAAACAGTCGCAGAACTACGCAATATACTCGGTAGGGTCTGTTGATGTTTAAACACGTTTTAGTTTCATTGAAACTTTCCAGACTTTTAAGACTTTCTTACTGCTACTGCTGTTACTGCTACTGCCAGCTTCACGTTTTGTTTACTGCTACTGCTGTTACTGCTACTGCCAACTTCCATTTTGTTTTAATGCTACTGCTGTTACTGCTACTGCCAACTTCACGTTTTGTTTTACTGCTACTGCTCGTACTGCTACTGCCAACTCCACGTTTTGTTTACTGCTACTGCTCGTACTGCTACTGCCAACTTCACGTTTTGTTTTAGTGCTCCTGCTGTTTCTGATACTGCCAGCTTCACGTTTTGTTTTACTGCTTCTCCTGTTACTGCTACTGCCAACTTCACGTTTTGTTTAAATGCTACTGATTTACTGCTACTGCTGTTACTGCTACTGCCAACTTCACGTTTTGTTTTACTGCTTCTGCTGTTACTGCTACTGCAAACTTCACGTTTTGTTTTACTGCTACTTCTGTTACTGCTACTGCCAACTTCACGTTTTGATTTACTGCTACTGCTGTTACTGCTACTGCCAACTTCATGTTTTGTTTTACTGCTACTGCTGTTACTGCTACTGCCAACTTCATGTTTTGTTTTACTGCTACTGCTGTTACTGCTACTGCCAACTTTACGTTTTTCTAATGCTGCGTACTGCTACTGCTCACTTCCTATACATATTGCAGCGGAGACTTATAATTTGACAAGTTTACATAATATTAAGCTGAATGTCCAATGTCAAAGATTTCCATTTTTAATAACATAGATTTTGCAGAACTTTATTTCATGAGTCTACAATAAACCAATGTGTTTAAAAGTACAAATTGACAATGATATACATTTTATTCTGTGATTGAATTTTGATATCAAATTAAGACACCATGTTATCAAAAAAGGACATCATTCGGCACACACACACCAAAAAATTATTTAACAACAATTCCCCCTAAAGACAGGTAAACAGAGTAATGAATGTTCGTAATAAAAGGTACAGAACGGACATTGAGTAACATGTATAATCTTTCTGGACAAAGCTCTGATTTATTACATGTAACCCAAACAACAAAGTTTGTGATTCGTTTGATATGGATTTTCGTATTTATTATTCTAGATACTGATGCTGTAGAGCACACTACTTTCTCACGTTTAACGCTTTGTCTTTAAAAAGTAGACTATGACATTGTGTTCACAATGAATAGTTATTTATTAAGACTTACTGTCCGCATTATTATTTATCTGTTGTGCGTCAAAAGGATATTCATTGTTTAAAAACATATTTTGGACGCCCTTAAAGCTTGCATCGATGCTTTTCTTGTTATTTATTAGATTTACTACTTGAAATGACGTGGGCATTTGTTTATCTAAATTTACTATTCAATATGATACACCGAGTATTTTAGTTTTTTTTTTGTTGGGATAAGTTTGAAATAAAAATGATGTTGTTTGTTCCTGGTTCATAACTGAAATAAAGTGTTACGTCATGTTATATTTGCAAGAAGAGTCTTTAAATAAAAGCAACAATGTTTTTCTAGTAATTATTGGCATCAAGCATAATTTTAAGCTATAACAGGATTGCCATGCACACAATACTTATTTTAGCTTTCAGTATGCGTGTTTGCTTCTGAGTAAAGAAATAATTATCTTTACAGAAATACTTCTAGCTTACTATATACATGCACCGTAAATAAGATAAATGCAAACATGACATATCAGTCCCAAGACAATGTTTATAGTTCTATTTGTTAGAAAATCTTAATTGCCAGGTCTACTTGGATTTGTTACAAAGACTCATATTAAAAAGGTTGAAGTGTCTCACTTGCTGGTAACAGAAATAAACAAATCTGTTTAACGAACACTGTCTTTGAAGGATAACAAGCAACGGTGTAGATTAATAAGATTTCTTATTAATGTAAATAGCCCATATAAATTTGCTCTGTGAAATCCTTCTCATGAAACAATTGTAAAAATCCCTACTCAGTATCTCTAACATCTTGTCTGTAACAATGCATATAGGGTACCTTTCTTCATCGGCAAATATTGCCTGAAAGTTTGTAGGCATTTTATAGATCAGTACCCTTTTCATGAAATATCTGTGGACACTTTTAATATTGTCAGTTCTTGTAAAACACAGAACTCTATTCACAATTTGCATGACACATTTCTCTTTGTTTTTTTTTTTTTTGTTAACCTTCTTTCTGAAACACTTTATCTTTGATTTTGATTCATCATTATTAGCAACAAATTTCCACTGCAAGAAATTCCCAGTGACCGTATAGTAATTATTGTTCCGAAGAATGAATTGTTGGGACACCTAGAAACAACAATTATTTAGGTATATTGTTAATATAGTTATCATTTACACTTATATCAATTTATTTAAAGACTGTGTTTGGTGCCATTAAAGAATCGGAGATGTTATCCCCCTCTTTGATATAGGCCCAAGTCTGACTGAAAAAAATGTCGGAGACATATTGCACTTTGCACTGCCTCCCTTTACACTTCTGGGTAAAAAAATTTTGTTGTTGAAAAATACAATGTATTACTTAATGAACTTAATTTTTGCATAAACAGCTGACCAGTTTGCATAATTTCACTTTGATTTAAACGTTAGACTGCAGTTGAGCCGACACAGCTGCATTAAGGGGTTGATTGAATGACGCATTTGAAATTTGGGATTTTACAAAAGCCAATCATACGAAAAATGTGTGCGGGAAATTCATTTTATAATTATATCACGAGAAGTCATCCAGGTTGTGTTTTCCATACTTCATAACGCAACAAATATATAGTTTTGCTGATAATGCGCATTCTTTATGAGTACGAAAAAGCTTAACTCATTGAATCAGTTTGGAATTTTAGGGATTTTTTTCATCCATAACATGTTAGTGCTAATACGTTAATCCTAATGCACAAGGTTCGTCTGTTATAAACTGACTTGCCATTGTTAATGTTTGTCTGAACTTTTTTGTCTGCAAAAGGAATGTTCTATTCTATATAAAGAACTAACTAGTTCATATTTCTTGCGTATATTACAAAATTGGAAATTTATTTTATGGAACCAAAACTGAAACTGTCTTTACGCAAATTATTTGCTTAAGTACGTCGCTACATGTCAATATCAAGAATTACCAAGAAATAAAGGGCTATATTTAGCGTGTACTTTAAACGAGTAAGACGACACCTCTGATTTGAGTATTTTTTGTTCAATGTACAACCAATTAGAATTAATTTTATTCCGAGATATTTTAGAGTTAGACCTTATATCTTTAAATTATTTGTGACTCTTAATGAAACCAGACAGTAAATCTTAATGAAACTATGTATTTTTTGCATAAGAAAAATAAATCAAGGGTTGAATATATTTCCTTATAGGCTTTTAAAATAGACTAATTACACATATACGGTTTAAGTTTTTTTTAAAAAAATTCTTTGCTAATGAAGATGTATTACTGAAGCACTCTCACGGAATCTCATTTGCAAAAGTTTTTAAAAAAAATCTTTGAATTAAGTATACGCCTGTGTTATGTGTAGGATTTCTCTCATTTTTGTTTTCTTCTAGACATGTGCTGTTGTTTTGTTTTTAACCATTTGACTTTGATCTTTAGTCTAAATAAAGATTGTTCTGTTCTGTTCTATGCTTTTTTGTTATGATCATGCAAGAAAGGAAACACGTCAGCAATTAAACGTGAAATGATACTTGTTTATTTACTGAATTGGTTAAAGACAAGGATATATTATATACGTTTCTTTCATATACAATGTACATAAGCAAAACGCAATTAGTTCTTGTTAAAGCAGATACAATACAATCAAATCTGATAAAATTCGTTCTCAATGTTCGAATACATTTACCTGATACGACTATTAACAATTCATTAGCGATTTGTTCCATGTGAACATTTAGCAATGACACATGGCTAAAGAATCGGCGTCCTTACAGTTAGGCCGTTGGCTGGACTTTCATAATTCCATGGAGTTGAAAAAAACAACAAATGGGCTTGAGTACTACAATAATGTATGACCACCTTTGTTCAATATATAAACACATATCAGTCTTCATATTCTGTAAAAGATTTCTTAAGATACCCGTGAGTTTGTGATTAAATATTTTCATATCAGTTGCATTTTAATCAAGAGAGAGGGGGCATCGAGGGCATAGACAGATCTGACATTATTTTTCACCATATGTTATTTCTTAAATTTTCAAGTTATATTTTTTTAAATTTAAATGTGATATATACTCAGTGACAAGTTTTTTGGTTTTTTTGAGAGTCGCCTATAAGCTGTGTAGAAAACTTTGCATGATTATTTATAATACTGTACTTCATGCAAGAATGGGTACAAGATCTAAATATGTATACTAATCCAATCAGACTGCCTGCGTCCGACCACTTTCAGACAAAACTGGTATCACTCTGAGCAAAATATACACCATTATTAAAGTTTTTGTCGACGAACTATATTATTTAGTCTTGGGCAAAGAGTTAATTAATGTCTATGTCTTTGTATTAATAGAAGGTTCTGTCACTGATGAATAATTCAGATATAGTCACGTGAGAAAAAAGAACGTGATTTGTGCATCATTATGAACTTTCAAAAGTACGTACGTTTATGTAACATTATCTATGTAGTATACATTGTTTATCTGAGCTTATTTTATTGGTTAGATTTATACTTTATGTATTTCACGAGGTAGTTCATAATATATATTGAAGGTGTAAAGGAACATTAGAAGATGACAGTTATAGATTATCATAATACAACTAGTTGTAAAAGTTTTAGTAATTGGAATTATCATAACTTCATTCATCATTTTCAATAATTATTATCTTTCTTTAGACAAAATATACTTTATTTTGCCGGTTAGTTATTCAGCACAGTAAGAAAAATGCTATTTTATAAAAGTATATTTTATGTCAGATGAGAAAGGATCTATTACATATTATTTAAATATAAAATGTTTTAAAACTTTGAGAAACTGAATATAAAATGTCATTGTTTTTCATAGGTCACTTTATCTATCATATTGGCTACATCAATAAAAGTGTGGACGTCTTCTATATGTCAAGTGGAACACGTACTTTCCTTATATTTGGCCAATCATTGAAGAAATATATTTACAAAAAATCATACTTATAATTTTACGATGTATAATAACAGATAAAAATCTTAAAAACCAGTTTTATATGTCATAGAACCTGTTCATTTTTTAAAAAAGATTATTTGTATAATGTAATGGCTTGCTTTTCTTGGAAGTACGTAACAAGGAAGTAGATAAAAGATGCAAGTGGGAGGGTGGGGTGTGGGTGTCAGTGTACTCTTCCAAGTGGGAGGGTGGGGTGTGGGTGTCAGTGTACTCTTCCAAGTGGGAAGGGTGGGGTGTGGGTGTCAGTGTACTCTTCCAAGTGGGAAGGTGGGGTGTGGGTGTCAGTGTACTCTTCCAAGTGGGAGGGTGGGGTGTGGGTGTCAGTGTACTCTTCCTAGTGGGAAGGGTGGGGTGTGGGTGTCAGTGTACTCTTCCAAGTGGGAGGGTGGGGTGTGGGTGTCAGTGCACTCTTCCGTATTGTACATCAGCTGTACATTAACTTTCATAAATAATATATGTTCACTACATGCATTCAAAAGTCAATGAACGGTGAGTGTATCGAAATGACTGTTTTTAAGTTATATAATATCACAATGTTAAAGGGAATACATTCTCATAACTCATTTTCTCATTAATATAATGTTAACATATTGTTTTTTTTAAATCCTATTCTCCGTCCAAAGCTTAAATTAACATCATTTAAAATATCGCGCTTTGTTCCGAAGTAAAGATTTATCACTTTTATCACAGGTGTGAGGTGATTATTTAAGAACACTTTTCTGGGTAGAAGTTACGTCAGAGCATATTTATTCAAAATTCTTTATAGCGACACTATTTGTCATGAAAGAAATGACAAATCATAATATTTTCTCTTTGATTATCTTTTTGATCATCTTATCATGTAGTGTTGAATATTTACCGTTAAACTTGACCGCTGTGTTCCATTGTGAAATCAAAGCGACAGGTTGAAATATTTTACTGATCAGTATCATCTAATTTATGTGACATATAATAATACATAACGCCGCATATATTTATTCATAACTTATAAATCTCCTAACAACTTGAAATCAACTCCATATATACACAACTGAAATATTCCAATGAATTAATACCAATGATATTGACAGGACTGTACAAGAAATAATTAATTATTATGATAACGGCTAGTATTCGCACGTTGGTTTTTACCTGTATACACAGACTATACCTTAAATGTATCATTATCTTTTAGAAAAGTAAAAGTTATAAAATACCAGCTATTTATATCAATACAACAAAGCAACCAAAACATTTCGATGAACGTCACATATTCCCGTGATAGCTCAGTTGGTAGAGCGGAGGACTGTAGTGGAAATAATAAATGACATCCTTAGGTCGCTGCTTCGAATCCGGCTCGCGGGAATTTTGTTTTTGGAAGAGTGATGGGCGTTGGGCTACGTTCAAGTATTTTCCATATATACTGAAATAAATAAAATAAAGTAAATTTAAAGAGGCTGTACTCCAGATTTGACATAAAATTTTTTTTTCATAAATTATATATTTAGATGCCGTGAGATTATAACAACATAATATTTTACTTCAAAACTGATTATAAAAGTCAAAATAGAATAAATTTTTTTTTCGCTCCAGCCTGATTTGAACTCTGGACCCTCATGTTAACAAAATATTTCCAACGCTTTTACTGTCACCACCATCGCCGCATATGAAATTACAGATATTTACTTTAAATCTTATACGATATAGTTATACCGTCGCGTTACGGTATAGAACTCTGAAAGGGAAAAAATCAATTTATAATGTAATTATTTGACTTATTTTTTTGTCAGTAAGTTATTTTTTAAGCATTAGTCATAAATATTACAAGAAATTTATAATACAAGAAAACTTTCTTTTTTTGTCATCTGGAGCACAGCCCCTTTAAATCGTTTTAGGTGAATCAATAACCGATGTCAAGTTGTAAGTAAAAAATTCTTTGTAAAGAAGATAAAATGAAAAAACATTATTATTTATTTTATGTAGAAAAATTGATATTTGACAATTTTTGGTGGATATTCATTTATTCTAAACGAATGGGGGTTTTCGTGTCATTATGCCTAACGAAGAAAGTTTCGAAAATATGTTTTTAAATCTTCAGTTATTTTTATTTTATTTCAAATAAGCCGATACAATAGATAAGGTAAATACTAATTCATTCAGTATATATCATTCCCGCGTTCATAATTTTTAAATATACGAAATTCTCTCAATTTAAGGGTAGGCCCTTTTTTAAAAGGCGGTTTTCACTTTTTTTAAAGCCTATTTATAAAGCAGCTTTTCACAGATCAAAGTTTTCACAGATTTAGTAAGCGTCATGCTCATATATTTGCATGCTAAGTTCGGAAACTTGCTAGTTGAATTTCATCAAAGAACATAATTATTATTGCTTTATTTTTTTGAAATTGATAATCTGTAACATGTTTCATTTTAGATGACTGATAATTCGCGAACGGGCGGACATACGGATAGATGAACGAACGACATGCGTCATACCATCAAACGTCCTTCAAAGTTTTCAACAGTAAAATTTTTCTTTGTAATGTAGATTTGATAAAAGGAGAACATCGGCCTTGAAAGGAAGAAGAAACGTAACTGACTTCATCTCTCTAGAGCTATTGAAAAAAACAACAACAACAACAAAAAAAAATAGATGCAAAGACATATGACTGGAACGTTCAGACAATATTCAGATGAAATTCAAGCATGGATTTTACATGAAACAAAGAGGCTTAATTTGTTAGTTTCTTCAAAAACACAAACAGTTTAAAAAACACTTAGCGGTGATGGTCAAGTAACAGACGGTAAAACGGTGGACTAGATCATTGTTTGTGGAATCCTGTTCGGACCACGTAAAATATCTCCTATTGACAAGCAAACAATTTTATTATTTTTTATCGATTTTAAACAATCTTGTTACTCGCTATTTCAGGTCAACATATATATTTGCAAACATTTAAAACATCACGAGAAAATACAGCGAAATTTAACATTTGAAATTCGTATGTGTCATTTTAATCCTCGCGAGACTGAAAACGAAAAGTCGCATATGTCGTATTAAATCCATACCACGAATAAATAAAAGTTAGTTCGTATCAGCACAAAAATATGCTAACGAAAACAGACGAATGCAGTGTGAAGAATGAACACGACCTCTTGCTTTTACCAAAATTATTAATGGGCATTTAATTTATTATATCTTATATATTTTATTTAAATTGTTTTGAATCGTTAAGTTAATAGGATTCGTTCACATTTTGTTTCTGCTATTTGCTGTGCATGAAAAGCACACGACTTCCATTTAAAGATCTCCGAAAATGAGTCGAAGTCTCAGTGCATCAAATTTATGTCGATAGTTGCCAGAACTGCAAGGAAATGCAAAAGGCAAGTTTGATTTAACTTCGGGTTCTGCTTTTAATTATGTTTCGTTTTAAAGCTATTAAGTCTCGTAGAAAGACCTTTTTGTTATCGCGTTCCTGGTTTTAAAATAAGAAGAAAATATAACTCGCAAAGATAGTCTCAAAATGAAGAAAGTTCGGTATCGTTCCATAAATCAAATTGATAATTATGTAAACACTGAAAAGTTACTTCGTTGAGAAAGTAAGCTACAATTCTAGAATAAATCTATTCTTTCAAATTCTTGTTATTTTATGCTATGATAAAATCCTAAGCTTAGATGGAAAAAAAACAAAACAAAACGATATCAACCATTAGATCACAGGACATTACTTGTGTTGAAATATTTCTATTGTATTCATGCCCAAGGGACAGACTCCTGTCACTAAAAATACACAAGGCATTTTATTTTTGCTAGATAATAATATGATAAATATCGAAAATTAACTCGAATTGTAAATGATATATTTTAAGGAACCGAATGTACACGATTATTTACAGGTTACATGGTTTTCAGAGAATCTAATGAGAATTGGTAATATTTGTTATAGTTTTTCAACGCTTATACTCTCTTCTAATATTTCTATATTGTTTTTTTTGGAATTGCTCCAGAAATGTTTAATTGGAAAAAATATTAAGTCTGGATTAACATTCTATAAGAATAAGTGCCATAAGAAAAAAATACATTTATTCAACAGAAAACAGTCACTAATCGTTTTTTAAGAATATACAAAACAATGACAGCCTTCCTCTATACTTAAATCCCATATTGTTCGTTAGAGGCAGGTGATCCTAGTAACTACCAACCTTGTAAAGGCATTCAATTAATATGTAAAAGTCGTATGCAATATTTTAGTACTTAAAAAGAATGAAAGAAATACAGTTGTGTGTAACAAAATATAAACTTTTGCCTTAAAGTATATATTATCTTTATTTTCGTCTTTTTTTACATGTAAAGACATAATGCACATTCATAAGTATATCATATTTATTCATGTAAAACCAATCATAATGTGAATTACATGAGACATTTAAAGATAATCATTTTAGATCACATATCAGAATAATTACATATCATACAGATAAAAGCTAAAATACCCTTGTTAATCATTACTTAAAATCTGCCTTAAAACCATTTCTTAAGAAATTGAGATTCAATAATATGGCAAAAAGCTCCACATTACGAAGTGAGTGTAAAACAATGAGATACGTTCGATCCAATCAAACATGCTTGATTAACAAGTGTATTTTAGACCATGGTTAACTGAATACAGCAAGTGTATTTAATCATGGTTAAAGCCAATTGAATAGAGAAGTAAAACAGTAAAACGATTTTCCATATTTCTTTTATCCAATATCACTTCTTATATAAACAGCTTAGTATTTATTGGTGTAATACATCTCTTCCAAATTTAAGTATTTACACTAATTGTACAGTAAGTGAATTTTCACAAATAATATCTGTTTGCTAAATGCACTCAAAAGTCGCCGAACTGTGAAGATAATTGATGACAGGTTCAAATGTAAAAGTACTGATTAATCACGTCAAAACAGTCGCCTACTGTAAATATCTTCCCGTGATAGCTCAGTTGGTAGAGCGGAGGACTGTAGTGGAATTAAATACTGTCATCCTTAGGTCGCTGGTTCGAATCCGGCTCGCGGGATTTTTTTCTCTTTTGTGTGTGTGTGTGTGTCATTAAGCATTGCCTTATGTAGCATTTCCAAAAATGAAGAGTATTCTATCTGGTTTCAAATTATGTTTAGGTCAATGATATTGAATTTTACTGAATAAAATATTTTACCTGATGTCAAGAAGTCAGTAAAAAGTTTTTAGTACAGATGATAAAATGAAAACATTACTATTAGTTTTTTTATGTAAATAATTGTTATTATACCATTTTGGATGGCTAGCTATTTATTCTAAATGAACGTTTTTTGTGTCCTATGTCTTACAGAGAAATATTTTCGAAAAAAAGATCTTTGAATCATCAATTACTATATTATTTTACATCAAATGAACCGATAAAATAGAGAATAAAGATACTAATTCAGTATCATTCGCATGTTCATGATTTTTTAATATACGGAATTCTCTTAATGTAAGGGAATACCTCTTTTAAAAAGCAGTTTTGACATTTTACTAAAAGATTTTTTTAGAGAGGCTTTTTTTCACAGATCAGAGCTTTCACAAAATCACTTAGCTTCATGCTCATATATTCACATGCTTAGTCTGGAAACTTAATTCATCAGAAAACCGAATTATTTTCGTTCAATTATGGACTGATACACAGTACTCATATATAAAGTGTGATTTATGCTGTTGTGGTACGTACATTTGATGCTTCAGTATAGCTACTTTCGAATGATTTGTGGTTATTCCGTTCGAGAGTCCCTTTGACATCAAGGAGAATTTTATGTGACACTCATAGGTATCTCAATTAACCTGCTCGAACAATAAGACACTATAGCCTACTTACTTTTTGTCGGTGATTGTTTTGTTTATGTCACAAGAATGAGCAAAACTAACAGAAAATTGGTAAGGTAGTATTGAGACATCACAGACGTGATTGAAATATCAACTTAGTTGACCATCATCTGAGAGAATAACGTATCTTGTCAATTATTACACTAGAACATTCAGTTGAAATCAAGTAAAATGCTCTTTAATTCATATTTTTACATTATTTTGTGTTACATTCTGTACCTCCTGCTTAGGTTTCTGAATTAATGGCGATAGATAACTGTACATATTATGCACTTTTCTCCACGATGCGCAATAACTTGTTCGCATTTATTTATCCCCCCACCCATCCCCGTAACTACAAATAATTATTTTATTTGTGGAAATCAGGAATTCATCTAAACAGTTATGTAATACGTTTTTGCTTGTACATTGGCTCATTAACATTTATAATCACATCACTATGAAAAGCAGTATTGCAAAATTCTTGATGTATAACATTCCCGTGATAGCTCAGCTGGTAAAACGGAGGACTGTAGTGTATGTAGAAAATGACATCCTTAGGTCGGTGGTCCGGCTCGCGGGATATTTTTTTTTATAAGGGTTGGGGCAGGCTCAAAGCATATATCGTGTTCTAAATTTTCACAATTAATCTGATGATTGTTGCAGTATGTTAAGAACGTTGCAAGAGCGTATGGTTTGTCAGCTGTTTATGTCTATCATTAATTCTACTTAGTCTGATAATCTTTTGTATAAGAAATAAATATCTAAAACAATACGAACTGACAAAACGACAAGAACTGAGTAGAAATATCAAGGCTTATTTTAAAATATTGTATTTCTTGAATCATCCATACAGTGTTATGTCTATCAGAAAGTATAAAGATGAAATCGTTATTAAAAATCATTTTTTTTTTTTACGAAAAGGTAAACAAAAGAGAACAAATTTATACTCAGTCGCAATCAGAAAATGTTTTCTAAAATGTCAGACATTAAACTTACCGTAAGAAAAATAGTGGGGACATCAGGAAAATTAATGTATGTTTAGATACAGATAAACGTTGATTCAAAACAGTACCTAAAATATTTAAAAAAAACTGCATAGAAGAGTAGGAATCAAAAGTTTATTAAAAACGTGAATGAATAAACTGACGAATTAAATGCAAGTCTATACACAATACATACAATATCTACATATCTCGTCAATACACTATTTCAGTCTTAATTAGAAAGAAATGATTTAGCCGTTGTCTTCAAACTTCAGCGAATTCTACTGTCAGGATTCTACTTTTTCTACTTTAATTCTTCAAAATATTACTTAAAGGGAAATGTATTTGGACTCTTTATTTAATTGTAGGTACTTTAAACTCTATTTATATTATCAAAACGCAATGTAGCTTAGATATTTCAAAATAAATTTACATGTTTAGTATGTATGTTTACCTATTAAATCATGGGTAGGATCCTTAGTATTTTTGTACAGAGGCCAGAAACTCAGAATTCCACTGAAAGAATCCGGTGTGCATTATCGGAGATGTTATCCCCCTCATTGACATAGGCCCAAGTCTGAACGAAAACAAAACAAAAAAAATATGTCGGAGACATATTGCACTGCTTCCCGTTACACTCCTGGGTAATTATGTCTGTTTCTTGAAAAATACAATGGATTACCAAACCAATTTAATTTGTGCATAAACAGCTGACTAGTTTGCATATTTTCACTTTGATTAAAAAAAAACATTGACTGCAGTTGAGCCGTCACAGATGCATTAAGGGGTTGATTGAATGACGCATTTGAAATTTGGGGTTTTACAAAAATCAATCTTAAGAAAAATGTGTACGGGAAATTCATTTTATAATTATTTCACGAGAAATCATACAGGTGTTTTCCATACTTCAAAACACAACAAATGTATGGTTTTTGTGATAATGCGCATTCTTTATGATTACGAAAAAGCTTAGCTCATTGAATCAGTTAGGAATTTTATGGATTTTTGTTATCCTGAACATCTTAGTTCTAATGGGTTCATCCCATTGCGCAAGATTCACCTGTTATAAACTGAGATGCCACTGTTAATGTTTGCCTGAATTTTTGTTGTATGGAAAAGGCACGTTCTAATCTATATAAAGAACTCACTATTTCATATTTCTTGCGTGTATTTTAAAACTGGAAATTTAAATTGTGGAACCAAAACTGAATCTGTCTTTAGGCCAATTATTTGCTTAAACATGTCGCTACATGTCAATATCAAGAATTACCAAGAAATAAAGGGCTATATTTAGCGTGTACTTTAAACGAGTAAGACGACAACTCTCATTTGAGTGTTGTGTGTTCACTGTACAATCAATTAGAATTACTTTTATTTCGAGGTATATTAGAGTTAGACTTTATATCTTTAAATTATTTGTGACTCTCAATGAAACCAGATATTAAGTCCTACTGAAACTATGTGTTTGTATAAGAAAAAATGAATTAAAGGTTCCTTATAGGCTTTTAAAATAGTCTAATTACACATATTCAGTTTATATTTCAAAAAAATTCTTTGCTAATGAAGATGTATTACAGCAGCACTCTCACGGAATCTAATATGTAAAAGTTAAAAAAACTCTTTAAATTAAGTATACGCCTGTGTTATGTGTAGGATTTCTCTTATTTTTGTTTTCTTCTCGGCATGTGCTGTTGTTCTGTTTTTAACCATTTGACTTTGATCTTTAGTCTAAATAAAGATTGTTCTGTTCTGTTCTATGCTTATCTGTTATAGTGATCATGCAAGAAAGGAAACACATTAGCAATTAGACGTGAAATGATACTTGTTTATTTACTGAATTGGTTAAAGACAAGGATATATTATATACGTTTCTTTCATATACACATTCATGTTTTATCAATTTAATTTCTTTTTTTTTTCAGCAGAAAGATGTATCTTTACAGTTCCTTTTATAATAATTATACTCTCTTGGAAAATGTCAGCTTACACAAAGACAATAACAATATTCTATCAAAAACTATGTAACATTTCCTACTTATTCAAGGAGTATTGAAGTATTTGTTTACAAAATTTTATGTACTCCAGTTACTGAGCAGAAACAGTTTTCACTCTAAAGGTCCCTGTGAACTTAACCTTTGACCTATGGACCCTAAAAACAATAGGGTTCTTCTAATACATTTATCCCATAAAGTTCGAAGCCTCTGGGTGTAATGGTACTACAGTTACTCTGCAGAAAAACTTTTCATTTTACAGGTCCCTGTGGCCCTGACCTTTGACATACTAGTTCAAAAAACAGTATGATTTTTTTATTTAGTAAAAGCAATCATCCTATGAAGTTTGAAGGCTCCGGGTGAAATGATACTCCTGTTATTGAGTCGAAACTGTTTTCACTCTAGAGGTCCTTCTGACCTTGACCTTCGACCTACTGACCCAAAAGCAAAAGGGTTTTATTCTACTCAAAAAGGGCAATAACCCTGTGAAGTTTGAAGGCTTTAGGTCAACTGGTTCTCAATTTATTGAAAGGAAACAAAGTGTGACAGACAGACAGACAGACAAACAGACACCAATGGACAGGGCAAAAACTGTATGTCTCCATCAGAAGGACGGGGTTTGTGGGTGGGGGACATAACAATGAACAATTGAAGGTCTAGCCCTTGGTGTTTCAGAGCAGCAGATTTTTTATGTTTTCCCTATGTAAGTCCTTGTGTAAAATCAAATGACATCGCACACCCAGGTGGGCCAGTTTTGACCCCTGGGTCATGATTTGAACAAAATTGGTAAAGGTCCACTAGACAATGCTGCACATCAAATATCTATACTCTAGGCCTTGTGGTTTCTGACAAGAATATTTTTAAAGTTTTTCCTATATCACTCTAAGTAAAACATGTGACCCTTGGGGCGGGACCTTTTTTGACCCAAGAGCTATGATTTGAACAAACTTGGTAGAGGTCCACTAGAGAGTGCTGTACACAAAATATCTTAACTGTAGACCTTGTGGTATCTGAAAAGAAGATTTTTAAAGTTTTTCCTATATAACTCTATGTAAAACATGTGACCCCTAGGGCGGGGCCATTTTTGACCAGGGGCAATGATTTGAACAAACATGGTAGAGGTCCTCTAGACAATGCTACATACAAAATATCTAAGCACTATGCTCTTTGGTTTCTGAAGTGAAGATTTTTAAAACTTTTTCCTATATAACTCTATGTAAACAAGTAACCCCGGGGCAGGGCCTATTTTGACCCAGTAACTATGATTTGAAGAAACTTAATAGAGGTCCACTAGACAATACTACACACCAAATATCTAAACTCTAGGCCTTGCGGTTTCTGACAAGAAGATTTTTTAAAGTTTTCCCTAAATAACTCTATGTAATATATGTGACCCCTGGGTCAGGACCATTTTTATGCAAGGGGCCATGATTTGAACAAACTTGGTAGAAGTCCACTAGACAATGCTGAACACCAAATATCTAAACTCTAGGCCTTGTGGTTTCTGACAAGAAGATTTTTAAATTTTCCCTATATAAATCTATGTAAAATCAACTGATCCCTGTGGTGGGGTCAGTTTTGACCCAAGGGTCATAATTTGAACAAGAGGTCCACTAGATGATGCTTCATACCAAATATTTAAGCTCCAGGCCTTGAGGTTTCGGAGAAGATCCAACTTTTAAAATCTAATTTTAGCTCCAGTGAACAAGAAATGTAATTGACCAGAACCATTTGAACAATCTTGGTAGAGTTTCATCCAAGGAACATCCCAGGCAAGTTTGGTTTCAGAGGAGATGTCTTTTGAATGAAAGGATGGCGGACGGACGACGGACAAAGACTGAACAGAAAAACTCAGCCTGAGCACTTTTGCTAAGGTGAGCTAAAAATAACCTGATTTTTAGCAACAAATATGATTGAAACCATTTTTATACATCAGAAATTATATCGACTTGTATTTCATAAATAACCTTATATTAAGTAAAAAATGATGTAAATCATTAATATACATCAGAAAAAATACATCTACTAAAAGAATTTGATGTATCTTCTAGTGCAAGGTTTTATAAAACAAAGAAAAAAAGATACATCGGAATCGACATATATTTCATATATAACTTTCATTATGGTAATATATGTGGTATTATTCATTCATATACCTCAGTTATTATGTACTGACAAATGAAATTTGAAATATCTGCAAGTGGTACGTTTTTGCAAAATAAAGAATCTTGCAGTCGGAATCAACAAAATCCTATAGTAATTTACCTATATTTCTTGTATAAATTGTGTTTAGTACAATATAATGATCAAAAAGAATAGATAATACGACATTAGTTACTATAATACAAGTTATATAATTGTGAAATACATGTCGATTCCGGTGTATCTCCGTACGCAATTTTTTTTTCGAAATTGGCCGATATAAAGCATATTTAAAATTCTTTATAACGACACTATTTGTCATGAAAGAAATGACATATTATGATTTTTCCTCTTTGATTATCTTCTTGATTATCTTTTTGATTATCTTATCATGTCGTGTTGAATATATATCGTTAAACTTGACTGCTGTGTTTGATTGTGAAATCAAAGCGACAGGTTGAAATATCTAATTGATCAGTAGCGTTTAATTTATGTGACATTAGTTTGTTTAGATCGTATTACATAACATTACATAACACCTTATTTATTTATTCATAATATATAATTTTCTTAACAACTTGAAATCAACTCCATATATACACAAATAAAATATTCAAATGAAATAAATATCAATCATATTGACAGGACTGTACAAGAAATGATTAATCATTAAAATAACGGCTATTATTCGCACGTCGGTTGTGTCGTTATCTTTTAGTATCGTAAATCTATTTATATCAATACAAGAAATACACCAAAACACTCCGCAGTACAATATATATGTTCCCGTGATAGCTCTCAACCATACAAATAAAACTGTATTTTAACATCCAATAGAATGCCCAGAAATCATAGTTGGCAACTGTGTTTCTGAACTATGATTTGACCAATCAAAAGCCACCTTTGACTGGTTTGCAGAATCACATTTCAGCCATCTTGAATCTGAGTAGAGTTGTCATCTGACATTGATCTGTGCATAATACTTTAAAATTATATTTGTTATTTTTGTTATTTTTTATTTTTATCGTGCTTTTTTGATCGTACGTGGATTACTTTGCAGGTGAGTCAGAAAATCATAGTGGATAAGTCAAATCGCTGGATCAATATCGGTGACCTATATAATAGAAAGGGCAGTTATTGATTTACCTGTCAGGTTTAGATTAAAGGTGATTCAAAGGAAAGGACAAGTCTTGCATGGTTTGAATGCCTCTCCCTTCTTTTTTGCTGGTATTTCCATGACGGAAGCACCATTACTTTTGTAGACTCCCTGATATTTGTACATGTAAACAGGTGAAAGGGTCATTTAGCTATTTAGGATAGGTAAAATATAACTTTTCTGGAATGTTGCATCAGTTCTTTCCTGGATCTCTGAAATGGTTTTCCAAGGATTGTTGCCTTAGATTTTCCGAATGGCTACACAAGTGCTTTTTTCAATGACTGCAACAGCTTTCCTGGATAGCTGCAATAGTGCTGTCCTAGGTAGATGTACCAGTACCTGTGCCGCTTTTCCGACTGCGTAAAAATCATATGGCAAGGCTGTGCATATATTTAAACGTGATGACATATGCGTTATACAAACATGGTGTAAATTAAATACACGCTAAGTGTTCAAGGGTGGATCTAGGATTCCTTTCCAGGGGTGGGGGGGGGGGGGGTCCGAAGAAACCAAAAATCTAAATCACATAGACTCAAGTAGCTGTTAATGTGTTGGAACGATGACATGTTTATAATATGTATAATTTGTGTAAATTGATTACGTAGATATGACATATCGGAACATTTCCAACTGGCGTAGTAACAGTACATCTTCTCTAAGATGCAGTACATCTACACTTAGAGCAGTTGTTACAGCATGCAACTAGATAAACTTTTCAAATTTGAACCACTCTTTTAACTAAAAACTTTAAATTATTAAAATTATTGTTTCTTGGGTTTGAATTACATTTTTGGCGTATTTTTATATTTGGTCAAAATTTCAACAGTGACTTGGAAAATTCTAGGTAGGTGTGATCCCAGCTGGGTCTGCCTATGATGTTAGTTTTACAGTATCAGCGCGTCAATGAAAAAAATCTTTTTGACTGTAAACTGTTCGTAGTTTTGGTATGTGATAAATGTTAGTCTAGCTTCAGTACTAAATTTATTGCACTCATGAGTGAGTACAGTGTGTGCATCCATCCATTTCATTCATTTTATGTCCCCTTTGTCACTTCTGCTTGCATGGATGTATTTTGAAATTACTTGGCACTAAAAACACTTTCTAAGATATAATTATGGCAGCAGTATTTTCAAAATAATATCCTGTTTTGCTTAGTTTCTAGTCTTCAAACCAAGCACTCTACCAATTAAGCTACTATTAACAAAACAGAAACACAAAAATTGTATATTTATCTTTATATACATGAACTGTAAGTTAATGTGAAATATATTTGGTTTTAGCTTCATCATGTTCCCAGTCTTCCGCAAGGATGCCAACGGAAAAGTCAGCCTGAGTGACACCAAGTCAGCAAGACTTGTGAAGGCCGAAAACCGTAAGTGGGCCAAACCTGTCCCTTACAATGAGGACAAACTTGCGGCTTGTCGCCAGTGCAGGGAGGTGGGTGGGGATGAGTCCCAGCCGAAACAGTGGATGGGCTTTCTACGAATGCAGTGGGGTTCATTCAGGTAAGATATGTCAGTGTGATTAATGAACAGTAGTATAAGTATCAGAGCTTAGCAATATGCATATATTCCCTCCAGGCCACTTTTCTTTGAATAATTTTGTCAATTTTTGTTTTGCAGAGGAGAAACATACCGCTGGCTGCTGGAGAACACACCAGGCTATTGTGGATGGATGGTAAACAAGATCCAGGGTGAAGCTGTTTCATCATCAGACAATCTGTTCCTCCACAAGATGACCTTCGTCAAGTATGTGAGCATGTTCCCAGAAGGGAAGGAGATTGTTGACTTGAAAGCGAAGGTTAAAAAAACAGCAGGTACAATTATTTCAATTATGGATTGTGTATTAAAATGCCTTTTCTGATTATGGTCATTATTATTCAGCTTAGATTTATTCTATCAAGAGGTGAAAATAAATGAAATTATAAAAAAAGAAGCAGCAGCAGCAAAATATTACTGCAGTTTACTTTGCTGGGGAAGTTTATAAACTGAAATATTTCTGTGTATTTTGGATGGAGAAATGATGTTTATTCTTCCTACACTTTTCAGATGAGAGTGCCAGTAAGAAGCAGCAGACAACTACTCTGGTAGGAGACCAGCAGGGTAATACACTTTTTTTTTCATACAGTTTGTCTGTATAGCTATATGAAAACCCTTAATTTAAGCCAGTATTATTTCTTTGTACTTTTGGTATTTACCTAATAATACTTGGACTGCCTGCATGGTCAGGTGGTTAGAGTTACTGACTTATTATCCAGTGACCTCTCCAGTGTTGGTTTGGTCCCTTTGAGATGCTTTGGAAAATTTTGCATTTCTGTCTTACGTATTTGACTAGCCTGGTGATCATGTGTGTTAGAATAATTGTTTCTTGTAGCAAGAAGCTGGATGCTTTCATATGTTTTACCATACTCATTCATACTGGCTAATGTATTCCTTACTTGTAGATGAAATGGACAGTGCAGCTGATGAGGAACTATTGGCTTGTTTGGAAAACTATGAAGACAGCATCAAAGGTAATTTTGCTTGTTGAATATTCAGTTTGTCTTAATATCTGTAATGAAGTATAAAGTCATCAGATTCTATAGAAAATGAAATATAAATTTTGTGGTTCACCGTATTACAAATTTCAATTTCGCCCAGTTCTTTCTATTAATGACAGTCCTTGGGTATGCTCGGAATGACTGAGATTAAGCTTCATCGATACTACAACTGTTGCAAAACAGTGCTTACCTTTATGGACAAAGTGCCAATGTGCATAGAATGATTGTTGTCCAGAAGCCATTGTTGTTTAAGCACTGTGTTTGCTCATAAGCAAAGTTGGTAGGTATATATACATGTATGAATGTTCTATAACACATAGTATTCATTTCAGGCCAACTACATTTAATAGACCTGTAAGGAGGAAATAAAAAAAATACTTGTTTCCACCAACCAGATGACCAGATTTTTATTTCTTAAACTTAGACCTACATTAAGTGGAACTATTTATCAAAGCAATACTAGGCAAATCTTGTTGCCAGTTATTCAGATTAATGCAAAACAATTGTTTTTCCATTTATATACCAATATATTAAGTAGTTACAAAGCCCGCCAATTTTTGGGAGATGTTAGTGGAAACATAGTATATTTTTTATTATTTCGGTCACTGAGGTAAGTATGGTCAGACAAGCTCATTCTCAGAATTTATACAAAGTATTAGGGAAAGAGATACATTCTAACTGCTGCAATGGACAAAAATAGATGGTTTTGTAAAGCATTAAACATTTTTGTTATTGTAATCAAAAATGAAAATAATGAAGGATATTCCAATACTTGTAGAAAATGTCAGAATGAGTTACTGTCTCAACGGTGGTACCAGCTAATTACACTGGAATATTTATTGCGAAAAAACAGCTTGCTGAATCATGGTTTTAGTGAAATTATTTCAGAATTACATATACATGATTGCATCACCAAATCAAGAATTTGCTAATAATGCCTAGAAGGGGTGAGGCTTACAAAAAGAGATTTACAATATTGAATTTGGTCATATTTCATGCTAAATGTCCAGTGTAAACAATGATACCACAGTTGTTAAATAAGCACAAATGGTGATTTGTAGCATTTACTATAGACTTCTCCAAGAACCTGTGAGTCTATCTGTTGTCTTGCAGGATACTTCTGTTGCTATATTTACTTTCTAGTGCCTTCCTTCTGGCTTAAAATGCATAATTGTTTTTTCCACACATTGCTTTGCTTTTGCCTACTGAATCTATTATCCAAAATGTTTGTTGTGAAAATAATTTTATCATATATCTAGCAGCACAAGCAATTATAGTGAAAAATTATTTAAGCCCAGACTTGGATTCATACTCTTCAAAACCGTGAAAAACTATTATTTTTGTTCTGATTGTTTGTGGACACTGCCCTTTTTTCTGAAATGGCAAATGGCCAAGCCACTCACAAATTTTTCTTTAATAGTTTACATGCTTTGAAGATATAAGTCTTACAAAAATAGCTTTTAAACCTTTTAAAATTCCTAGCAACTACCCTATTAACCTTTTTTTGCATCATGTATGTGTTTCAGTGAATTGGAAACATTGTTTCGTTCCGTTCCTAAGACAAATTTCTTTGCACAACTGGTCTATTTTTTTTTTTTTTTTTGGTAAAAGATTGGACTAAAAAGTCTTTCTTAGGCAAGTCAGGACTCGCTAGGATACTTATTTTGCATATAGCACAACTTCTGGGTAAATTGTCTCTTCAAATGAAACTTCTTGTTAGAAATTGGTATCTATGTTTCATATTAATTTTACAATTTGTGACAGACTGCAATTCTGATAAATTGGTTGTGGTGATATATAGAGGATATTTTTTGTTTTGACTAAATATTGAATATAATTAACTGAGAAATGAGAAAATTTCAAATGTAAAGATTTTCTCATTTCAAGGTAAGATATATTTAGTAATCACAAATAAGAAAAAATTATTTTTTATGCGCAAATTCAACAAAGCAACAATGTTGTCCTACATTTGGACATCAATCTTGATGTATAGTTAGTAACGCACACCTGGATCTTGTTGCCAGTTCATTTCATGGTATTGTTTAATGGCAGTGACCCAGAACCATAACCCTATATCAACCATAAGGGTGGGTGATATGGATTATATCTCACTGATATAGCACAGTATTTCGTCACTTCACATATATAGATACATTGTATAGTTTTAGTTTTAACTAGTCTAGTACAACTGTGATACATACAGTTGAAATGAATTTGGACAAATGCAAGTTATTATAGTGTGTATGCAACTGCTGAATAGGAACTTCTGCTTATTATTGCTTGCCCACTTCATTCACTCCTAGGTAAATGGGCCGTCTTAATTTGTTGTGAATATTATTGTAGATCAACTGCCATATTTAACTTCAAAGCAAATTATAAAGACTTTAGTTGTACTTATTTGTAAAGAATTAAATATGATCATATTATTTAGTTCAAGATTCAACATTTGTCCACCTTCATTATATTTGTAGTGGTTTTGGTTCACTTTTTCTAACTGGTGTAAATGTATTTTTGTGGTTATTGTAAATCAGCCAGAGTTGGTATGTGAAGATATTGCAAGCCTCTATTAATTGATTTTGTCTTTACTTTTCATACATTTTAGTGCCTCTAACATACACATCATGGCTTCTTGTTATTTATTGGCTTTCTCACAAATACAGACTTCCTAACAAGTTCAGTTATTTGTTAGTTTTCGAAACTGATTGATTTTTAATACTAGTTTTATTTATCTATTTTTGCTGATTTATAAACTAACCAATTTATTCATAAATCTAGTAAATTTAAAAGGATTTTTAATTCTTATTTTATTCATTTCATTAATTGTAAAGCAGAATTGATTAGCCAGAAATAAAGATCTCTTTCGTGGTGATGACATATGTATAAATTTCCTACTTTTTGCACCGGCACTTTTCAAGATTAATCCGCATTTGCTATAATATCATTTTAGCATCTGGTGAAACTGGGCAGGTTGTGACCCAGGTAGATTTCTCTCTTGATCCTTTGGGATCTTCTCAGGAACCTTTCCCAGAACCAACACAGGGACCTTCATTTCAAGACAAGCCAACCACACAAAAGCAACGTCCTTCAGAAGGTATACTGTTAAGAGGACCTAGTTTTACTTAAAACCTTCATTTCTTTGTTGAGATACCTGTGTACTGTTACGGTTGAGCACACATCTGCTGAAAAGTCAACCTCTGATGAAGTTCTGCCTCAGTGAATAAATTTTTTGACTCTGTTAGTTTTAAAGCATTGGTTTAACATGCCGAATTTTGTCCAGGTGTGGTCAGAACCCACCCAGAGATTGTTATATTACACAAATTTATCCAAAGAGATTTTTCTGATATAAAAACAGCATCATGCTCAGCCAAGGACTGATAATGTAAGAATCATTTCCTGTATAATCGTACCTAGTTATGTTAAATTTCGTTTTTAAGTTAAGTAATAGCCATTAATTTCCAGTTGTTCACATAATTTATTTTAACTTGATGAACACTGCATGGAAATGTTGGCCAAAATTGCCATATGAACATGTTTTACAGGTAATTGATTTATTTCCTGTGATTTCAGAGGATGGTATTCCACTGACCAAGAAGTGGAAGAAGACACTTCCTGCTGTCGACCAAGGCTGGATATCAAAGACCTTCTTCCACTATGCAACCAGAGGTCCACAGTTTGATTTCAGCAGAGTGACCAAGCTGTGGTACGAACCTCCTCAGCCCAGCATATCAAGAGGTAATGAGTTATTCATCATTAAACACCTTTAAGGTCCGAGGGTATCTATGGAATGTTAAGTATATTTTTGTTCACTTCTTGTTAGATTGGCCAGGTTTTTATCCAGGTTAGTCAGTTATTGTACTTTCAAAGTTGTACCAGTTCCTGCAGATGGTTACATTTCACTGTCAAGTGGTGATTAGTTGAGTGCTCTGTCTTGCGGAAAGCTCTTGTTGATAATCTGGCTCATGTTTTACTTGTACTCCAGGTATACTTAACAAACAGGATTGTTTCTTTGGGCACCGGCTGTTTCTTTGGATGCCACGACACTTGTTTCAGTACCATTTTGTCTGCCCCTACTCTGGATGTCAGGGAACCTTAGTGAACAATGGAGTTCACCAGAAAACACGTATGGTACTTGATGTCCATGATTACTACATTATAGCGGGAGAAGACTATGAATGCAGCAAGTGCAAAAGAAGGGTTAGTTGAATTACAGCTACTAAAATGAACATAGAATTATTCATAATCATAGGAATACAGATGTTAACAGAATACTTTTAAAAATAAATATATTTCTGGTCATGCAAAAATTCAGACCTTGCCAAACATTGATTTACAGATGCTTTCAACATTTGATTCAATTTTATGCAATTTTGCATCTGTGTCAGTTAAGTGTCACCAGCTTTGTGAAACCATATGCAGCAAGCTCTACATATCTGTCAGTTTTCAGACAGTAGTCTTTGCATCCGGAAATATCTTGTCCAGACCGCTACTGGACTAAGGATTAAGGGATTTTAGAATAACTTGGTGCAAATGTCTAACTTTAGGAAACTGTTACTCATTCATTCAACATATTTTGAGAACCAGGGACATTATAGTGCAATGTGTATTACAGATCATCAGTTGGAGCCAGAGTATTTTAGAACAGCTTGACTCAACAGAGCGTAGCAAGTTTCCCTGTATTTTGACAGACCGGTATGCATGTGACCTAAAGGTTGTCAGAATGATGCGACAGAGGACACTGGGAAATAGCAGTAGCCTAGTCTGCAAGCAGGTACAATCAAATGCATGATACAAATTGTAAACTTTCATATCTTTAGGTAGAGATTACAGGAGTGTTATGCTCTTTTACAAAAATAGGGAGCATATAAATGTATAGCTGGCTTTTTTGTCTGTCCATCTCTTGCATTGGATTCCAGATTATTTCTGGACTTTTAATGATTTTAATTACTCAGTAGCACGTTAGAGTGGTATGTTGTCAGTACATTTTAATTGAACTGTTTTCATGTTTTCATGCTCTACTTAAAACTTAGCATACTGTGTTCCTGAACTGTTTTTAAGCAATTATGGATCCGAATGCTTAAAAACTTAATGACATTGTTCAGCATCAAGAGGACATGTGCTTATGATAAAGATGGCATGTTGATAGCATAGGCTGATATTCCACAGATTGCTGAAAATCATGGGGAAAACTATCTGGATAAGTGCCGCCAGTATGCCACAAACTTTTTGGCCTTCAAGAAGTCTGCAGCCAAGGGCTTGGTGACCATCCCTGAATTTGTAGAACCACCGCCCGTAATGAACATCCCCAGGCATCGCTGGTTCATGAAAGTATACCTGCTGGATGTCATCTCGAGACTAGATTATCAGCTGGCAGAGTTGACATCGGTTACTGGGGATATACTTAAAATAGACTCGACCAAGAAAATTACAAATAAGCTTGCAGGTAAGCTTTAGATGTGCATTTTAGGTTAAAAAACCTCATTTATGTACTAGTATGTAATTTCTAAACTTAGTTTATATTGAATTTATTGTGCTGTTACTCATATTACTTACAATGCTTTAGTTTGAATTAGTTCTAGTTTAAAGCTCAACATCTTATAGAAACGCACTCAAATCACTCTGTTCCGGGAACTAATCAGTACTAAGTAGTGAGTGTGAAGTTTCCTGCTCAAGAAAACATCAGGTAGCCTTAGAAGGGTTCGAACCTACTGAGGTCTCCAGTCTGATGTGGTAATGCATTAACAACATCTGTCATGCCACCCCTTATAATGAGCTTAAAGATTGAACTTAATGCGCAAATATTTAATTCAACCAAAATAAAGTGGAATATTATGGAAATCAGTTATTAAACAAGTTTGAAATAATACCAAAATAACTCCAGTAGAACATTTTTCATCCAATTGTTGGAAATTGTACTTTGTTTGGCAGTTTAGAATCAGCTGGGTTCAGCCATGAATTCTACATTTTCCATTTAGGTTTCAGTAGAGGTACAGCGATGTGGGCCACAAATGTAGGGAACGAACATGGTCAGATCCTTATGTCAGTGCTTACTGAAGGTGAGGGGGAAGGACTGAAGAAGATGCTGGATGGCATTATGTCCAGATACAGGAATGCTGGCGTGTCCCCACCAAAAGTGTTGTACACTGATAGAGATTGCTGTGGCAGGCAGTGTGTAAAGAAGTACTTTGATGCCTGGCCTTTCCTTCATGTAAGGTGTGTTGTCTTATAACATATTTTATTTTATGCTCAGTGATGAAATACAAACAAATATTCTTTTTAGGTATTTGTTGTGATTATTTTGATTTCTTCATTACAACCCAGACAGTCGCATATCTTATACATTTCAATACTTAGTGCCAATATAAAATGATTGTCACATAATTTGTTTTGAATTGAAATGAGTTAGATCTGTTTATTGTTTTATTAGTCTAATACAGGAGCACAAAGCCATGTCAAGTGCTCGTTGCTTCATTGCTCAGTTACCCTCATTTAAACACAGGAGTTAAATTTTCACAGTATACTAGTCTGTTCAGTATATTTTAGGACTTTATCATCAATATTTCAGACTCGACTCTTGGCACTTCATGCGGCGGTTTCCAAATGGATGCACGACCGACAAGCACCAGCTTTATGGCCCCTTCATGGCAAGGCTTAGTCGTTGTATTTTCAAGATTGATGAACACGACTATGCACTTCTCATGAGGGCCAAGAGACAAGAGCTTGTTCTCCAGGGTGTCCCAAGTCCAACAGACAGTGATGTCGTTCAACACATCTCATCAGATGAAGTTGGCCGCCACTGCAAGCGCATGACTAGGGGCACCAAGGAGACAACAAGTCTCATATCTGACCTAATTATGTCATTGAATGGCGAAAAAGGTAAATCTATTGATTTTTTAGCTCGACTTTTTGAAGAAGAAAAAGTTGTGTTACTGTCGTAATTGTGTTGGCTGCTTCTGCACTGGTAAAGTTTTTAGTTGATGTCCATTTTTAAAAACTATCAAAGATATTTACTTCAAACTTGGAATACTTTTTCACTAGTAAAAGGGGAACCCATATCTGCAACGCAAAGAACCCTAAAATTATTTCTGACAGAGTTATGCCCCGTTTTCAACTATTTTGATTCTCATCATTAATAGAATTGCATCAAGGCTCACATGATTTCACTACATAACTTTATAGTTATACCTTTATATTTTGTAGGGCTGGACACCAGTGGCGTACCTCTTATTGATTCTACTAAGATGTCTGACATCTGGGCCAAGCAGAGTCAACATGTTGCCTGCCTTCAGGACCCTCCAGGTGTCAGACTCTACACACAGGTCTCAACTGTGAAGAAAGGAGGTATAGAGCTGCCTGTTTACAAGTGTGCCAGAGGATCTACTTCCCTTGAGAATTTTCATCTACATATGGCCAGGTTCATTCCAGGCAAGATAATCATACATTTTAGCACTTAATGTCTCTCTTTCCTATATAAAACCTTGACATTTCAGATAAATATTATCAGAGATAAGATTATGCAAGTAACTATTCCATTTTTAACACAGTAACAGTTTAGACAAAACTTTCAGCCTGACCTACATGGATATGACCACAGTTTCTTTTGTTGCCTAGGAGGCATGGTGTTCACTGAAACAAATCTTGTTCTAACTTATTATAGGAACACTTGCGAAGGACACTAACTTCCAAGTCTACCTACTGGATGGCATTTTTAGATGGAATGCAGATAGGGCTGAGGAGGCTATCTCTGGTCCCAGCCAACAAACTACTGATGTCCCAAAGACATACAGTGGTCCCCTGAAGCACCAGACCAATATGCTCTGGCAGGAACTTTGTGGGAAACCATTCTTCCCTAACTTCAAACCTCCTGCGAAGTATACTGGTATGTGTGAATGAATTAAGTGACCCCATCTAATGCAATTGTAAATAAATAAATTGTAAATTTCTAACAAGGCCAAGTGAAACAGTTTTTGAATATATGCACTTTACAGTATTAATGCCTTCATCTATCGTCTTTTGTTTTTCGACACAAGATAAATCAGGTGAAACCAAACTCATTTGCAGCTGAATAAATTTTATCAATCACAGCACTAACCATGTATTTTCTATGTATTTCTGTAGGTGAGCTAGTTGGACTTCAGTATTTATACGATCAGACTGGCAGACAGCTTCCCAGTGTAGCTGTTACTAAAGAACAGCTAGAGAAGGATGAGGATACTGATGGACAAGAGGAGGACAGTCATGAGGATGAAGGGTTTGTTGAAATGGAACAGGCGTTCATAACCCTCCCGGAAGAACCTGTTCCATTGCCTCCTCCAACTGTCCAAGAAAATATAATAAAACCCATCCTTCACATTCCCAGTGAAGCTGAATACCGCCAGTTGGCTATGGATACTGTTGTCCAAGGTAATTTGTCTCTGTCAACTTGATTGCTTTATTACTTTGGATTTACTCCTTTTTAATTCCAGACTGGATTAAGTAGTGTTGACTGTGAGCCATTTTCACATTTAGAAAAATACTGTCTTATTTTTTTTTCCAAATATACGTGATCTCTTTATCTGTGAAATACTGTTTGGGATTACATAGTATATGCGTCTGTCTTAATGGTGCTTCTGTATAAGATCATTCAATTCAACATTTCCTTTCCAGGGATGGAACCACCGATAGAAAGTACATGGCCAGCTTCCAGTTTCGATGTGACTCCCTCCTTGGAAGATCCAAGCCCTGCAGATCAGAGCAGTCATGTATGTGTTCCAATAATCTTTTTAGGTGAATTCTAATAAAAATTGAGTATGTTCATCAGTTGTCTGAAAGTTTTATATGCTTCTGTAATTGTTCCTATTGGAAACAATGATAGGGACATGTCCTGCCACAAAAAGTATGTATTATAACTACTTTGAAAGTATGGTATCTTTTCATTTAAATTGCCATGAAGGTAATCAACAGAAGAATATTTCTGAGTAGAAATTTGACTTATGGTAGCTGAAAGTCGTGATTTCACAACTTTTTTTATCAGATCAGTAAATATTTGTTATTGTTAGCAAGCTTTGTAGCCACTAGTACTCGCTAAGTTGCTAAGATACTACATAAATCATAAAATTATATGCGACTTAAGATCTCTTAAGTCATATTCAGTCAGATGTCCCACTCTTATAATATTTAATGTCGTATTGACATAAATATCTCAATTTCAGGTCCTTGGACCAGACAATGTTCCAGGTTATGATAAAGTGCTTAACCTTGCTGAGTTCCTTGTGGAGCTGCGTGACGAGAGAGTTCTTCGTTTTGACAAGGTTAAGCGCCTTATCTACCTTTGGGAACAGTTGTCTGACTTTGACAAGAAAAGGACAGTTTTTCCAAGGAGGTACACAAAGAAGCCATGGTCAGGAAAATTCGGTGGCCGGGGAAAACATGTCGCTCCAGGGGTGGAGAGCATAACTAAGTATTCAAACCTTTTGCCATTACTCTGTATTTTAATATGTCCCCAAGACTTGTCTCTCCCATGCCTTTGTTGGGAGGATGTCCATTGTGAGTGCTGCACTTCATGGGATTTTTTTATTTCAACATTAATTGTTGATATGAAATGATACTGTCAATTTTTCATTTATTTCTAAAACTTTTAAAGATTATATGTTCTTATATTATTTATTATAAAAACTGTAATTTGGTGCAATACCTTTTTATGCCATTGACTGAACATAAGATCTACTTCACTGTCAATTTTTATAAAACAGTTTCTATCTTTTCCGCTTTCTTAGAGTTCTCCTAGGACCCAACAAAGGTCCAGCACAGTGGCCTAACTGCAATCGTTACACAGAGGCAACTTGTGAACTTCTATTGAAAATTTTCCCTGGAGACCAGAAGCGTGAAGGGACTGTGTGGACCAGATGGCGTCTTGTCCTCAGGGCCTTTCACAACATCAGACAGATAGTTGTAAAATCACAACAGGCCATGCAGAGGACAGAAATACAGCTGCCTTTGTTAAACAAAAAGACACTACAGCAGTGGTAAGTTGTAATATATAAATTCAAGCTCCATGAATCTAGATCTGTCAACAGTAGGTAACTCTTATTGGATAAACCTATTAAAGAACAAGGGGTAAATTTTGAAAATCCAGAATTTTCACTCTATTTAGAACCTTTTTTCAATTAACTGATATGTATATGATTGTGAAATTCTATTCTTGTATTTTTAAAACTAAATTTCAGTATGTAACTGGTTCCTAATACCACTATTTATCCCTACTCTTGTAAATGTTTCTGATCACCATCTGTCGATAAAGTCTTAGCACATGTGAAGATATTTCCATGAAACAGGGCTCAGGTTAAATCCTTAAATTGTCAGCAAAAATTTGCACTGAAACTTTGTTTGCTGTTTTGTTCAAGCTACTAGGAGTGAGCAGTGTCAGTCAGCAACTTTTCTTGCAATAATTAAGCACATTGTTTTACAGAAGAGGTGGCATCTAGCATTTTATCAATTTCATGTTTTCAAAATGTCTTTCAAGTTTGCATCTAGAGGCATTATTATCTGTACATTTTACCAGTATCAGCTAAGGTGACCATTATTTATCATTTGTATTTCAGGTACAACAAGGGGGACAAGGAACAAGAACAGAAGGTCCTCTTGCAGGGCCTTAACATGCCCAAGCCAGCTGTGACAGGAAGTGGCTTGCCAGAGGCCCGCCAGAAACCAGCAGTACTACCTTCTAGTGAGGCTCCAGCTTTTGAATTTCAAAATACACCATGTACTGCTGGGCTTGCACACAAGAGGACCAGCCGCAAAAGAAAAAGATCAGCCCTTCTCCCAGAGCCATCTGCTTCACATCCATCACTTCCGCAAATTACACCAGCACCAGAAGCAACGGTAATAAGATATCCTGTCATAATGGAGCAGCAACAATTGATCATTCTTCCGGGACAATCTGCAGTATTTCCTCCATTAACAACAATTTCAGCTACACCAACAACTTCAACAACTTCAACAACTTTAAAGAAATCAAGACCTTACAAGACTCCCGATTATATTAAATGCAGCAAATGTGGAAAAAATCGAAAAAATTCAACTACACATAAATCGTACATGTTCAAAATATTTTGTGAAATTTCAGAAAACATCACTTTCGAAGAATGGAGGAAAAAAATCAAACAACAAATGGACGAAGAAAGAAGATTAAAGAAGAAAAATTGAAGTCCCAAACATGAACTGCTCCATTATGGCATATCTTAAGATGCAAGAAACATTTTCGACATTTCATCATTCTAATATTTTGATATCAAAGAAAAAAACCAACAAATTTTAATGCTGCCTTGTGTGCTTTTTTTGTCTCAATTGGCAAAGATATTCGATGCTAATGTGGCTTAAAAACTGCACAAAAAGGTTCCAAGCCCTTGTAAAAGCAGAGGAGATTTTTGGTTTTCCAGTATTTTTCTTAAGAAAAAACTCAATGCTATTATAGGTTTATAATTCTATTACCTAACTTATAGTATATTCCACTTATCATGTATTATCAATAGGTTTTGTAGATGTAGAAGACAACAAAACCAAGGTTTAACAGGTTGAGGGAAGCAACAGAAATGGATAGGAAGGACTCGTTCAGCTTTTATTATGACAGAAAGTGATATATTCCTTTGTTTAAGGTGCTGATTTATATCTGTTGTTAGCATCTTTTACTGGGGGCAATGTGGCTTATCTGTTAAATCATCAGATGCTGATTTATATCAATTCTTTACATATTTTACTAAGGAATTGTGGTTGATCTTTATAATCATCATGGAAGAGTAATCATGAGGAAGTAAGTTCTCACTGAATACTGACGTTTGCTGGAAAAGTCTTGATCATGTGACCAAATTTTACCATGTGACCATTTTTTTTTTCATAGTTGCTCAGTACAGTCTTGTGGGCTATGGCCTTAGCTCAGTTGGTAGAGCGGAGGACTGTAGTGGAAATATTAACTGACATCCTTAGGTCGCTGGTTCGAATCCGGCTCGCGGGATATTTTTTTTGGTTGGGGTAGGGGAGGGGTGCACAAAAGTATTCCATATATACTCAAATAAAATAAAATAAAATGAAATACCAGATGTCAAGGTGTCATTTAAAAAAACTTCTTAGTTCAGAAGATAAAATGAAAACATTATTATCATTTTTTTAATATAGAAAATTGTTATTTGACCATTATGGGTGGATAGCCATTTATTCTAAACGACGGGTTTTTTGTGTCCTTATGCCTAACGAAGAAATTTTCGAAAATATATCTTTAAATCATCAGTTTTTTTTTCATTTTATTTCGAATAAGCCGATACAATATATAATGTAGATACTAATTCATTCATTATTTATCATTCACGCGTTCATGATTTGTAAGTATACGAAATTCTCTTAATTTAAGGGAAGGCCCTTTCTTACAAGGCGGTTTTGACTTTTTTAAAAGCCTATTTATAAAGCAGCTTGTCACAGATTTAGTAAGCGTCATGCTTATATATTTTTATGCTTAGTTTGGAAACATGCTAGTTGAATTTCACCAAAGAACAAAATGATTATTGCTTTATTTTTTTGAACTGATAATCTGTAACATGTTTCATTTTAGATGACTGATAATTCGCGAACGGGCGGACATACGGATAGATGAACGAACGACATGCGTCATACCATCAAACGTCCTTCAAAGTTTTCAACAGTAAAATTTTTCTTTGTTATGTAGATTTGATAAAAAGAGAACATCGGCCTTGAAAGGTTAAGAAAAAAGAAACGTAACTGACTTCATCTTTCTAGAGCTATTTAAAAAAAAGACATCTGACAGGAACGTTCCGACAATATACAGATGAAATTCAAGCATGGATTTTACATGAAACAAAGAGGCTTAATTTGTTAGTTTTTTTTTTTCAAAAACACAAACAGTTTAAATAACACTTAGCGGTGATATCCAAGTAACAGAAGGTAAAACGGTGGACTAATTACATTGTATATGGAATCCTGTTCGGACCACGTAAAATATCTCCTGATTTTAAACAATCTTGTGTCTCGCTATTTCAGGTCAACATATATACTAACAAACATTTAAAACCTCACGATGAAATACAGGCGAAATCTAACATTTTAAATTCGTATGTGTCATTTTAATCCTCGCGAGACTGAAAACATAATGTCGCATATGTCGTGTTAAATCGATACTACGAATAAATAAAAGTTAGTTCGTATCAGCACAAAAATATGCTAACGAAAACAGGCGAATGCAGTGTGAAGAATGAACACGGCCTCTTGCTTTTACAAAAATTATTGATGGGCATTTAATTTAGAAGTATCTTATATATTTTATTTAAAGTAAGTAAATCTTTTTTTTTCAAATTCTTGTTATTTTGTGATGATAAAATCCTAAGCTTAGATGAATAAAAACAACGATAGCAACCATTTGATCACAGGGCATTACTTGTGTTGAAATATTTTATTCATGCCCAAGAGACAGAAACCTGTCATTAGAAATACACATGACATTTTATTTTTGCTAGATAATGATATGATAAATATCGAAAATTAACTCGAATTATAAATGATATATTTTGAGGAACCGAATGTACACGATTATTTGCAAGTTACATGGTTTTCAGAGAATCTAATGAGAATTGGCAATATTTGTTATAGTTTTTCAACGCTTATACTCTCTTCTAATATTTCTATATTAGTTTTGTTTTGGAATTGCTCCAGAAATGTTTAATTGGAAAGAAATATTAAGTCTTGGTTAACATTCTATAAGAATAAGTGACATAAGAAAAAATACATTTATTCAATAGAAAACAGTCACTAATCGTTTTTTAAAGAATATACAAAACAATGACAGCCTTCCGTTATACTGAAATCCCATACAACATGCTTAAATTGTTCGTCAGAGGCTGGTGAACCTAGTTACTACCAACCTTGTAAAGCCATTCAATTATTATGTAAAAGTCGTATGCAATATTTTAGTACTTAAAAAGAATGAAAGAAATACAGTTGTGTGTAACATAATATAAACTTTTGCTTTAAAGTATATATTATCTTTATTTTCGTCTTATTTTTACATGTAAAGACATAATGCACATTCATAAGTATATCATATTTATTCATGTAAAACCAATCATAATGTGATTTACAGGAGACGTTTAAAAAATTATTATTTTAAATCACATATCGGAATATTTACATATCATACAGATAAAAGCTAAAATACCCTTGTTAATCATTACTTAAAATCTGCCTTAAAACTATTTCTTAAGCTCCACATTACGAAGTGAGGGTAAAACAATGAGATACGTTCGATCCGATCAAACACACGCTTGATTAACAAGTGTATTTTAGACCATGGTAAACTGAATACAGCAAGTGTATTTAATCATGGTTAAAACCAATTGAATATAGCAGTAAAACAGTAAAACGATTTTCCATATTTCTTTTATCCAATATCACTTCTTATATAAACAGCTTAGTATTTATTGGTGTAATACATCTCTTCCCAATTTAAGTATTTTCACTAATTGTAAAGTAAGTGAATTTCGCTAATAATATCTGTTTACTAAATGCACTCAAAAGTCGCCGAACTGTGAAGATAATTGATGACAGGTTCAAATGTATAAGTACCGATTAATCACGTCAAAACAGTCACCTATAAAAAGTTTCTTCCCGTGATAGCTCAGTTGGTAGAGCGGAGGACTATAGTGGAATTAAATGCTGTTATCCTTAGGTCGCTGGTTCGAATCCGGCTCGCGGGATTTTTGTTCTCTTTTGTGTGTGTGTCATTAAGCATTGCCTTATATAGCATTTCCAAAAATGAAGAGTATTCTATCTGGTGTCAAATTGTGTTTAGGTCAATGATATTGAATTTTACTGAATAAAATTTTACCTGATGTCAAAAAGTTAGTAAAAAGTTTTTAGTACAGATGATAAAATGAAAACATTACAATTAGTTTTTTTATGTAAATAATTGTTATGATACCATTTTGAATGGCTAGCAATTTATTCTAAATGAACGTTTTTTTGTGTCCTATGTCTTATAGAGAAATATTTTCGAAGAAAAGTTCTTTGAATCATCAATTACTTTATTATTTTACATCAAATGAACCGATAAAATAGAGAATAAAGATACTAATTCAGTATCATTCGCATGTTCATGATTTTTAAATATACGGAATTCTCTTAATGTAAGAGAATACCTCTTTAAAAAAGAGTTTTGACATTTTATTAAAAGATTATTTTTAGAGAGGCTTTTTTTTCACAGATCAGAGCTTTCACAAGATCACTTAGCTTCATGCTCATATATTCACATGCTTAGTCTGGAAACTTAATTCATCAGAAAACCGGATTATTATCGTTCAATTATGGACTGATACACAGTACACATGTATAAAGTGTGATTTATGCTGTTGTGGTACGTACATTTGATGCTTCAGTATAGTCACTTTCGAATAATTTGTGATAATTTCGTTCGAGAGTCCCTTTGGCATCAAGGAGAATTTTATGTGACACGCATAGGTATCTCAATTAACCTGCTCGAACAATAAGACACTATAGCCTACGTACCTTTTGTCGGTGATTGTTTTGTTTATGTCACAAGAATGAGCAAAACTAACAGAAAATTGGTAAGGTAGTATTGAGATATCAATGACGTGATTGCAATATCAACTTAGTTGACCATCATCTGAGAGAATAACGTATCTTGTCAATTATTACACTAGAACATTCAGTTGAAATCAAGTAAGATGCTCTTTAATTCATATTCTTACATTATTATTTTGTGTTACATTCTTTACCTCCTGCTTCCCTACATAGGAGATTTCAGGTCGGTTCCATAGGTTTCTGATTTAATGGCGATAGCTAACTGTAGATATTATGCATTTATTTTGCATGTTCTTTATTCGTTTCCCTTAAACACGTACTTTTATTCACGAATCCACGTTTGAGAATGCACTTTTCTCCACGATGCGCAATAACTTGTTCGCATTTATTTATCCCCCCACCCCCGTAACTACAAATAATTATTTTATTTGTGGAAATCGGGAATGCATCTTAACAGTTATGTAATACGTTTTTGCTCGTACATTGGCTTATAAACATTTATAATCACATCACTATGAAAAGCAGCATTGCAAAATTCTTGATGTATAACATTCCCGTGATAGCTCAGCTGGTAAAACGGAAGACTGTAGTGTATGTAGAAAATAACATCCTTAGGTCGGTGGTTCGAATCCGGCTCGCGGGATATTTTTTCATTGGGTTGGGGCAGGACCAAAATTAATGTTACTCAAAGCATATATCGTGTTCTTAATTTTCACGATTAATCTGATGATTGTTGCAGTATGTTAAGAACGTTGCAAGAGCGTATGGTTTGTCAGCTGTTTATGTCTATCATTAATTCTACTTAGTCTGATAATCTTTTGTATAAGAAATAAATATCTAAAACAATACGAACTGACAAAACGACAAGAACTGAGTAGAAATATCAAGGCTTATTTTAAAATATTGTATTTCTTGAATCATCCATACAGTGTTGTGTCTATCAGAAAGTATAAAGATGAAATCGTTAATATTAAAAATCATTTTTTTACGAAAAGGTAAACAAAAGAGAACAAATTTATACTCAGTCGCAATCAGAAAATGTTTTCTAAAATGTCAGACATTAAACTTACCGTAAGAAAAATAGGGGGGACATCAGGAAAATTAATGTATGTTTAGATACAGATACACATTGATTCAAAACAGTACCTAAAATATTTAGAAAAAACTACATAGATGAGTAGGAATCAAAAGTTTATTAAAACGTGAATGAATAAACTGACGAATTAAATGCAATTCTATATACAATACATACAATATCTACATATCCCGTCAATAGACTATTTTAGTCTTATTTTGAAAGAAATGATTTAGCCGTTGTCTTCAAACTTAAGCGAATTCTACTGTCAGGATTCTACTTTTTCTACTTTAATTCTTCAAAATATTACTTAAAGGGAAATGTATTTGGATTCATTATTTATTTGTAGGTACTTTAAACTCTATTTATATTATCAAAACGCAATGTAGCTTAGATATTTCAAAATAAATTTACATGTTAAGTATTTAGTTTACCTATTAAATCATGGGTAGGATCCTTTGTATTTTTGTACAGAGGCCAGAAACTCAGACTTCCACTGAAAAAATCCGGTGTGCATTATCGGATATGTTATCCCCCTCATTGACATAGGCCCAAGTCTGAACGAAAACAAAACAAACAAAAAAATATGTCGGAGACATATTGCACTGCTTCCCGTTACACTCCTGGGTAATTATGTCTGTTTCTTGAAAAATACAATGGATTACCAAACCAATTTAATTTGTGCATAAACAGCTGACTAGTTTGCATATTTTCACTTTGATTAAAAAAAAAACATTGACTGCAGTTGAGCCGTCACAGATGCATTAAGGGGTTGATTGAATGACGCATTTGAAATTTGGGGTTTTACAAAAATCAATCTTAAGAAAAATGTGTACGGGAAATTCATTTTATAATTATTTCACGAGAAATCATACAGGTGTTTTCCATACTTCAAAACACAACAAATGTATGGTTTTTGTGATAATGCGCATTCTTTATGATTACGAAAAAGCTTAGCTCATTGAATCAGTTAGGAATTTTATGGATTTTTGTTATCCTGAACATCTTAGTGCTAATAGGTTCATCCCATTGCGCAAGATTCACCTGTTATAAACTGAGATGCCACTGTTAATGTTTGCCTGAATTTTTGTTGTATGGAAAAGGCACGTTCTAATCTATATAAAGAACTCACTATTTCATATTTCTTGCGTGTATTATAAAATTGGAAATTTAAGTTATGGAACCAAAACTGAATCTGTCTTTACGCCAATTATTTCCTTAAACATGTCGCTACATGTCAATATCAAGAATTACCAAGAAATAAAGGGCTATATTTAGCGTGTACTTTAAACGAGTAAGACGACAACTCTCATTTGAGTGTTGTGTGTTCACTGTACAACCAATTAGAATTACTTTTATTTCGAGATATTTTAGAGTTAGACTTAATATCTTTAAATTATTTGTGACTCTCAATGAAACCAAATAACAAGTCCTACTGAAACTATGTGTTTTTTAGAAAAAATGAATTAAAGGTTCCTTATAGGCTTTTAAAATAGTCTAATTACACATATTCAGTTTATATTTAAAAAAAATTCTTTGCTAATGAAGATGTATTACAGCAGCACTCTCACGGAATCTAATATGTAAAAGTTAAAAAAACTCTTTAAATTAAGTATACGCCTATGTTATGTGTAGGATTTCTCTTATTTTTGTTATCTTCTCGGCATGTGCTGTTGTTCTGTTTTTAACCATTTGATTTTGATCTTTAGTCTAAATAAAGATTGTTCTGTTCTGTTCTATGCTTATCTGTTATGATGATCATGCAAGAAAGGAAACACATTAGAAATTAGACGTGAAATGATACTTGTTTATTTACTGAATTGGTTAAAGACAAGGATATAGTATATACGTTTCTTTCATATACACATTCATGTTTTATCAATTTAATTTCTTTTTCAGCAGAAAGATGTATCTTTACAGTTCCTTTTATAATAATTATACTCTCTTGGAAAATGTCAGCTTACACAAAGACAATAACAATATTCTATCAAAAACTATGTAACATTTACTACTTATTCAAGGAGTATTGAAGTATTTGTTTACAAAATGTTATGTACTCCAGTTTTCACTCTAGAGGTCCCTGTGAACTTAACCTTTGACCTATGGACCCTAAAAACAATAGGGTTCTTCTAATACATTTATCCCATAAAGTTCGAAGGCTCTGGGTGTAATGGTACTACAGTTACTCTGCAGAAAAACTTTTCAATTTACAGGTCGCTGTGGCCCTGACCTTTGACATACTAGTTCAAAAACAGTATGATTTTTTTATTTAGTAAAAGCAATCATCCTATGAAGTTTGAAGGCTCTGAGTGAAATGATACTCCTGTTATTGAGTCAAAACTGTTTTCACTCTAGAGGTCCTTTTGACCTTGACCTTCGACCTACTGACCCAAAAACAAAAGGGTTTTATTTTACTTAAAAAGGGCAATAACCCTGTGAAGTTTGAAGGCTTTGGGTCAACTGGTTCTCAATTTATTGAAAGGAAACAAAGTGTGACAGACAGACAGACAGACAGACAAACAAACAGACACCAATGGACAGGGCAAAAACAATATGTCTCCATCAGAAGGGCAGGGTTTGTGGGTGGGGGACATAACAATGAACAATTGAAGGTCTAGCCCTTGGTGTTTCAGAGCAGCAGATTTTTTATGTTTTCCCTATGTAAGTCCTTGTGTAAAATCAAATGACATCGCACACCCAGGTGGGGCCAGTTTTGACCCCTGGGTCATGATTTGAACAAAATTGGTAAAGGTCCCTTAGACAATGCTGCACATCAAATATCTATACTCTAGGCCTTGTGGTTTCTGACAAGAATATTTTTAAAGTTTTTCCTATATCACTCTAAGTAAAACATGTGACCCCTGGGGCGGGACCTTTTTTGACCCAAGAGCTATGATTTGAACAAACTTGGTATAGGTCCACTAGAGAGTGCTGTACACAAAATATCTTAACTGTAGACCTTGTGGTATCTGAAAAGAAGATTTTTAAAGTTTTTCCTATATAACTCTATGTAAAACATGTGACCCCAAGGGCGGGGCCATTTTTGACAAGGGGCAATGATTTGAACAAACATGGTAGAGGTCCTCTAGACAATGCTACATACAAAATATCTAAGCACTATGCTCTTTGGTTTCTGAAGTGAAGGTTTTTTAAACTTTTTCCTATATAACTCTATGTAAACAAGTGACCCCCGGGGCAGGGCCTATTTTGACCCAGTAACTATGATTTGAAGAAACTTAATAGAGGTCCACTAGACAATGCTACACACCAAATATCTAAACTCTAGGCCTTGCGGTTTCTGACAAGAAGATTTTTTATGTTTTCCCTAAATAACTCTATGTAATATATGTGACCCCTGGGTCAGGACCATTTTTATGCCAGGGGCCATGATTTGAACAAACTTGGTAGAAGTCCACTAGACAATGCTGAACACCAAATATCTAAACTCTAGGCCTTGTGGTTTCTGACAAGAAGATTTTTAAATTTTCCCTATATAAATCTATGTAAAATCAACTGATCCCTGTGGTGGGGTCAGTTTTGACCCAAGGGTCATAATTTGAACAAACTTGGTAGAGGTCCACTAGATGATGCTTCATACCAAATATTTAAGCTCCAGGCCTTGAGGTTTCGGAGAAGATCCAACTTTTAAAATCTAATTTTAGCTCCAGTGAACAAGAAATGTAATTGACCAGAACCATTTGAACAATCTTGGTAGAGATTCATCCAAGGAACATCCCAGGCAAGTTTGGTTTCAGAGGAGATGTCTTTTGAATGAAAGGATGGCGGACGGACGACGGACAAAGATTGAACAGAAAAACTCAGCCTGAGCACTTTGTGCTCAGGTGAGCTTAAAATAACCTGATTTTTAGCAACAAATATGATTGAAACCATTTTTATACATCAGAAATTATATCGACTTGTATTTCATAAATAACCTTATATTAAGTAAAAAATGATGTAAATCATTAATATACATCAGAAAAAATACATCTACTAAAAGAATTTGATGTATCTTCCAGTGCAAGGTTTTATAAAACAAAGAAAAAAAAATACATCGGAATCGACATATATTTCATATATAACTTTCATTATGGTAATATATGTGGTATTATTCATTCATATACCTCAGTTATTATGTACTGACAAATGAAATTTGAAATATCTGCAAGTGGTACGTTTTTGCAAAATAAAGAATCTTGCAGTCGGAATCAACAAAATCCTATAGTAATTTACCTATATTTCTTGTATAAATTGTGTTTAGTACAATATAATGATCAAAAAGAATAGATAATACGACATTAGTTTCTATAATACAAGTTATATAATTGTGAAATACATGTCGATTCCGGTGTTTCTCCGTACGCGATTTTTTTTTTCGAAATTGGCCGATATAAAGCATATTTAAAATTCTTTATAACGACACTATTTGTCATGAAAGAAATGACATATTATGATTTTTCCTCTTTGATTATCTTCTTGATTATCTTTTTGATTATCTTATCATGTCGTGTTGAAAATATATCGTTAAACTTGACTGCTGTGTTTGATTGTGAAATCAAAGCGACAGGTTGAAATATCTAATTGATCAGTAGCGTTTAATTTATGTGACATTAGTTTGTTTAGATCGTATTACATAACATTACATAACACCTTATTTATTTATTCATAATTTATAATTCTCTTAACAACTTGAAATCAACTCCATATATACACATATAAAATATTCAAATGAAATAAATATCAATGATATTGACAGGACTGTACATGAAATGATTAATCATTATAATAACGGCTATTATTCGCACGTCGGTTGTGTCGTTATCTTTTTAGTATCGTAAAAGCTATTTATATCAATACAAGAAATACACCAAAACACTCCGCAGTAGAATTTATATATTCCCGTGATAGCTCAGTTGGTAGAGCGGAGGACTGTAGTGGAAATATTAACTGACATCCTTAGGTCGCTGGTTCGAATCCGGCTCGCGGGATAGTTTTTTTGGCTGGGGTAGTGGAGGGGTGCGCAAAAGTATTCCATATATACTCAAATAAAATAAAATAAAAGGAAATACCCGATGTCAAGGTGTCAGTAAAAACACTTCTTAGTTCAGAAGATAAAATGAAAACATTATTTTCTTTTTTTTAATATAGAAAATTGTTATTTGACCATTTTGGGTAGATAGCCATTTATTCTAAACGACAGGTTTTTTTGTGTCCTTATGCCTAACGAAGAAATTTTCGAAAATATGTCTTTAAATCATCAGGTTTTTTTTCATTTTATTTCTAATAAGCCGATACAATATATAATGTAGATACTAATTCATTCAATATCTATCATTCACGCGTTCATGATTTGTAAGGATACGAAATTCTCTTAATTTAAGGGAAGGCCCTTTCTTAAAAGGCGGTTTTGACTTTTTTAAAAGCCTATTTATAAAGCAGCTTGTCACAGATTTAGTAAGCGTCATGCTTGTATATTTTTATGCTTAGTTTGGAAACTTGCTAGTTTAATTTCACCAAAGAACATAATTATTATTGCTTTATTTTTTTAATATTGATAATCTGCAACGTGTTTCATTTTAGATGACTAATAATTCACGAACGGGCTGACAAACGGATAGATGGGTGAACGACATGCTTCATACCATCAAACGACCTTCAAAGCGTTCAACAGTAAAATTTTCCTTTGTAATGTAGATTTGATAAAAGGAAAACATCGGTCTTGAAAGGAAAAGAAAGAAGAAACGTAACTGACTTCATCTTTCTAGAGCTATTGAAAAAAAAATAGATGCCAAGACAACTGACAGGAACGTTCAGACAATTTTCAGATGAAATTCAAGCATGGATTTTACATGAAACAGAGAGGCTTAATTTGTTAGTTTCTTCAAAAACACAAACAGTTTAAAAAACACTTAGCGGTGATAGTCAAGTAACAGAAGGTAAAACGGTGGACTAGTACATTGTATGTGGAATCCTGTTCGGACCACGTAAAATATCTCCTCTTTGACAAGCAAACAATTTAATTATTTTTTATCGATTTTAAACAATCTTGTTACTCGCTATTTCAGTTCAACATATATATTTGCAAACATTTAAAACCTCACGAGAAAATACAGGCGAAATTTAACATTTGAAATTGACTGAAAACAAAATGTCGCATATGTCGTATTAAATCCATACCACGAATAAATAAAAGTTAGTTCGTATCAGCACAAAAATATGCTAACGAAAACAGACGAATGCAGTGTGAAGAATGAACACGACCTCTTGCTTTTACCAAAATTATTAATGGGCATTTAATTTATTAGTATCTTATATATTTTATTTAAATTGTTTTGAATCGTTAAGTTAATAGGATTCGTTCACATTTTGTTTCTGCTATTTGCTGTGCATGAAAAGCACACGACTTCCGTTTAAAGATCTCCGAAAATGAGTCGCAGTCTCAGTGCATCAAATTTATGTCGATAGTTGCCAACCTGCAAGGAAATGCAAAATGCAAGTTTGATTTAACTTCGGGTTCTGCTTTTAATTATGTTTCGTTTTAAAGCTATTAAGTCTCGTAGAAAGACTTTTTTGTTATCGCGTTCATGCTTTTGAAATAAGAAGAAAACATAATACCGCGACAAATATAGTCACAAAATGAAGAATGTTCTGTATCGTTCTATCAATCAAGTTGATAATTATGTAAGCACTGAAATGTTATTTCGATAAGAAAGTAAGCTACAATTCTAAAATAAATCTATTTTTTCAAATTCTTGTTATTTTTTGCTGTGATAAAATCCTAAGCTTAGATGATAAAAATAACGATAGCAACCATTAGATCACAGGACATTGTGTTGAAATATTTCTATTGTATTCTTGCCCAAGGGACAGAAACCTGTCAATAGGAATACACAAAACATTTTATTTTTGTTAGATAATGATATGATAAATATCGTAAATTAACTCGAATTATAAATGATATATCTTGAGGAACCGAATGTACACGATTATTTACAAGTTACATGGTTTTCAGAGAATCTAATGAGAATAGGTAATGTTTGTTATAGTTTTTCAACGCTTATACTCTTTTTCTAATATTTTTATATTGTTTGTTTTGGAATTGCTCAAGAAATGTTTAATTGGAAAGAAATATTAAGTCTGGATTATCATTCTATAAGAATAAGTGACATAAGAAAAAAATGCATTTGTTCAACAGAAAACAATCACTAATCGTTTTTTTAAGAATATACAAAACAATGACAGTCTTCCTCTATACATAAATCCCATACGACATGCTTAAATTGTTCGTAAGAGGCTGATGGACCTAATAACTACCAACCTTGTAAAGGCATTCAATTATTATGTAAAAGTCGTATGCAATATTTTAGTACTTGAAAAGAATGAAAGAATTACAGTTGTGTGTAACATAATATAAACTTTTGCCTTAAAGTATATATTATCTTTATTTTCGTCTTATTTTTACATGTAAAGACATAATGCACATTCATATGTATATCATATTTATTCATGTAAAACCAATCATAATGTGATTTACAGGAGACGTTTAAAAATAGTTTTTTAATCACATATCAGAATATTTACATATCATACAGATAAATGCTAAAATACCCTTGTTAATCATTACTTAAAATCTGCCTTAAAACCATTTTCTTAAGAAATTGAGATTCAATAATATGGCAAAAAGCTCCACATTACGAAGTGAGTGTAAAACAATGAGATACGTTCGATCCGATCAAACACATGCTTGATTAACAAATGTATTTTAGACCATGGTTAACTGAATATAGCAAGTATATTTAATCATGGTTAAAGCCAATTGAATATAGCAAGTGTATTTTAAACCATGGTTACAGCCAATTGAATAGAGCTGTAAAACAGTAAAACAATTTTCCATATTTCTTTCATCCAATATCACTTCTTATATAAACAACTTAGTATTTATTGGTGTAATACATCTCTTCCCAATTTAAGTATTTACACAAGCTGTACAGTAAGTGAATTTCGCAGGTAATATCTGTTTACTAAATGCACTCAAAAGTCGCCGAACTGTGAAGATAATTGATGACAGGTTCAAATGTAAAAGTACTGGTTAATCACGTCAAAACAGTCACCTGCAGAAAATATCTTCCCGTGATAGCTCAGTTGGCAGAGCGGAGGACTGTAGTGGAATTAAATACTGTTATCCTTAGGTAGCTGGTTCGAATCCGGCTCGCGGGATTTTTTTTCTCTTTTGTGTGTGTGTCATTAAGCATTGCCTAATGTAGCATTTCCAAAAATGAAGAGTATTCTATCTGGTTTCAAATTATGTTTAAGTCAATGATATTGAACGTTACTGAATAAAATATTTTACCTGATGTCAAGAAGTCAGTAAAAAGTTTTTAGTACAGATGATAAAATGAAAACATTACTATTAGTTTTTTTATGTAGATAATTGTTATTATACCATTTTGAATGGCCAGCCATTTATTGTAAATGAACGTTTTTTTTGTGTCCTATGTCTTACAGAGAAATATTTTCGAAAAAAAGTTCTTTGAATCATCAATTACTATATTATTTTACATCAAATGAACCGATAAAATAGAGAATAAAGATACTAATTCAGTATCATTCGCATGTTCATGATTTTTAAATATACGGAATTCTCTTAATGTAAGGGAATACCTCTTTTAAAAAGCAGTTTTGACATTTTACTAAAAGATTATTTTTAGAGAGTTTTTTTTCACAGATCAGAGCTTTCACAAAATCACTTAGCTTCATGCTCATATATTCACATGCTTAGTCTGGAAACTTAATTCATCAGAAAACCGAATTATTATCGCTGAATTATGGACTGATACACAGTACTCATGTATAAAGTGTGATTTATGCTGTTGTGATACGTACATTTGATGCTTCAGTATAGTCACTTTCGAATGATTTGTGGTAATTCCGTTCGAGAGTCCCTTTGACATCAAGGAGAATTTTATGTGACACTCATAGGTATCTCAATTAACCTGCTCGAACAATAAGACACTATAGCCTACGTACCTTTTGTCGGTGATTGTTTTGTTTATGTCACAAGAATGAGCAAAACTAACAGAAAATTGGTAAGGTAGTATTGAGATATCAATGACGTGATTGCAATATCAATTTAGTTGACCATCAACTGAGAGAATAACGTATCTTGTCAATTATTACACTAGAACGTTCAATTGAAATCAAGTAAGATGCTCTTTAATTCATATTTTTACATTATTATTTTGTGTTACATTCTTTACCTCCTGCTTAGGTTTCTGATTTAATGGCGATAGATAACTGTAGATATTATGTATTTATTTTGCATGTTCTTTATTCGTTTCCCTTAAACACGTACTTTTATTCACGAATCCACGTTTGAGAATGCACTTTTCTCCACGATGCGCAATAACTTGTTCGCATTTATTTATCCCCCCACCCCCGTAACTACAAATAATTATTTTATTTGTGGAAATCGGGAATGCATCTTAACAGTTATGTAATACGTTTTTGCTTGTACATTGGCTTATTAACATTTATAATCACATCACTATGAAAAGCAGCATTGCAAAATTCTTGATTATAACATTCCCGTGATACCTCTGCTGGTAAAACGGAAGACTGTGGTGTATGTAGAAAATAACATCCTTAGGTCGGTGGTTCGAATCCGGCTCGCGGGATATTTTTTTCATTAGGGTTGGGGCAGGACCAAAATTAATGTTACTCAAAGCATATATCGTGTTCTAAATTTTCACGATTAATCTGATGATTGTTGCAGTATGTTAAGAACGTTGCAAGAGCGTATGGTTTGTCAGCTGTTTATGTCTATCATTAATTCTACTTAGTCTGATAATCTTTTGTATAAGAAATAAATATCTAAAACAATACGAACTGACAAAACGACAAGAACTGAGTAGAAATATCAAGGCTTATTTTAAAATATTGTATTTCTTGAATCATCCATACAGTGTTATGTCTATCAGAAAGTATAAAGATGAAATTGTTATTAAAAATCATTATTTTACGAAAAGGTAAACAAAAGAGAACAAATTTATACTCAGTCGCAATCAGAAAATGTTTTCTAAAATGTCAGACATTAAACTTACCGTAAGAAAAATAGGGGGGGACATCAGGAAAATTAATGTATGTTTAGATACAGATAAACATTGATTCAAAACATTACCTAAAATATTTAGAATAAAATTACATAGATGAGTAGGAATCAAAAGTTTATTGAAAACGTGAATGAATAAACTGACGAATTAAATGCAATTCTATATACAATACATACAATATCTACATATCTCGTCAATAGACTATTTCAGTCTTCATTTGAAAGAAATGATTTAGCCGTTGGCTTCAAACTTCAGCGAATTCTACTGTCAGGATTCTACTTTTTCTACTTTAATTCTTCAAAATATTACTTAAAGGGAAATGTATTTGGACTCTTTATTTATTTGTAGGTACTTTAAACTCTATTTATATTATCAAAACGCCATGTAGCTTAGATATTTCAAAATAAATTTACATGTATAGTATGTATGTTTACCCATTTAATCATGGGTAGGATCCTTAGTATTTTTGTACAGAGGCCAGAAACTCAGACTTCCACTGAAAGAATCCGGTGTGCATTATCGGAGATGTTATCCCCCTCATTGACATAGGCCCAAGTCTGAACGAAAACAAAACAAAATAAAAATGTCGGAGACATATTGCACTGCTTCCCGTTACACTCCTGGGTAATTATGTCTGTTTCTTGAAAAATACAATGGATTACCAAACCAATTTAATTTGTGCATAAACAGCTGACTAGTTTGCATATTTTCACTTTGATTAAAAAAAATTGACTGCAGTTGAGTCGTCACAGATGCATTAAGGGGTTGATTAAATGACGCATTTGAAATTTGGGGTTTTACAAAAATCAGTCTTAAGATAAGTGTGTACGGGAAATTCATTTTATAATTATTTCACGAGAAATCATCTAGGTTGTGTTTTCCATACTTCAAAACACAACAAATGTATGGTTTTGGTGATAATGCGCATTCTTTATGATTACGAAAAAGCTTAGCTCATTGAATTAGTTAGGAAATTTATGGATTTTTGTTATCCTGAACATCTTAGTGCTAATAGGTTCATCCCAATGCGCAAGATTCACCTGTTATAAACTGAGATGCCACTGTTAATGTTTGCTGAATTTTTGTTGTATGGAAAAGGCACGTTCTAATCTATATAAAGAACTCACTATTTCATATTTCTTGCGTGTATTATAAAATTGGAAATTTAAATTATGCAAACCAAAACTGAATCTGTCTTTACGCCAATTATTTCCTTAAACATGTCGCTACATGTCAGTATTAAGAATTACCAAGAAATAAAGGGCTATATTTAGCGTGTACTTTAAACGAGTAAGACGACAACTCTCATTTGAGTGTTGTGTGTTCACTGTACAACCAATTAGAATTACTTTTATTTCGAGATATTTTAGAGTTAGACTTAATATCTTTAAATTATTTGTGACTCTCAATGAAACCAGATATTAAATCCTAATGAAACTATGTGTTTTGTATAAGAAAAAATGAATTAAAGGTTAAACATATTTCCTTATAGGCTTTTAAAATAGTCTAACTACACATATTCAGTTTACATTTCAAAAGAATTCTTTGCTAATGAAGATGTATTACAGCAGCACTCTCACGGAATCTAATATGTAAAAGTTAAAAAAACCCTTTAAATTAAGTATACGCCTGTGTTATGTGTAGGATTTCTCTTATTTTTGTTTTCTTCTCGGCATGTGCTGTTGTTCTGTTTTTAACCATTTGACTGATCTTTAGTCTAAATAAAGATTGTTCTGTTCTGTTCTATGCTTTTTTGTTATGATGATCATGCAAGAAAGAAAACACGTCAGCAACTAGACGTGAAATGGTACTTGTTTATTTACTGAATTGGTTAAAGACAAGGATATATTATATACTGTAAAATCAGAAATTTTCGCAAGGGTTTAATTTTCGCTTTATTCGCGAATTCAATAAATTCGCGAAAATTGATCCTCGCGTATATATTACCGTTATTGAAGTTGAAAAAATGCTGAAATTCAAGGATCGCGTTCCACCATTACGAGTGATTCGGAACAGTTTTGCATTATCCCTTACGCTACATGTATAGGATAAATATTAACGAAGTATTTGATTTATTGTTGTGGTAACTTTTATTGAAAATCACTATAAGTGTCAATAGCATGTACTAATTATTCAATGGTCCATTTTATTTTTCAAATATTCCACAATTATTAAATGCCCGGGTTATCATCGTTTTGTCACATTTAACTTTTTCAAAAGCTTTCATGATCCACCTAGCGTGAAGTGGCTTAATTGTTGACGTTTTAATGTCAATACTCTCGACTGGCCGATCTTCCCGTAGGCATTTTGTTACTTGCTCGGTGTAGTAGTCGGAAAAGCAATTTTTAATTTCTTCTTTGAAGATTTTGTTTGGTATTTGATCCATTGGTTGTAGTTCGTCGGTACATGATGCGTGAACATAGACGACCTTGATATTTTCTTTTTTCAACGTTTCGAGTAACACTTCACTCCTGTGGGCCTTAAAAACATCAAAAATGACCAAAGCAGTCTGGTTACACCTGTAAAAAAGGTGTAAAATACGGTCAATTAAGGATAAAGTCAAACATGACTTATAACGGCTTTGGGCAGCTATTGTTTGTCACATTCAAAGGATGTTTCACAGTTTCTTTTCAAAACTTATTCAATAAGATATTCAATAGGTAATAAGTCCTATTATGTCAAACACTTTTTATTGTAATAAAAATTGATCGTCAAAAATATTTATTCAACTTGGGTTAATCGGTTCAAATGAATTACCATGTTGCATGATTATCATGGACTATTTCATTTTAAAATACCGTTAGAGCTGACGTACCTGTCAATAGGAAGGCTCTCTCGCACGTTTAATATGTATGGTGTAATGATCTGCTTTATAAAACTGGCAACAAATAACAAGACGAAAATATAGTTCACTCATTTTATTGTACAAATTTCACGATTAAAAATCAAGAATTAAGTACCATATTACCGGATTAAATAACAATCGAAGATCAATATCGGCAATTACGTATATATATGACCGTTAAACAACTCCCGGACATGATGCGCATTTTTCACGCAGCGTGATTTTTACATTATCACCGGCAACATCGGGCTTCTCAGTATGAACGAAAAATGAAGATCTGAAATTTAGATTTTCGCGAATATTTAACCTCGCGAACCACTTTTGACTTAAAGATTCGCGAAATTTCGGCCTCGCGAAAATATCTGATTTTACAGTACGTTTCTTTCATATACACATTCATGTTTTATCAATTTAATTTCTTTTTCAGCAGAAAGATGTATGTTTACAGTTCCTTTTATAATAATTATACTCTCTTGGAAAATGTCAGCTTACACAAAGACAATAACAATATTCTATCAAAAACTATGTAACATTTCCTACTTATTCAAGGAGTATTAAAGTATTTGTTTACAAAATTTTATGACGACTGTAAATGTTAGCAGGTGAAAGGTCCCGTAACTCTTATATACAAATACTGCCTTGTCTTTTTCTAAGTTTCGTCCAAGGTTTCCACTAAGGCAAATATACCTCGCTTCACTTTAAAAATGATGTCTTGTTCAACTAAATTGTTGCTATTTCTCCTTGAGAGATTTTGCTTCTTAAACTTGTTACTTCATTGTTTCACTTGAGATAGTGTTTTGCCTTCGGATACTTTTACCCTGTGCTACAAAACTACGCCTCAATGTTTCTAAAAAGTAATGTTTATTATTTATTATAATTATTCTTGATTTTTGCTGATACAATTGTACAATGGGCACCACATACTTGTATTCGATGTTGTTTCGATAAAACTGCTACTTTCAACGGCTAGAAAAGTATTTTGATTTGGTTTTTATTTATGGTATAACGATCAGATTTATAGTTAGTTTTCAGCAACAGCTTATTGTAAACATTGGAAAATATTTCGTGTCTTCTAAGTTAATGACTTACACTGCATAGGTATTCGCCGAAATACACAGCATAAGCAAAACGCAATCAATTCTTGTTACAGCAGATACAATACAATCAAAACTGATAAAATTCGTACTCAATTTTCGAATACATTTACATTAATTCATTAGCGATTCGTTCCATGTGAATATGTAGCAATGACATATGGCTACAGAATCGGTTTCCTTACATTTAGGTCTTTAGCTGGACTTCCATCGAGTTTAATTCCATGGAGTTTAAAACAAATCGACAAATGGTCTTAAGTGCTACAATAATGTATGACAGCCTTTGTTCAATATATAAACACATATCAGTCTTCATATTCTGTAAAAGATTTCTTAAGATACCCGTGAGTTTGTGATTAAATATTTTCATACCAGATGCAGTTTAGTCAAGAGAGAGGGGGAGACTGCCTGCATCCGACCACTTTCGGACAAAACTGGTATCACTCTGAGCACAAAATACACCATAATTAAATTTTTTGTCGACGAACTATATTATTTATGCTTGGTCAAAGAGATAATTAATGTCTATGTCTTTGTAATAATAGAAGGTTCTGTCACTGATGAACAATTCAGATATAGTCGCGTGAGAAAATAGAACGTGCTTTGTGCATCATTATGAACTTTCAAAAATACGTACGTTTTTTTTAACATTATCTATGTAGTGTAAATTGTTGGGTCCCACGTTTTACCGGAATCGACCATTTTTACCGGAAACGAACGCAATCGACTTTGCATTACTTGAATCGACCTATATTTCATACATAAGCTATATTTTTGATAAACATCATTATTTATTAAAATATGTATAATTAGCGTATTGTCAAAAAGGAATTTGAAGTGGAAAGATTTTACAAGAGAAACAAAATCGGCGAGTTGCGGAAAATGTTCGCATACGGATATACACCGGGATCAACCTGTATTTCATAAATAAATTGAATTTATGTCATACAAAAGTTATTATCCATTACATCATAAATAACAAATTTACCAAAGAATTAGAAGTATCTTCGAGCAGAGAGATTTTACAAGAGAAAGAAAATCGGCGAGTTGCAGATAATTTTTGCAAACGGATATAGACCAGAATCAACCTGTATTTAAAAAAGAGGGTCATGATGGCCCTAAATCGCTCACCTGAGTCTCATTGCTCATGTTACAAGTATCATTACTGGTTGTTATGGGTGTTCGTTGTTCGCAAATTTGAATAAGTTTGCAATAATTTTGAAGACTCTGGGTGTAATGGTACTCAATTTTTTTAGCAGAAATAGTTTTATTCCAGTGAACTTGACCTTTGACCTACAGACCCCAAAAACAATAGGGTTCTTCTAATATAATTACCCCATTAAGTTTGAAGGTTCTGGGTGTAATGGTTCTCCAGTTATTGAGCAGAAACAGTTTTCACTCTACAGGTTCCTGTGACCTTGACTTTCGACCTACCGACCCAAAAAATAAAAGGGTTCTTTTTACTGAGTAAAGGCAATCATCCTATGAACAGAAATAGTTTTATTCCAGTGAACTTGACCTTTGACCTACAAACCCCAAAAACAATAGGGTTCTTCTTATATAATTACCCCATGATGTTTGAAGGTTCTGGGTGTAATGGTACTCCAGTTATTGAGCAGAAACAGTTTTCACTCTACAGGTTCCTGTGACCTTGACTTTTGACCTACCGACCCCAAAATTAATAGGGATCTTTTACTAAGTAAAGGCAATCATCCTATGAAGTTTGAAGGCTCTGGGTAAAATGGTACTCCATTTACTGAGCAGAAACAGTTTTCACTCTAGAGGTCCCTGTGAACTTAACCTTTGACCTATGGACCCTAAAAACATTAGGGTTCTTCTAATACATTTATCCCATAAAGTTCGAAGGCTCTGGGTGTAATGGTACTACAGTTACTCTGCAGAAAAACTTTTCACTTTACAGGTCCCTGTGGCCCTGATTTTGACATACTAGTCCAAAAAACAGTACGATTTTTTTATTTAGTAAAAGCAATCATCCTATGAAGTTTGAAGGCTCTGGGTGAAATGATACTTCTGTTATTGAGTCGAAACTGTTTTCCCTCTAGAGGTCCCTCTGACCTTGACCTTCGACCTACTGACCCAAAAACAAAAGGGTTTTATTCTACTCAAAAAGGGCAATAACCCTGTGAAGTTTGAAGGCTTTGGGTCAACTGGTACTCAATTTATTGAAAGGAAACAAAGTGTGACAGACAGACAGACAGACAAACAGACACCCATGGACAGGGCAAAAACAATATGTCTCCATCAGAAGGGCGGGGTTTGGCACATCAAATATCTATACTCTAGGCCTTGTGGTTTCTGACAAGAAGATTTTTAAAGTTTTTCCTATATAAGTCTAAGTAAAACATGTGACCCCTGGGGCGGGACCTTTTTTGACCCAGGAGCTATGATTTGAACAAACTTGGTAGAGGTCCACTAGAGAGTGCTGTACACAAAATATCTTAACTGTAGGCCTTGTGGTATCTGAAAAGAAGATTTTTAAAGTTTTTCCTATATAACTCTATGTAAAACATGTGACCCCTAGGGCGGGGCCATTTTTGACCAGGGGCAATGATTTGAACAAACATGGTAGAGGTCCTATAGACAATGCTACATACAAAATATCTAAGCACTATGCCTTTTGGTTTCTGAAGTGAAGATTTTTTAAACTTTTTCCTATATAACTCTATGTAAACAAGTGACCCCGGGGCAGGGCCTATTTTGACCCAGTAACTATGATTTGAAGAAACTTAATAGAGGTCCACTAGACAATGCCACACCAAATATCTAAACTCTAGGCCTTGCGGTTTCTGACAAGAAGATTTTTTAAAGTTTTCCCTAAATAACTCTATGTAATATATGTGACCCCTGGGTCGGGACCATTTTTAACCCAGGGGCCATGATTTGAATAAACTTGGTAGAAGACTAGACAATGCTGAACACCAAATATCTAAACTCTAGGCCTTGTTTTTAAATTTTCCCTATATAAATCTATGTAAAATCAACTGATCCCTGTGGTGGGGTCAGTTTTGACCCAAGGGTCATAATTTGAACAAACTTAGAGGTCCACAAGATGATGCTTCATACCAAATATTTAAGCTCCAGGGCTTGAGGTTTCGGAGAAGAAGATTTTTAAAGATCCAACTTTTAAAATCTAATTTTAGCTCCAGTGAACCAGAAATGTAATTGACCAGAACCATTTGAACAATCTTGGTAGAGTTTCATCCAAGGAATATCTCAGGCAAGTTTGGTTTCAGAGGAGATGTCTTTTGAATGAAAAGTTGACGACTGACGGACGGACGACGGACAAAGACTGAACAGAAAAACTCAGTCTGAGCACTTTGTTCTCAGGTGAGCTAAAAATAACCTGATTTTTAGCAACAAATATGATTGAAACCATTTTTATACTTCAGAAATTATATCGACTTGTATTTCATAAATAACCTTATATTAAGTAAAAAAATGATGTAAATCATTAATATACATCAGAAAAAATACATCTACTAAAAGAATTTGATGTATCTTCCAGTGCAAGGTTTTATAAGACAAAGAAAAAAAGATACATCGGAATCGACATATATTTCATATATAACTTTCATTATGGTAATATATGTGGTATCATTCATTCATATACCTCAGTTATTATGTACTGACAAATGAAATTTGAAATATCTGCAAGTGGAAGGTTTTTGCAAAATAAAGAATCTTGCAGTCGGAATCAACAAAATCCTATAGTAATTTACCTATATTTCTTGTATAAATTGTGTTTAGTACAATATAATGATCAAAAAGAATAGATAATACGACATTAGTTACTATAATACAAGTTATATAATTGCGAAATACATGTCGATTCCGGTGTTTCTCCGTACGCGATTTTTTTTTTCGAAATTGGCCGATATAAAGCATATTTAAAATTCTTTATAACGACACTATTTGTCATGAAAGAAATGACATATTATGATTTTTCCTCTTTGATTATCTTCTTGATTATCTTTTTGATTATCTTATCATGTCGTGTTGAAAATATATCGTTAAACTTGACTGCTGTGTTTGATTGTGAAATCAAAGCGACAGGTTGAAATATCTAATTGATCAGTAGCGTTTAATTTATGTGACATTAGTTTGTTTAGATCGTATTACATAACATTACATAACTCCATATATACACAAATAAAATATTCAAATGAAATAAATATCAATGATATTGACAGGACTGTACATGAAATGATTAATCATTATAATAACGGCTATTATTCGCACGTCGGTTGTGTCGTTATCTTTTAGTATCGTAAAAGCTATTTATATCAATACAAGAAATACACCAAAACACTCCGCAGTTAAATATATATATTCCCGTGATAGCTCTCAACCATACAAACAAAACTGTATTTTAACATCCAATAGAATGCCCAGAAATCATAGTTGGCAACTGTGTTTCTGAACTATGATTTGACCAATCAAAAGCCACCTTTGACTGTGGTTTGCAGAATCACATTTCAGCCATCTTGAATCTGAGTAGAGTTGTCATCTGACATTGATCTGTGCATAATACTTTAAAGTTATATTTGTTATTTTTGTTATTTTTTATTTTTATTGTGCTTTTTTGATCGTACGTGGATTACTTTGCAGGTGAGTCAGAAAATCATAGTGGATAAGTCAAATCGCTGGATCAATATTGGTGACCTAGATAATAGAAAGGGCAGTTATTGATTTACCTGTCAGGTTTAGATTAAAGGTGATTCAAAGGAAAGGACAAGTCTTGCATGGTTTGAATGCCTCTCCCTTCTTTTTTGCTGGTATTTCCATGACGGAAGCACCATTACTTTTGTAGACTCCCTGATATTTGTACATGTAAACAGGTGAAAGGGTCATTTAGCTATTTAGGATAGGTAAAATATAACTTTTCTGGAAGGTTGCATCAGTTCTTTCCTGGATCTCTGAAATGGTTTTCCAAGGATTGTTGCCTTAGATTTTCCGAGTGGCTACACAAGTGCTTTTTTCAATGACTGCAACAGCTTTCCTGGATAGCTGCAATAGTGCTGTCCTAGGTAGATGTACCAGTACCTGTGCCGCTTTTCCGACTGCGTAAAAATCATATGGCAAGGCTGTGCATATATTTAAACGTGATGACATATGCGTTATACAAACATGGTGTAAATTAAATACACGCTAAGTGTTCAAGGGTGGATCTAGGATTCCTTTCCAGGGGGGGTGGGGTCCGAAGAAACCTAAAATCTAAATCACATAGACTCAAGTAGCTGTTAATGTGTTGGAACGATGACATGTTTATAATATGTATAATTTGTGTTAATTGATTACGTAGATATGACATATCGGAACATTTCCAACTGGCGTAGTAACAGTACATCTTCTCTAAGATGCAGTACATCTACACTTAGAGCAGTTGTTACAGCATGCAACTAGATAAACTTTTCAAATTTGAACCACTCTTTTAACTAATTACTTTAAATTATTAAAATTATTGTTTTTTGGGTTTGAATTACATTTTTGGCGTATTTTTATATTTGGTCAAAATTTCAACAGTGACTTGGAAAATTCTAGGTAGGTGTGATCCCAGCTAGGTCTGCCTATGATGTTAGTTTTACAGTATCAGCGCGTCAATGAAAAAAATCTTTTTGACTGTAAACTGTTCGTATTTTTGGTATGTGATAAATGTTAGTCTAGCTTCAGTACTAAATTTATTGCACTCATAAGTGAGTACAGTGTGTGCATCCATCCATTTCATTCATTTTATGTCCCCTTTGTCACTTCTGCTTGCATGGATGTATTTTGAAATTACTTGGCACTAAAAACACTTTCTAAGATATAATTATGGCAGCAGTATGTTCAAAATAATATCCTGTTTTGCTTAGTTTCTAGTCTTCAAACCAAGCACTCTACCAATTAAGCTACTATTAACAAAACAGAAACACAAAAATTGTATATTTATCTTTATATACATGAACTGTAAGTTAATGTGAAATATATTTGGTTTAAGCTTCATCATGTTCCCAGTCTTCCGCAAGGATGCCAACGGAAAAGTCAGCCTGAGTGACACCAAGTCAGCAAGACTTGTGAAGGCCGAAAACCGTAAGTGGGCCAAACCTGTCCCTTACAATGAGGACAAACTTGCGGCTTGTCGCCAGTGCAGGGAGGTGGGTGGGGATGAGTCCCAGCCGAAACAGTGGATGGGCTTTCTACGAATGCAGTGGGGTTCATTCAGGTAAGATATGTCAGTGTGATTAATGAACAGTAGTATAAGTATCAGAGCTTAGCAATATGCATATATTCCCTCCAGGCCACTTTTCTTTGAATAATTTTGTCAATTTTTGTTTTGCAGAGGAGAAACATACCGCTGGCTGCTGGAGAACACACCAGGCTATTGTGGATGGATGGTAAACAAGATCCAGGGTGAAACTGTTTCATCATCAGACAATCTGTTCCTCCACAAGATGACCTTCGTCAAGTATGTGAGCATGTTCCCAGAAGGGAAGGAGATTGTTGACTTGAAAGCGAAGGTTAAAAAAACAGCAGGTACAATTATTTCAATTATGGATTGTGTATTAAAATGCCTTTTCTGATTATGGTCATTATTATTCAGCTTAGATTTATTCTATCAAGAGGTGAAAATAAATGAAATTATAAAAAAAGAAGCAGCAGCAGCAAAATATTACTGCAGTTTACTTTGCTGGGGAAGTTTATAAACTGAAATATTTCTGTGTATTTTGGATGGAGAAATGATGTTTATTCTTCCTACACTTTTCAGATGAGAGTGCCAGTAAGAAGCAGCAGACAACTACTCTGGTAGGAGACCAGCAGGGTAATACACTTTTTTTTTCATACAGTTTGTCTGTATAGCTATATGAAAACCCTTAATTTAAGCCAGTATTATTTCTTTGTACTTTTGGTATTTACCTAATAATACTTGGACTGCCTGCATGGTCAGGTGGTTAGAGTTGCTGACTTATTATCCAGTGACCTCTCCAGTGTTGGTTTGGTCCCTTTGAGATGCTTTGGAAAATTTTGCATTTCTGTCTTACGTATTTGACTAGCCTGGTGATCATGTGTGTTAGAATAATTGTTTCTTATAGCAAGAAGCTGGATGCTTTCATATGTTTTACCATACTCATTCATACTGGCTAATGTATTTCTTACTTGTAGATGAAATGGACAGTGCAGCTGATGAGGAACTATTGGCTTGTTTGGAAAACTATGAAGACAGCATCAAAGGTAATTTTGCTTGTTGAATATTCAGTTTGTCTTAATATCTGTAATGAAGTATAAAGTCATCAGATTCTATAGAAAATGAAATATAAATTTTGTGGTTCACCGTATTACAAATTTCAATTTCGCCCAGTTCTTTCTATTAATGACAGTCCTTGGGTATGCTCGGAATGACTGAGATTAAGCTTCATCGATACTACAACTGTTGCAAAACAGTGCTTACCTTTATGGACAAAGTGCCAATGTGCATAGAATGATTGTTGTCCAGAAGCCATTGTTGTTTAAGCACTGTGTTTGCTCATAAGCAAAGTTGGTAGGTATATATACATGTATGAATGTTCTATAACACATAGTATTCATTTCAGGCCAACTACATTTAATAGACCTGTAAGGAGGAAATAAAAAAAAATACTTGTTTCCACCAACCAGATGACCAGATTTTTATTTCTAAACTTAGATCTACATTAAGTGGAACTATTTATCAAAGCAATACTAGGCAAATCTTGTTGCCAGTTATTCAGATTAATGCAAAACAATTGTTTTTCCATTTATATACCAATATATTAAGTAGTTACAAAGCCCGCCAATTTTTGGGAGATGTTAGTGGAAACATAGTATATTTTTTATTATTTCGGTCACTGAGGTAAGTATGGTCAGACAAGCTCATTCTCAGAATTTATACAAAGTATTAGGGAAAGAGATACATTCTAACTGCTGCAATGGACATAAGTAGATGGTTTTGTAAAGCATTAAACATTTTTGTTATTGTAATCAAAAATGAAAATAATGAAGGATATTCCAATACTTGTAGAAAATGTCAGAATGAGTTACTGTCTCAACGGTGGTACCAGCTAATTACACTGGAATATTTATTGCGAAAAAACAGCTTGCTGAATCATGGTTTTAGTGAAATTATTTCAGAATTACATATACATGATCGCATCACCAAATCAAGAATTTGCTAATAATGCCTAGAAGGGGTGAGGCTTACAAAAAGAGATTTACAATATTGAATTTGGTCATATTTCATGCTAAATGTCCAGTGTAAACAATGATACCACAGTTGTTAAATAAGCACAAATGGTGATTTGTAGCATTTACTATAGACTTCTCCAAGAACCTGTGAGTCTATCTGTTGTCTTGCAGGATACTTCTGTTGCTATATTTACTTTCTAGTGCCTTCCTTCTGGCTTAAAATGCATAATTGTTTTTCCACACATTGCTTTGCTTTTGCCTACTGAATCTATTATCCAAAATGTTTGTTGTGAAAATAATTTTATCATATATCTCGCAGCACAAGCAATTATAGTGAAAAATTATGTAAGCCCAGACTTGGATTCATACTCTTCAAAACCGTGAAAAACCTTTATTTTTGTTCTGATTGTTTGTGGACACTGCCCTTGTTTCTGAAATGGCAAATGGCCAAGCCACTCACAAATTTTTCTTTAATAGTTTACATGCTTTGAAGATATGTCTTACAAAAATAGCTTTTAAACCTTTTAAAATTCCTAGCAACTACCTTATTAACCTTTTTTTGCATCATGTATGTGTTTCAGTGAATTGGAAACATTGTTTCGTTCCATTCTTAAGACAAATTTCTTTGCACAACTGGTCTAATTTTTTTTTTTTGGTAAAAGATTGGACTAAAAGTCTTTCTTAGGCAAGTCAGGACTCGCTAGGATACTTATTTTGCATATAGCACAACTTCTGGGTAATTTGTCTCTTCAAATGAAACTATTTGTTAGAAATTGGTATCTATGTTTCATATTAATTTTACAATTTGTGATTGCAATTCTGATATATTGGTTGTGGTGATATATAGAGGATATTTTTTGTTTTGACTGAATATTGAATATAATTAACTGAGAAATGAGAAAATTTCAAATGTAAAGATTTTCTCATTTCAAGGTAAGATATATTTAGTAATCACAAATAAGAAAAAATCATTTTTTATGCGCAAATTAAACAAAGCAACAATGTTGTCCTACATTTGGACATCAATCTTATGTATAGTTAGTAACGCACACCTGGATCTTGTTGCCAGTTCATTTCATGATATTGTTTAATGGCAGTGACCCAGAACCATAACCCTATATCAACCATAAGGGTGGGTGATATGGATTATATCTCACTGATATAACACAGTATTTCGTCACTTCACATATATAGATACATTGTATAGTTTTAGTTTTAACTAGTCTAGTACAACTGTGATACATACAGTTGAAATGAATTTGGACAAATGCAAGTTATTATAGTGTGTATGCAACTGCTGAATAGGAACTTCTGCTTATTATTGCTTGCCCACTTCATTCACTCCTAGGTAAATGGGCCGTCACAATTTGTTGTGAATATTATTGTAGATCAACTGCCATATTTAACTTCAAAGCAAATTATAAAGACTTTAGTTGTACTTATTTGTAAAGAATTAAATATGATCATATTATTTAGTTCAAGATTCAACATTTGTCCACTTTCATTATATTTGTAGTGGTTTTGGTTCACTTTTTCTAACTGGTGTAAATGTATTTTTGTGGTTATTGTAAATCAGCCAGAGTTGGTATGTGAAGATATTGCAAGCCTCTATTAATTGATTTTGTCTTTACTTTTCATACATTTTAGTGCCTCTAACATACACATCATGGCTTCTTGTTATTTATTGGCTTTCTCACAAATACAGACTTCCTAACAAGTTCAGTTATTTGTTAGTTTTCGAAACTGATTGATTTTTAATACTAGTTTTATTTATCTATTTTTGCTGATTTATAAACTTACCAATTTATTCATAAATCTAGTAAATTTAAAAGGATTTTTAATTCTTATTTTATTCATTTCATTAATTGTAAAGCAGAATTGATTAGCCAGAAATAAAGATCTATTTCGTGGTGATGACATATGTATAAATTTCCTACTTTTTGCACCGGCACTTTTCAAAATTAATTCGCATTTGCTATAATATCATTTTAGCATCTGGTGAAACTGGGCAGGTTGTGACCCAGGTAGATTTCTCTCTTGATCCTTTGGGATCTTCTCAGGAACCTTTCCCAGAACCAACACAGGGACCTTCATTTCAAGACAAGCCAACCACACAAAAGCAACGTCCTTCAGAAGGTATACTGTTAAGAGGACCTAGTTTTACTTAAAACCTTCATTTCTTTGTTGAGATACCTGTGTACTGTTACGGTTGTGCACACATCTGCTGAAAAGTCAACCTCTGATGAAGTTCTGCCTCAGTGAATAAATTTTTTGACTCTGTTAGTTTTAAAGCATTGGTTTAACATGCCGAATTTTGTCCAGGTGTGGTCAGAACCCACCCAGAGATTGTTATATTACACAAATTTATCCAAAGAGATTTTTCTGATATAAAAACAGCATCATGCTCAGCCAAGGACTGATAATGTAAGAATCATTTCCTGTATAATCATACCTAGTTATGTTAAATTTCGTTTTTAAGTTAAGTAATAGCCATTAATTTCCAGTTGTTCACATAATTTATTTTAACTTGATGAACACTGCATGGAAATGTTGGCCAAAATTGCCATATGAACATGTTTTACAGGTAATTGATTTATTTCCTGTGATTTCAGAGGATGGTATTCCACTGACCAAGAAGTGGAAGAAGACACTTCCTGCTGTCGACCAAGGCTGGATATCAAAGACCTTCTTCCACTATGCAACCAGAGGTCCACAGTTTGATTTCAGCAGAGTGACCAAGCTGTGGTACGAACCTCCTCAGCCCAGCATATCAAGAGGTAATGAGTTATTCATCATTAAACACCTTTAAGGTCCGAGGGTATCTATGGAATGTTAAGTATATTTTTGTTCACTTCTTGTTAGACTTGGCCAGGTTTTTATCCAGGTTAGTCAGTTATTGTACTTTCAAAGTTGTACCAGTTCCTGCAGATGGTTACATTTCACTGTCAAGTGGTGATTAGTTGAGTGCTCTATCTTGCGGAAAGCTCTTGTTGATAATCTGGCTCATGTTTTACTTGTACTCCAGGTATACTTAACAAACAGGATTGTTTCTTTGGGCACCGACTGTTTCTTTGGATGCCACGACACTTGCTTCAGTACCATTTTGTCTGCCCCTACTCTGGATGTCAGGGAACCTTAGTGAACAATGGAGTTCACCAGAAAACACGTATGGTACTTGATGTCCATGATTACTACATTATAGCGGGAGAAGACTATGAGTGCAGCAAGTGCAAAAGAAGGGCAAGTTGAATTACAGCTACTAAAATGAACATAGAATTATTCATAATCATAGGAATACAGATGTTAACAGAATACTTTTAAAAATAAATATATTTCTGGTCATGCAAAATTTCAAACCTTGCCAAACATTGATTTACAGATGCTTTCAACATTTGATTCAATTTTATGCAATTTTGCATCTGTGTCAGTTAAGTGTCACCAGCTTTGCTAAACCATATGCAGCAAGCTCTACATATCTGTCAATTTTCAGACAGTAGTCTTTGCATCCGGAAATATCTTGTCCAGACCGCTACTGGACCAAGTATTAAGGGATTTTAGAATAACTTGGTGCAAATGTCTAACTTTAGGAAACTGTTACTCATTCATTCAACATATTTTGAGAACCAGGGACATTATGTTGCAATGTGTGTTACAGATCATCAGTTGGAGCCAGAGTATTTTAGAACAGCTTGACTCAACAGAGCGTAGCAAGTTTCCCTGTATTTTGACAGACCGGTATGCATGTGACCTAAAGGTTGTCAGAATGATGCGACAGAGGACACTGGGAAATAGCAGTAGCCTAGTCTGCAAGCAGGTACAATCAAATGCATGATACAAATTGTAAACTTTCATATCTTTAGGTAGAGGTTACAGGAGTGTTATGCTCTTTCACAAAAATAGGGAGCATATAAATGTATAGCTGGCTTTTTTGTCTGTCCATCTCGTGCATTGGATTCCAGATTATTTCTGGACTTTTAATGATTTTAATTACTCAGTAGCACGTTAGAGTCGCATGTTGTCAGTACATTTTAATTGAACTGTTTTCATGTTTTCATGCTCTACTTAAAACTTAGCATACTGTGTTCCTGAACTGTTTTTAAGCAATTATGGATCCGAATGCTTAAAAACTTAATGACATTGTTCAGCATCAAGAGGACATGTGCTTATGATAAAGATGGCATGTTGATAGCATAGGCTGATATTCCACAGATTGCTGAAAATCATGGGGAAAACTATCTGGATAAGTGCCGCCAGTATGCCACAAACTTTTTGGCCTTCAAGAAGTCTGCAGCCAAGGGCTTGGTGACCATCCCTGAATTTGTAGAACCACCACCCGTAATGAACATCCCCAGGCATCGCTGGTTCATGAAAGTATACCTGCTGGATGTCATCTCGAGACTAGATTATCAGCTGGCAGAGTTGACATCGGTTACTGGGGATATAATTAAAATTGACTCGACCAAGAAAATTACAAATAAGCTTGCAGGTAAGCTTTAGATGTGCATTTTAGGTTAAAAAACCTCATTTATGTACTAGTATGTAATTTCTAAACTTAGTTTATATTGAATTTATTGTGCTGTTACTCATATTACTTACAATGCTTTAGTTTGAATTAGTTCTAGTTTTAAGCTCAACATCTTATAGAAACGCACTCAAATCACTCTGTTCCGGGAACTAATCAGTACTAAGTAGTGAGTGTGAAGTTTCCTGCTCAAGAAAACATCAGGTAGCCTTAGAAGGGTTCGAACCTACTGAGGTCTCCAGTCTGATGTGGTAATGCATTAACAACATCTGTCATGCCACCCCTTATAATGAGCTTAAAGATTGAACTTAATGCGCAAATATTTAATTCAACCAAAATAAAGTGGAATATTATGGAAATCAGTTATTAAACAAGTTTGAAATAATACCAAAATAACTCCAGTAGAACATTTTTCATCCAATTGTTGGAAATTGTACTTTGTTTGGCAGTCAAGAATCAGCTGGGTTCAGTCATGAATTCTACATTTTCCATTTAGGTTTCAGTAGAGGTACAGCGATGTGGGCCACAAATGTAGGGAACGAACATGGTCAGATCCTTATGTCAGTGCTTACTGAAGGTGAGGGGGAAGGACTGAAGAAGATGCTGGATGGCATTATGTCCAGATACAGGAATGCTGGCGTGTCCCCACCAAAAGTGTTGTACACTGATAGAGATTGCTGTGGCAGGCAGTGTGTAAAGAAGTACTTTGATGCCTGGCCTTTCCTTCATGTAAGGTGTGTTGTCTTATAACATATTTTATTTTATGCTCAGTGATGAAATACAAACAAATATTCTTTTTATGTATTTGTTGTGATTATTTTGATTTCTTCATTACAACCCAGACAGTCGCATATCTTATACATTTCAATACTTAGTGCCAATATAAAATGATTGTCACATAATTTGTTTTGAATTGAAATGAGTTAGATCTGTTTATTGTTTTATTAGTCTAATACAGGAGCACAAAGCCATGTCAAGTGCTCGTTGCTTCATTGCTCAGTTACCCTCATTTAAACACAGGAGTTAAATTTTTACAGTATACTAGTCTGTTCAGTATATTTTAGGACTTTATCATCAATATTTCAGACTCGACTCTTGGCACTTCATGCGGCGGTTTCCAAATGGATGCACGACCGACAAGCACCAGCTTTATGGCCCCTTCATGGCAAGGCTTAGTCGTTGTATTTTCAAGATTGATGAACACGACTATGCACTTCTCATGAGGGCCAAGAGACAAGAACTTGTTCTCCAGGGTGTCCCAAGTCCAACAGACAGTGATGTCGTTCAACACATCTCATCAGATGAAGTTGGCCGCCACTGCAAGCGCATGACTAGGGGCACCAAGGAGACAACAAGTCTCATATCTGACCTAATTATGTCATTGAATGGCGAAAAAGGTAAATCTATTGATTTTTTAGCTCGACTTTTTGAAGAAGAAAAAGTTGTGTTACTGTCGTAATTGTGTTGGCTGCTTCTGCACTGGTAAAGTTTTAAAAACTATCAAAGATATTTACTTCAAACTTGGAATACTTTTTCACTAGTAAAAGGGGAACCCATATCTGCAACGCAAATAATCCTAAAATTATTTCTGACAGAGTTATGCCCCGTTTTCAACTATTTTGATTCTCATCATTAATAGAATTGCATCAAGGCTCACATGATTTCACTACATAACTTTAGTTTAGGTATAGTTATACCTTTATATTTTGTAGGGCTGGACACCAGTGGCGTACCTCTTATTGATTCTACTAAGATGTCTGACATCTGGGCCAAGCAGAGTCAACATGTTGCCTGCCTTCAGGACCCTCCAGGTGTCAGACTCTACACACAGGTCTCAACTGTGAAGAAAGGAGGTATAGAGCTGCCTGTTTACAAGTGTGCCAGAGGATCTACTTCCCTTGAGAATTTTCATCTACATATGGCCAGGTTCATTCCAGGCAAGATAATCATACATTTTAGCACTTAATGTCTCTCTTTCCTATATAAAACCTTGACATTTCAGATAAATATTATCAGAGATAAGATTATGCAAGTAACTATTCCATTTTTAACACAGTAACAGTTTAGACAAAACTTTCAGCCTGACCTACATGGATATGACCACAGTTTCTTTTGTTGCCTAGGAGGCATGGTGTTCACTGAAACAAATCTTGTTCTAACTTATTATAGGAACACTTGCGAAGGACACTAACTTCCAAGTCTACCTACTGGATGGCATTTTTAGATGGAATGCAGATAGGGCTGAGGAGGCTATCTCTGGTCCCAGCCAACAAACTACTGATGTCCCAAAGACATACAGTGGTCCCCTGAAGCACCAGACCAATATGCTCTGGCAGGAACTTTGTGGGAAACCATTCTTCCCTAACTTCAAACCTCCTGCGAAGTATACTGGTATGTGTGAATGAATTAAGTGACCCCATCTAATGCAATTGTAAATAAATAAATTGTAAATTTCTAACAAGGCCAAGTGAAACAGTTTTTGAATATATGCACTTTACAGTATTAATGCCTTCATCTATCGTCTTTTGTTTTTCGACACAAGATAAATCAGGTGAAACCAAACTCATTTGCAGCTGAATAAATTTTATCAATCACAGCACTAACCATGTATTTTCTATGTATTTCTGTAGGTGAGCTAGTTGGACTTCAGTATTTATACGATCAGACTGGCAGACAGCTTCCCAGTGTAGCTGTTACTAAAGAACAGCTAGAGAAGGATGAGGATACTGATGGACAAGAGGACAGTCATGAGGATGAAGGGTTTGTTGAAATGGAACAGGCGTTCATAACCCTCCCGGAAGAACCTGTTCCATTGCCTCCTCCAACTGTCCAAGAAAATATAATAAAACCCATCCTTCACATTCCCAGTGAAGCTGAATACCGCCAGTTGGCTATGGATACTGTTGTCCAAGGTAATTTGTCTCTGTCAACTTGATTGCTTTATTACTTTGGATTTACTCCTTTTTAATTCCAGACTGGATTAAGTAGTGTTGACTGTGAGCCATTTTCACATTTAGAAAAATACTGTCTTATTTTTTTTCTCCAAATATACGTGACCTCTTTATCTGTGAAATACTGTTTGGGATTACATAGTATATGCGTCTGTCTTAATGGTGCTTCTGTATAAGATCATTCAATTCAACTTTTCCTTTCCAGGGATGGAACCACCGATAGAAAGTACATGGCCAGCTTCCAGTTTCGATGTGACTCCCTCCTTGGAAGATCCAAGCCCTGCAGATCAGAGCAGTCATGTATGTGTTCCAATAATCTTTTTAGGTGAATTCTAATAAAAATTGAGTATGTTCATCAGTTGTCTGAAAGTTTTATATGCTTCTGTAATTGTTCCTATTGGAAACAATGATAGGGACATGTCCTGCCACAAAAAGTATGTATTATAACTACTTTGAAAGTATGGTATCTTTTCATTTAAATTGCCATGAAGGTAATCAACAGAAGAATATTTCTGAGTAGAAATTTGACTTATGGTAGCTGAAAGTCGTGATTTCACAACTTTTTTTATCAGATCAGTAAATATTTGTTATTGTTAGCAAGCTTTGTAGCCACTAGTACTCGCTAAGTTGCTAAGATACTACATAAATCATAAAATTATATGCGACTTAAGATCTCTTAAGTCATATTCAGTCAGATGTCCCACTCTTATAATATTTAATGTCGTATTGACATAAATATCTCAATTTCAGGTCCTTGGACCAGACAATGTTCCAGGTTATGATAAAGTGCTTAACCTTGCTGAGTTCCTTGTGGAGCTGCGTGACGAGAGAGTTCTTCGTTTTGACAAGGTTAAGCGCCTTATCTACCTTTGGGAACAGTTGTCTGACTTTGACAAGAAAAGGACAGTTTTTCCAAGGAGGTACACAAAGAAGCCATGGTCAGGAAAATTCGGTGGCCGGGGAAAACATGTTGCTCCAGGGGTGGAGAGCATAACTAAGTATTCAAACCTTTTGCCATTACTCTGTATTTTAATATGTCCCCAAGACTTGTCTCTCCCATGCCTTTGTTGGGAGGATGTCCATTGTGAGTGCTGCACTTCATGGGATTTTTTTATTTCAACATTAATTGTTGATATGAAATGATACTGTCAATTTTTCATTTATTTCTAAAACTTTTAAAGATTATATGTTCTTATATTATTTATTATAAAAACTGTAATTTGGTGCAATACCTTTTTATGCCATTGACTGAACATAAGATCTACTTCACTGTCAATTTTTATAAAACAGTTTCTATCTTTTCCGCTTTCTTAGAGTTCTCCTAGGACCCAACAAAGGTCCAGCACAGTGGCCTAACTGCAATCGTTACACAGAGGCAACTTGTGAACTTCTATTGAAAATTTTCCCTGGAGACCAGAAGCGTGAAGGGACTGTGTGGACCAGATGGCGTCTTGTCCTCAGGGCCTTTCACAACATCAGACAGATAGTTGTAAAATCACAACAGGCCATGCAGAGGACAGAAATACAGCTGCCTTTGTTGAACAAAAAGACACTACAGCAGTGGTAAGTTGTAATATATAAATTCAAGCTCCATGAATCTAGATCTGTCAACAGTAGGTAACTCTTATTGGATAAACCTATTAAAGAACAAGGGGTAAATTTGGAAAATCCAGAATTTTCACTCTATTTAGAACCTTTTTTCAATTAACTGATATGTATATGATTGTGAAATTCTATTCTTGTATTTTTAAAACTAAATTTCAGTATGTAACTGGTTCCTAATACCACTATTTATCCCTACTCTTGTAAATGTTTCTGATCACCATCTGTCGATAAAGTCTTAGCACATGTGAAGATATTTCCATGAAACAGGGCTCAGGTTAAATCCTTAAATTGTCAGCAAAAATTTGCACTGAAACTTTGTTTGCTGTTTTGTTCAAGCTACTAGGAGTGAGCAGTGTCAGTCAGCAACTCTTCTTGCAATAATTAAGCACATTGTTTCACAGAAGAGGTGGCATCTAGCATTTTATCAATTTTATGTTTTCAAAATGTCTTTCAAGTTTGCATCTAGAGGCATTATTATCTGTACATTTTACCAGTATCAGCTAAGGTGACCATTATTTAACATTTGTATTTCAGGTACAACAAGGGGGACAAGGAACAAGAACAGAAGGTCCTCTTGCAGGGCCTTAACATGCCCAAGCCAGCTGTGACAGGAAGTGGCTTGCCAGAGGCCCGCCAGAAACCAGCAGTACTACCTTCTAGTGAGGCTCCAGCTTTTGAATTTCAAAATACACCATGTACTGCTGGGCTGGCACACAAGAGGACCAGCCGCAAAAGAAAAAGATCAGCCCTTCTCCCAGAGCCATCTGCTTCACATCCATCACTTCCGCAAATTACACCAGCACCAGAAACAACGGTAATAAGATATCCTGTCATAATGGAGCAGCAACAATTGATCATTCTTCCGGGACAATCTGCAGTATTTCCTCCATTAACAACAATTTCAGCTACACCAACAACTTCAACAACTTCAACAACTTTAAAGAAATCAAGACCTTACAAGACTCCCGATTATATTAAATGCAGCAAATGTGGAAAAAATCGAAAAAATTCAACTACACATAAATCGTACATGTTCAAAATATTTTGTGAAATTTCAGAAAACATCACTTTCGAAGAATGGAGGAAAAAAATCAAACAACAAATGGACGAAGAAAGAAGATTAAAGAAGAAAAATTGAAGTCCCAAACATGAACTGCTCCATTATGGCATATCTTACAGATGCAAGAAACATTTTCGACATTTCATCATTCTAATATTTTGATATCAAAGAAAAAAACCAACAAATTTTAATGCTGCCTTGTGTGCTTTTTTTGTCTCAATTGGCAAAGATATTCGATGCTAATGTGGCTTAAAAACTGCACAAAAAGGTTCCAAGCCCTTGTAAAAGCAGAGGAGATTTTTGGTTTTCCAGTATTTTTCTTAAGAAAAAACTCAATGCTATTATAGGTTTATAATTCTATTACCTAACTTATAGTATATTCCACTTATCATGTATTATCAATAGGTTTTGTAGATGTAGAAGACAACAAAACCAAGGTTTAACAGGTTGAGGGAAGCAACAGTAATGGATAGGAAGGACTCGTTGAGCTTTTATTATGACAGAAAGTGATATATTCCTTTGTTTAAGGTGCTGATTTATATCTGTTGTTAGCATCTTTTACTGGGGCAATGTGGCTTATCTGTTAAATCATCAGATGCTGATTTATATCAATTCTTTACATATTTTACTAAGGAATTGTGGTTGATCTTTATAATCATCATGGAAGAGTAATCATGAGGAAGTAAGTTCTCACTGAAAACTGACGTTTGCTGGAAAAGTCTTGATCATGTGACCAAATTTTACCATGTGACCATTTTTTTTTCATAGTTGCTCAGTACAGTCTTGTGGGCTATGGCCTTAGCTCAGTTGGTAGAGCGGAGGACTATAGTGGAAATATTACCTGACATCCTTAGGTCGCTGGTTCGAATCCGGCTCGCGGGATAGTTTTTTTGGCTGGGGTAGTGGAGGGGTGCGCAAAAGTATTCCATATATACTCAAATAAAATAAAATAAAAGGAAATACCCGATGTCAAGGTGTCAGTAAAAAAACTTCTTAGTTCAGAAGATAAAATGAAAACATTATTTTCATTTTTTTAATATAGAAAATTGTTATTTGACCATTTTGGGTAGATAGCCATTTATTCTAAACGATAGGTTTTTTGTGTCCTTATGCCTAACGAAGAAATTTTCGAAAATATGTCTTTCAATCATCAGTTTTTTTTCATTTTATTTCGATATACAATATATAATGTAGATACTAATTCATTCAATATCTATCATTCACGCGTTCATGATTTGTAAGTATACGAAATTCTCTTAATTTAAGGGAAGGCCCTTTCTTAAAAGGCGGTTTTGACTTTTTTAAAAGCCTATTTATAAAGCAGCTTGTCACAGATTTAGTAAGCGTCATGCTTATATATTTTTATGCTTAGTTTGGAAACTTGCTAGTTTAATTTCACCAAAGAATATAATTATTATTGCTTTATTTTTTTTAAAATTGATAATCTGCAACATGTTTCATTTTAGATGACTAATAATTCGCGAACGGGCGGACAAACGGATAGATGGGTGAACGACATGCTTCATACCATCAAACGACCTTCAAAGCGTACAACAGTAAAATTTATCTTTGTAATGTAGATTTGATAAAAGGAGAACATCGGCCTTGAAAGGAAAAGAAAGAAGAAACGTAACTAATTTCATCTTTCTAGAGCTGTTGAAAAAAAAAAATAGATGCCAAGACATCTGACAGGAACGTTCAGACAATATTCAGATGAAATTGAATCATGGATTTTACATGAAACAAAGAGGCCTAATTTGTTAGTTTCTTCAAAAACACAAACAGTTTAAAAAACACTTAGCGGTGACAGTCAAGTAACAGAAGGTAAAATGGTGGACTAGTACATTGTATGTGGAATCCTGTTCGGACCACGTAAAATATCTCCTGTTTGACAAGCAAACAATTTTATTATTTTTTATCAATTTTAAACAACCTTGTTACTCGCTATTTCAGGTCAACATATATATTTGCAAACATTTAAAAACTCACGAGAAAATACAGGCGAAATTTAACATTTGAAATTGACTTATTAAATCCATACAACGAATAAATAAAAGTTAGTTCGTATCAGCACAAAAATATGCTAACGAAAACAGACGAATGCAGTGTGAAGAATGAACACGACCTCTTGCTTTTACCAAAATTATTAATGGGCATTTAATTTATTAGTATCTTATATATTTTGTTTAAATTGTTTTGAATCGTTAAGTTAATAGGATTCGTTCACATTTTTTTCTGCTATTTGCTGTGCATGAAAGGCACACGACTTCCGTTTAAAGATCTCCGAAAATGAGTCGAAGTCTCAGTGCATCAAATTTATGTCGATAGTTACCAGCACTGCAAGGAAATGCAAAATGCAAGTTTGATTTAACTTCGGGTTCTGCTTTAAATTATGTTTCGTTTTAAAGCTATTAAGTCTCGTAGAAAGACTTTTTTGTTATCGCGTTCCTGCTTTTGAAATAAGAAGAAAACATAATACCGCGACAAATATAGTCACAAAATGAAGAATGTTCTGTATCGTTCTATCAATCAAATTGATAATTATGTAAGCACTGAAATGTTATTTCGATAAGAAAGTAAGCTACAATTCTAGAATAAATCTATTTTTTCAAATTCTTGTTATTTTGTGCTATGATACAATCCTAAGCTTAGATGATAAAAATAACGATAGCAACCATTAGATCACAGGACATTATTTATTTATCATGCCCAAGGACAGAAACCTGTCAATAGGAATACACAAAACATTTTATTTTTGTTAGATAATGATATGATAAATATCGAAAATTAACTCGAATTATAAATGATATATCTAGAGGAACCGAACGTACACGATTATTTACAAGTTACATGGTTTTTAAGAGAATCTAATGAGAAATGGTATTTTTTGTTATAGTTTTTCAACGCTTATACTCTTTTTCTAATATTTTTATATTGTTTTTTTTGTTTTTTTTTAATTGCTCCAGAAATGTTTAATTGGAAAGAAATATTAAGTCTGTATTATCATTCTATAAGAATAAGTGACATAAGAACAAAATGCATTTGTTCAACAGAAAACAGTCACTAATCGTTTTTTAAGAATATACAAAACAATGACAGTCTTCCTCTATACATAAATCCCATACAACATGCTTAAATTGTTCGTTAGAGGCTGATGGACCTAATAACTACCAACCTTGTAAAGGCATTCAGTTATTATGTAAAAGTCGTAAGCAATATTTTAGTACTTGAAAAGAATGAAAAAAATACAGTTGTGTGTAACATAATATAAACTTTGCCTTAAAGTATATATTGTCTTTATTTTCGTCTTATTTTTACATGTAAAAACATAATGCACATTCATAAGTATATCATATTTATTCATGTAAAATCAACCATAATGTGATTTACAGGAGACCTTTAAATTTTTTTTTCTTTAAATCACATATCAGAATATTTACATGTCATACAGATAAATGCTAAAATACCCTTAATAATAATTACTTAAAATCTGCCTTAAAACCATTTTTTAAGAAATTGAGATTCAATAATATGGCAAAAAGCTCCACATTACGAAGTGAATGTAAAACAATGAGATACGTTCGATCCGATCAAACACATGCTTGATTGACAAGTGTATTTTAGACCATGGTTAACAGAATATAGCAAGTGTATTTAATCATGGTTAAAGCCAATTGAATATAGCAGTAAAACAGTAAAACGATTTCCCATATTTCTTTTATCCAATATCACTTCTTACATAAACAACTTATTATTTTTTGGTGTAATACATCTCTTCTTAAATTAAGTATATACACTAATTGTACAGTAAGTGAATTTTCACAAATAATATCTGTTTACTCAAAAGTCGCCGAACTGTGAAGATAATTGATGACAGGTTCAAATGTATAAGTACCGGTTAATCACGTCAAAACAGTGACACACAGTATCTACCCGTGATAGCTCAGTTGGTAGAGCGGAGGACTGTAGTGGAGTTAAATACTGTCATCCTTAGGTCGCTGGTTCAAATCCGGCTCGCGGGATTTTTTTTCTCTTTGTGTGTGTCATTAAGCATTGTTTAATGTAGCATTTCCAAAAATGAAGAGTATTTTATCTGGTTTCAAATTATGTTTCGGTCAATGATATTGAATGTTACTGAATAAAATTTTACCTGATGTCAAGAAGTCAGTAAAAAGATTTTAGTACAGAAGATAAAATGAAAACATTACTATTAGTTTTTTTTTATGTAGATAATTGTTATAATTATACCATTTTGAATGGCCAGCCATTTATTCTAAAAGTGTCCTATGTCTTGCAGAGAAATATTTTCGATAAAAAGTTCTTTGAATCATCAATTACTTTATTATTATACATCGAATGAACCGATAAAATATAGAATAAATATACTAATTCAGTATCATTCGCATGTTCATGATTTTTAGATATACGGAATTCTCTTAATGTACGGGAATTCCTCTTTAAAAAAGCAGTTTTGACATTTTACTAAAAGATTGTTTTTAGAGAGGCTTTGTTTCACAGATCAGCTTTCACAAAATCACTTTACTTCATGCTCATATATTCACATGCTTTGTCTGGAAACTTAATTCATCAGAAAACCGAATTATTATCGCTGAATTATGGACTGATACATAGTACACATGTATAAAGTGTGATTTATGCTGTTGTTGTACGTACATTTGGTGCTTCAATATAATCACTTTCAAATGATTTGTGGTAATTTTGTTCGAGTGTCCCTGTGGCAACAAGAAGAATTTTATGTGACACTCATAGGGATCTCAATTTACCTGCTCAAACAATAAGACACTATAGCGTACGCACCTTTTATTCATATTTTTACATTATTATTTTTGTGTAACATTCTTTACCTCCTGCTTCCCTACCTAGGCGATTTCAATTCGGTTCCATAGGTTTCTGATTTAATGGCGATAGATAACTGTAGATATTATGCATTTATTTTGCATGTTCTTTATTCGTTTCCCTTAAACACGTACTTTTATTCACGAATCCACGTTTGAGAATGCACTTTTCTCCACGATGCGCAATAACTTGTTCGCATGTATTTACTCCCCCCCGTAAATACAAATAATTATTTTATTTGTGGAAATCAGGAATGCATCGTAACTGTTATTTAATACAGTTTTGCTTGTACATTGGCTCATTAACATTTAATCACATCACTATGAAAAGCAGCATTGCAAAATTCTTGATGTATAACATTCCCGTGATAGCTCAGCTGGTAAAACGGAGGACTGTAGTGTATGTACAGAATGACATCCTTAGGTCACTGGTTCGAATCCAGCTCGCGGGATATTTTTATTAGGGTTGGGGCAGGACCACAATTAATATTACTCAAAGCATATAACATGTTCAAAACTTTCACGATTAATCTGATGATTGTTGCAGTATGTTAAGAACGTTGCAGGGACGTATGGTTTGTCAGCTGTTTATGTCAATACGAACTGACAAAACGACAAGAACTGAGTAGAAATATCAAGGCTTATTTTAAAAAATTGTATTTCTTGAATCATCCATACAGTGTTATGTCTATCAGAAAGTATAAAGATGAAATCATTATTAAAAATCATATTTTTTACGAAAAGGTAAATAAAAGGGAACAAATTTATACTCAGTCGCAATCAGAAAATGTTTTCTAAAATGTCAGACATTAAACTTACCGTAAGAAAAATAGGGGGGACATCAGGAAAATTATTGTATGTTAAAATACAGATAAACGTTGACTCAAAACAGTACCTAAATATTAAGAAAAAACTACATAGAAGAGTAGGAATCAAATGTTTATTAAAAACATGAATGAGTAACGAATTAAATGCAATTCTATATACAATACATACAATTTCTACATATCTCTTAAATACACTATTTCAGTCTTAATTCGAAAGAAATGATTTAGCCATTGTCTTCAAACTTCAACGAATTCTACTGTCAGTATTCTACTTTTTTTTACTTTAATTCTTCAAAATATCACTTAAAAGGAAATGTATTTGGACTCTTTATTTATTTGTAGGTACTTTAAACTCTATTTATATTATCGAAACGCAATGTAGCTTAGATATTTCAAAATAAATTTACATGTATAGTATGTATGTTTACCCATTTAATCATGGGTAGGATCCTTAGTGTTTACAGATAGAGGCTAAAAAATCAAACTTTAACATTAATCCGCATTTGTTATAATATTATTTTAGCATCTGGTGAAACTGGGCAGGTTGTGACACAGGTAGATTTCTCTTTTGATCCTTTGGGATCTACTCAGAAACCTTCCCCAGAACCAACCCAGGGACCTTTATTACAAGACAACCACACGTAGGCAACGTCCTTCCCAAGATATAGTGTTAAGAGGACTTAATTTTACTTAAAACCTTCATTTATTTGTTGGGATACCTGCATACTGTTACTGTTATGGTTGAGTGCACATCTGTTGTAGAGTCAACCTCTGAGAAAGTTTTGCCTCAGTGAATCAATATTTTGACTCGGTGTTTGTTTTTAATCGTTGGTTTATCATGCCAAATGTTGTCCAGGTGTGGGTACGAATTCACCCAGAGATTGTTATATTTCACAAAATTATCCAAAGATATTTTTCTTATATAAAAACAGCAACATGCTCAGTCAAGGACTGATAATATAAGAACCATTTCCTGTAAAATCGTACCTAGTTATGTTGAATTTCATATGCAAGTTTAATAATTATACCCATTAATTTCCAATTGTTCGCATACTTTATTTTGACTGGGTGAACACTGCATGGAACTGATGGCCAAAATTGCCATCTGAACATGTTTTACAGGTAACTGATTTATTTCCTGTGATTTCAGAGGATGGTATACCACTGACCAAGAAGTGGAAGAAGACACTTCCTGCTGTCGACCAAGGCTGGGTATCAAAGACCCTCTTCCACTTTGCAACCTGAGGTCCACAGTTTGATTTCAGCTGTGGCACGAAACAACTCAACCCATCATAACAAGAGGTTATGAGTTATTCATTATTAAACACCTCCAAGATCCGAGAGTTTCTATAGAATGTTAAGAATATTTTTGTTCACTCCTTGTTAGACTTGGCCAAGTTTTTATCCAGGTAAGTCAATTTTGTACTCAAAGTTGTACCATATTCTACGGATGGTTACATTTCACTGTCAAGTGGTGAACAGTGGAGTCAAATGGTTCTCTGTCTTGCGGACAGCTCTTGTTGATAATCTGTCTTATGCTTTACTTGCACTCCAGGTATACTGAACAAACAGGATTGTTTCTTTGGGCACCGGCTGTTTCTTTGGATGCAACGACACTTGTTTCAGAACCATTTCGTCTGCCCCTACTCTTGGTGTCAGGGAACCTTAGTGAACAATTGAGTTCACCAGAAAACACGTATGGTACTTGAAGTCCATGATTACTTCATTAAAGCGGGAGAAGACTATGAATGCAGCAAGTGCAAAAGAAGAGTTAGTTGAATTACACTACTAAAATGAACTAGAATTATTCATAATCATAGGAATACAGATGTTAACCAAATACCTTTAAAAAGAAATATATTTCTAGTAATGCAAAATTTCAGACTTTGTCAGACATTGATTTACAGATTCTTTCAACATTTAATTCGACCAACACCGGTTAGGTCAAACCATATGCGGCGAACTCTACATATCTGTCAATTTTCCATCCAGACAGTAATCTTTGCATCCAGTAATATCTCGTCCAGACCACTACTCGAACAATGATTAAGGGATTTTAGAATAACTCGGTGCACATGTCTAACTTTATGAAACTGTAACTCATTGCAACATGTTTTGAGAACCAGGGACATTTTGGTGCAGTATATTACGATAAGAAAGTAAGCTACAATTCTAGAATAAATCTATTTTTTTTTTCAAATTCTTGTTATTTTTTGCTATGATAAAATCCTAAGCTTAGATGATAAAAATAACGATAGCAACCATTAGATCACAGGACATTATTTGTGTTGAAATATTTCTATTGTATTCATGCCCAAGGACAGAAACCTGTCAATAGGAATACACAAAACATTTTATTTTTGTTAGATAATGATATGATAAATATTGAAAAATAACTCGAATTATAAATGATATATCTTGAGGAACCGAATGTACACGATTATTTACAAGTTACATGGTTTTCAGAGAATCTAATGAGAATAGGTAATTTTTGTTATAGTTTTTCAACGCTTATACTCTTTTTCTAATATTTTTATATTGATTTTTTTGGAATTGCTCAAGAAATGTTTAATTGGAAAGAAATATTAAGTCTGGATTATCATTCTATAAGAATAAGTGACATAAGAAAAAAATGCATTTGTTCAACAGAAAACAGTCACTAATCGTTTTTTAAGAATATACAAAACAATGACAGTCTCCCTCTATACATAAATCCCATACAACATGCTTAAATTGTTCGTTAGAGGCTGATGGACCTAATAACTACCAACCTTGTAAAGGCATTCAATTATTATGCAAAAGTCGTAAGCAATATTTTAGTACTTGAAAAGAATGAAAAAAAATACAGTTGTGTGTAACATAATATAAACCTTGCCTTAAAGTATATATTATCTTTATTTTCGTCTTATTTTTACATGTAAAGACATAATGCACATATGTAAGTATATCATATTTATTCATGTAAAATCAATCATAATGTGATCTACAGGAGACGTTTAAAATATTATTTCTTTAAATCACATATCAGAATATTTACATATCATACAGATAAATGCTAAAATACCCTTAATAATAATTACTTAAAATCTGCCTTAAAACCATTTTTTCAGAAATTGAGATTCAATAATATGGCAAAAAGCTCCACATTACGAAGTGAATGTAAAACAATGAGATACGTTCGATCCGATCAAACACATGCTTGATTGACAAGTGTATTTTAGACCATGGTTAACTGAATACAGCAAGTGTATTTAATCATGGTTAAAGCCAATTGAATATAGCAGTAAAACAGTAAAACGATTTTCCATATTTCTTTTATCCAATATCACTTCTTACATAAACAACTTAGTATTTTTTGGTGTAATACATCTCTTCTTAAATTAAGTATATACACTAATTGTACAGTAAGTGAATTTCGCAAATAATATCTGTTTACTCAAAAGTCGCCGAACTGTGAAGATAATTGATGACAGGTTCAAATGTATAAGTACCGGTTAATCACGTCAAAACCTACAGTGAATAACTTCCCGTGATAGCTCAGTTGGTAGAGCGGAGGACTGTAGTGGAGCTAAATACTGTCATCCTTAGGTCGCTGGTTCGAATCCGGCTCGCGGGATTTTTTTTCTCTTTGTGTGTGTCTTTAAGCATTGTTTAATGTAGCATTTCCAAAAATGAAGAATATTTTATCTGGTTTCAAATTATGTTTCGTTCAATGATATTGATTGTTACTGAATAAAATTTTACCTGATGTCAAGAAGTCAGTAAAAAGATTTTAGTACAGATGATAAAATGAAAACATTACTATTAGTTTTTTTATGTAAAAAATTGTTATTATACCATTTTGGATGGCTAGCCATTTATTGTAAATGAACGTTTTTTGTGTCCTATGTCTTGCAGAGAAATATTTTCGAAAAAAAAGTTCTTTGAATCATCAATTACTTTATTATTATACATCGTATGAACCGATAAAATATAGAATAATATATACTAATTCAGTATCATTCGCATGTTCATGATTTTTAGATATACGGAATTCTCTTAATGTACGGGAATACCTCTTTAAAAAAGCAGTTTTGACATGTTACTAAAAGATTTTTTTAGAGAGGCTTTGTTTCACAGATCAGCTTTCACAAAATCACTTTACTTCATGCTCATATATTCACATGCTTTGTCTGGAAACTTAATTCATCAGAAAACCGAATTATTATCGCTGAATTATGGACTGATACACAGTACACATGTATAAAGTGTGATTTAAGCTGTTGTGGTACGTACATTTGGTGCTTCAATATAATCACTTTCGAATGATTTGTGGTAATTTTGTTCGAGTTTCCCTGTGGCAACAAGAAGAATTTTATGTGACACTCACAGGGATCTCAATTTACCTGCTCAAACAATAAGACACTATAGCGTACGCACCTTTTATTCATATTTTTACATTATTATTTTGTGTAACATTCTTTACCTCCTGCTTCCCCACCTAGGCGATTTCAATTCGGTTCCATAGGTTTCTGATTTAATGGCGATAGATAACTGTAGATATTATGCATTTATTTTGCATGTTCTTTATTCGTTTCCCTTAAACACGTACTTTTATTCACGAATCCACGTTTGAGAATGCACTTTTCTCCACGATGCGCAATAACTTGTTCGCATGTATTTACACCCCCCCCCCCCCCCGTAACTACAAATAATTATTTTATTTGTGGAAATCAGGAATGCATCGTAACTGTTATGTAATACATTTTTGCTTGTACATTAGCTCATTAACATTTAATCACATCACTATGAAAAGCAGCATTGCAAAATTCTTGATGTATAACATTCCCGTGATAGCTCAGCTGGTAAAATGGAGGACTGTAGTGTATGTAGAGAATGACATCCTTAGGTCGGTGGTTCGAATCCGGCTCGCGGGATATTTTTATTAGGGTTGGGGCAGGACCACAATTAATATTACTCAAAGCATATAACATGTTCAAAACTTTCACGATTAATCTGATGATTGTTGCAGTATGTTAAGAACGTTGCAAGGACGTATGGTTTGTCAGCTGTTTATGTCAATACGAACTGACAAAACGACAAGAACTGAGTAGAAATATCAAGGCTTATTTTAAAAAATTGTATTTCTTGAATCATCCATACAGTGTTATGTCTATCAGAAAGTATAAAGATGAAATCATTATTAAAAATCATTTTTTTTTACGAAAAGGTAAATAAAAGGGAACAAATTTATACTCAGTCGCAATCAGAAAATGTTTTCTAAAATGTCAGACATTAAACTTACCGTAAGAAAAATAGGGGGGACATCAGGAAAATTAATGTATGTTTAAATAAAGATAAACGTTGATTCAAAACAGTACCTAAAATACTAAGAAAAAAAACTACATAGAAGAGTAGGAATCAAATGTTTATTAAAAACATGAATGAGTAACGAATTAAATGCAATTCTATATACAATACATACAATTTCTACATATCTCGTAAATACACTATTTCAGTCTTAATTCGAAAGAAATGATTTAGCCATTGTCTTCAAACTTCAACGAATTCTACTGTCAGGATTCTACTTTTTCTACTTTAATTCTTCAAAATATCACTTAAAAGGAAATGTATTTGGACTCTTTATTTATTTGTAGGTACTTTAAGCTCTATTTATATTATCAAAACGCAATGTAGCTTAGATATTTCAAAATAAATTTACATGTATAGTATGTATGTTTACCCATTTAATCATGGGTAGGATCCTTAGTGTTTACGGATAGAGGCTAAAAACTCAAACTTTAAGATTAATCCGCATTTGTTATAATATTATTTTAGCATCTGGTGAAACTGGGCAGGTTGTGACACAGGTAGATTTCTCTTTTGATCCTTTGGGATCTACTCAGAAACCTTCCATAGAACCAACCCAGGGACCTTCATTACAAGACAACCACACGTAGGCAACGTCCTTCGCAAGTTATAGTGTTAAGAGGACTTAATTTTACTTAAAACCTTCATTTATTTGTTGGGATACCTGCATACTGTTACTGTTATGGTTGAGTGCACATTTGCTGTAGAGTCAAACTCTGACAAAGTTCTGCCTCAGTGAATCAATATTTTGACTCGATGTTTGTTTTAAATCGTTGGTTTATCATGCCAAATGTTGTCCAGGTGTGGGTACGAATCCACCCAGAGATTGTAATATTTTACAAAATTATCCAAAGATATTTTTCTCATATAAAAACAGCAACATGCTCAGTCAAGGACTGATAATAAAAGAACCATTTCCTGTAAAATCGTACCTAGTTATGTTGAATTTTATATGCAAGTTTAATAATTATAGCCATTAATTTCCAATTGTTCGGATAATTTATTTTGACTGGGTGAACACTGCATGGAACTGATGGCCAAAATTGCCATCTGAACATGTTTTACAGGTAACTGATTTATTTCCTGTGATTTCAGAGGATGGTATACCACTGACCAAGAAGTGGAAGAAGACACTTCCTGCTGTCGACCAAGGCTGGGTATCAAAGACCCTCTTCCACTTTGCAACCAGAGGTCCACAGTTTGATTTCAGCTGTGGCACGAAACAACTCAACCCATCATAACAAGAGGTTATGAGTTATTCATTATTAAACACCTTCAAGATCCGAGAGTTTCTATGGAATGTTAAGAATATTTTTGTTCACTCCTTGATAGACTTGGCCAAGTTTTTATCCAGGTAAGTCAGTTTTATACTTTCAAAGTTGTACAACTTCCTACGGATGGTTACATTTCACTGTCAAGTGGTGAACAGTGGAGTCAAGTGGTTCTCTGTCTTGCTGACAGCTCTTGTTGATAATCTGTCTTATGCTTTACTTGCACTCCAGGTGTTCTGAACAAACAGGATTGTTTCTTTGGGCACCGGCTGTTTCTTTGGATGCAACGACACTTGTTTCAGTACCATTTCGTCTGCCCCTACTCTTGGTGTCAGGGAACCTTAGTGAACAATTTAGTTCACCAGAAAACACGTATGGTACTTGATGTCCATGATTACTTCATTATAGCGGGAGAAGACTATGAATGCAGCAAGTGCAAAAGAAGGGTTAGTTGAATTACACTACTAAAATGAACTAGAATTATTCATAATCATAGGGATACAGATGTTAACCAAACACTTTTAAAAAGAAATATATTTCTAGTAATGCAAAATTTCGACTTTGTCAGACATTGATTTACAGATTCTTTCAACATTTAATTCAACCAACACCGGTTAGGTCAAACCATATGCGGCGAGCTCTACATATCTGTCAATTTTCCATCCAGACAGTAATCTTTGCATCCAGAAATATCTCGTCCAGACCACTACTCGAACAATGATTAAGGGATTTTAGAATAACTCGGTGCACATGTCTAACTTTATGAAACTGTAACTCATTGCAACATGTTTGAGAATCAGGGACATTTTGGTGCAGTGTATTACAGATCATCAGTTTGAGCCAGAGTATTTTAGAACAGCTCGACTCAACAGTGCGTAGTAAGTTTCCCTTTATCCTGACAGACCGGTATGCATGCGACCTAAAGGTTGTCAAAATGATGCGACAGAGGACACTGGGAAATAGCAGTAGCCTAGTATGCAAGCAGGTACAATTATATGCATGTTACAAAATGTAAACTTTCATATTTTTAGGTACAGTTTACTGGAGTGTTACGCTCTTTTACAAAAATAGGGAGCTGGTTTTTGTCTTTCCATCTCTCTCGCATTGGATTCCAGATTATTTTTGGACTTTTAACTGATTTTAATTGCTCAGTAGCAGGGTAGAGTGGCATGTTGTCAGTACATTTCAGTTGAATAGTTTTCCAGTTTTCATGCTCTACTTAAAACATAGCATATTTGTTCCTTAACTATTTTAAGCAATTATGACCTGAATGCTTAAAATTTAATGACATTGTTCAGCACCAAGAGGACATGTGCATATGATAAAGATGGTATGGTTGAATGTTTTTTACTTTGGCATGTTGATAGTGGTGATTGGTGACCATCCCTGAATATGTAGAACCACCGCCCGTAATGAACATCCCCAGGCATCGCTGGTTCATGAAAGTATACCTGCTGGATGTCATCTCAAGACTAGATTATTTGTTGGCAGAGTTGACATCGGTTACTGGGGATTTATTTAAAATTGACTCGACCAAAAAAATTACAAATAATCTTGCAGGTAAGCTATAGATGTGCATTTTGGTTAAAGAACCTCATTTATATACTAGTATGTAATTTCTGAACTTAGTTGATATTGAATTAATGTACTGTTACTTATATTACTCACAATGCTTTAGTTTGAATTAGCTTTAGTTTAAAGCTCTACACAATATAGAAACACTCAAATCCACCCGTTCCTGGAACTACTCAGTATTAAGCAGTGAGGGTGAAGTTTCCTGTTCAAGAAAACATCAGGTAGCCTTAGAAGTGTTCGAACCTACTAAGGTCTCCAGTCCGATGTGGTAATACATTAACAACATCTGTCATGCCACCCCTTATAATGAGCTTATATATTGAAATTAATATGCAAATATTTATTTCAACTAAAATGAAGCAGAATATTGTGGAAATCAATTATTAAACAAGTTTGAAATAATACCAAAATAACTCCGGTATAACTTTTTTCATCCGATTGTTGGAAATTGTCCTTTGTTTGGCAGTCAAAAATCAGCTGGGATCAGTCATGAATTCTATATTTTCCATTTAGGTTTCAGTAGAGGTACAGCGATGTGGGCCACAGATGTAGCGAACGACTATGGTCAGATCCTTGTGTCAGTGCTTACGGAAGGTGAGGGGGAAGTGTTGAAGAACATCCTGGATGGCATTATCTCCAGATACAGGAATGCTGGCGTGTCCCCACCAAAAGTGTTGTACACTGATAGAGATTGCTATGGCAGGCAGTTTGTAAAGAAGTTATTTGATGCCTTGCCTTTCCTTCATGTTAGGTGTGTTTTCTATATCATATTTCATTTTATGCTAAGTGATGAAATACAAACAAATATTTTTATATATATTTGTAGTGATCATTTTTGTTTCTGTATTACAACCAAGACAGTCTCAGTTCTTATACAATTCAGTACTTATTGCCAATATAAGATGATTGACACATAATTCATTTCGAATTGAAATGAGTTAGATCTGTTTATTGTTTTATTAGTCTAATAGAGGAACACAAAGCCATTTCAAGTGCTCGGCGCCTCATTTGCTCAAAGTTACCCTCATTTATACACAGGAGTAAATGTTCACAGTATACTACTCTGTTAAGTTTATTTTTGGACTTTACCATCAATATTTCAGACTCGACTCTTGGCACTTCATGCGGCGGTTTCCAAATGGATGCACAACCGACAAGCACCAACTTTATGGCCCCTTCATGGCAAGGCTTAGTCGTTGTATTTTCAAGATTGATGAACACGACTATGCACTTCTGACGAGGGCCAAAAGACAAGAACTTGTTCTCTAGGGTGTCCCAAGTTCAACAGACAATGATGATTCAACACATCTCATCTGATGAACTTGGTCGCTACTGCAAGTGCACGACTAGGGGCACCAAGGAGACAACAAATCTCATATCTGACCTGATTATGTCATTGGATGGCGAAAAAGGTAAATCAATTAACTTTTTAGCTCGACGTTTTGATGAAAAAAAAAATGATTTATTGTCGTAATTGTGTTATCTGGTTCTGCGCCGGATAATCTTTCAGTTGGTGTCCTTTTTTTCAAACACTATCAAGGACATTCACTTCAAACTCGGAATACCTTTTCACTAGTAAAAGGGGAACCCATATCTGCAAGGCAAATAACCCTAAATTATTTTTGATAGACTTATGCCTTTTTTTGGTAAAAGTCTCTGTTACTATCAAAGTTTTTTTTGAAACTTAAAACAGTTATTAACTATAAAAACAATCCCCATAATTCTGTTCGACTTTTTTAGACAGAATTATTTCCCTTTTTAAGTTAAAGGAATGTTTTGTTAAAGTCAAATATCTCAATTAATATCAAAGTTTTTGACTTGAAATTTACAACAGTTAACAAAGTCTACACCAGGAGAAACAAACAGCAGAATTCTGATAATATATTTGATTGAGCAATGCCTCTTTTACTGGCAAAGCTATAATTCATTTTATTTATGTGATTTATTTATATAGTATATTTTACTCTCATTGGACGATTCTCATCATTAATGGAATTGCCTTAAGTCTCATATAATTTTACTAAATAACATTATAGTTTTACTTTTACATTTTGTAGGGCTGGACACCATTGGCGTATCCCTTTTTGATTCAACTTAGATGTCTGACATCTGGGCCAAGCAGAGTCACATGTTCCCTGCCTTCAGGGCCCACCAGGTGTCAGACTCTACACACAGGTCCCAACTGTGGAGAAATGAGGTAAAGAGCTGCCAGTTTACAAGTGTGCCAGAAGATCTACTTCCCTTGAGAATTTTCATCTACATATGGCCAGGTCCATTCCAGGCAAAAAAATCTTACATTTTAGCACTTGGTGTCTCTCTGTCTTATATAAAACCTTGACATTTCAGATAAATATTTTCAGAGAATAAGAATATGCAAATAACTTTTCCATTTTTAATTCAGTAACTGCTTGGACAAAACTTTCAGCCTGACCTACATGGATATGACCACAGTTCCTTTTCTCGCCTAGGAGGCATGGTGTTCACTGAAACAAATATTGTTCAAACTTATTATAGGAACACTTGCGAAGGACACTAACTTTCAAGTCTACATACTGGATGGCATTTTCGGATGGAATGTAGATAATGCTGCGGAGGCTATTTCTAGTCCCAGCCAACTAACTACTGATGCTCCAAAGACATACAGTGGTCCCGTGAAGCACCATACCACCATGCTCTGGCAGGAACTTTGTGGGAAGCCATTCTTCCCTAACTTCAAACCACCTGCGAAGTATACAGGTATATGTGAATGAATTAAGTGACCCCATCTATTGCGATTGTAAATAAATAATATTATTTCTAAGAAGGACAAGTAAGACAATTTTGAATTTATATAGTATTTACAGTATTTGTGTCTTCAGCTTTACTATGCTTCTGCGTACTACATGCTGTAAAAACTGCTCAGTAAAAAAAGAGGACAGTATTCTTTTTCATTTGCTGCTGTGCATAGAAAATCATGCAGTATATAGAGGATATTTGTTTGTCTTGAGTAGATATGGAATATATCTCATCGTGAAGTGATACAATTAAATATTTTCACGAGCGCGTAGCGCGAGTGAAAATATAAAAATTGTATCACTTTGAGATGAGATATATTCCATATCTACCAAAAACAAACACATTTTCTATTTATTTTATGCTAATACCAATAAACTTTTAGAACTGTTTCTTTGCTTACACGCGTATGAATACATGATCGTGAAACTCAAATACAATACACAGACCGCCATCTTGAATTATACATTACACATAGAAACGTGTTGCATTCTAACGATTTATTTAGTCTACACCTAATCACCAAACAAATCAAAGAAATAAACAAAGATCTTCCTGCATATTCTTCTTCATTTTCCTTCTTTTACTATCTACATTTTGCTGCTTACAGGGCATTCATATAAAATTCAGCGCCAATGCAGAGGTTCATCCTAAATAAATGCCCTTACAAGATCTAGATTCTTCCATAGGTTGATCAAGAAGCAATACATGTCATCACATTTTCAAATAGCATATATCCTGTTTATTCAGTTTAAGATTTCACGTAAAATACCATCTTGGGGAATAAATTGTTTGCCTACGTCACCTACTCTGAAGTATGTGACGTATAATTAACGGAATGGCATAGGATTCTCGAAATGGATCGGTCTGTTGTATACATACAATGACTCTTTAAAAGTCGAACTCTTGATTTAATGTTAGAATTTATTTTTATATCTTTTATATTACTTGTAAAATTTCAAATTGTGGTTACTGAAAAGTAGTTCGGCACAGTGACTGATATAGAATCTATATCAGTCACACTGTGACTGATATGGAATATATTTCACTGATAGAACTCGGTATTTCATTGGTTGGCATAAAATAAATAGTAATTTTTAACTTTATATAAGCTTCCTACTCAATTCATTTGTGTTATCCTGTCACTACATTAAATTGTGACCTGCTAAAAGGATGTCCTTATAAACATATCCTGACAGTAGCAGTTTATCCAGTCAATTTGTATCCGAAACGTCTTACTAAGTTAACACATTGTTAAGGTACTGACATTGAAAGGCCATTTTTTGTTTGTTTTCAACACAGACCTAGTGTACAATCAATACTGTATAATACTTGAAATTAGTGTGAATGAAGGAAACAGTACTGTTCATAAGTTTTTCTATTGAACAGAATTTATTCTGTGTTATTGAAATGTTTTTATTCAAGTGACTTTCTTCAGTCTAACCTTATGAGAACTATTTTCTTACAAATATATACACACTGTTTTACACAACAGTCAAAATGACAATATCCTGAGGCCCGTCAATGTAAATTCATATAAAATAGAACTGTATTGTCTAATGTTTGTCGAAACACAGTTGAACCCCTATGAATACACAATCTTAGACAAATTGAAAAGGTTTACAGAGACCTTCAAAACCTGTGTTAACTTGAAGAGGTTTTGGAAACGTTCACAAATTTTTTGTTTATGTCTCTATTAACTTGATTCTATTGGATAACAAGTACAAGTACATTAAGACTGTTTATATATATTAACTATATTATCCATTGTACATTATCCTTTTGTTTGTAACACGTTAGTCGTAAAGTAAGAACTTGAATGGCTCATCATTTAAGAATAATGGTATATTTTATGACAAAGACGGCTTTAAATATGTTCCCGTGATAGCTCAGTTGGTAGAGCGGAGGACTGTAGTGGTGATATACAATTGACATCCTTAGGTCGCTGGTCCGAATCCGGCTCCCGGCTCGCGGGAATAATTTAGCAGAATTAGTTTGGTATTATACCATATATGTTTAATGTTGAGATCAGGTCAGTTGGTACATATAGAATAACAACGTAATAAGTAATTCTTTTAATCAATGTTATTTTTGAGATTTTAATGTCGATTCATTTTGTTCCGACAACGGACTGTTTCTGCACTTGGAATTTACAAGAATCAAACAAGTTTCTGTACAGCTTTTTTGATGAATAGAATTTTAAGAATTCGACGAACATTAAATATATTATCCTAATGAACAAAAGAAACCATACTGTATGACAGAAAAACTGAGGTTTCAAGTACTTGCTCCATATTAAGCTCATTAGTGACATTTTGTGAGTAGGACTGTACTTGGAATGTTTTTACGGCATGCCTCCTACTAGTTTTCTTCACTTAACCACTTTTCTTAGATTTGAATATGACAACATAATCATTGACCAAAACAAAACAAAAAACAGTGCCTTGAATGTTCATTGGCAGTTACGGCTGCTGTACTAGCACTGATATAGAACAGTTCAATAACTTATTCGATTTGGTTTTATATGCATATAATGTAGTGAAGAAATAAACTGACACCTGCTGATAGCCACATGCCATTTAAACCTGTGGAAAAAATGTACATGCAAATGTATCATATGTAATATACTATCCTGTTAAGTAAAAAAATATAAGAAATAAATGATAAAATTGTAAAATGGCTTATAATGCGCATTATTATCACGTTTCTGTGATAGCTAAGTTGGTAGTGAAGAGGACTGCAGTGGTCAAAAGCAGTTGATATCCTAAGGTCGCTGGTTCGAATCCGGCTCGCTGGATTTATTTTGGTGAAATATTCTGGTAACTGTTTGACTACGTCCCGTCATGTTTATGAATAAATAAAACTAACCTTTCACTTTAATCTAATTTTACCAACCACTTTTATTCAACCAATCATATTGGAATAAGGTTTAGAAAATTTATATATATATTACGAGAATGTCTGGAAAAAAAGTTATAGAATAGCCTTTATATGTTTGTCTTACTTCTTTGTGCCAGTTCAAAGTAAAACAAACTAGGTCATGGGAATGTAGGCGAACTGAACAGATCATAAAAAATTGTCTGACTCAAGAGTAAAAAGTTTATTGTGACAATTAATTAAACTACTGATGACTGGGGTGAAAATAGTATGTAGCTTTAAGTAAGCGATACTTATGAATACTATTGAACAGACCTTAAATATGTCCATTTTCCCAACTGTATAAATGGGAAAAAGACTGAAATATGTGACTTGATACTGTCGAAAACAATGACCAAAAGTTATCCAATATAATCAAATTAAAAGACATTTACATAAAATTAGTGAACGTTTGCAAGACCTCATCAAGTAAACACAGATTTTAAAGCCTAGTATGTAAACATTTTTTTTTATTTTTCTATGAGTGTGAATTCATAGGGGTTTAACTGTCTGTAACCTTACTCCGTGTCGTAACGAACCCATGTGTATGCGACGCAGTTAAATTCGGCGAAGACTTAAGAAAACTTAACAACCTCTTTAGTATTTGTTTTCGAACAGCAGTGGGCAATGGATTCAAAATTCAACAAATGTTATGTCCTATATAATGTTATAACAGTTGGTGTGTTTTAAAGTTTCATTTCATTCAAAGTTTCAGCGAGGTTATATGCAAAATACACACTGAATTGAAGACAAAACAATGATTGTTCAGGTCGCATTAGTTCAAAATTCAAACGTAAAAGGCAGACATTACCATCATTATAGTAAAGTCTTGTGGTGTTTTTAGTTCACAGTATCGATATAAATCATTAAGCATTGACTAAATGCATTGGTGTACACGCAAAGATTATTTTATCCTCCTAAAACATCAAAATAGTTTTACTTCATCGGTGGAAAATATATTAAATGAATTATAATGTTATCGCCTATATTATTTACAAGGTCAAATTATTTACAAAATTATAGAAAAAGGACAGTTTAGCTTGGATCCCCCTGTTTTGCATCAAAGATTGAGTTGACAAATGACGTGACAAATTTAATCTTTCACCAAAGCATTTATAGTTTGGGATGGCTTTCAAAAATTTAGAATTAATTTTTTCAAAGAAGTTTTATAAATATGTGTGTACGCTCTAATTTATCGAAACATATTTTTTTTTAAATTTACGACGAGTGTATAAATTGTTTTCCTTGTGATCACGTTTTACGTTAAAATCAAAATGTGACAAGAATATAAAGTTGACGATTGGTTAGCGATAATTACTAACCCTGAAATAAGTTTACATCCGCTCTTGGGTCAATTTATTTCAAATAAAAGTAATTTTATCTGCATTCAAATAAAATACCATTGATCTAGCAAATTTTAATGACATTTATTTTTGGCATTAAAACAATGAGAACTGTTACCAGAAAATAAAACAAATATGTGCCTTTTACTGCTGCAAATAAAACAATCGCAAAGACTGGGGTTAATTTGTGTACAGAAAACCATTTTGACCTGATAATTACATTTTTCCAGAACGAAAACTTATTTAACGTGCCGATTTTCAGTGCAGAAAACAATTCAATGCCGTATGTCAATGTTCATACATAAATATTTCTACATTTGTCACTCCAGAGACAGTGCTTAAAGTGATAAATACAATCATAGAACAATTTTTGAAAACCTTAAAATAGTTTAATTGTGATTAGAAATATATGAACATTTTACTGAATGTAATAATTCGGTTACTGAGTAATAACTACAAATAATTATTTTGCTGTTTGATGTCTGTTAATCAGTTTTTTGTTACTAAAATAATCCCTGGAAATTTTACTTCGCAATATAATTAAGTCTTATATAGGCATTACAATGATTTACGGATTAATCTTATGATAAATAATCATTTTATGCAGGATACACAAAATGGAAGTTTAATGTCACTGCGGTTTTTGCTATTTTATTACGGTTTGTTTTCAAATGAATAATTTGCAACCTTTTCATAATGGCGGTTTTGATATTGAAATAACAAGAAAACATTATACCGAAAAACAAGACTGTCGCAGAATCAATGAATTCAGGTATCGTCCTATCAAACAAAATCAAAAACGTGTAAGCTATTTTACTATGAAAGCAGGAAGGTCTGCTTCTAGAGTGAATCCCTATTTTCAGATAGATGCTACTTTATTTCATGAAAAAAAATCTAAGCGAAGATAAAAAGTAAAAAAAAGACAGCAGATAAAGGATACTGAAAAAAGCGAAAACAACTTTTATACATTCTTTTGTGTTACCATGACAATGTTGGCTCATATTTTTGACCATATTCATTTCAGGTGTAGACTGCTGTGTTTACGTTTCTTTTTTATGTACTATCATAGCTATAAAACTGCCACATTTTCATATAATACGGCTCAATAACACAGAATAGCGATATAACTGACAAAATAAAACGGACAAAACAACTTAACAATAGCATTGTCATTACTATGATAGCTAGATTGATAATGAGGTTTAATATATATGTCATCTTTAGGTTGCTGTTTTAAGTCTTGCCCGCGGGATATTATTATGAAAAGAAAATGTTTTGTAATAGTTGACCACTCCATTATTTCTTTTTAACGAAAATGTTGGTAGAATGAAAAGAAAAAATGTTCGGAACTTAGTTTTTTGGAAATCCAGATCTTTTTACATGTACATTAAGAATTTGTAGTATGTTTTTCAGTGTTTATTGATTATCTTTAAAGGTCTTGTTTTTAGACAGAGACTTAGAAAACTACAAGGAAAATACTAAGTTGAGAGGCCGTTCTGACTTTGTGTTGTCTGTTCCTCCGCCTGGCAGTCTGTCACAAACTTTGTCCGGACTTTTTTCGATGTAATTTTTTCTGCAGAGTTACTGCCATTTATGCATTTAAATTTTCCATCTGCTGTATCTCCTAATCCTTCCACCTATATACTTTCACTGATCCTTTAACCAAACTTCACAAAATAATCAGTGGCAGTTTAAGTTATGCATATCGTCGAAAAGTTCTGACGGATCGACTTTGAGCGGAGTGATTGCCCTTCATTTTTATTCTGCTTTACTCTTGTACGAATTTCTGTCAAATTTCACAGAAGTGATCAGTGTCAAGTTATGTCATACGTTAAACATTTTGCAGTTCGATCGTACAAAAGCGGACTTGTTCTCTGTAATGCTTTCATTTTTCCAACATATGCGGCTGCCACCTATACATTTAGGCATATTTCAGCCAAAAACTACATAAATTACCAATGCAAAATGTAGTTTTGCAAACCATAAACATTTTCCAGATTAAGTATTTTCGAGTGGTGAAGGGCCAAGTTTTTCTTAAGTTGTTTTAGAATGCTGGCATAATACTGGATGTTTGAGATCACGTATATCAAGACAAACAAATATGCTGTCATCAATTGTCAATATATTGAACGTTGCAAAGATAAATGAATACAAACAAAAGCAACTAGAAATGGGTTTTTGATTGAACAAAAACATATGTCTCCCCCCAGCCAGTTGCTGCAGGCAGTATTGAGTCAGACGGTTGTAAAATAAGGGGGATATTTTTGTCAAATGTACATGATGAACAAGAAACTCATACTCTGTCAAGAAAGGATCGAGCAGAAACCTTGTTTCATATTGTACAAAATGGTTGTATTCATTCAGTCTAGTACCTGTAGCATGTTGGAATCATGTCGATGGCAGTGCTGTTACATAGATATGGGCAAAAAACATGAAGCCAGTTACAACGTGTCTTCTTCAAGCACTCAAGTTTAATCTATTTCCATTGATAAGAAGAAAAGTTACATCATGATAGCTGTAGTATGTTGGAACTACTCCTACTATGTTGGAATTTGACATTTAACCTCCAAGTGTGACCTTGACCTTGAGACACAGCACCCACAAAGTGGGTTCTGCACGTCGCCTTGATGAGGTGAACATCTGACCCAAGTTTCATAAAAATCCTTCAAGGGCTTTTGAAGATACAGAGCGGACACGATTTTGTGGCATTTGACATTTAACCTCCAAGTGTGACCTTGACCTTGAGACACCACACCCACAAAGTAGGTTCTGCACGTTGCCTTGATGAGGTGAACTTCTGACCCAAGTTTCATAAAAATCCTTCAAGGGCTTTTGAAGATACAGAGCGGTCACGATTTTGTGACGGACAGACAGACGGACGGACAGACAGACGGACGGACAGACAACCGGGGGAAAAACAATATGTCTCCACCATTTTTGGGGGGAGACATAAATATGAAAAAATATCTTCATATAATATGAATATACATATACCTATAACCAAAGCCTTTTGTTGTGCTACTGGTAACAAAAAGTATTTAATTTTAGATTCAGCATAGATAAAAAGGAAATGAGTTATAGAGGATATTCAAGTTGTTTCTATCAATACGGGATTTATTTTCATCGAGTGGTATGAAAATAAATATTTCACGAGATGAAAATGAATTCCGTAATTTTCTAATCTATAAAACTTGATTTTTTTGTTTATTATAAACTTTCTTTCTTTTTTACCTCACGCTTCGAAATAATTCCCCTTTAATTTTGTGTTTTGGCTGAACCGCACAACGGATGTAGCTATCATCGATTTCTAACGCTCTAAAAATAGGTCGTAGTACAGATCTGAATATTTCTGCTTTTAGAAAGATTAACAACTTTTAAGTCATTTTTCTGTTAATATATGTCTAAAAATCCTTTTCATTATAAAAATCTAAATTTAAAAAATGTTAAATCTGTATATTTCAAAGGTTTAATTTCATCCGCTTCGTGTTCATGAATGACGCCATTTTAAAAAGCGAACGGCATGCAGATTAGGAGGCTCGTAATAATTTGGAAAAATCTTTTTCATTACACAGGGAAGAAGGGTGGAAACACATCTGAAATGTGAGAAAACATTTATTGCAGTATATAAACAGTAAAATATAGACTGTCGAGCTGAGTTTTAAACTTACTACTCATTTATTTAACGGTGACAAGGGCGACAATCTGCTCTTGATATCAGCGTAACAGTCAAAAAGTTTCAATACTAGAAATTACCGTTTAGCAAGCAATACACAATCACTAATGATAATGTTGTATCAAAGACAGTTTATTCTGAGTCAGAGTCTACTGGAAGAACCCTTCGGCGTTCGGATACTGGTGGAGAGTTCATGATGGCCTGGACATTTGAATTTGATTTTGCACATGTTACTTGTGTGAAAATATGTGGACATTGATATTTCCACTGATCTGGTTTCCACAAAAACACACCTAAGAAATCATACGGACTTCAGGGATCTTGAGGAAATTGTCCAAATGACTGGGGACGATTTCCATAGACATGTGATGCAGTTGAGCCGGGAAAGGCGGGGTTCTTGAACATTTTCACTAATATGAGACTCCGTGTGCTGACGACTGATATTGTATTCAGCTGAATTTTCACCAGATCTAGTGGTTTCAGGTAACTTATTCAATGTTCTCGAAATATCTTTCAGCTGCCTTTCATTTAAGGTGCTAAAATTGTTTACGCTGTTGACATTTTTTGCCCGCTTATCTGTATGATGTGGTTTGGTGCAATAATGAGGGTCTGTACCATATCTTTCCTTACACTGCGAAAAATATTGTATTTTTATTTTTTTTTTATAAAAAATAAAAAGACTTTTATTCTTTTTTTGTACAGCATGTAATCAAAATAAAATAAATGTTTTTAAATTTTAAATTGAGTAACTTAACAGAAATAAAATAGCAGCAATTGACGCTACTGAATTTATATTTTTTATTAATTACAAAAATATCCTACGAGTACATTTTATTAACATTTTTTTTTAATGAAAAAATATTTCATTTGCGAAATTACAGTTCATTTAATAAATGTGGAACTATTTCTCTTTTAGTACAGTACAATATTGCTTACTAATCTATTCATAAGCAAATTTGCCCGATTTTTTTTTTCAAATAAAATTGCAAAAATTAATTTTCGCATGATTTTTAAAATTTATTTATTAATAACTTAAATTAAAATTTGGCATGATTTTTTTTCTTATTAAATATTAAAATGAAAAATACTTTTATTACTTGCCTTGCCTGTACGGTGTTAAATTTGGCTTATCTATGATTGCAGCTTGCTTCGTGTCTTTCATGATGCTGCAGATCTTATTTAATCCTAAAGCAGATTTCTTGTACCATGGTTGTCTATTTTCAGGATGGTTGGAGGCCATAGTCAAGAAGAACGGTGAGTTCGGCTCCAACATTGTTTCGGGACGCCTATCAGCAAACTGCTTATATAAAGCCACTGGACACCGCGCAGGATTCTCCACAATTTCGTAAGCTCTTGGATTTATTTTCCTAGTGTTGCGTGGATCAGCTCCAGTCCTAGTTTTGGTTTGGCGCTCCTGGCTGTAAACGAGATATTCAAGGCCATCATCATCACATTGAAATTGAATATCATCCCAACAAAGAGAACGAACCTCCGTGCAAAAAAAGTTTGTGCAAATGTACTAAATGGAATTTTGCAGTGCTCTAGGATTAATACAACTAAGCTGGTCTGCTGCGTAGAACTTCTTAGTATCATAAGGTGTAATAGCAGCAGCAGCAGCTGAATTGGTGTTGTTGCTTTTGCCTTGTGATTTAAGTGCTTTGTCTTAGAATTTATCACCTGCTTACACCTTTGAAAAACCTTGAACTTTATTCAGGGAGAAGCAATATTCATTCACATTGAGATACCTCTGAATGCTCTGGATCTTGGAAATCAGAAAGTTGGGCTCGCATTCCTGGCCATCCTTTTCCCGGACTTCATAAATCCTCAGCAGGAATTTCAAGAACTGGCCTGTTTTCACCGACAGAGATCAAGAACCCCTGGAACAATTTAATGTCCGTGTCAGTTTTAACTCAGGTATTCTTGTTAAGACCATCTTCCAGAAATTTATCAACAAGCTCTTTGATAGAAATAACAAAACGTGGATTTTTTTACATTGAAAGTTTTCATGACAACTGGTTCATTTGAAAGAAGTACTGATTCATTCTCACTATTTTCAACTGACTTTTTATCTTGCTGTAACACCAAGGCTGCCTCAGTCATATGAAAAACGTTTTCTAAAAGCTCATCTGCATCATAGTCTATTTCCGTTTCCAATTCAATATTGCTTTCTTGTGACACTTTTGCAGAATAGTGTACTGATTCTTAAGCATTTGACAGCTGCTATGAGACTAATAAGCATCTAATGATATAGATTTTATTGATAGGAAATTATAAGGAATAGAACTGAACAGAACAAAAACATTGTTAAAAAAGCACCTCCTTTTTTGTTAAAAAATGATTGTTAAGATGATAAAATAGTTAATATAATTGATGTTACTTTCTTTTCTATTATTTATTTGATATAAATTTCCGGCAAGACACCAGTGAAAATACAGAAAATATGTTTCACTGCAGTGAAAAATAATTTTTTACCGTGCTTTTTATTCAAAATGATCGTTATTTAAAAGTACCCTATATAAAATGTACAGAACATTGCGGTAAAACACTGACATTTCGATGATGTATTCCACTTAAGAATAAGTCTTAGACCAAGGGGCGGTTGTTAGCATTTGTATTTAAAATCAAAACTGTCGGCTGCATATCTGAAAACAGAATATGACTAGTTTATCCATAGTTCATCCTCATAATATTAATTCTAGTATCATATATTAGTAATTACATTAACCACGGTGACATGCCTCAGTTTGCTTGTTATAGCCTTACCACCCATTTTACGTCACGCATGCAGATAGCCACAATAGATTTTGGAGTAAAAACACGAAATCTTGTTGTCTCAATTATTTCATTAATTTGTGCTGTCTGCGTGTATTTTCAGACAGTTCAAAAAGGGAACAGACGTTCCTGAAACATTTTCTTGAAACAATTTGACGGGTGACAAATTGGTGGCCACTTTGGCTTTTGTACGAGTATTTGAGGGCAAATACTGGTATTTCCCAGATTACTGACGTCAGAGGATACACCAGAACAGCCAATCAAAACCATATCTGGTGGTACACGGAATAGTGCGACGTCACTCATCAAGATACACATGGGATTCCCTAAGTAGCAGAGCAGTAATTTCTTTTTCATATTATTTTAAGTGAGCTCAGTTTATCCATTGATTGCATAATTTTTTACCTGTATATATAAGTTGGATTTAATCTTCGTTTCTTTGTTTCAACAAATATAATTTAAGTCAGGAATCATCGTCGATAGATCAAAAACTTTGAAAGTGAAAGTAGAAATTTGACAGCTGAAAGTTTGAGATTTAACAGTTAGTCAAGTATAATTTTGTGTACTTTTTTTACAGTGATTATCATAGATATACATATCATCCATTTCTAAATAAGTTATTGAAAAGGAACTTGTACAAATTCTCTATAATATTGCTTTTGATAGTGCTTTTTATTCTTCATGCACACTGTTAACTGTTCATTATTTTTCAGAATGTGTATTGTAATCATCAGCTGAGCTCTTCCTCACAAAGACACTAAGTAAAACAAGCACAGTCTTGCATGTAGCATCAGAGCCTATTTGATTTTGGTGATATTCAATTTAACATTAATATTCATACACATTTCTCTTCCCAACCCATAAATTTCATCACATAGTACATAGCAATACTGTGTCTTATCCACATATATACCCAGATTGAATTTATTTTGGTATATATTTTTGGATTATTTCAGCCAATATATTTTGAAAAAAAGTGGTCTGTCAAAACATTCTGTGAAATAAGTATTTTATTATAATATACAGTATTTAGACAGCCTTATCACGGTGACTACAGGACAGTTGACATTTTATTTTGTAATGGATATTTCCATATCCTGATATTGTAGGTTTGAAGTAACAGTGATTTGATTTAGCCATTTTAACTGTTTTAGAGTAGAAAATAGAGATTTGAACTGCAGATAGTTCAAACTACAATAAAGTGTTTGAAAGCAAGATTTTTAGTGTATGGAATGGTTTGTAGCCAGTATAGGTTGTAAATTATTTTTTCTTAAGATAATTGGTGACTTGAAAGTAGATCTTGTCTGAGGTTCAGTCAAATAAGTGCTGCTAATAAGAAAGTAAATGTGATTTTTTGCGGAAAATACTTTCCAGTGTAAAGTAACCGAAGAGAACATTTTATTTGAAGCGGTTAGTGAAATGCAGTAAGGAGAGGTATTCTGTTGTTTTGAAAAGAACGGTGTACTGAGAGGGAAGGATGTCAGTAACCTATTCTAGAGGATGGACCTTGGGCTCTGTCTGTACAAGTAACCCTGATTCCGATAGGACTGAAGACACCTTATCCTCGACAGATCCTTTTAGCTGGGTTTTTCGTACAGGCAAACTCATAAAAGGTAATATAATATTTCTGTGGAGGATTTTCAGGCGACTTTGAACATGCTCTCTTTTTACTTGAAATACAGGGATAGAGGGATTAGACTGACAAAAAACAATATAGACATCTTTGTCCCACATTTCAGCTAGTTTGTGCTTGCCTTTGAGATTACATTTCGGATTAACACTCGATTTCCAGGCTGTATCTTTTCATCCCTGATCCCAAAATCATACCTACGCTTATGTCTTTTTGACTAAAACCACTTCTCCTAAACTTTCATCTTGGCCACCACCCAGTCTTAACTCCACAAACGTTCCTAGATATGTCATTCCACAAAAAAGGACATCTAGACTCAGTCCCCAAGCTCAGGAGTTTGTTCCTAAAAGTAGCACTCGGGTAATATAAAACCCAGCCTGGTTACGTGACAAGGACTTGATAACCTAACATCAGAGACATGTTTTCTTTTTACATCGGATCTAAACAGTGAATGTAATTGATTTTTAGTGTTGCCATGTTTATACAGTTTTAAAGTTTAAGTGATCTTGAACTTATTCAGCTTGATGAAAGTAACTGAATTTCATCCAGTGTTGTATTTGATGCAGTGAATGCTGTGCCAATATTGCATTGTTATCATGTTGCGGTAATCGTTGCGTACATTTAATAAATGATACTGAAATGAATACCTAGTGGATATTATTAGGGTATTCTATGTGTTTCTATGTGTTGAAAAACACAAAAGTTTATTTGTATTGTATTTGTATTTCAATAGAACTGCAGTCTATCATAAATACCTTTAGAAACATTCTGCATGAATGTGCAAAGCATTAATTTATTAATAAACGTTTTCGTTTAAACAAACGGTAATGTTAAATCTATACTTAAACGGCATGACTGTTGGTGAATTACTTGTTTCTGTTTCTACTTTGGATAGAAGTAGTTGTAGAATGTATAACCCAAGGTAATGTAGTCGTAGTTTATTAGGTCGACTGAAAGACTGAGAAATGTAGGGGTGACATTTTACTGAGAGTGGAAGGATTTCACAGTGTCATTTTTTCCTTAATATAGTGTACATATTTTTACTGTCCAATGTATCCATATATTCAAAATCATTCCTATATCACACATTTGATATCCATTGTTCATCCTCATAATATTAATTCAAGTATCATACACTAATAATTACAATAACCACGGTGACGGGTCTTAGTTTGTTTGATATAGCCTAACCACCAATTTTACGGCATACGGACAGCCAGAGTAGATTTTGGAGTGAAAACACGAAATCTTGTTGTCTCAATTATTTTATTAATTTGTGCTGTCTGTGTGTGTTTTCAGGCAGTTCCAAAACAGAACGCACGTTTCTGAAACATCTTCTTATGGGTCAATGTGACGGGTGACACACACAGACACCTACTACAAACATTTTACGGACAGTAACAAGCTAAATGATCGTACACGAACTATTACGAACACACACTGATTATTGTTTAACACATACAGAAAATCTACTTTGATATCACCAATACAGTATGTTATTATTGAAAACATTTATGCGAACATCTAATTGAAGAGTACAATTTAATTCGCCGATCCGAAGGGGGAAAAAAACTTTTATGTTTTCTGATTGGTATATCTTCGATTATAAATCTACCTCAAACAAACTTTCGGTTAAACTAGGATATGTCCAGGAAGTAAAATGTTTTGTGCCAGAACGGGAAAATCTTAAAATAACCAAATATTTAAGCACGAATGGACCATGGAGTGTATATTCTCTTTTTGTTTGTAACGCGTCAGTCATAAAGTAATGAATTGTACGGCTCATTATTTAAGAGTAATGATATATTTTATTACAAAGACAGGTGTCGATATGTTCCCGTGATAGCTCAGTTGGTAGAGCGGAGGACTGTAGTGGTGATATTCAATTGACATCCTTAGGTCGCTGGTTCGAATCCGGCTCGCGGGATTAATTTTGCAGCATTATTTTTGTGTTGTAATGTATTATTGGCGGCGCCGAGAACGGCGACGCCTATATTGGAATAGTGCTTCATTTTGTACCATGCGCTGACGTAATCAATTTGGGAGAATCTTGGATCATTATCAATGTAAAAAAATCCAATTATTCTGTACATCACTTAAAATATGTCACTTCATAAATCGTATTTATAAATTTTAAAAATAAATTAATCCAAATCAGGTAAGTTTGTATTTTTAATCAAAAGTTTTTGATGCAAAAATTACAGATTTAATTACTTTTCCCAAAACAAATCAAAGCGCTGCAAGTACTTGTGTATTCACCGCATTTATCTAGCAGTGTGTTGCTACTTAATCTGAAATGCAAATCTTTGTTAATTCTTTCAGCTATAGCTATATAAAGATAGGTGAAGCCGAGTGGTTAAAAGGTCGGACTTGTACTCTAAGGATAGCTAGTCAAGACACAAGTTCGAACCCCGTCAGCGGCCGTGTCGGCATCGGTTATTTCCTTCAGCAAGAAACTTTATTCTCATTACTTAGTACTGGTTGGTTCCAGGGACGGATTTGAGAATGATTCTATTAGCTAAAAGCTTTCGTCACAATCGAAATAAAATTGATTTGTATAAACTAACTTGAAAATAGAAATTGTACAAAATCTGTCGTTTAATGCAATAATAAAGAACGAGTCTGTCTTTGTGAATACAGACACAAGGATGAATTTGAAGAACACTCTTACTTTCCTGGAGTCAATTCAGTCGTTATAGTTACAAAAAAAACATATCTATTCACTACGCCATTAAACCGTTAAACCATGAATATGATAGAGTACCATTGTTTTTCGGGTGTTATCTAGTGCAGACAAATTACAAAATATTTGAAATGATGTAATACCATACTGTGAAATGTGGATTTCAAACAAAGATGTTACATGTAAGGTTTTATTTTTTTGGATGTCGATAACATAGGAATTGTTATTTCAAAATCGAGGACACACCTTCAGAGACAAGTATCTTGGTATATTTTTCACCAAATCTGGGAATATTATGCGTACAAGAAAATATTTAGTAGTAAAGCCCTTCATCTATTATAGGAGAATGTGTAATTACCTATCGGAAGCACTGTCAGGTTGGCAGCTCTCTTTGTTCCAATTTCAGAAATACACTCACACTGCTACTGCTACACAAAAATTCGTTTCCCGTTTCCTACCAGAGACGGTAATTCCTTAGATATAATTTTCTCTTAAACACAGACCGGATAAAAAGCAAGATTACGAGGTGATTTTAAATAATTTATAATGACCATTCTCTTCTACAGTTCTCTTCTACAGAAATAACCGTCCATGGATCTCAAATTCTCATTCTCTGTGGGAAGAAAAACATATTCTTGGAATTGTCATTCAAGGTTTAAATTTGAAATTTTGACATGTCTTGGGCTGCCTAGAAACTTTGGACAGTAAACTTAGCAACACTTTTGAAACTTTCCGATCACTGAAGTCATCCTTGTTTCAATTTACTTAATGTGCTATCGATGGTTCCAAAATGTTCCTTGGTCAATCGCAGCAAATCTATATAAAGTATAGTATTTAATGTACGTTGAAGGCTTATGACCACTGCATGTGCATGTGTGATGGTATTTTCTTCATGCATACAATATAAACAATGAAAACATAACATTTCTTCAAAAATTAGATTGAAAATCTGAGTTTGTAAAAAATGGATTATATCCTGTCTATTATGGTTGCGCAACCAGGATAGAATAGAAAAAGACAAAAAACAGTAGGATTTAAACAGACTAAAATCATTAAAAGGGTATAGATTGTTGAAATAAAGCAAACGTAGACATTTGGAATATTCAAGTGCTGAATTGTGTCGCAGACGAAGAACACTTGATTATTATCCCAATTTTTAATTTTAAAGGGAGACAATATGCAATTTTCATAAAAAGTGAAAGATCAAATGATTTTTTATGAGAATATAGTCATTCATATCTGGTCATTTTGTTGAAGAAAAGTGGATTCACATGATTTCACATCTTCAATAAAAGTGATTAAAACATGGATATAATTCAAATGCCCCCCTTTAAAATCTTTTTACATCCCATCTGTAAATAACTTGATTATATCATCAAAATGTACAACATGTACTACACACGTGTACAATTGTTTAGGTTAATTTATACACTTATTATTTATCTTATTTCAAAACCATGTGCGCCGCCTTTGATGCTTTGCATCAAAATTAATCTTGTACCACATATGTTTAATGTTGAGATCAGGTCAATCGGTACATATAGAATAAAAACGCAACAAGTAATTCTTTTAATCAATGTCATTTCTGAGATTTTAATGTCGATTCATTTTCTCCCGACAATGGACAGTATCTGAATCGAGAATTAACGTGTATCAAGCAACATTCTGTCCATCTTTGCTGATGAATGGAATTTTATGTATTCAACGAACATTGAATATCTTATCTTAATGAACAAATCAAACCATTCTGTATGACAGAAAACTAAGGTTTCAAGTACATGCTCCACATTAAGCTCATCAGTTACCTCTTTGGGAGTAGGACTGTATTTGGAATTTGTTGACTTTACTGAAATTTGAATATGACAACATAATCATTGACCAAAAAATAAACAAACCAGTGACTGGAATGTTCTTCAGCAGTTACGGCTGCTGTTCTAGCACTGATATAGAAACAGTTCAATAAATTATTTGATTTTTTTTGCATATAATGTAGTGAAGAAAAATACTGACTCTTGCTGATATCCATTTGCCATTTAAACCTGTGGAAAAAAATGTACATACAAATGTATCATATGTGATATAATATCCTGTTGTGTAGCACCCACTCTTATGAGTGAAGTAGATTTTATTGGATTGCTTGTTAAGTAAAATCTATAAAAATAAAGAATAAATTAATAAAATGGCATAGAATGCGAATTATTGCCATGTTCCCGTGACAGCTAAATTGGTAGTGCAAAGGACTGTAGTGGTTAAAAGCAGTTGTTATCCTTAGGTCGCTGGTTCGAATCCTGCTAGCTGGATTTATTTTGAAGAAATATTCTGGTAACTGTTTGACTACGTACCGTCATGTTTATGAATAAATAAAACTAACATTTCGCTTTAATGTATTTTTAACAGCCACTTTTATTCAACCAATCATATTGGAGTAAGGTTTAGACAATTAATATATTTTACGAGAATGTCTGAAAAAAATATTATAGAAATATGTTTATGCCTTTATATGTTTGTCTTACTTCTGTGTCCCTATTCAAAGTAAAACAAACCAGGTCATGGGAACATAGGCGAACTGAATAGAACATAAAAATGGCTCACTAAAGAATAAAAAAGTTCATTGTGATAATAACGTAAACTGCTGATGATTGAGGTGAAAAATACGAAGCTTTAAGTAAGGGATACTGAATGCATACTAATGAATAACCTTAAATATGTCCATTTTTCTCAATGATCTCAACAAAAAACTGTAAAAATGGGACAACGACTGAAATATATGACTTGACACTGTCAAAAACAGATGACAAACCGTTATCCAATATAATCAAATTAATAGACATTAACATAAAATAAGTGAAAGGTTTTGAAAGCCTCTGTAAACCTTTTTTTCATTTGTCTATGTGTATCTATGTAACATAACACTGTATCGTAACAAGAATATGCGACGAGGTTAAAGTCGGCATTTTGTTTTCGAACAGCAGTGGGCAATGGATTCAATATTCAACAAATGTTATGTCCTGTATTATAACAGTTGTTCTGTTTTAAAGTTTCATTTCGTTCAAAAGTTCAGCGAGGTTAAATGCAAAATACACACTATTTGAAGACAAAAAGATGATTGTTCAGGTCGTATAAGTTCAAATTTTTAAGGTAAAAGTCAGACAGTTTAATTGCAGTCATTTCCTCACCATCAATATAGTAAAGTCTTGTTTTTTAGTTCACAGTATCGATATAAATCATTAAGCATTGACTTAACGCATTTTTGTATAGATACGGATTATTTTATTCTCCTTAAACATCAAAACAAATAGTTTTACTTCATCAGTGGAAAATATATTAAATGAAATATATATATTTTACCACCTATACTATTTACAAGGTCAAATTATTTACAAAAGAATAGAATAAGGGCAGTTTAGCATGGATCTCCCTATTTTGCATCAAAGTTTGAATTTACAAATGACGTTAGAAATTTCTTCTTTCACCAAAGTATATATATTTGAAAAGCTTTCACAAATCTAGGGCTTACACTTTTTAAAGAAGTTTCATAAATACGTGTGTACGCTCTAATCTGTCGAAACTTTTTTTTCTCGAAATTTACGACGGGTGTATAAATTGTTTTCCTTGTGATAACTTTTTTAGTTAAAATTTAAATGTTACAATAATATAAATTCGACGATTGACTAGCGATAATTACTAACCCTATAATAAGTCTACATGCGTTTTTGGGTCAATGTATTTCAAATGAAAGTGATTTTATATGCATTTAAATAAACTTACATTGATCTAGCAATTTTTCATTACATTTTTTTCGACACTGAAACAATCGGAACTGAGACCGTGCTTAAGGTGATAAATACAATCATAGAACAATTTTTGAAAACCTGAAAATAGTTTCATATGATTAGAAATACATGAATGTAATAATTCGGTTACTGAGTAATAACAACAAATAATTATTTTGCTGTTGGAAATCTAATAATCTGGTTTTTGTAACTAAATAATTTCGCTGAAGTTTTTGTTTCGCAATATAATTGTCTTATATAAGCATAACACTGATTTGCGGATTATTTCTGATAAATAATCATTGTATGCAGGATATACAAATACATGTTTGATATAACTGCGGTTTCTGCTATTTTATTACGGTTTGTTTACAAATGACTATTTTGCAACCTTTCATAATGGCGTTTTTAATATTGAAATAAAAAGGAAATATAATACCGAAAAACAAGACCGTCTCAAAATCAATGAATTCAGGTATCGTTCTATCAAACAAAGTAAAAAACCTGTACGCTATTTTACTATGAAAGCAGGAAGCTCTGCTTCTAGAGGGAATCCTTTTTTCATAAAAAAAACAAAGCGAAGATAAAAAGTAAAAACAATACAGCAGATATAAGAAACGGAAAGAAAGCTAAATCAACTTTTGTACAATCTGATATGTTATCAGGACAATATTGTATCAAATTTTGACCATATTCATTTCAAGTGTAGACTGCAGTGCGTACGTTTCCTTTTTATGTACTATCATAAGTATAAAACTGCCACGTTTTCATATATTACGGCTCAATAACTAAGAATGGTGATATAAATGACAAAATAATACGGACAAAACAACAGAACAATAGTATTGTCATAACTACGATAGCTAGGTTGATAATGAGGTTTAATATATCTGTCATACTGAGGACGCTGTTTCCAATCTGGCCCGCAGGATATTTTTATGAAAAGAAAATGTTTTATAATTGTTGAGCACTCCATTATTTCTTTTTAACGAATATGTCTGATTGGTAGAATGAAAAGAAAAATGTTTGGAACTTAGTTGTTGGGCTATCCAGGTCTTTATACAAGTTCATTAAGACTGTATAGTATGTTTTTCAGTGTGTACTGATTATTCTTAAAGGTCTTGTATAAAGATAGAGACTCAGAAAACTACACGGAAATTACTAAGTGGGGAAGCCATACTGACATTGTGTTGTTTGTTCGTCCGTCTGACAGTCTGTCACAAACTTTGTCCGGACTTTTTTCGATATAATATTTTCTGCAGAGTTACATACATTCAAATTGTCCATGCGCTGTTTCTTCTTATCCTTTCACCTTATACTTCAACTGATTCACAAAAGTAATCAGTGGCAGTTTAAGTTATGTTTATCGTCGAAAAATTCTGACTTACCGACTTTGAGCGGAATGATTGCCTTCGTTTTTTTCATCTGCTTTACCTTTGTGTGAATTTCAGTCAAATTTCACAGAGTTGATCATTGTCAAGTTATGTCATACCTTTAACATTTTAAAGTTCGATCGTATAAAGTGGACTTGTTCTCCGTTATGCTTTCAACTTTTTAATGTATTCGACTGTCTCTTATACACTCCGGCACATTTCAGTCAAACTCTACAGAAGTCACCAGTGCAAAATGTAGTTTTGTAAATAATACACATTTTTCAGATTAAGTATGTTCGAGTTGTGAGAGAGCAACGTTTGTCTGGTGCTGTTTAAGAGTGCCAGCATAATACTGGATGATTGAGATCACTTATATCAAGACAAACAAATATGACTTCAAACAAAAGCAAGGATGTGAAACTATCTTAATAAATGAATATACATCTGCCTATAACCAAAGCATTTTGTTGTGCTACTGGTAACAAGAAGTAGAAACAGAAATATGTTATTCTTTAATTCAAAGCTACTTTGAATTTGAGTTCTGAAACCAAATTTTCATAGGAGCTATATATCTTTACTTCAATCAAAATCACTTCCGCTCTTTATTCAAAATGATCGTTATTTAAAAGCAACTTATATCAAAAGTATAGAACAGTTTAGTAAAACACTGACATTTCGATGGTGTATTCCATTTACAATAACTATATAGACATCTGTTTCCCACCTATCAGCTAGTTTGTGCTTGCCGTTGAGACTAACATTTCGGATTAACACTCTCCAGGCTGTGTCTTGGCATCCCTGACCCTAAAATCATACCGACGATTATGTCTTTTTGACTTACATCACTTCTTCTAAAAAACACCACAAATGTTCCTAGACATGTCATTCCACAAAAATGACATCTAGACTCAGTCCTCAAGCTCAGGAGTTTGTTCCTAAAATTAGCACTCGGATTAGATAAAAAACAGTCTAGTTACGTGACAAGGACTGAATTAACGAATAACATTGACCTGTTTTTATTTTACATCGGATTTGAACAGTGACCATGATTATACTTGTAGTTTTTGCTGTTTGAACAGTGACTATGATTTTATTCTAAGTGTTTGTAATGTTTATACAGTTTAAAAAAATGAGTGATTTTGAACTTATTTATCTCAATGAAAGCTATTGAATTTCATACACTGTTGTATTTGATGCAGTGAATGCTGTGCCAGCATTGCATTATTATCATGTTTTGGTAATTATACAGTAAATTTTATAAATGCTATAGAAATGGATACCTAGTGGATATCATTAGGGTATTCTAACTATCTGTTTCTGTGTGTTGAAAAACACAAAAATTTATTTGTATGGTATTTGTATTTTGATAGAACTGCAGTCTTTTATAAATACCTTTAGAAACGTTCTGAATGAATGTGCATAGCATTAATTTAGTAAAAAAAAACGTTTTGGTTTAAACAAACATTAATGTTAAATCCATACGTAAACGGCATGACTGTTGGTGAATTACTTTTTTCTACTTTTGTATGATCCTAGGTAATGTAGTCGTAGTTTATTAGGTCGACTGAAAGACTGAAAAATGTTGGGACGACATTTTACTGAGAGGGGAAGGATGTCACAATGTCATTTTTCCGTTATTTTTTACTGTGCATTTCATCCACATATCCAATATCATTCCCATATTACCCATTTAATATCCATTGCTCATCCTCATAATATTTATTCCAGTATCATACACTAATACTTACATTAACCACGGTGACAGGTCTCAGTTTGTTTGTTATAGCCTTACCACCAATTTTTTCGTCACGCATGCGGACAGCCAGAATAGATTTTGGAGTGAAAACACGAAATCTTGTTGTCTCAATTTTTTTTATTAATTTGTACTGTCTGTGTGTGTTTTCAGACAATTCCAAAAGCGGACAGACTTTCCTGAGACATCTTCTTATGGGTCAATCTGACGGGTGACACACAGACACTTACTACAAACATTTTACGAACAATAACAAGCTATGATCGTACGCAAAGTATTACGAATACACATTGATTACTGTTAAACACATTTTGAAAATTTACTTTGATGTCACCAAGACAATATGTTATCAATAGCAAATTCATTTTGAAATAATTTATTCGAAAAGCCAATTGAATAGTACCATTTAATTCGCCGATTTGCAGGGGAAAACGTTTATGTTTTCATATTGATATATCTTCGATTATAAATCTGTCTCATACAAACTTTCGGTTAAACTAGGATATGTCCAGGAAGTAAATTAACTAGTGCAAGAACGGGCATATCTTAAATATCCAGATATTTACGCACGAATGGACCATATGTTTACACTATCTTTTTGTTTGTAACGCGTCAGTCATTAAGTAATAAATTGTATGGCTCATTATTTAAGAATATTGGTATATTTTATGACAAGACCGCCGTTGTTAAGTTCCCGTGATAGCTCAGTTGGTAGAGCGGAGGACTGTAGTGGTCATATACAATTGACATCCTTAGGTCGCTGGTTCGAATCCGGCTCGCGGGATTAATTTTGCAGCATTATTTTTGTATAATACCACATAATTATGTTTAATGTTGAGAGCAGGTCAATCGGTACATATCGAATAAAAATGCAACAAGTAATTCTTTTAATCAATGTCATTTCCGAGATTTTAATGTCAAATCAACGGACAGTATCTGCACTGGGAATTTTCGTCCAAGTTTCTGTCCAACTTTGCTGATGAAAGAATTTCAAGTATTCTACGAACATTAAATATCTTATCCTAATGAACAAATCCAACCATTCTGTATGACAGAAAACTGAGGTTTCAAGTACATGCTCCATATTAAGCTCATCAGTGAAATTTTAGGGAGTAGGACTGTACTTGGAATTTTGTTTACTTTACTGAAATTTGAATATGACAACAAAATAATTGACCAAATAATAAACAAACCAGTGACTGGAATATTCATTGGCAGTTACGGCTGCTGTTCTAGCACTGATATAGAAACAATTCAATAAATTATTCAATTTTAGTTTTAATTGCATAGAATGTAATGAAGAAATACAGTGACCTTTGCTGATAGCCATAAGCCATTTAAACCTGTGGAAAAAATGTACATACAAATTTATCAAATATATACGATGCGTATAATTATCATGTTCCCGTGATAGCTAAATTGGAAGTGCGAAAGACTGTAGCGGTTAAAAGCAGTTGGTATCCTTAGGTCGCTGGTTCGAATCCAGCTCGCTGGATTTATGTTGGAGAAATATTCTGTGTTTGACTACGTCCCGTCATGAATAAATAAAAATAACATTTCTCTTTAACGTAATTTTACTAACAATGGTTATTCAACTAAACATATTGGAGTACGGTTTAGATAATTTATATATTTTACGAGAATGTCTGAAAAAATATTATACAATAGCCTTTGTATGTTTGTCTTAATTCTGTGTTCCAATTCAAAGAAAGAAACAAGTTCCTGGGAATGTAGGCGAACTGACCAGATCGTAAAAATGGCTCACTAAAAATAAAAAAATAAAAAGTCATTGTGATAATTACGTAAACTACTGATGATTGGGTTAAAAAAATCAAAGCTTTAAGTAAGGGATACTAATGAATACTAGTGAACAAACCTTAGGTATGTCCATTTTTCTCAATGATCTCAACACAAAACTGTAAAAATGGGAAAACGACTAAAATATATGACTTCATACTGTCGAAAAAGGATGACAATACGTTATCCAATTTAATCAAATTAATAGACATTAACATAAAATAAGTGAACGTTTGCAAAACCTCATCAATTAAACGCAGGTTTTGAAAGCCTCTGTATTTTTTTTTCATTTGTCTATGATTGTATAGGGGTTTAACTGTCTGTAACCTTACACCGTATTGTAACGAACCCATGTATATGCGACGCAAAGTCGGCAAAGGCTTAGAAAAACTTTACAACCTCTTTAGTATTTTTTTACGAACAGCGGTATGCAATGGATTCAAAATTCAACAAATGTTATGTCCTATATTATGATATAACAGTTGGTGTGTTTTAACGTTTCATTCAAAGTTTCAGCGGGGTTAGACACTGCGAAAAATATGTAGATATACGGGAGTGTACGGAATTCCGTATATCATTAATATACGGGTAAAAATACGGAAAACATAAAATACGGAGGTGTACGGTGTCGTATATTCAGCAAATCCGTATATGACCAAAATACGGTGTTCTGTATACTTATAGAATACGGAAAACTAGATATACGGTGTCCGTATTTTTTTAAAATACGGGAACGTCATAATAAGTCCGTATATTACTTAAATACGGCATCCCGTATTCTTACAAATACGTGAATCTAAAAAGACTACATATTCATGAACAGTCGTATACTGCTTAACTACATATTTCCCTTTATTTGAAAGTTAAGAAAACAAGAATCAATGTACTTTTCGTATATACTGAAATACGGGTGTCAGTATACTGCTCAAATCTGGTGTTCTATAAATTTGTAAATATTATTATGTGTCTAAAACACGATAGTTTTTCCAAATATTACTCGAATGCGGCATTCCGTATGCTTAAAAATTTGGAAATATGTAAAATGGTTCGGAGATCATTATTTTAAGAAGGAAAATCTCTAGAAAACTACTGATTGAGAAGTCAACAAATAAAAAATGTATCTGTAAACTGGAAAAATAATGACTATTATAATAATTATTTGATTATTTAGATTATAATTGAATAAGACGGGCATATCAAATCAAGTCAGTATACTGCTCAAATAAGAGTTTCTGTATATTTACTAAGAGAAACTTGAAGTACTATTCAGTATATTCCTGAAATACGGGAGTGTGCTTGCAAGTCCGTATATTACTCAAATACAGCATTCCGTATATTTGAAAATACGAAAATAACATCGGTCATAGTTACACAGTTACAGTTATATAGAGTTATAATTACTAGTTGAAACTAAGAATCTTTATATAGCAAAATGTTTTCTTTTTGTAATAATGAATAATGTTTTTCTTTTTTTTCTTTTTTCCTTTTTTTTTTTTTTTTTTTTTGGGGGGGGGGGGGGGTGGATGGGGGGCGGGGTTCTGTCAAAACTAAATTCCACTATTGATTTTATGCCGGATATAGATCATAATCCAATGCAGGCGTCTCAAACTTGAAAACGAAATTATTTAATGAAACCGACTTAACTTTAATCAATCTGCCCGTGTCTATTTTCTAATTTTTATCTCCAAGATGATCAGTGATGTGCTTTATTGTCTTAACCAAATTGCAGTATTGGATTATTAAAGCCGGATATGGATCATAGTTCACAGCAGGATTTTCAAGTCTTTAACTAAATTTAATCAAACCGTGCCTCTTGTTAAAATTTTATTTGCTGGCTGATCTAATATTGCTTAACGGTGATGTACTTTATTGTCTTAAACAATATTGCGATTTAAAGGAAGTATTCTATGGTGCTATTATTTACACTTAAAATGTGCTCTTTCGTCTTAGGTCTGCTTGTGCTTCTGTCTTTTTGAAGGAAAATTAAACCATAATGACTTTTAAAAATTAAACAAAAAGTAGCAGGTTCAATTATTCTTAAAAATACCTTCTGTTGAAATAATTAGTTTGCCTTTGCATTGATAACATCGAACATGTAGATCTAAACTGTCATGTTTTGGGTTAGACATCTTTTTTTCACCTATGATGAAGCATGATTACTTATAAACAGCAACGAAATTTAAGCCAGTAATACAACATTTAAGATTTTGCTTCAGAAAGTTAAACAGCTTCATAACATTAAACTACCTTAAACAGTTTGCTGTATGTTATAACAATAAACAAAAAGTTTTGTTTGTTATGAGATATCAATTATCAATTATCATATAGAACGAATAATCAAATTACAGTTACAATTTACTTAGACGAATCATAGATAACATCTCAATCTAATGAACTGTTGAATTAAGCTCTTGTGATATTCTCCGGTAGATTAATTCTTTTTATTTTATCAAAATTTCACGAAAAACTGCTTTTAAGAAGTACGTTTCTATCTTTAAAAGAAATCTGAATAAAAGGGTACAGTTACATGGGTGTCATAATTATTTTGTTTTCCGTAGTACATGAAATATACCATCAATAATATTAGAAATAAGAAAAAAGAAAGCAAACGTATTATTTGTAAGATCAATATCTTACAAACGTGTGCATTGAAGCTATTTTTTTTGTACTCGAATGCTGTACATATCAATATTTTGCACACACAAAAATCCGAAATGCAAGAAATAAATATTAGAGAAAAGGTCCATTCAGCAGTAGATGCTAAATTTTATATAACAATCAGGAACAATTGAATACCATGTGTTAGAGCCTTCAGGCATTTTCTCAAGAGCAAAATTTGTTAACTAAAGTGTTTTACTGTGACTGATCAAGGAACACCGACAATGACAATTAACGGTGACTTATCAAAACAAAGCCAGTATGTCACTCCCATATTACGTAACTACATCCCTTCACCACAGGACACCGCGAAAGATTAAAGAGTGTGATAATAATAGAAGCGCTAAATAATGCACTTTTATTGTCAAGTATTGTTTGAAAGTGTATCATAGAATAAAACAAGTTTTAGTTAACATTCTACATCAACATGCGGCTGATGAGCGAAATGTTTAATTTTGTCATTTTGTCCATTTTGTAAACTGTCAGAGGTTTTCAAATAATTGAAATCATATTTTCAACTTATGAAAAAGGAACAGTTATATGTGTTTTACACAACTAAATCTTTAATTTTGAACGGTCGATGGTCTTTATTTACCGTCTTTCATGTTTTTAATAATTCAAGATAATAATATGTTCAAGTCAGGAAAAAACATACAGAAAAGTAATAATAATACAATAAAATGCTGTCACAAAATTCATGCGATAAAAGACAGCATGTCACCTTGAAATGTGCTAAAGTTATACAATGTTTTACGAGACTTGGGCATCACAGCAAAGTTAAGCAGCCTTTTAATGGCGGACAGTCAATTGACCTTCACAATGGCGGCGTTCAATTTATCAATTATGGAACGGTCTGTAAGTGCGCTACAACTTCAGAGCAGATATAAGATCTTCGGTAATGATCAATATTCATACATTAAAAAAAGCTTTTAAAGGCTAACAGTTTATATTTAAAGAGGTTCACTCAGTTATTATCATAATTTAGGCATCACACTAAGTCAGAGGTGTTTAAAGTCTTCGTTTTTATTTTATTATTTGCTAGGTTGTTTTTTTTTCTCAAGACTGGCCCTACAAGATAAATATTTTTGCGCAGGTGGATCGAGATACCAGGGTATTTATGCGACAATACCAACCAAGAAAACCATATTCATCAAGTTTAATTTATTATTATAAAAAATATTTCCCCTAGACGAGAAAGAGAAATATACTGTACCAGTCAGTGTAACAAGGCACATACCATGTGACCAGATCGCTCCAATCAAAGGTAGCGTGGGTTTATTCCATGTGATCAATCCCACCAATCAAAGGAAGCGTGGGTTTATTTCATGTGATCAGATTGCACCAATCAAGTATAGCTTGTGTTCACCTATCCAATAATTTCTTTGGGCGCGAAATGGAAGAAGCAGATTTCAGCAATACATATCTCAAAAATTGCCTTTTATCGAAGACTTCGTCGTTTTGAAAGTAAAATGAGGTAAGTCAAAGTTTTTGTATAATACTTTTCAGTTTTACTGAACTCATGCTTGGAATTAAATGCTTGATCATGCCCTGCAATGAATGGCTTATGATGATTTTTGTATGCTTCCGTTTTTAAACGGGTGTAAGTTCGGTAAATTGCAAGGCCGGTAAATTGTTGTTCAACGTCAAAATTAAATTCCTTTGGCAGATATTGAACTGAATTTTGTTTTGAAAAATATTTAGATGTATACAAACGACAAGCTTCATTATGTTCACATACCTTAGAGATAGAATTAGGAAGGTATAATTATGTAGACAGAGATAAAAGATTGTGTAAGGTATGTAATCCAGAAACAGTAGAATTAGAAGATGATTTTATATTATGTTGCTCAGGATACAGCTGTATAAGATCCAAACACTTAGGCCAATGTTCATGGTCTACTTTACAAAAGTTCAATGCATTAACGTCATCTCAGAGTAAAAAGATTTTGTAATGTTTTTTATTATCTGTATACTTGTACTTGCATGTGATTGTCATTGCTATTAGTTTTGTTTATTTTGTGTGTGCGTGTGCGTGCGTGTGTGTGTGTTTAAATGGCCAAAGGCAAATGTATTGCTTACTCGAGATACCTACCTCCCAAAATTTGCATGGCCCGATCTTAGAAAATTCACAAATCTTATGTTATCGAAAAAGAAGAAAAACATTTTAGGAATTTGTAAATTTTTGACAAAAGCGTATCATATAAGGAAAACTATTTAATAAATACATATTTCGTTTATTACATTCCCATTATAAACTCAAATTACATGTTAATGGATACCATATCTATCTTTTTGTTTATATGTGTGAGTTGCGCATGAACTATAATTGTAAAAATGTTTCACTATGCATTAGCCAAAGACATGTGTTATGTTGATTTGCTAATAAAGTTTGTTGTTGTTGTTGTTGTCGTGCTGCTGATTGCCAATACACTGAAACTATTGTTACACTGCGGATGTTTCTGTTATAACGTAGTTTTTAATAGAGATGAGTGATAATTGGATGATTGTTTTGATTTACTTTGCCATTCAAGAACATTCTCACTTACTAATCTTTGAATCAACGTCGAAATCCACCATGTATTCGTGAAAAAATAATACATTTATCAGGAACGTATACGTACATGATCTTTAAATATGAAAATTAGAAACTGAATTTATTTTTTTAAACAAGATTACTCTTTTGATTTATGTTTTGAATTGAATTCTATTACTTTTAAACAGAAAATGATGGTAAGAGTACTGCCAGTCATTAGATTTATATCAAATGATAAATTTAAATGAAAAGAAGAATAAAAACAAGACTTTCTCTCTTGAATACCAAATAATCAAATTATCGCTTTTTTATGACGGCAATTTTCTTTCATAATTGGTAACATGAAATTTTATAGTAAAAGACCCCAGAGAAATCGGTACCTAAAGAATATTGTTGGTAATTTTATATAGTTGAGATAGTGATATAGTTGGTGTGAAAAGCGCCTTTGATGACCGATATTAATTGGTGTTTTTGTGCAATTTCTATAAATAAAAAGTTGTATATAAAAATATATTGATTAGTGATGTATCGAGTATTGATGTGTTGCGGTATATCTTAAAAGTTTTATATATTTTAAATGTGTTTTCATTTTAAAACATCACAAACAGATTTAAATCAAATATCAAGCCGTAATCATTGAAAACATTACTTCCTTCGGCGTCATTTTAAGTGCGAAAAAGTAACTATGATTATAAAATTTTAGAATCAGTTATAATAATTTTATAATGATAATTGCATGACAAACACATTTTATATAATTACTTGCCGAGACAAATTTATAACCTATTTAACAACCGACACGTGTCGTTAGCACCTTTCTATGATCAGCAGTGTACCCCAGCATGCCTTTTCACACCTACTCTATCACCTTTATGGGTACATACAGTTTTTTTATTGTTACCAATTTTTCCCTTTTTTTACTATATAAAATCATGTAACCGACATTTCGGTAAATCTTTTGCATATTAAAAGATAAGTGAGACTGAATAATTCCGTGAATAAGTCCTGATAGATTGATTATTTGGTTAAACATTCACAAATGTCGGCATTTAGATAAGTAACAACAGTTTAGCGATTATTTCAGGATCGAAATCAAAATTAAGGAAATTAAAGATTTTATCAATTAAAGACAAAATATGATTATATAAGACGCACTGGTAATGAAATTGTAAATTGTGTAACATCCTGTTCCTAGTTCCTTAACATGATTGACTAAAGAATTGTTTCTAATTGACAACGCATGTACATACACTCAAAAGTTTTTATAATTTCTTTAGAATAAATATTTCCATCGGCGCTAAGAACTCACAACGCTAATCAATAAACTAGTGTGTATAGCATATTATGCAGAACAAAACATAACAATATTTTTTTTATCAAGGATTTCACATTGGGTATATCAAATGTTTTGTAGTCGGAAACGAAAGTAAAATGACCCCGGAACAAGAATTTACTTTAGTTTTGTCATAAAGGGGAAAAATCAGATATAACATATAAAAAACAACGAACAAGTAACTGCTGAGTTCAGTACGTTGTATTTAGCGATATTGTTTTGGGGGGACCTAATTTATCAAAGTTATTCCTATAAATTAAAGGAAAAATTTCAACAAAAACAGTCTTGATTATGATGTTGTTATAGAACTTAAGACAGGAATTAAGCAAATTACCATGTCATTAATAAAGGTGTTGATTACATGTTGTATGAAACACATGGCCTCTTACAGTTAGTGTTTATCAAGCTAGTGAATAATTATGTCATGATAACAAAATTTATTCCTAAGTCAGTTTAACTTTTACTCCTTATTCTATAGTGTTAGCGTTTTATACCGTCCCGCGACTGACTCACAGATCATCACAGGCTTAATGTTAATAATATACATTAGAAATAAATTTAGTGCCGTGGTTCAGTGGTGTACCTAGCGAAAAAAGGTTTACTGATGGGAAGGACATGAGTTTGCACACCGTTAGGTCAACAACTTTTTTCTTCCATTCTAACGGTGTATAGAAGCGTAAAATTATGTTGTTGTTTTTTCTCATGATATTTTGATTTCTCTTTAATTTTAAGAAGAACGGCTTCTTTAAGTAATAAGCGTTGTTCCCGTTTTTCACTTTCATTAATATATTTTCTTCAATGTTATATAACTAATGAATTTGTTAGTGGAATATAAATTGAAAATTTGTTTTTACCAGTCTTCTATGAAACATAACATCCCTTCACGTGCTTCGACAGGTCACGTGCATCGCTCAGTAACGGTATATAATTCAATTTTTTCAGAGAAATGTAGGATGAAGAATTGAATAAATCACATATTCAATATGCATGAAAATGATAATGGCAGTTATATTTACATTTCTTATCCTTACTTATCTTTTCTTCGCTTTACATATATTTACCTTACTTCTCCTTACTAATCTCTACGCATCATTACTTTTATATTTACGCATCCTTACTTATCTTTATGCATCCTTACTTCTTATTTGTCTTTATGAATCCATACTTCCTTACGTTTATGCACACCATGTTTTTTGCACAATACGCATGCGCAACTTTTAAACATGTGAAAAATAAGTCTATGTAAAACTGCCAACACACAAAAATAGTAAGAATGAGAGTAATTAATGGATAAATTATACAACTCTTAACCATTCCAGCATCTTTCCATGACAATAACGATTTCGAAATAGGTAATACATTTTTTTATGCAAAAGCGATCAAACACGGACAGTAAATGTTTAAAAGTAATAATTGAAAATTAACCAAAATACAAAATCAATACTATCATTTTGTATTTTCAGACAAATGGAGCTTCATGATGCCATTGCAGAGCTGCAGGAGCAGATGCGAGTCTTGCACGAGTCCCAAAAGAAGTCACAGCCACAAGACAATGAAGCAGAATAAAAGAACAAAAAGAATAAAACTTGAAATGCATGTTGTAAATGTATGTCCGTGGTAGAAACAGTGAAATAACTCACAACAATCCAATAATTTAGTATGTTTATCTGTGCACGTGAAACTGGGTCTTATATATAAGCTGTGATCGTAGCAAGTAAAAATGACACTTCCACATAGTTTTTATAGGATTTTAAAAAATATTTCTCATTTATATGTAGAACAGCTAAACAATGACCTGTGATTACATACACATACAGTGATACTTGGATTTCTATCGACAATACCAATGGCATAAGCTGACAAATCTTTGATATTACATATGTTATTGTAATTTGAATAAATGTTTCCAAGTGGCCAAGGTTCACTAGTCATTGTTTGCATAACTTCAAGATTGATTTCAGTTATGTTCTTATCATTGCAATATGCTTGGTTTTATTATTGATTGTTACTCTTCTATGATTATATTACATTTATTGATAAACTTGTTTATAAAATACTATTCATTAAATTCAGAACTAATTTGAATTACTTTTGTTTGTGCAATTCCTCATCATTTACAAGTTACTCAGTTATTTTTTATCATGCTTATAGCATATCTCGTGTACGCCAAAGTAAACTTACTGTCAGTACATCTAGTTAAAGAAAGGTATGTTTCCTACCGTTATTTCAGACATTGCAGGTCTATATTTTTTCGTATGCTTCAAGTAGATACGATGAGGATCTTAACTAGTCCGTTCTAGAAATGAGTAGTAACTACATATAATGATCCCGCACATCATGTACATGTATATTATCAGTCTATATTTGGTTCTCGTATCCTGTAATATATCATGTCCGTATTCTTGATCCGTACATGTAATATAATAAGTCCGTATATGTGTCATGTACGGTTTTCAGCTTTCCCGTATTCATTGAAAATACAATTCCGTATTTCCTACGTATATCTACAGTATACAAAGTCCGTATTCTTGCCCCGTATATGTGTCATATACGCTTTAAAGCATTTCCGTATTCTATGAAAATACATTTTCGTATATTCGTCGTATATCTCTAGTATACATAGTCCGTATTCTATCCCGTATATGCATCATGTACGATTTTTAGCTTTCCCGTATTCTATAAAAATACAAGTCCGTATATCCTCCGTATATTAGTAAACTGTATGTTGTTATAGCCCGTATATGGTTGAAATACGGATTTGTACTGTGCGTATATTACAAAAATACGGACACATATACATACATGTATATTGGAAGAATACGGAAATCCGTATTTGTAATGACAAATATACGGAGTTCCCGTATACCCGATGTTCCGAATACGGATTAGTATATTTTGTCCGTATATTATGCGAATACGTCCCGTATATGTCCGTATATCTAAAAAATACGGGATCGTACACTTCCGTATATTGGTGTATTTTTCGCAGTGAGATGCAAAATACATGCTGAATTGAAAACAAAAAGGTAATTGTTCAGGTCGTAATAGTTCAAAATTTAAAGGTAAAAGGAAGATATTCTTATTGCAGTCATTTTCTCACCATCAATATAGTAAAGTCTCGTTTTTTTGTGTCGCCCTTTCAAAGAAACGGCGATACATAGGAATCGCTTTGTCCGTCGGTCCGTCCGTCACGAAAAGTTAACATTGGCTATAACTTTGACATTTCTTAACATTTCCTCACCAAACTTTCAAATTGTATTGCTTATGACAACAGGGTCGGGATGATGCCAAAATCGTTAGGTCTTGGTCGCATTTGACAGAGTTATGTCCCTTTTTGTACTTGGATTTTGTCATGAAAACTTAATTTTGGAAATAACTTTGCCACTTCTTAACATTTCTTCATCAAACTTTCAAATTATATTGCTTACGACAACAGGGTCATGAAGATGCCAAAACATGTAGGCCAAGGTCACAAGTGATAGAGTTATGTCCCTTTTTGTACTTGGATTTTGTCACGAAAACTTAACATTGGCTATAACTCGGGCATTTCTTAATATTTCTTCATCAAACTTTCCAATGGTAATGCATACAATCGTATCTCTTAAGAAAACACCAATTCTCAAGGGCAGATAATCCTCATATTTATTTTAACAATGTTAAGCCCCTTTTCAACTTAAAATTTCTTGGTTAAATTTTTGTTAATGTCCATTTCTCAAAAAGTGTCAAAGATATTCCATTCAAACTTGAAATATGTAATAACCAGCAAGACCCCTGCAAAGATATTTGACACCCATGTCCCTGGGGTCAAAGTTAGCCCCACCCCCGGGGGTCAATTTAATTTTGCTTACACAAATATATAGGAAAAAAAGTTCTTAAGCCTAGAAATAAAATATTGACTGACATGAGTTGGGTAAGTTTCCCCCCCCCTGCATTGGGATCCCCCTTATCCCCCACACCTCCGACATTACCCTCCCCCAATTTTTTTCGTTCATTATTAATTTGTTCTAAATATGTAGGTACTTGACTACCCCCCCCCCCCTTTTCGTATGGGGACCCCCCTCTCGTGTTACCACCCCCCCCCCAAAAAAAATGTAGGTATGAAGTAAATTTAATTAACTTCTCCCCCCCCCCCCCTCCCCCCAAAAAAGTTCTTTTTCTCCTTTTTTTGGAAAAGAACTTCTTAACCTTTGAAATAAACTTTTAACTTATATGAGATGGGTCATTACTCAACCCCACCCCTGTATGGGGACCCCCTCTTACGTCCCCACCTCTTTACCCCCTGCTACCCCCTGAGGCCCGATTTGTTTTTAATGCATAGGTACTTGACTCCCCATCCACCCTCATCCCCCCATCCAGCTTTTTATACAAGTATATTAAGACTGTATAGTATGTTTTTCAGTGTTTATTGTTTATTCTTAAACTTCTTGTATATAGACAGAGACTTAGAAAACTACAAGGGGGAAGCCATACTGACATTGTGTTGTCTGTTCGTTCGTCTGGCAGTCTGTCACAAACTTTGTCCGGACTTTTTTCGATGTAATGTTTTCTGCAGAGTTACTGCGATATATGCATTAAAATGTCCATGCACTGTTTCTCCTAATCCTTTCACTTATATACTTCCGCTGATCCTAGAACCAAACTTCACAAAAGTAATCAGTGGCAGGTTAAGTTATGCATATCGTTGGAAAGTTCTGACTCATCGACTGTGAGCGGTTCGATGGTATTAAGCAGAGTTGTTCAACTTTCCAATATATGCGGCTGCCACCTGTACAGTCCGGCGTGTTTCAGCCATAGTTTACAGATGTCACCAGTTCCAAGTGTAGCTTTGCAGACTAAGTATTTTCGAGTGGTGAAGGGGCAAAGTTTTTCTTGAGTATTTTGAGAGTGCTAGCATTGTACTGGATTTCTGAGGTCACTTATATCAAGACAAACAAATATGCTGTCAACATTTGTCAATATATTGAACTAAATGAATATACATCTACCTTTAACCAAAGCCTTTTGTTGTGCTACTAGTAACAAAAAGTTTATAATATTAGATCCAGCATAAATAAAACAAGATGGCCATGATGGCCCTGGATCGCTCACCTGAGTACTTTGGCTGTAGGTTTGCTGCTAAGCAGTATTTCATTTTTTAATTGAAAATATGTAAGTGCCTACAAACCAAATATGTAAAATATCAGTCAATAAATAAAGGCTCTATGACAGAAAGTAGAAATATCTATTATAAGCTATGGTGACCTTGACCTTGACCCAGTGACCTCAAACCCTATCCATGGGTAGAGGTCCATGCAAGGAACCTATATACTGAATATCAAAGGTATTGGTCTATAAATGAAGGCTCTATGAGGTAAGTAGATAAATCTATTTTTAACCTCCATCACCTTTAACCTAATCTTATAATTTCAAAAAGCTTGATAAAGCTTGCTTCATGCCAAATTTAAAATTCTACGCCTTGTGGTTTCAGACAAGAAGATTTTTAAAGATTTTCTTCTATACTGCTATTTAAAACTTATGACCCCTCGGGTGGGGCCAATAGTGACCCCAGTGACATTTTTCAAACACTAGGTAGAGGTCCACTAGACAATGCTGCATACCAAATATCTAAGTTGTAGGCATTGAGGTTTCCAGTAAGAAGATTTTTAAATATTGCCTTTTTTACATATTAAGGGCCCCCGGGGCGGGGCCAATTTTGACCCCGGGGCCAACATATAAACAATACTGGTAAAGGTTCTCAACACAATACTCCACACCAAATATCTAAGGTCTAGTCCTATTAGTTTCGGAGAAAAATGACTTTTTTATGTTTTTCCTATATAACTACATGTAAACCAAGAGAACCCTGGGGCGTGGCCCATTTTGACCCAGGGGAAATAATTTGAACAAACTTGATAGACATCCACTAGACAATGCTGCATACCAAATATCTAAGCTGTAGGCATTGAGGTTTCCAGTAAGAAGATTTTTAAAGATTGCCTTTTTTACATATTAAGGGTCCCCGGGGCGGGGCCAATTTTGACCCCGGGGCCAACATATAAACAATACTGGTAAAGGTTCTCAACACAATACTCCACACCATATATCTAAGGTCTAGTCCTATTAGTTTCGGAGAAAAATGATTTTTCATGTTTTTCCTAATAACTATATGTAAATCAATAGAACCCTGGGGCGTAGCCAATTTTGACCCAGGGGAATGAAATTATTTTCGTTTCGAACAATACATGGTTTACAGTATGTTATTTTTCAAATTGCAAATATTTATGACTGTACGGTAATGTTATTTATTTGTACACGCTCATATATAGTTTGGGTCGTTTTTCTCGTGCGAATAGAGTATAAAAGGGTGATTTGTGTTTGAATGTGTCACTCGAGGTCTGTATTTGACAGAGAACAGTTATGACGGAAGAAAACAGTGTTTGTCTTACACGCCCACCCACCCTTTTTTGTTATTTGTACGTTTTGTACTTTCTGTAGTTTCATTTCAGATTGTATTTCTGGTCGTCTTCTTCCAAGCTTCTGCAGTTCGTGATGAACCCTCGTTCCAGACAGGTCTTTGTTTCAGCTTTGGCAGTCTAAAACACTACATTGTGTTGCTTGCTTTTGATTTGTAATAATTCTGTCAAATACAACGACCTATTCCTAAATCGTCTTTGTTGTTGATTACATGTATTTGAGAATAGAAAATAATTGATTTACTCACGACTTAGTGAGTAACATAATTTGAACAAACTTGATAGAGGTCCACTAGACAATGCTACGCACCAAATATCTAAACTCTACACCTTGCAGTTTCTGACAAGAAGATTTTTTGAAGTTTTTCCTATATAACTCTATGTAAAACATGTGACCCCCGGGGCTGTGCCATTTTTGACCCAGGAGCCATGATTTGAACAAACTTGGTAGAGGTCCACTCTACAATGCTGCACACCAAATATCTAAACTCTAGGCCTTGTGGTTTCAGACAAGAAGATTTTTTAAAGTTTTTCCTATATAATTCTATGTAAAACTAGTGACCCCTCGGGCGGGCCATTTTTGATCCAGGGGTCATGATTTGAACAAACTTGGTAAAGGTCCGCCTGATGATGCTTCATACCAAATATCTAAGCTCCAGGCCTTGTAGCTTTGGAGAAAAAGATTTTTAAAGTTCCAACTTAGAAATGCAATGGACCTGAACCATTTGAACAATTTTGGTAAAGCTTCATGCAAGTAACATTTCTGCCAAGTTTCAGCAAGATTGGCCCAGCAGTTCAGGAGAAGAAGTTGTTTGAAGAAAAAGTTGACGACGCACGCACGCACGGACGGACGGACGACGGACAACAGGCGATCACAAAAGCTCACCTTGAGCACTTTGTGCTCAGGTGAGCTAAAAATATGTTATTCTTTTATTCAAAGCTACTTTGAAACCCAATTTTTATAGATGCTTTATATCTTTACTTCAATCAAAATCATTTCTGCTCTTAATTCAAAATGATTGTTATTTAAAAGCACACTATATCAAATGTACGGAACAGTGTGGTTAAATACTGACATTTCGATGAAGTATTCGGCTATTAAGGATAAGTCGTAGACCAAGGACATACTTAAGAATAAGTCGTAGACCAAGGACAGACTTAAGAATAAGTCGTAGACCAAGGGGCGGTTGTTGACCTTTATATTTAAACTGACAGTTGTCGGTTGCATATCTGAAAACAGAATATGACAAGTTTATCGTTGGTAAAGAAAAACGTTTCCGTTTAACGCTATCATAAAGAAACGTCATGATAACTTATATTTTTTTTAAGTTAGAAGTGATCTATAACGAATCTATACTCAGAGACAAATATTTAGCCAAGACCTACCAGAACATGCAAAGTAATTAAAAGAACTTACTTTATTCCTACATTCCCCAGCTTACCAAAATACATTGATAAAGGACACAGACACTTACTACAAACATTTTACGGACAGTAACAAGCTAAATGATCGTTCGCAAACGGACACACATTGATTACTGTTTAACAGATTTAGAATAAGGAACGAAAGCTTAAATTTTATTGAACATTTTACTTTGATGAAAATTGAAGTTTCTAATTCGCGGAGGAAAACTTTATGTTTTCAGATTGGTATATCTTCGATTTTAAATCAATCTCTTACACACTTTCGGTTAAACTGGATATGTGCAGGAAGTAAATTGACTAGTGCCAGAAGGGACATATCTTAAATATCCAAAGAGTTACACGGAGTGTACCTTATCTTTTTTTGTTTGTAACGCGTCAGTCACAAAGAAGTAAATACTAGTATTTGTACGACTCATTATTTTAGAGTAGTGACACACGCGTTACAAATCTTCCCGAGATAGCTCAGTTGGTAGAGCGGAGGACTGTAGTAGTAATGAACAGTTGACATCCTTAGGTCGCTGGTTCGAATCCGGCTCGCGGGATTAATTTTGCAGAAGTATTTTGCTATTGTAATGTATTACATAATATATTTTTAATGTTGAGATCAAGACAATCGGTACATAATTTAAAAAAAAAAATCTTAACTAGTAATTCTTTTAATCAAAGCTATTTTTGAGATTTAAATGTCGAATCATTTTGTCCCGACAACGGACAGTGTCTGCGCTGGAAATTTACGTGAATAAAACATGTGCTAACGTTTGCTGATGAATACAAAATTTTAAATATTCAACGAACAGAAAATATCTTATCTAAATGAACAAATCAAACCATACTGTATGAAATATTCCATATTAAACTCATTAGTTATAACTGTACTTGGAATGCGTTGATAGCATGCCTGCTACACGTCCTTTACACTGCACCACTTTACTGAAATTGAACAACAACAATAACACAAACAACCAAAAACAAAAAAGAAAGAAAATAAAAAAATCAAACAAACTAATGACTGGAATGTCCATTGGCAGTTAAAGCTGCTGTTCTTACCCCGATATAGAATCAATTTATAATTCATTTGTTCCTTCCGACTCGACAGTGCCAATAGTAGGATACTACATCTTTGCGCGCGTGTTTAATGCTCTCTCAGGGCCTTTTTATTTGTCAACAATCCGTCGCTTGAAAGGTAAAATAGTCTTTTTCGATAAGAAATCTGTAGAGTTACAAAATATCATGTTCCGCATAAATTCAGAAAAAAACTTGCACCCGTTTTCAGGCCTAAACTAGAATTTTACATTATAAAAATTCTTTACATAAATACAAAGCACACCAGCCAATCTCTGGTGCACAACATGATTTGTTTTGGTTAATTGACGTTTAGAACTATTTTTTTTGTATATTTTCCAAATCCTATCTAAATTTTCTATAAATGATGAAACCATCAACATCAGAACAGTTCTTACGAAAAATGGATAGATAATTGATCAATAACAACTTAATTGTCGGTTAGACTACTCAGTATCATACACTCTTTCGACTCGAAAGGTGAGTATGAGTTTTATAGATAGATAGATATTCTTTTATTATGAAATAAGCCAATTATGGCACATGATCATAGCATCAATATCAACATACAATTAATAACATATATCAATATGGCATAACAGTGTTGCTAGTGATAGTTCAAATGCATTCAATCGGACAATTACCACCGAATTACAGATTTGAATTATGAGCATACATACATATCAGTCAATCAAATGAATGAAAATAAACATTGAAAATTAATTAATAGAGTTTGGGAGAGACTTAAAAAATATTCATTTACATATTAATAAATAGTCTGTGACGTTCAAATGCTCTGAATGTGAAAGCTGCTAAATTTCTTAAAACATTCTTGTTAGAAGTCCTTATCAATTCAATAAATTTCATATTACTCGGGTGTTTCCAATAGAATGGTTTAATGTATTGTTTTCTTATATCGTTATATGATTTACATTCTATTACGAAGTGGTAATTTTACAAAATTGTAAATGAATTCTCTCTATATTTTTCCTTCGCTAAAACCCCATACTTCAGACAAATAATTCAAAATCAGGCTTACTAATTTATCAAACAGTTCTAAAATATGCTTTGACGATAGTGGAGTAAATTTGTACAAATACTTATTGAGATGAAAGATTCCCTTAAGTGCTTGGCCTGACAACATTTTATCCATTTCATTGTATGCACTTCCACTGGTAAAAATCACACCCAAGTATATAAACTTCTTAACAATTTCTATGTTTTCTCTGTTGTAGCTAAAACGAATGTTTCTAGGTAGTCGACCCCCATTTCTAAATATGATGATTTTTGTTTTAATAGTATTAACAGTTAGTTTCCATTTCAAACAATATTCAGCTAAAACATCTAGTGACTTCTGTGAATCTTCAGCTGACCTTGCAAACAGAACAATGTCGTCTGCGTAAAGTAATAAAAATAATTTCAATGAGCCTACGTCAATACCCTCTATCCCGTTTAGAATAAATGTTCTTCAATATCATTGAGATACATATTGAATAAAAAAAGGTGACAGGCATTCTCCCTGTCTGACACCTAAATTACAGAAAAATACATCACTTACTGAGTTTAAAACTTTACCCAGTTATACATTGACATTATGACTTCTAGGATTTAACCGCGTACACCATATTTGATCAGTTTATACCATAAGACATCTCGTACAACAAAATCAAATGCCTTAGTAAAATCAACGAATGCACAGAACAACTTTCCCCCGTTATTTAAGCAATGTGATACTAAAGAATTTAGGATGAAGACATTATCAATAGTACTCATACCTTTTCTAAATCCCGCCTCGGCCTCTATGTAATCACTATAGGCTTCAGCCCACGACTAAGTCTATTGTTTAAAATTTTGGTAAATAACTTGCCTAACGCGCTCAACAATGTAATGCCTCTATAGTTTTTTGGGATACTGCTATCACCACTTTTAAAAATAGGAACAATTAGGCCTTCACTCCAAGACTCTGGGAAATACCCTCTGGCAAGACAAATCACTAAACAGTATGTGGAAATACGGTAGTAAATTATCTATACCATGCTTGAAGAATATATATAACAAGTACTATATATGATAATGAACAATTATGTAAAGGAAAAGTGAAATATTAACTACCTTTCAAACATCAAACAAAATGTCAACTGTACTGTATCTTAAAATATATATTTGTTAATACAAGTTATTAAAAACATACAGTGTGATGTAGTAATATGAACTAATTACAAGTATAGACAGTAAGACATTGCGTTCAGTATTTAAAGCGATACGCTAGAATACACTGTTGAGTGTAGATTTTTATAGACATTTTATGTTTGTCTCAGTGTAGTCACATGGTCAGAAATCATTACATTTGAGTATGTATAGGTTCGTTTATTTAGAATAGCAATATATTATAACAAACCTCGGCAACGTGTGTTCCCGTGATAGCTCAGTTGGTAGAGCGGAGGACTGTAGTGGAAGTATGTCATCCTTAGGTCGCTGGTTCGAATCCGACTCGCGGGAGTTATTTTGCTAAGTGTATTATTGTATAATTTTACAATAACACAGCGAAATATTCCCGTTGTAACTACATTGCTTTTTCATTTCATAGAAATGTAGCTTTCTGATGAAGGGCAAACCTCATATCAATGTCTCATACCGAATTTTATCAAACAGTTTGACGTAGTTTAAACTATACATAAGTCTTTTTTTAATTACTACAGAGATAAGACAAAGAATTAGGTCAAGAAAAAAGAACAAACCATCTTGACAGATAATATCAAACATGCAAAATTTGAAAATAGGTAGATGTGACAGTTTGTGGAGGTTAAGAAATCACACTTTCCTGAATCTTATATAAAAGCTATGTTGCAAAATTGAACGGTTGTGTTAATATTTTTAAATCTGAATCTTAGCTTTTCAATTACCAACTTTCCCATAAAGTTATTACTACGAACAGTTTTTATAATAGATTTGTTTAGATAGGACATGTTCTCAGTAAATATTTCACTTCCCGCAGTCTGTGCAAAGCAATTTTACCTTTAACTTGCAGTACATTTGTATTATTTTATCGTTCCATTAAACGCGCAGAAAATATCATGAATAATTATTTTTTCTATGATTAATTTCTCGGTACTGCAATAAATTGAAATTGCATGACGTTTCTAATTAAACTTTGCAGCTTTGTACCAAGAAACCATGAAAGTAAACTTTATGATGATACGGTAAAAAACCAAAAGCAATGTCTCAAACCAAACGCAAAATATTGGAAACCTCTAAAAGTTAGTTGCATTGTCATTGATGGCACAAAATACTACCACAAAAAGAAGTGGACATTCTTTTAACGTTATTTTGCAAAAATAATCACCGTTAAAAATCATTGCAAATCCGATGTCATTAAGACAATCAGTATAGAAAAAATGATACACGATAGAAAATTGAATGGCTTCTAATTTCGGTTTATTTCACTGAGAGATTTTATTTACACAGACAGATATTTTCAGAGACAATTTATGAACCTTGAGTTTACTTAAACTTCAACAGTTCCTCCTGTATGTTTGCTTATGAATACAAATATATCAACTTTGGAACTGAACGAAACGATATGCTGAAACACTTACTCTAATTGATTCCAGATGTTTACACACGACCGTCGCAGAAAAAACATTATACTGTGACAGACTAAATACTGACTCATTCGTAAATGTACCGTGAGCACTTTTTTGTAGCAACTGTCTTGAAAAAAAAATAAAAATGAGAAAAAAGATATGCCTTTCAATGAATCAGGCAAACACATCTAGGGACATAAAGGATGACAAACTCTTTAATCGTTCGCAAATGCAAGCAACCACGCAAGTTTTATGTGATAGATTAGTTGACATTTCGATTAGAGGTAAGAAACGTACACTATAAGCATTCTTACGTTTTTCAAAGGTAAATAATCTGTATAAACGTTTCATAGTTCTTTAATTCTGATCCACAACTTAACATCATACATAGAACATTTTTGTCGCTTTCTGGACCTCATCCTAGCTCTTAACCTTCTCTCTACTCTTCTGGCTCCTTCCCTATTTCCACCAGTATTTGACTGCTCATGGTGCATGAGAATTATTTAGTCCAGTGCACGTTTTTCTGACAGGTATTCTGTAATGTTACATGTACTAGATACTAATTTACTTTTCATGTGTATTACACACATTTTTATCGAGGAGAGCTGCCTGTTTTCATAATTCCCCCTTCGGGCAACACAACTTTGACAGTTACATGTCATTTTGATCTAAATGCATATTTTCTGTAAACTTTTTTTTATTTAAAGTTAATGACCATTGCACTACAAATCGTGATACACTTTATTTTTTATCGAGGAGATTTATAGTATGAAGCATTTTCCTTTGAAATTACAAAATTTTGTCAGTTTTTGTTGATATCACATGACTGTACATAGTTTGAAAAAAAAACTTAAATGTTTCCTTAAGTTAAAGGAAGCTTATGATACACTTTCTGTTAAATGAACTGAATGATCAGTGAATGTTTTTAAAGTGGCATCACTTCGTGAGGCATGTTCCAGGAGGTTATTAAATTATTGTCAGTAAGCAAATATCTCCAATGTCAAAAATATATTCACCGCTCAGTATGAATATATGATAATATTTTGTCTCAGTATAGTCTAAAATCATCACATTTGCATATGTAACGCTCATCAAATTATGAGTAAGAATGTAACTACAATTTTAATATCCAAAAATGTCATGCAAGAATACGACTCAAAATGTCAAGTAATTTATTTTGTCTCTGTGTGGTTATTAATCATGGTACAATGAGTATGTCACAGCTTATTGACAATGAAAAAGTATATACCTAAAACAAATATTACATGAACTTATTATAGCGATAAGTTCCCGTGATAGCTCAGTTGGTAGAGCGGAGGACTGTAGAGGGAAATAAGTCTGACATCCTTAGGTCGCTGGTTCGAATCCGGCTCGCGGGATGAATTTTTGCAAAAAGTAAAGGATTAATATATTATAAATAGGCAACACGACAGTGGCGACAAATCTCCTTAAATTATTATTAATCAAATGCAAGTCCAAAGAAAGAATCTTTTTCTTGCAATCTGAATGATGAATATTATTAAAATACTACTACCACAAGATAATAAGCAAAGTCCGACTTTTATGACTGTATTTCGTTTTTTTTATAGCGAATCTCCCATTTGCATCAATGTTATTATTAACTTGAAATATAAGTGCTGCTGTATATTGTTATAACCATGGTTGATTTTCTATAAGTTTGACGTATACAAAGAAGAAAATACTTCACAGAAATCATTTAAAATTATTACTGCAATAAAGAAGTCAGATAACTGAAGAAGAACAACAAATGTAGTGTAATAACAACGGGTATGGTAAATATATTGAAAGAACGCACTTCACCGGTTTTTAACGTTTATTTACTTTGGTTTTAAACAAATATGTTCTCAGACCTCCTCCGATTTTCTATATATTTCTCTCATTTTATAGTATAAAAAAGGAAATGGAAATAGACTCTTTAGGACTATATTGTAGAACATTTCCTCAATATTATGTAATTTAAGGATATTTACTAGTTAACGTCCGGAAGTAGATTTCATATTTTCTCAGGCTGTCTCTTTTGGCTATCACCTTACGAACGATGAGTGCAGTGCTAAGGAGCATAACTCTCTTTTGCATTATTTTGGAATTATTGCACTTTAAAATTGTTCAGACTTAATTTTTGTCCGGGGCATAACTCAAAAAGTATTGGAGGTATCAACTCGAAACTTCATAGATAAACAGACCTCACTGAGGAAAAGTGCAGTGCCAAGGAATCATAACTCTTTTTTTGTATAATTTTGGAATTATTGTTCTTTGAAATTTTTCATACTTGATATTTGTCCGGGGCATAACCCATGAGTATTGGGGGTATCAACTTGAAACTTCATAGATGGATAGATCTCATTGAGGAGAAGTGCAATGTTCAAGAACCACATCTTTTTTACTACAATTTTGAAATTATTGCCCCTTGAAATAGTTCATACTTAATTTTTGTCCGCAGCATAACTAAAAAAAGCATTCTATGTATCAACATGAAACTTCACAGATAAACATATCTCATTGAGGAGAAGAGAAGTTCCTAAGAACCATAACTCTCTTTTGCTTAATTTTGGAGCTGTCGGGCTGTGTTTGTCCTGGGAATAACTCAAAAACTATAAACTATTGAAGGTATCAACTTAAAACTTCATAGATAAATAGATCTCATTGAGGAGAATATTTCAGACATAGGTAAATAAATATGTTGTTAGAGTTTATATCAATATTCTTTTGAGTCAACTTAATACTTCAGGCTGTGTCTTTAAAGGGGAAAAAAAACACTTCAAACGTGGAAATTCATTCTTGCTTGCTTATCTTTGATATTTGATTTGATTTAGATAAACTCAACTGACCAGTAGTTATATACTTAGATAGAGTCATAAACATTTTTATTATATAACCTATAAATAGACGCGATCCCATTGGTTCAAAACGCAGTCGGCGACCAACAATATATCGTTATAATCCTGCATTCTGGGGTTTTCCCATGTTATATTTTAAGTCTAAAAATAGATTGCTGTTGATACTCGTAATAGTGCTGTCTGGTGCCCGGCACTCAGTTAACAACATTACTCTAATGCCGGGAAATAAACAAAAAACATCCGGGCACTTAGACTTTTTCTAAGAAATGGCGTCTGGTGTGTGTGTGTTTTTTAATATTTTTTTGATGTTATATTGGATTTCAAAATCACCTGTCAGACTTCTGAGTATTATTGTAATGTGAGAATGAGTATAAAAAGTCCTACAAAAATTAATACATTGTAATGAATGTAAAATCAGTCTGGAAGAAAACTTAGTAGAAACAATTGTATCTAGTCAATAATTGTATATTATTTTTAATTGGTCTGTGTAATACGAGATGTATTTGAACAAGTGCACAGCTGAAAAGAAGGTGTAAACAAGTTTTCAAAATAAATCCCGCGAGCCGGATTCGAACCAGCGACCTAAGGATGTCTATTATACCTCACAACTACAGTCCTCCGCTCTACCAACTGAGCTATCACGGGTATTCATTCGTTTTAAAGACTTATTGTAACTAAATCATTAGAAGAAGAACACCGATACATTCTGCGGTCTACTCTTTGTTTCGTTTTTTTTTAAACTGTAGTAATTGAGTTTCTGTAATTTACTTCCTGAATCTTCCCTTTAGTTTACCTTAAAGTTATTATTAGATTTATTTATAAAAAAGATACAACCACATGTCATATTGTGGAGCTATGATATGCAAAATGATGTGCCAGTTTTAACGAATGTACTAATTTACCAGTTCATTGAAATATTTTGCTTAGTAAATGTACATCATATCTCGTGCTAATAATTTAACATGTAATGGGCGGGTCATCGGTCAAGTATTTAGGTGCCATTCTAGAACAGAGTTTAACAGGTGAATCCATGGCTAGTTTCCTTATCAAGAAGGCAACTGCCAGGTTACAGTTTCTGAATCACTGATCACAATAAAAAAAAACTATTGGTGTTATCCCTTATTCAATGTTATTTTGACTATGCTCGTTCTTTCTGTTACCATTAACTTAATTTTGGAAAGACAAACTGGTCCGATTCGTACTCAATTTGGAACACAGGTCACAAAATCACAGACAGCATTTTATTTACTTGGATTGGTTACCGGTTTCCAGAAGAGAGGATCAAATTACACTCTGTCATTTTTTTTTTAAATTAAGAATGATCAATCTCCTGGCTATATGAGCCAACATTTTGAAACACAGGATTCTGTTCATGCATTCAAAACTAGGTCTAGTGAACAGGGATTATTTGGGCTTCCCAAGGTTAAAGGCTTTGGATTAAAGTCCTTTTCCTACTTAGGTTGTAAGTTACGGAACATACTTCCTCCTCAAATAAGACAAATTAAATATCTTACCAGATTCAAAAGGGCAGTAAAAGATCACTTTATAGAATTTTACGATGTGTAATAATTTTAGTGCTACTGATACAAGCATTTAGTCTCATATTTAATTTGTTTTACTAAAATTCTTACTTATTTACTTGTGATATGCGTGTTATTTTCTTACAAGTCTTTCATTTTTTTTATTTATTTAATGTAAGGAAATGAGCAATTACATGATTCTAGTCACACTCATATTAATAAGTTTTCTCTTCTTTTTTATCTGTATTCATTGTCGCTCTTTTATTTATTTTCTTTCATGATTCATGCCTCTCTATGTCAGACCACCAGTATCAAAGGACCACAATAGAAATAAGGGAATCGTCTCTTCTTTGTGTTATCCTTGATATTGATGTGTACTGACATAGTTCTTAACACATCATTTCATACTTTCATATTATTTTTTTATATTTTGTTATAATTTAAGTATATGTGTGTGTTAGTGCACTATGTCATGTTGCTAAATATGTCGCGCACACACGATATATATACTTCTTTAAGTGTATTTTCATATCAGATCACCAACATTCTTTAACACTATAATCTTTGGGGATTTTTTAACATTGACAAATTAATTCTACTTGTGAAAAGATATGACTTAAATTATTACGTTTTCGTAAGGCGACAACTGTGTATTTTAACAGTTCAGTTAGTATAGCAACAGTAGTTCTGGACAGAATGTAATTGCTTGAATAAATGTGGTAGAAGTTCATGCAAGGAACATTCCTGAGAGGTTCTTCTGCTTTATAAAAAGCAAAAGATTTTAAAACATTTACCCTAAGTGCCTTTTTGTATAGAAAAAGGGTCAAAACTGTGGTCTTATCTATCTGATCAGAACAAACTTAGTGCATGCAGCGTCCTATGCTGGTGATACATAATTATTTTGAGTGACATGATTAAGTTTTCCCTATATAAATGTATTTGACATATATTGTTTTGAAATATAACCATATGCTCAATACCCTGGTGTTACTGATTTGACCGGAGAAACTCTCTGCTGGCAACTTCCCGTACTGATGATACTATTTGTATTGAGTGAGAGCATTAAGGTTTCCCTATATAAAGGTCTATGCCTTATTTATTGCTTAGAAAACTATTCAAGGGTTATAACTCAGATGTTACTGATCTGATCGGAACAAACTCCGTACCTGCAGCAGATGATCTATACTGATGATACATATTTGTTTTTAGTGACATGATCAAGTTTTCCCTATATACATGTATTTGCCTTATATTGTATGGAAAGAGAATGTTAAGAAAAAGAGCATTAGAAATCAAAGTCATTGTCAACAAAGTTCAATTAACGCCTTTATTAGTTTACTCCAAAATGCAAATCACAGCGACAGCCTTCAGTGGCCCAATCGCCATTCTTTTGGAACACCAGGTAGATTTATATTCATTTATTGTTAAACGGATATTTCAGATAACTTAAAAAAACATGCACTTGATGCATTGTCTAGACAATGTATACAGGACAAAATTCGATAAGATTTTCATAATATAACCTATACGATTTTGGGTCGAGTACACAACACAATTATAAATAATATATAATAAACGTGCCAGTAGAAGTCAGAGACATATATTCAAATATACCCAAGTGTCCAAGAACATGTTTTTTTTTTCTTTCTTAACTTCAGTGTTTTAAACAGAATATATAGACAATCTTACAAAATTATTTTCTAAACGATTTCATTATAAATGTTTATCAAGTTAACAGAAAAGTTTCAATGTTAACAACAACAACAAAAAAACCACTGTATTTATATTTGTATTATTTAAGTGTTGTCTGCTGTAAATTATTTGACAGCTTACAATTTGTGTTCAATTAGCAGTATTGTAACTCTAGTAAGATGGGTAACTGTAAAAAAGACCCAGTTATTGCAAATTTTTTGAGCTTGAATGCTTTTGGATGAATTCCCTGCTTCAAATGCAAGGTTTATAAATTCTATATAAAGGTAAACAGAAGTATTTCCAACACTTTCTTGTCTGAAGTATCGTTGTTTTCTGGATATATATGTATGTAAAGCCATAATGTTTCATCACAGTAACGGTCTGATATCATCTTCATAAATTTGTCAATTTTGAATCGAAGAGTCATTTTTCATGAGAGATATACTGAACTGCGGTCAAAGACGCACTTTGTTTGATGACTTGAAAAACATCTATCTCAGACTAGAACGTCTTTCATATGATAAAAACAAATCAAAGACATTAAAAGTAGGTTTTACTGATATGACTGATACTATTTTAATATCAGGACAAAATGTTTGTTTAACCGGAACCACTCCCGAAACCATTTAAAATTCGAGTTACTGAGCGAAAAGTTATATTTTAATCTAAATATATAACAGTTTCGATACTCAAGTGTTGTTCGATAATGTAAATCTGGCTTATTGTATGCCATTTTGTATAGGATATTGAAATGTTACAAAACCTAAATTGATTGATCACTAACAACGTCCACAATCTAAGAGAGACTGAATCAGATAGTGTCTAGGTGACAGTTGCATCATTAGTGTCAAACAACGTGGAAAAAACGGACTAAAAAAGCTGTAATTGCCTTAATTACTGTCCAAATGTAGACAGTTTGATGTACTTTTGTTTCTTTAAGGCTTGGTCGTAAAAAGATTCGGTAACTATTATTTTCAGTTTATAAGCTGAGAATGTACAATCATGGTAAGTAAAATTCTGCCTCCGAGACAGCAAAAATCATACTGGCCTCGTTTTATATAGATCTAGCAATGTCTTTTGCTGATATATTTCTATAAACTGGCTGCTATAAGTCAGTATTTGTCAGTTTTTATTTGGTTTAAACCTTGTGAATTTTCAGTTTTCTGAAATTATGAAAATAAGTGACTTATTTTTAGCTCACCTGTCATGTAGTGACAGAGTGAGCTTTTCTGATCACCTTTTGTCTGTCGTCCGTCCGTCCACAATTAGTTTGTTAACACTCTAGTGGTCACATTTTTGCCTCAATTGTCATGAAACTTGGTAGGAATGTTTGTCTTATTAATATCTCGGACGAGTTTGAACATGGGTTATCAGGGTTGGAAAACTAGGTCACAGAGCCCAAAAATAGAAAAATCTTGTTAACATCCTAGAGGTTACATTTTCAGCCCAAATAATCTGGAAATTTGTCAGAAAGGTTGCTTTGACGATTTCTAGGTCAAGTTCAAATATGGGTGGCATCTGGGGTCAAAAACTAGGTTACAGAGCCCAAATATTGAAAAACATTGTTAACACTCTAGAGGTAACATTTTTAGACCAAATAATCTGGACATTTGTCAGGAAGGTTGCTTTTATAATTTCTAGCTCAGGTTCAAATATAGGTCATCTGGGTTTAAAAACTAGGTCACAGAGCCCAAAAATAGAAACATCTTGTTAACACTCTAGAGGTTACATTTTCAGCCCAAATTAATTGGATATTTGTCAGAAAGGTTGCTTCAAAGATTTCTAGCACAAGTTCAAATATGGGTCATCTGGGTTCAAAAACTAGGTCACAGGGCCAAAAAATAGAAAAATCTTTTTAACACTCTTGAGGTTACATTTTCAGCCCAAATAATCTGGAAATTTGTCAGAAAGGTTGCCTTGAGGATTTCTAGATCAAGTTCGAATATGGGTCATCTGGAATCACAATTTAGGTCACAGAGTCCAAATATGGAAAAACCTTGTTAACATTCTTAAGGTAACATTTTCAGTCCAAATAACCTAGAAATTTGTCAGAAAGGTTCTATCGATGATTTCTAGCACAGTTTTGAATATAGGTTTTCTGGGGTCAAAAACTAGGTCACAGAGCCCGAAAGTAGGAAAACCTTGTTAATGCTCTAGAGGTAACATTTGTCGTCCAAATGTCCTTGAAATTTGTCAGAAAGGTTGTTTCAATGATTTCTAGCTCATATTTGGATATGGGTCATCTGGGATCAAAAACTAGGTCACATGGCCCAAAAATAGAAATAGAAAAATCTTGTTAACATTCTAGAGGTTACATTTTCAGCCCAAATAATCTGGAAATTTGTCAGAAAGGTTGCTTTGACAATTTCTAGATCAAGTTGGAGTATGGGTCATCTCGGGTCAAAAACTAGGTCACAGAGCCAAAATATAGAAAAAACCTTGTTAACACTTAGAGGTAACATTTTAATTCCAAATAACCTGGAAATTTTCCAGAAAACTTAATTCTATGGTTTCTAGCTCAAGTTTGATAATGGGTCATCTGGAGTCGAAAACTAGGTCACAGAGCCCAAATATCGAAAAACTTTGTAAACACTCTTGAGGCTACATTTTCAGTCCAAAAGTCTTAGAAATTTGTCAGAACAGTTGTTTTGATGATTTGTAGCTCAAGTTTGGATATGGGTTATCTGAGGTTAAAAACTAGGTCACAGACCCTAAATATCGAAAAACATTGTTAACACTCTAGACGCTACTTTTTCAGTCCAAATATCCGGGAAATTTGTAAGAGAGATTGTTTTGATAATTTCTAGCTCAAGTTCGAATATGGGACATCTAGGTTAAAAAACTAGGTCATAGAGCCCAAATATGGAAAAACCTTGTTAACACTCAAAAGGTAACATTTTCAGTACAAATAACCTTGAAATTTGTCATAGAGATTGTTTCAATAATTTCTAGGTCAAGTTTGAATATAGGTCATCTGGGGTCAATTAACCAGGTCCATAGCAACTTTGTTAAAAGCAGTCATTCTCAGGTGAGCGATACAGCGCCATCATGGCCCTCTTGTTTTATTTTTTATTTTTTATTTTTATTTTCTTTTTTTTTTGGGGGGGGGGGGACAATTTGCACCAATGTCTACTGTTAGTGCAAATAATAATAATAATATTAATAATGATAATATAACCAATCCTATTAGTTTAAAACATTAAATGTGAAAAAAGTTTTACACCCACTGAACATTGTTAAGTCTTGTAAAACCTATAATAACTGGCAGAATTTGCAGCCAAACATGAATATATATTTCCATTCAAATTCATCTTGAAATATGATTTTTTACTTCTAATTTATATTATATCTGTACATTCACTGTATTTAAGCATGTAATTCTACCTTTATGAATCTCGCTAATTTTTACCACTTTCGTAAACTTAAGCAGAATTTTTCGTGAACATGTACAAGGTGTCTGCTAGTGAAAACACATACGGAAATGTGTTACTCTGAGTAACTGTATAGAACACGATTGCTATGGCATGAATTTTCAATGTAAAACTTATGATGATAATAATAATAATGATGATGATGATGATGAAATGGTGATCATTAGTAACAATAGAACATTTAAATTTTTTTCCTCGTGCTTTCGGTAGGAAAATTGATATTTAAACATTACATTTCGACTACATTTCGACGATATTATGACTTCCCTATGCTTTCTCTCTTTATATGCCGAAACGGACACGATGTTATTATAAAACAACCTGCATTTGCCTGGTTGTGTATTTCTTACAGTGCACATTGATAATGATCCATTTTTCACCCCAAAACAAATAATACCTTTATCGATATTTTCTGACCTTGTTATCCCGTAATAACTCAGAAGGTAGAGGGAAGGACTGTAGAATACAACGTGCTTGAAAATCGAAGATTCGAGTATGATATTGCGCTATTCCTAGATGGCAGAATAACCAGTAAGCATATTTCCTTATGTTTTTTTTGTGTAATAACAGTGTTGTAATGTTGTTACTAATGATGCAAATGTCTCAGCCATTTAGGAGTGTGAAGAGTGTATACAAAAAGTATCATTTTAGATATTTGTCTGCTTTGTGACTTAAAGGGTAAATTCTTTTAAGAATATTTGGGCCCTGATACTTGAAAACAAATTTTATATCAGCCGTCTAGGTGGGTTTTTATAGATGTCAAAGAAATTCTTTGTCATAAGAAAAGAAAAAGAATACCGACGCTCTCAAATAATTATGATATATTCTTAGACTAAGTGCGGATCGCAAATTCAGTTGTTAATAATGATACGTTTTTTTTCTACCTGCAGATGGTTAAACGTTTTCAAACGAATACATATTTCTTGAGATAGAAATTTAAGTGTTAAATAAATGAACGAAAATGCATTTATGCTTGTTTCTCCTTAAGCAATACAGTAAAGATATTATGCAACTATTTTGTCCAACAAATTTGTCTTATATGTGACATATGTACATGCGATATTTTATTGATTGTTTCATAAATAAAATGATCCAAAGTTTTCATATTCAACGGTAAACGATGTGGTGGCTTAAACATACATACACTTTTGTGTAGTTTAATTCGTACAATTGGGCGTATACAGTTGTATATAGTCATTTCATGGGTGTCTGTCAGATAATCGAAATTGCAGTCCGAGTTAGACAGTTGCCCGAGACCAAGAAAAATAAAAGATAAAACGTATGGAATTGTGTTTGCATCGAAGTTTCTTGTCAATATCATTTGTCTTAATACTGTATCTATAAACTCGTAATGTAAATCGATTACGCTTTTTTTTCTTTTCTGCACAAATTGTTGTTATGGAATTCTGAAACATAATTAGACCAAGCCTAACCCTATGAAGGAAGCAACAGAATAATTGGTCTCAAACGAATTCTTCAGGGAAAGTGTATAATTGACAATTTGGAGAGAAGCTTGCAAGTAGAACTTGGTACATTTCACAGTGTCTCTCTGGAAATGCAAATTTTGATCACAATATTATAGATGTATGAGCCTTTTAATAGTGTTGACACGCCACGCAGTGTTATTCAGTTTCATTTAGTCTTTTGAGGTATTGGACCTCAGCTACAGTGGTAGTTAGCATGAACTGTTAAGTACTGAAATATCTACTGTCATTAAAAAGATTATGAACGCCACTAGAGAAAGTTTTGCAAATAATATCGCCAGCCTGAGTTACGAACTCGCACATTTGCTAAATAGTTATTCAGCTTAAATGACCGACTCTTGAAATATTTTGTTTTCTTAATTGCATTTAAACCTTGGCGTTGTCCTTGAGAGGAAAAATAAAAGCTGGAAGCGACTGAAGAATAGATTTTAAGTTTTTAACTTCTGACTTTGAAAACAAGATTGTATGGATTTCAGGTAGGGATGAAAACAACATTTAGAGATTTAGATAGAATTAGATAGAGAACAGCCATTAAAGTGGATGTATTTGTTACTATTCTATTCATGTCAAAAGCAACAATTAGCCTAAAGAAACTGATCCGTGTTAACACAATTATAAAACTTGTTTCAATTTAATTTCTTCATTAAAATGTAAACTTGATTGATCTTAAGAGTCTAAGACAATGTCGTTCACGATTACCGAAAAGCTGATATCTAATTTTGTCGTGTACGTTCATGAAATAACAACCAGCCTGTAGATAAAGTATGGGATTAGATTTCAATTAATTGTCTAGTAATGATGTCTTAATGTAACTCTATTTCACTTCATTTGCTGCTCCTCCAATGGAATTAAATACTTTGACAAAAAATGTAATTACTAAATCTCATTAACTTTTTGTAACAAAACAAGCAATAGAATATCCTTTACTGCGCTATTGAATACTGACATTTAAAAAAGAGAAGTTCCCAATAGGCAGAGCACGCACGTATATATAGCTAAGGGTTTCCTGGACATAGCATAATTTTATTATTATTACCACCTGTTTTTAGCAGTAGAGCATCGGATTGTCAATTCAGGGTTCTTGATTCATTCCACTTAAGGGCCGGTAAAATTTCTACGTAACAACAATACTTCTAAAGGATATTTTGTCTCTTGTAGTCAGTCGCTTGCGGAGTGACTGGTGAATAAAACTGGTTGGATACCCAGGAACACTTGTTAGTTGGATCGACCAATGGGATATGACCACAACAGTTGAAACCTTGAAACTGGCGTTAAACCAAATAAACGAACAAACATATTAAATTCATTATTTTGTATTAATTACCCCCTAAAGCAAAAGTAATATTTAAAAAAGGAAAGAAAAAAGAAGAAAAGGTGCACAACATTCTCAGCCATCAAGAATTATACTCAATAAATGACAAATTCCTTCATTTTGAAGGTTAAAATGTGCAAGCAAAATTATGAATGTGGTGTCAATGCTTCAGCTACGAAAACAAGGAAGTAGGTAAGGATGAAGTCGGAGATGAATACTGCATGTAAAGCATCTGCTTAGCTTAGCTGAAATGAAAACTGATCAATGAGATATATAAGAAATATGACGGCAGCCAATACTAGGAGATTAACGGTCAACCAGAATGCAAAACCAGAGAGCAAACGGCGACGGGAAAAATTATAGGTGTTTTAGTGGTGTGATGGATCAGAAGTAGTTGCGTTTGATTCTAACAGGAAAACAAAAGTTTGTATGTCATTTCTTTCTTGAGATAGGGGAAAACTTTCATGACGGAGAATAAAAAACCTGATGATTCGTCAACTCATACCTTTCATTAACAAATAAGAGCCCCAAACATATGTCTTTCTGTAGGTTTTTTTATAAATCAAATTTTGACCTGAAATTTAAAGCAAGCTCAGGGTGATTTTTACCTTCTGATGTTACAGTTGCACCTTTTTGTAAAATGGAAAAATTTAAATTTTGTTTATTTTGTCAGTGATAAAGTATTAAATAGCTGAGAAAAGTGACGCCAATGTCTTAAGACAGAATACTTGTGCATGTGGTGTGCTATGCCAGAAAGATATATATTTACATTTGCATTTCAGTACATGTTGATAATGTCCTTCGGCAGAAGATATCAATACGATTCGTGATTCTGATGATTGCATTTATACATAATCAACATAAACATTCTTGTTCTGGTTAATTAAACCAATAATGCCAGTTTTTGTTGACAACTTCCATTTCTAAAAACTTTAGATATTAAATTTTGTAAAAATTTTAGGCTTTTTTTTCAAGATTTTTTTTCAAGGCGGATGAGTCGTTCATAAAAAGAGAGGGGCCTTGTATTTTCGTTTGTGTTATGCTTAGTTTTGATTTACGGAATTCATGGTACACTGCACTCTAGAGGCAATATTTGCTGGTTCGTATCCTAAACTGTTTTATAAGACTGTCACGTTTTTAACACTTCCCTTTTTCAAACTGACCCTTTTTACTTTACTGTAATAAGAAGTATTTTCAATTCAATATTTTCAATTTTATTATATTTGGCATTACGCCGAACATGTGGTGACGTCAAAACTTGAATTATACTTAACTTGTTTTATATATTCTTCTGTCTTTTGTATTTCTTTAAGAAAGTAATTATTCATTCTTTTGAGTTTGTCTATAATGATATCAAATAGACACAGCACCTACAACCTGTTAATGCAATACAAAGGAGTACTGATGTTACCTGGCTTAATAAAAGAAAAAAAAAATAGTCGAAAAATTATATTTTCTTTTGAGGATTAATAAGTGATTATTTTACCGGTTTATATTTCAGTTCAAAATTATTTTTAAATTTGGTAATCAAGTCGTTCAGTCAAAAACCTGCTGACTATAGATTTACTTATGTCATCAAAACTAGCCTAAAATGCAAAGGTAATCAGTCAAACTAAGAAAAATGATTATAAGTGACACTTTCACAAAAAATAAATAATAAATAATCAGACATGAACTACAACTAGTGTAATTATATTTTTTCTCTATTCTAGGTAAGGGTATTTTTTCATGTTCAAATAGGTCAAGGTGTCCAACCGATCTGGATGCTCCTGGTAACAATCTTGTGTTTTGAGAGTCATTTTCGCCTCGTTAAAACTGTAAACAAGTTTGGTGTCAATTTAAAGTGTTCATTTTCATGATGATTTTCTGATGAATACTCAATATTAATTCTTAAGGAAAGTTCCTTTTAATAAAGTGTAGAGCGGTAGGTTTATAGCACCGAATATTTTGAACATAGATAATTTTTATTAAGCATGGCTTCATAAACAGATCTCGGCATTCTGTACTAGTCAGTTAGGATTACACAATTTTAGGTAACCTTTTCTTCACGGTTTCCTGCAGTAGAAGAAGTTTTTATATCAATGGTTACAGCAGCTACGACCGTTTGCAACAAAATACGACCTACCAGCGTTTGCATTATAAAATATATAATTATGGAAAACTCATAGAACATTATCAAAAACCATGATAGAACAATAGTTAAACATGTATGCATTGAGCGTCCTGTGCAGTTCTTAAAATGAGTGTTTATATAAAATCGCCCTACAACAAATTCAACCGAAGTCCGATTATGGTTTCCTCATTTAGTCGAAGTGTTCTCAGAAACTACGCAATCATATTCAAAGTCAATGGTGTATACCAACCTGAAGGTAAGTCTATTCTTTCTTTTGTGGCTTAGTTTTTTCTCTGATATTCAGTGCTATAGTAAAGATATTTCGGTCAAGGCCGAATTGTGTTTTCACGTGACATATGTCGTTCATCAATAGTTGCAAACAGTCCTTATTTAGTATAAGCAAAATAGAATATATTACATATAACTGAATACATACATAATACATAATAAAATCTCGCGTAAATCTGTATGTGTATAAGAAAAACATAGTTTCTCCTGCAAAGAATGTATTGTTCGTACTGAACACGGTTATAAATCTGCACTCAAACTTGTCAATTATCTATTGTCCCCGCGGAAATCCGGCTGCACCAAAAATTCCATTACATCTTTAATAGGATTTATTCTATGCTGTGAGCTGTTTTGGTAATCATATTTCTGGACTCTAGACGACTGATGCAGACAGAAAAAATGCCAAATCGTAAACTGACATTCGGTTGTAACAGTATGTGTTTTCGCCTTGAAAGCCACTTCGTAACAAAAATCCACTTTACACGAATAGTTTGTTTTGTTTAGAAAACAAGAGTATTGAAACTGTTGTTTCTGTAAGACGTCTTGATGTCATAAACATTTTTGGAAAAATGTTTGCTAATATAACTAATATGAACATTTAGTGTGTTCATAACAACAGGTAATTATGTATTCCAAGTGCCTATGTAATGGTCAGGGATACAATGGGTCCCTTGTTAATACTTAATCCGAGCAGTAATGAGTCAAAAGAAAACATTAACAGTAGATTTAACATTTCCCTCAATACAGAAGAAAGGCAGTCACTTTAGTAGAGCGGCATTTTTGCACTTCATGTACATTTCTAAAATACAACATGGTTAAGTGCAAAACTAAAATCGTCACTACTTAAAACTGACATCTACACATCACGTTTGAACTTTCAGAGACTGATTTTGTAGACAATAGGATGGACGTTTTTCAAGTTTGATACATAAAAATAATTGTAAAAACTGTATGAAGCTTCATTCCGACGGCAATATTTGCATTGAGATATCATGTTATAAAAGCGCATGACGTTTACTGTCTTCCTATCCAATATTGAGTCTCAGTATTGTAGGCCAAGGTATAAATCATCGCACTATCGATCCAATCTTACTAAGTACACAGACTTACCGTCCAAAAAAATGTTTTACTTGCACACAGGCAAACTAGATCTTACGTTTTGATGTAGGACGCGCAGTAGATCTACCTTCATAAATTTATCGTCTGCTTTAACCAAGCCATATACATTTGATCGAGTCATGGTCTGCTTTAGTAACGTTAAAATACGGTTATATGGATATATATATCAGTTGAATAAAATGGTGAAAGCTCAAACGCGTTGTAGTTGTATTTTTGAACACATTTTAGTTTCTTTTTGTTTTTGCAGATATGTGACAGCATTGCAAACTGTGAAACACACAATGACAGATTTGGTTTGACAACTCTTAAAGGCCAAGAAAAAAATGACCATAGGTTTGTGTAGGTCAATGAATTAAAACACCTCTTACAAATGAGCGGTTCAGCTTAGTAAACTATGATTAAAGTAAGCGGCATATGACCCGTCTACAAGACCGTTTTCAAAAGAATCAATTCATCAGTCTGTCTTAACATTGGTTTTCATTGGTCTTGGATTTTTGACGACTAGTTGATGATTACTTTTATTAATAACAAGAGGACCGAGATGGTCCTAAATCGTTCACTTGAGTCAACTGATAATATCTGTTTTCTGAAGTCAGTCAGATTATACCTTGTCTGTTTTTTTCACAAGCTCCATAAAATTAATCAAGGCACACATTCTGGCCAAGTTTCGTAAAAAAAATGTGACCCCTTGAGTGTTAACAAGGTTTTCCAATGATTTGACCTAGTGACCTTATTTGTGATGCTGTATGACACAGATTTTGTATTTCTCCAAAGATTTAATTGAGATGAATATTAACACAAAGTGTAGTGATGATCAGATCAAAAGTGAAAAATCGATTTTTTTCTCATTATTTTACAGTTATCCAGTTTTTGACCCCATGTAACCCAGTTTCGAGTCCGTCCAAAACTTTATTGAGGTTAACATTCTGACAAAGCTTCATTGAGATCCAATCGAAAGTGTGGCCTCCAGACCGTTTACAAGCAGAATGTTTACGGATGGTCACTGGAGAGAAGTTGATCACTTTAGTTCAGTTGAGTTAAAACTGCCAATGGGTGTTGGTTTAATGTCGTATCTGATTTGAAGTCAGCTTCTTTCTAAAATGACGGTTGGTTTAACCTTTTGTTATCTTTTGTTTGTAAGATTCTGTCGTCTAAAGACTTCAGGATTTGCAAGTAGCCGAAAACATAAGTTTCAGCGATGAAACACTCTCATTTCAGTTTCAGGATCTTTTCAAAAAGGTATATGCAAATTACGAAACGAGGTCGTGTGACAGTACCATGTTATTTGTTGTTATGTTTCCTTTAACTTCCAAATCGGGTGGCACACATAAGAAGTCAACGATTTGTGTTATTTGTAAATGCAAACGATTTGGATTTTTTTAAAAAGGTATTTTAATCAAAACATCTTAGATATATGGGAAAAAATGACAGCAAACACCGGGGAAAAGGGAGCGTTGGAGAAACCTGATAAAAACGTAAATGTATTTTTGTACTTACTGATATTTGAGTACTCATTCTTTAGTGTTTATGCATGCAAGCACTCACCTCAACTATGACTTTAACACTATCGCCATTACTCACGTCAGAATGCTGCAAAATCATAGATACCTGTATAATTTAATATTGTGAAGGTGTATGGTGATAGAATAATAAATTATTGCGAGTACAGTGTACTTTTTATTGCATTTTATTGGTAGTATTTCGTAGTATTTTTCCGTTTCAGTGAAAGAACCCTTGAAATTGAAATGGAAGCTCATTCGAATAATTATGTTTGCACTGAGGTACAAGATCAACGGAAATGTAAGGACTTGATTGTGTAAAACTGAATTAGTGTTTTTGTTCTTGTCTTTTAAGCAAATGGTCATTTTTCTTTACTGAGTATTTTATAACCTATTTTAACCGAGTTTCAAAGTCTCTAAATCTTGTTTGTAATACGCCATTTTAGTCTGAAAACAAAGAATAACGTGCATGAATACGTTTTTATCAATTAACATTTGAACCACACTTGAAGGATATGTTTGCTTCACAACGTTTATTATAAGGTTATCCCCCTTAGGGCATCACCCAGTATAGTGGCGAGTTTTCGAACTGCGGTAGAGCGTCTATTGACAATTAATTTGCAACAGAGCGTCTGAAGCATGAGATTTTCGGACATCCTTATTCTGCGGCCCTGCAATCTTTTCTGCGGCCCCATGTGCGGCCCTAGTTTTAACAATGTGCAATCATTAGATTTCTCTTGAACTTTATTAGCGAGAGTTAAAAATGACGGAAGCTGCATTCAATGTATTGAATCTGATTATTTTATTGTGACTGCCAAATATCTGTTTGTGTTTTTAGGTAACAGATGTGTTTAAATTTAACAGAGAAACTAAGTGTAGGTAAAATATAATTTTGCAAAAATTTTAATGACGGCAGCAATAAAATTAAAATTTATTTACTGCTCGCACAACTCAGACTAGTTGTTCTGATATTCTGCCATTCTGCTAGAGTTTCTACTATTCTGCTGGAGTTGTTCTGCTATTCTGCTGGAGTTGTTCTGCTATTCTATTATTCTGCTGGAGTTGTTCTGCTATTCTGCTATTCTGCTGGAGTTGTTCTGCTATTCTGTTATTCTGCTAGAGTTGTTCTGCTATTCTGTTATTCTGCTGGAGTTGTTCTGCTATTCTGTTATTCTGCTGGAGTTGTTCTGCTATTCTGTTATTTTGCTGGATTTGTTCTGCTATTCTGCTATTCTGCTGGAGTTGTTCTGCTATTCTGTTATTCTGCTATTCTGCTGGAGTTGTTCTGCTTTTCTGTTATTCTGCTATTATGCTGGAGTTGTACTGCTATTCTGTTATACTGTTAAGTTCACACAGACCTCGGACTATGGCATTTTTGCCGTAGGGGCATGCTTCAAACTCCTTAACAGATTCGATAAAATCATTAAATTTTTGATATTTCAAAAACGAAGCCCTATTTACATAAATGCTTAGAACGTCAACAATTTGAAGACTTCACAATGTGCCTATAGTGCCAGCAGGCTATGTGAGCGTTGCTAAAATAACAGTGTATTGCTCTATCTATTTCAGCATATTTATCGTCAGTACCAGTTGCCCAAATGACCGACGCCCCATGCAGCGGTTGTTTATTTTAGGTGGTAGTCCAAGATTTAGAAAGGATCCTATTCTAACGACACCTCTGGTTCTTTTCCATGCCCAGTGTATAGCACTAATAAGTGAATATGATGCACGTCTTATGAAATTTGAAATTGTTATGTTGTTCCTTTTTTAATATTTTTTCTCTTTTTAGCTCTTAGACTTATGATATTATATATTGCATTGAAATAACTTGCTGACATTGTTAACACTCTGAAAATATTTACTAATATTGACAGAAACATTAGAGCAAGAAGACAACTATTAGTATCGTAAGAGATATTGCACCAAGATGTGATCACATGTACAGTTCAATCACTGGGCATAACCCATTAGGTTTTTTTTTTTTTTTTTTTTTTTTAAAGCAGCTGTTTCAGTCTGTACAGTCCGTATTAGGTATTGAATTATTTATAAAGATTATGTTCAGTTGTTTATGAAATACATTTGCAATAAGTTGTACAAAAACCACTGAAAAATGCATGATAATAATAATAATAATAATAATAATGGCAGAAAAATAATGATAACAATTATAATCATTAAAGAACAACATAAACAAAGCGTACATTGTCATTTCAGTAAGTAGTACACTTTTCAACGCTCTACTTTAAACACATTCTTAGAAAAGTGATATTAGTAAAAAAAATAATTTACTTGCGCATTCAACATTGCCCAATGTCAAATACTTATACAGAAAAAGAAAAATAATTTGTTCAGACATTCGATAACCATGACGACAAACAAGCTGACTTTCCAACCAGTAATGGCAATTTCAAACTCTTCGGTGAATAATGAGTTTTCTTTTACATATTACAAACACATGTTACCGTTGATATATGATCTATATATTTCAATACTAATTCTGTAAGTCTGCAACATCATATAGATAGCTGAAAATCATCATTTTCCAAACTTCGGTGTGTGTATTTTCAAAATAGTCAATAACTGAAGCGTTGGAGAAGGTAAAATCTTTTTGTTACCTTGGAGTATTTTTCAATAATGGTTCAATGACTCACGCATTAAAGCACCTATCTAATCAAGATCTGAAAGTTACAAATGGTGTATCTTCCACATTTTCTAGACTGCATTTTAGTGTTAAGTCCAAGTTAATGCTTTCTGGTAGTATGGTGTAGTCATTTTAGTTATACTGTTATGAAGTTCTTGAATGTTTGAACATTGCAGGTACATATAAAATGGTATAAAAATTACTGGATGTAAAATTTCAAACACCTTATTTAGAAGTTCTGGATATTCTTGATATTTTTCTTGTTTATTCTTCGTATTTTGTTTAAAGAGCAAGAGTTAAAATATTGGCTTAAAAATAATGCCTAATCCAGATACATTCACGTTTAAACTTTTTGTTCTCAGTATGACACTTCTGAAACTCCAAAAGGCAAACCATGGGGTAAATATGTTAAGACTATTTAAGATACAACAGGAGTTAGTTATATATCATATGACAAAAATTAGAACTAACATACGTATATTCCTTGTTCTACAAAATATACTTCTTGGTCAATTCCGCCAAGAATGACACAATTCCCAAATAAATAAGACATAATTAGATTATTAAAAGATAAAAAACGATTTTAGGTACGAGAAATATTTAGATATTATTGAGAATGATTATCGCTGTCCACACATTCCCTTGCTATTGAAAATGGAAGATACATTAGAATTCCAAGAGATAGAACATTGTATTATACTCACTTTAAAATTCTGTTGAATCTGAATGCGATTTTAAAATATTTGCCAAACATATCATGACCAGATCTCAGAAAATTTGAAAACCTAATGAACACGAGAAATAAAAAAAACTTTTTTTGGAATATGTATTTAAAAAAAACAACTTAGAAGTTATACCCAGTAAACATTTAAATCATTCTTTTACTATTAATAATGATTTTATTGCACATTCATGCATTCTGTTCTGAATACATTATTATACAACACTGATGCACACTGTTGTATTGTATATTTTGTTGTATATGTTTCTTTCCACTGTTCATTGGCCAAAACCATTTGTAATCCCGATTTTCCTAACAAAAGTTTGTTGATGTTGTTTTTGTTGATTATAATCAGGTTAAAATATCAGTGTACAGTATGACTTCAGAGATCGCAACATCGAGAAGGGCGTTTAAGTCGCTTCTACACTGTGACAAAGAAACTCGCGGCATTCTTGCGATAGCTGAAATGATACAGCGGAGAGCTATCGTGTAACATGCATCTTACATCGTTAGGGCTGTAAGGTGCTCGCTGGGAAAAAATTCGATTTGTAATTGATCATCAAGAGTCTAGGTTATCAGCTACATAGCAGCGAGATGGCTTCAGTTTTACGAAAACAGATAAGTGTATCAGCTATTTAATCATCTATCTAATTTTGCTATTTTTTCTGCTGAACTCGTTTAAGGACACTCTTAATCAGCTGATTAATACATTCGTTAAAAAGCTTCGTCATTTCTTTAGAAAATTAGGAGTTTTGTCACGAAAAAGTAGACTTACTACTCAAAAAATTAAGCTGTTACGCAATTCCATTTTCTGCCCAGATGTCAAAGATCGATTAGAAACTTTTATTATCTTTTTTTTTTATTTCCTTTCAACACAAAAACAAAAAGTAAACAGATGTTTTAGGAGTGTTTGATACAGATAATACATTTTACATAATATAATTGATAGCATTCAAAACACTCAAATATGTAGAAAATACACGAATGGGATAATGTTCAGTGCTGATAGAATTTGTTTCTATTAAAAAAACATGAGAGAGAGAGAGAGAGAGAGAGAGAGATATCTTCTCGTTTTGCTTTCCAATTTCATATTATTATTTAGCTTTACCTTTTCGTAATTAACATAACTATTAGTAATTTATTTAGACAGAAATTCACTCCATTTATTATTAAATATACATGTACCTAACTTATTTTTCTGTGTTGCGATTATTTTTTCTACATGGATCTTTTGCTGTAAGAAAGGTACAAAATTGACAAAAGATGGCAAAAGTTTATTACACTTACTTTTAAAAATATAGTATTTAGCCAAAATCATTAGATAAATAATAATTTTTCTTTTCCTTGGTTCTGGTTCTATTTCAAAAGTACCGAAAGAAATCATCTGGAAAGTCAAAGGCCTAGTTTGTATTCCCTTTATATTAAGGTATCTATGTAATTCAACCCAGAACTTCTGAATTATGTAGCATTGCCAAAACATATGTTTAACTGTTTCTGTGGCCATATTACAAAAGTTACAGAGGTTACTTGGAACAAGTTTACATTTAAATAGAAATACATTATTTGGAACAATCCTCATTATATACTTATACTGAAATTATCTTAGTTTTGTGTCGATCGTACAGGTTATAGGTGTTGTAAATATTTTTTTTCCAGTCTATATCGGTTTGCATCCATTTCTGTAAAACTTCGATGTTACGTTTATCTAATGTTTTCTTTACTTCGATGTTATAAAGCTTCTTATTTATTTTTGTATTTGGTTTTATCCTTAATACTAGGTATTCGGGTTCAGACATTCTATTTCTATAATCGTTAATTATTTTTTTCCTTCCACTATTTTTTTATACATGAGCGTAATGTGTGATATTTGAGAAATTCTGTCACTGGCACATTATACAGTCTCTGTAATTGAGAAAAAGTATAATACCGATAATTTTTGAAGTCAAATATCTGGTCAATGCATATAATGCCCAACTCATACCATTGTTTATAGAAAAAAGATGTATCATGTGTATTTACAATGAATTATTCCAAATTATTTGTTTCATGTGATTAGTAATCTCGGAACAAAAATTTAAGCTACACCATGCAGACAGGATTTCTTTCAGAAAAATATAACTAATGCTTAATCGTTTTGCATGCTCACTGTTACAATTACTTTTAAAAAATAATAAACCTCCTCTCTTTTGTAACTTATTTATGTATATAGTTTTAAGCGTAGAATTGTTTTCACTTTTATTATCTTAATATGTTTTATATAAGAGAACTTTCGTGCATGTATGTGAAAGAAGAAGAATTTGCATTTTAAATAACAGACAAAAGTTTGAGTCAGCCTGATATTACGGATATTAATATATTTTCTGTATTATTTAGATAGAAAGACGACGGTAAGAATTTTCTTTGCTTATCAATCGACCTGTATATTGCAGAAACAAACACGGACACAATCACTGTCTCTTTTCAAAACAAGAAGCTATTAAAATAGAGATATATAGACAACTTTGCAATAAATTTTATTAAATAGTCGAATCATTTCTACTGGATGTTTTGATAAAATGTTTGGAATGATTTCCGAGGTGGTAAATCTCACTTCTGGAAATTGAATAGTTGGCACGATACATAAATGCGATACGATGTTAGTCCGACGTGCACTGACTTTGCTGATTAATAAAATGGCATAAGCATAAATCTTCGCTAGCCAAGGGTTACGATCCGCCCCCCCCCCCCCTCCTCTTCACCCTTGGCGGATATAGCCAATATTTTGTATTTCGCGGGTTGCGCCGCCTATCGGATTTCCACGGTTATTCCCCTTAACATGATGTCATCGATAGCCAATCAGCGCAAGCCTTGTAAAACCACTTTGTCGAAAGCAAAAATGGCTGCGCCCAGCAAAATAAATATGACTACGATTGAAGCGGATATCAGCCCGTCATCCTTATGTGGAATGTATCCTAACACTTGTATTAGTTGACTAAGCAAAGAAAACGTCTCAGTAAATATAGTTCTTCTGTGCTTAGGTGGCATTGTTTCGTGACACAAACGGCAATAATTGCTACATGCTGCCATGTTTACATTTTGTCTCCCCTTGCGTGATAGTTGCGTGATCGTTTGTAATCGGCGATTTGATCGGACGCAGCTACCTATAGCTGCAGCCAATGAAAAATACCGCCGCAGAGATAGAAAATATTGGCTATATCCGCCAAGGGTGAAGAGGAGGGGGGCGGATCGTAACCCTTGGCTAGCGAAGATGAAGCAAAATGCACAGAGTAAATAATACAATTGCATATGTGTGATAATATTTGACATATATGTTTAATAAGAGATGAAAAATTGGCCGAAAAGCATGGCAAGGCATACCATAAATTAACACAACTTTCTATCGGCCAAGATGACTTTGATTTTCACAAGTGTTTCATAATTGATAGTCAAGCATATCCTGCAAAGACCTGAATGTGTCTGGTTGACGTAAACTCGAAACTCAGTACAGTTAATACCTTTAAGGAGATACGTCTAGACTCAGTATGTGTGTAATTTTCTGTGTTTCAGGAGTGAAATTAAGCAACCGATATTCCAATACATCACCTTCTTAATAGCTGTAATCGTTTAACGTGAATAAAATTTGATCTTTTGTTAATGCCTATGTCCTTGCCAAGGATGAATGAGTTAAAACACTTAGGATCTGACAGCCATCCGATAATATTTCTGGCTTTGAAATAAATAAGTGGACACTCCCCTACATATCTCCTTAATGGCATTTTAAAGTTGAATTTGACTAGAATGCCAACATTTGTCATTATGGCATGTATCACTTCCATTATGTAAGCCTTCGGTTCAAATATATTTATATCTTTCACCACAGGGCGCATTAAAACTATTCACTGGTACAAATTGCATTGAATCTTTTAATGTGAGAAGTGCTATACGTGAAAAACGAGAATTTCGTTCAAGGTCTTTTTAGACAGCTTATTTATGGGAGTTGTTTTGTTTACTTGAAACTTTGAGAAGATTAATTGTCGCAATTAAGTTTGCCAACCATTTATGTTTCTTCATCTAGTAAATAATTTTTAATTGAACATTTTCTCAGATTTTAAAAGCGGTAAAGTTCTTTAAGAATTCTGTCAGAACAAATACTAAATTCTGCAACAAAGAAATACAACTTCGAAGGACAATTTAGAACAATTATAAGGCTGATTTACGCCAGGCTTTAATGCTAACATGTGTATTTATGCATCTCGGGAAATTAAAGACTTTATAATGACATACAGCCTAAGGATCCATTTTACTGACAAAGATAAAATATTCTCAAGTATCAGAATTTGCAAAAGAATAACCATAAGAATGCATCTAACAATATTGCCAAATTCAAACTGCAAAATATAACAAATCTTTGTAACACTAACTGATGAAACATCCATTACTTGCAGATTTTTCATGTGCAAGACAACAAATCTTGATTTGTAGTAAAAATGGAAGTTTGAAGGCCAAGTTAAAGGCAACATGGGGAGAAGGACCGTGCGCACAGTCTCAACAGATTCTCAACACGTTGTTACTTTTTTCTGATATCACTTAAACTCAATGAAATTGATTAAATAAGTTAACAATTCCGGAACAAGGAATCCTCAGAATCCATAGGAGGTTTGGCAAACTTATTTGAAAATGCATTTTTTTCTCTTGAAAAGTTCAGTGACACTTACCACTAAGCCTTTTAACATTCTTGAACTCTCTGAAGGTGATACTCTATACACAAAACAAGGGAAATCATCCAGAAAGTAGAGTGTGTTCGAACAAATTCAGTATAGTCCCTTCGTATAATAATTAAGAACCACATTAACAACAGTAACCATTTATGTATATATCTATTTTATTCAAAATATTTAACTTTAAATAAATATAGTTTGTCAACATTTAGCAATGTTACAACAGAAAAACTATCCATAAAATATACAAATTTAATGTTTACAAATACACAATATTTTCAGAATAGCAGCATGACAGTTTCTTAAATGCGTTTCTAAAATCTTTGTTGAAGAAAGTGTAAATAAATGGGTTACATGCGGAATTGAAATATCCTAACCACGATATTGATGTTATAAGTAAAGGATGAAAAGTACATGATAAGCAGAAAGACCTAAGTAGTGCAACAACAAAGAACGGCAACCAGCATACAATAAAACATCCCATAACAACACAAAGTGTCCTCGCTGCCCTCTTTTCCTGATTAATTGCCATTTTCTTGCTTTTCCTAGAGTTTCTTCGTCTAAATGTTGATGACTTCAACGTTTTTCTAGATTTTGTCTTATTCTTACCGTCGTCACTTGCTTCGTCGTGAGTTTCGTCATTATCTGTGGTATCCGCGTGCTGTCTGACGTCAGCAGGTTGACATGTTTCTAAGATACTTTTTTCTAACTGAGCGTTTGCTATTTCATGAATAACTTCCGTTTGCAATGTACTATGTCTAGGGTTAGACAACCGATGTTGGCGAAACGTACTTAGTCGTCTTACATAATCCGAACCAGAACTAAAACTTCTACTTCCGGTAGTACAAGTGCTGTGACTGCGGTCTCGACATTCCGCACTAATACTGCTGCTTCTATCACTACTTTCAGAGAACGAGGTTGTAGCTGTGTTAGATGAATCACTCGAAGAGTAAAACGTTGAACCAAGACTTGACATTGTTGCATTTGAGAGCATTCTGTTTGATCGCTGTCTCATTTGAAAAATAGCTAATATTTCAGGTTCAAGGCTTTCACGCCGAGTTTCATCACCGGATTCTGCCGTTGGTGGAGGGTTACTGAGGTCACCTTTCGAAGTTTGAGTGGATTGTTCAGCAGTTCTTGGCGGAACGATTTCTTTTGTAGAACCAAAGCCAAGCCTTCTACACAGAAAAGAAAAGCAACTCTTTTTCTCTGATCTGTCACTTTCAGATATAAAGTTACAATGTCCTTCATGTAAAGTCCAACTTCTTCTTCTTGTACATGTTGCACAATATATTTTATAGTAAAAGAATAACATAACTAGGAGTGGAAGGAAGAAGGCTCCGCAAGTTGAATATACTGTATAGCCTACTTCCCTGCTTATAAAACATCTTCCAGTCCCCTCTAGTTCGTCTTTATTTCTCCAGCCAAGAAATCTTGGAAGCGCTATCAATGCTGAATATACCCATACAAATATAACAACACACCAAGCACGAGAAAATGTTCTTTGACGGGCATAAGTAATTGGCTTGGTTATGGCCTTGTATCTATCGTATGCTATAGCACACAAATTAAGAATACTTGCGGTACAGCTAATGACATCTAATGAGATCCATATATCACACATTACGTCGCCAAGGAGCCAGTCCCCTGTAATATCATAGGTAATTGCCAGTGGGGTAACACATATTCCTACTAGACAGTCGCTGACAGCAAGGTTAATTATGAACACGTTCCCGACCTTTCGAAGACGTTTCTCACTGATAACGGCTATTATAACTAAAACATTGCCAATTACCGTCGCGGAAGTGACCAAAACGCCAATTACGTAAAGAATATAACTAACTATATGCGGTTGATTAGCGGCATCAGATTCTGAAATATTGGCTCCTAGAGTTTGAACCGTTGGAAAACCCCAGCTGTCATTTCCGGTTATATTTACCTGGAGTGAATTGGACAGAAATAAAACGTACTCAGATTTTTCCATATTTTTGTGAAACAGTTCAAATAAATCCACCTCAGTTTAAGCGTTAATCCACGAAAACCTCATCGTATACAGCTTTTTATTATCCATCTCAAGTGTTACTGATAAATACAAATGTTTTCCGATTTGTTCTATGTTAAGAAATATTGTCTTCAAAATAATCCTTCTTCTTTGATTATTCCTAAACGAAAGTTTTATAATTGGCAAATTTCTGTTTTGGAAATTAAAGACGATGGTAGTCATTTTCGCTACCTTTCAAAATAACTTAATTCGTTAATAAGTCAACTGCTGCATATCTTTGCTGTTACAACATTTATTATTGTTGTACTATTTCCAATAACTAAGTTATCCTTAAGTGAAAGTTGCACAAGATAGAAAAATCACAAGTTCAGCATATTTGTTAACAAAGCAAGTATCTGTAAATTCTAACAGATATCTCGACTCATTGTATCAGAATGAGATCAAAGTTTCATTGAGAAAACCTATCAATGTTCTAGCTTCCCACATGGTTTGTTACGTCACAGTCACGTGATCTTTAATAAAGATGTTTTCGTCTTGTAATGGGAATCGATAATCGCATTTGCCACTAGATGAATTGGTGAGCAGAGACATTTTCCTTGCTGCTTTGGCTCTGATTTTACAAATGTTTGTTTGTGACAATCTTTGCGTGGGCGAAACGTGGGTCTAAAACATTAGATCTTACTTTCTTTAAGTAAAAGATAATGTTTTGTAATGCAGAATAGCCTCTAGTACGCTTTTTCGTTTTCAGTCTTAAAAGCCGTAACATGTCTTCGTGTATTTTCGTTCATTAAAAGTCAGAAATAGATTGAGCTTATTATTAAAAAGTCATGAGTATTAGATAACAAAAGAAAATAGGATTTGATCAGAAGGGCAAGTTACCTAAACTTTCTATATGTCAAAATAGAATCATTGGAGAAAGATTATAGAGTAACTTTCTAAATAAACCCATGATACACAGCAGTCCCTTTTCGCCCACGAATTTACTTTTTAAACAGTTTTTGAATTAAAGTTGCTGGATAGCCATTGGAACAGTTCAGTTACCATAGGTAAGCCACAAGACCTGTGATCAAGAGGCCCCGATCCTAGCCTTACATTACTTACTGTCATTTGGACGTTATACCGAGGTCAAATGAGGCGATGCTATCCACAGAACCTGTAAAAGCAACTTGTCTGTCTCTGGCTTTTTATGCTTTCCCTTCCTGTCATCCAGTAAACTCCTAAGGAGTAGCGGTCATATTGGAGATTGGTACTGACGATAAATAATTCCAAATATATAGATAGATTGATAATGAGAATCGTTTTCGGTAGACACAACAAACAAAACAATAAATATCGGGGGAAATCTAAAACAAATACTGTCGGGCCATGCCTAATCGACTGGTTGTACGGCAGATGTACCGCTCCTTTAAAATGCTAGAGTAGAAAATAAAAAAAAATACCCTTTCGCTCTGCCAAAAAACATTTTTTGTTTTTGTTTGTTTATTGTTTGTAGTCAGCTGAATGTAAAAGAAATTGATTATCCTTTTTCAATTAAATCAATTCTCAAGCAAAACGTGACCTGTTCCTATTTAAAGATTTTCAGAAAATGAGATTTTAGTACATGCACTGCAATCCCCGCTATTAAGAAGAGTACCTGTCAGGAACTTATAAAGTGACTTTATGTGAATATCAGTTGGAAGAATTGAACGATGTCAAAGGTCAGACCTTATATTTAGGAACCAATTAAAGATTGTGATCCATTGTATCACGCGGGTACAAGATAAAAGGCATCGATACCAATTTCTAAGTAGTCAGATGTAAAATTATGTTACTGATTCAAAGATGAAATGTCATTCAACAGTGTCCGTGCGGATGATTTAAGCTGGTAAATGGTAATTCTTCACCTTGATTTTAGAATTCCCCTATTTATAACACTTCCCAACTTATAGTCCCTCGAGGATGATAACCCTATTTGTGTAACGATATCCTGCATTTTTCGAAGAATCATCTCATGAATATGTACAGAATAAAAATGACTGTTTGGCCATTTTTAAATTATTTTTACTTATATGTATTAGTGCTTATTCATCCCCACATATAAACTGGATTTGAATTTTTTTATGCGTTAAAATGAAATATTTCCTACAAAATAAAGATATATATTTACAGAAAATATAAAATATATGATATATATATGTATAATTATTTAAATAAATTGGCATTTTATAAACATCAAAGTGATAAAATTGACATCATTAGCAAACAATTCATTTGCAAACATGAATTAATTGCTACTTACGGCTTAAAAGAAGGGTTCGGTAAAAGAAGCCAGATTTTATCATCATAGTCTATAGACAATGTTTAGAAATGTTTACAATGTTACAGTAGTGGTATTGAGTTCCTATTTGTCTGTCTGCTGTTATCCAGTATTGATAAAGCTACCGATAGGTGTAAGACAAACTACAAGCATTTTGCTATGTTGGAAGGGGTATATTAATTTGAAGTTTCATAATTATCTTTATGTTGCACATGCAAATGCAAAATGGGGCTATCATATGATAAAAAAGTACATGACACCTTAACAGAAACGGTAGTTGTGCATCTCGGGTCTTTTTTTTTAATAAGTTGAAGTAGTTTGATAATAAACAAAGAAAAAAGTCTAATATGAAATCAGTCAAATATGATAGAATTACAGAGAAAAGAAGCATTACCACTAAAATTTATGAACTAAAAGAAATGAAACTTAAAAAAATCATAGCCGCCTTAGTAATTTTGAGAAGTAAAAAATAAGATTAAATAAAAACTTTCGCTCGCTCGACCCAAGTTTTTCAATAACAAATCCGAAGAAGTACTAGTCAATTTGGCATGGTCTGAGCAATGTCAGATTTATCACATTCTATATTGTTCGCTGCATCGGTATTTACAACAATTCATTTCGCACAAGAACTCCACAATGACGTAATCGATTTTTTACAAACACTATGTGCACCGTCTTAATACTTTCATTCACCATTCTGTTTGACGTATAGTTTTTCAATATAATTACAGGTCTAAGACTTTTACTCATGGCATAAAAATAGAAAAATCAGTAGGCTGACGAAAAATGATTAATGACCTTAAGTAAGACAGTTTTAGAAGATCATGAGAAGATCATTAGACAATGTTTTTATTTGGAATATATGCACGCTCAGGGAATAGTTACCAGCATGAAACAGATATTTAGATGAGGGGGTTGATTGTATGCAATTAGAAATGTCCTTTAAGAGACTGAAATCATTATCCGTTACACTCCAGATTTCTTCCGAATCAGAAAAGATAGAAATTAGGAAGAATTTTATTATTTTTTACCAAATCATTGTCATAAATACAGATGCAATTATATTTTTATATTTTATCTAAATTGGTAACTAAATTAAGAAGGTCATTTACCGTGACTTACAGTTTATTCCTCTTTACTTAATACTATTTAATTAGACCTTAGCAATGAGTACACAAAGATCGCGTGTCATAATACGATTTTTTTCTTATGCAGCTATTATTCAATTCAGTAGGGGCATTTGTCGCATTATGCCTGTGGAGACATTGGCTTTAGTAGTTGCTCAACAAAATATGCAAGTAAATGTTTGATTTTCCACGATGTTCAAGAATGGAGGTTTTTCTTGTTCTTCTTCTTCTTATTGTTCTTCTTCTTATTATTTTTAATATTAAAATTATCATTATTATTATTATTATTATTATTATTATTATTATCATTATTATTATTATTATTATTATTATTTGCTGTGGGCATTTTGTCATCCAGCCAGATATGTAAACTGATATATTAGCAAATATAATAAAACATTTAAGAATATGACATGATTTTTTTTCTACACAATAAAAGTTTTAGAAAATCGAATAAAAGAGTTTGTCAGCAAGTCTTTTAGAAATCTAAATACCGCAACAAGTGTTTGGAATACCCTACTGGTTGGAAGCCTTGGCATTAGTACAGTGGATTTTTAATACTGTAAATTGCAATAGAAACTTCCATATTGTCCTGCAGATTAGAACATTAAAATTCTAATAAACCGAATCAAGTTCATTGCATGGGCATATTCTGTTGATGAATAAATCATGGAAAAAGAGCATTTTGACTAATTATAAATAATTTATCGATTTGTAAATTTTTGCCATATTTTTTTAAAGCAGCAAGATTTTTCTTTCCAAAAATATTACCACTGAAACAGTGAAAATTACTTAAAAATCTCGTTTTGATAAAACATTTAAAAAATCAAATGAAGAGTCATATTTACATAACAAACCTTAAATAGTAACATATTATCACATCTTATATATCAAAAGTCGTCAGTACATCTCTAGAAAGACTGTTACCCCATTCAACTGTTATATTGACCCTATATTGATATTCAGCCTCGTAGTATAGTGTAGCGTGTAAACAGTTTGTGTACTTGTCTTGTATTGACAAACCCACCATATTACAAGCTTTTAAAATGATTAGATATCTTATAACATAAAAGATGATAAAAACAAATCTTCAAGAGGCGTTTAACATTCATACCTTGTATCAGAGAAGTTTTTCAATAACAAAAAGCTCTTGATCTTTGCATTCACTTGAAGTTCAAGTATTTTTACACTTTTTTATCAATGTGCCTACCATTCAAAGAAATACACTGTTACAATGCAAGCTGTCAGAGATAACAATTAGTGTTTATTAATATAAAAGTATGTTTTCTTTCTTTTTCTCTTTTCTTTCTTTTATTCGACATCACCTGTGATTTACTCATGCACTGTGAATCGGGTCACCCCTTGACAAATCCTTAGTTGTTTGACTAAAGCTTATTAATGTCCGAACTTCAAACTAAAGACCATTATCAAAAACTTTCACCTTTGAGAATATTTTATTTGCATTTCCTGAAAGTTTATACAACTGCGAATACAAACGTAGACTCATTAAAGATATCAGCGCGTATACACAGAAATGATTGACTTCCTAAGGGAATGTCTCTTATAGAAGGATAGGTTATTTTGAATGATGGGCATTGTCCGACTTGACTGATGTCTTTGCCAGTTAACATTTTCTTTTCTTTCCTTTTTGACATATGGTCAATTAGCTTGTCATCTAGGAAAAACTAGTTGTTGGAAATAGTTGAAAATTCAAAGTTTGTAAATCCAACTTGAAACATCATGAAATATCTTTGAATGGTTTTTTAATGCCGACCAACTATCTGTCTCAATATGAAACTTGTAACTAGAAATAACTTTAATATGTGGCAAAATAAATATTGCGTGCATATATTTATAGCTATTTCCAATAAAGCTTATTCAAAGAAGTCAGCTGAAGGTTAACAGGTTAATGACGTGTTAGACCTTGGGAGAACATGACATATCTTTTCCTTTCCATATATAATTCAGTCTAATTTACTGGCGTCAAACTATACATAATCATTATCCACAAACTGTACAGATCAAGCAAAATACTAAAAAATTTCAGAAAATAATATATGGTTTACAAGATATCCCATCGCCTTGTAGAACAAAAAAGCAGGTTTTAAGCAACAGGCAGTAAAGGTATAACAGAATAATATACAATATCATATAATACACATAGTATTAATTACTTTAGAGAACAGTTTTTGGATGAAAAGTTTGCTTTTTTGCAGAAGAAATAAATAAGAAAAAAAGATTTCTGAACGGATTCAAAAATATAAGATAAGGTCTGCTTTGATAGGTTATATGATAAGACGTATTCTCATTAGATATTTCGTATATACAAGCAAAATTGTCTATAAAGATAGAGTACATAAACTGTCATAAACACGAGACAAATTTCAGGGCAGTCAACAGATTGTGGCTAGAAAATCCGATAGAAGAAAGTGCTACATTTATAAGTAGCTCTGTACAGTTATCTATATTTGAATATAATTTTCCTAGAAAAGGTGATTTCTACTGAATTTAATTTTCTAAGAAAGTTGTTTTATAACTGTATCATTTTTCAATTTTCCAAGAAAGGTGTTTCCATTATATTACGTAATTTGCCTAATAGTCAAAAAACGAGAGTTACGATGATTATTGTTTGGATTTCACTACGAACTGGAAATAGTTTTACATTCCCAATTATTGCTGAAACAAATTAACGTCACCAATAGTTCCGTTAAAAAGTTGGTAAACAAATGTAGTTTTCACGGAAGCAAAAATATCTATCATTAATTTTTGAATTTTTGGATTTCACTACAAACTGGAAATAGTTACACATTTCCAACTATTGCTTTACAAGCAGTTCCGTTAAAAGAGTAGTAAACAATTGTGGTTTTCCCTGAAGCAAAAATATCTATCATATCCATTCGTATTGTGCTTTTTGTAATATCCTGGTTTAAACGTCCTTTGTTAGAGTCAGTTAATAGATGTTTTATTGTTGTTGTTTTTTTTTATTAGTGACAAGGTCTATAACATATGAACGTAAAGGATATTATCAAAGTAACGTGCTTTTAATCATTTTTAAGTTTATATAAACTTTTTTACCAAAATAAATGACATAAAATTTCAATTATTCAAGATTGTGAGATAAAAATTGATTTAATGTAAGCTAGCATTTTTCTATATTTTATGCCGTTCCTAGCCACATTTACAACAGAAGTATGTGATCCTGTTATATTTGTCTTGAAAAACAATGAATGCATTCTCTTTCATTTAAGATTGTATTACTGAACATCATTGTTTTGAACTGCGTATGGCTGCATAAGAATATATGAACACTTTCTCCTACAGATATCATTTTTTATTGAAAATTTCTATAGAAAGTTTTAGTTACAAATATTTACGAGCAAAGTTCATAATAACCTGCACATTTTTTTTGGAGGGGGTGGGGGGCGGGGAAGTGGAAATGAATGTTAGTATCATTTGTTTTATTTTGATGCAATACATATTAACTTTATAGGAATTAGCTTAAAAATAGTAAGCAAAATGTTAAAAATCTATAAAAAAAATAAATAAAAAATAGTATCGTCAAAGTAACCTAACACAGAAGGAAGATTTTTATCCGTGTAGACCGACGCCATTTCATTACCTTTAGATCGCGTTTCAGTTTGGAAGATACAAAGTTTGTTTCAGCTATACTTCTAATTAGTTTTTCCCCAATATTCAAACGGCCAAATACAACCCTATATCTACATAACACCAACGGTTTCACTAGACGGAAGATGCATCCTCTAAATTCGATTTGACATGATCTAAATTTGTATCAGTGATAAAGTATGTCGGAGGGCTAACCTAAATGCAAAATATAAAAGTAAAGACTAGTCACTGTCTCAACATAGTGTTCGATATTCCGACAACATTTGGAATGTAATAAAGTATTTGTTGTCAAGAAAGCATGCAAATATTAGTCCAGGCTACTTAATAATTTGTTTGCATTTTTAAATTGTTATACGATAAAATAAACAAAATGATAGTTGTTGACTATATTGTCACTGACGAGATACTTGGTATTAGTCTTTTACGTCACGAATAATCTGAACAGTTGTTGGTCAGTTGTTTTTATATTTAAAAAGGTCAGATACATGAACAACCATTTAAATATTATGTATGAGAATGAGATGTCGAAGTTATATAATCTTCCAAGCGGTCAATAATCTGAGTCAAATTGATCCTATTCCGTTCACTCAGGTTTTGACTGTAGCCATGCTTACTCCGTGAACATTTTCTGTATTTCTTACTTCCTTTAACGTAAACCAATCAATCTCCAAGCAGACACTGGTGGCAGGCATTTGTAATGTACACCTGTTTGACTTTCTGAGTAGGCTTTCCAGCTGTACTTAATACTCAGTTTTACTTCCTTGTGCATCTCAAAGCGTGTAGTGTAGTTGGACAGTGTAAAATGATATTCGAATAGTGCTTTATTTTGAATATTTGAGTATGGAGTTATACTGACGTCTGGTTGTCTAAGACATTCGTGATCTACTTCCTGTTATCTTGACTTAAGCAATGTAATGTGGATGCTATTGATCTTATTCAGTCATTACAAAATGTCACAAGGTTACCGTGTCAAGAATTGACATTTGGTGCCATTAGTCTAGCAGTATATAATACAGTAACTGACTGTACATGACAGTTACAATAAAATTTACAGATTTAAACATTTCTTCAAAACATTGACTTCGTCATTCTAGACATATAATTAAATGCTATTACTTTGTGATTTCTTAAATGACTATTGTAAGGAAAAGTTCAGGTAGATAAAAGAAAATAGTTGAAATATTTGTCATGATAAACTCATTCGCAATAGACGATTTGGCTGCCGCCAATATGAGGTCACGTGACCTGTCGTCCATAACGATACTGAAAATTAAAAAAAATGAATAGTGCAACGTTATAAAATCACCCATAGCCTATTAAGAATGTTTCATTTTTTCATGCCAATATCTTCTATTCTTTGTAGTAACCTTTTGTCTTTCAATATTATTTCTCGTATATGTATACAAAAGATCACAGACTCGAGACTGCCGTTACTTACAAAATTCCTACTTTAATATAAACTTGCATTAATCTTGATTCAGATTATCTGCATCGCAGCGGATTCCCAATTTCTGTAGTTTACGCAAATTCAGTAAATATCTTCATCTTAAAAGAATTAGAACGTGTAAAATTATTTGAAAATGGAGTGATGTCAAAAGCTGCACACAATTATTCTGCTCTTGAAAGATGATAATAATATTGTTAAAAATAGTTTACATCTCTTACGGTAACACAGTTATATTTAACACTTCTGTTGTCAAATATTTAAAAATCAGTAATTAAAAAACTGCTTATGCGTTAACTGAAAATAAGATTTTTATAAAATGCTTTAAAAAAACGAAGTGTCTTATATAAAGTTTTGGTTTACCCTGTACTTTAAAGCCCCATTTTAACACAAAAGTTTGTTTTGTCTTTAGCAGTGCCCTATAATATTTAGAGCCCCGAAATGGATAACTCGCCCATAGAGTACACAAAAGCCGATCCTGTTGGATTATTCGCAGTTTGACACCAAAGCGACAGGCCATAACTAACAAAAGGTTAAATTTGTGACTTATTGATGTTATTTGGAACGAAACGTGCTTATTTTCTCGCTTAAGCACGACTTTCAAAGAAACTGACATCTAATTATTGTAACACAAATCAGTTTGTTTATCTGTACTCTTATTTGTCGATTTGGAACATTTTTTGGAAAATATTTATCAGGAATATTTGACAAAAATTCTAAGTAAAGCTGATTGATTTTGGGATGAATCATCTCTTGGTTACATTTGGGTGAAAAAGACGAAATTTATTCATTTACCTTTATCTTCATTATTATTATTATTATTTTATAATTATGACTAATTGGAGAAGTAGTCGTAGTATTTGTCGTAGTAAAGGGTGCTATATTTGTTCTCATTACAAAGTTATTTATTATCATTACTTTCTTTTATTTATTATTATTCAATGTTAATTTTTAAGAGTTTGGTTATTATTTTATTCAGGAAAAAGATTATGATAGTTCAAATTTATCGATAATGTTGCTTAAAGAACTCTTCCTCCTGTCCAGCCATCCGCACGGACCATTTCTAATCCATTTTTACTAAATGAAAAGATTTTTCACCTGAATATTACTACAAGCTTTTCTTCTACCATTTGTGTCTGCATAACCTAACATGATTGCCGCCGTTTGTGCCTAGTGTTTCGTGTAACCAATTTGAAAATGATTATTTTGAAATTCAAAGAAGTTGGTGGAACATGGCAAGGGAATTTGTGCGATCGAGGCGATCGCGATGATCCGAAATGAGGAAACATTTCATGTTACTTTTGTTGTTTTGTTGATATGAACTGTATGAAGAACGAACTCTTTCAAGAGTTTATGGTTACTTGATAAGTATCTCGCCTAGGCTACCATTTGATTTCTAATGTCAACCTATTAAACTGTTAATTACCATTTTTATGTACACTGCTCAAATTAATTAATGGAGCGCTCATATAATCTATAAAATACCATACGCGTTGAGTAGATTTATGAATATCTTTTACAGAAATAACAAAATCGTTCTTTTTACAAAAACAAATCGGCATTTTCATCGCCAACAGGCACATTCCTGAACAGAGACAGTTTCCAGGATATGAACACTATCAAATCATCTTTGAAATGGTGGTCTTACAGGAGAACAAGCAATGTCTGTAAAAGCAGATTCAGGCCTGGAAACGTTTCATAGTCTGTGTCAGTAATGAGTGTATCCCCTCTGGCGTTTAGGCACTCTATGCATCGTCATGGCATGCTCCTGATGACACGTCTGATCATATCCTGTGGTATGGCATCCCATTCTAATACAAGAGCATGAGAAAGCTCAATGACCTTCTGCACAGGGTTCGGACGCGAAGAAAGTCTACGAGAAAGCATGTCTCTGACATGCTTGGGAATATATTTAGAACATTGAAGATGTACCTTGAATACTGTATAATTTTATGGATTATATTTGTTCTGGTATTTTGTTTATGTGTATTAAAATCCGAGAATTTCTTCAAACGTTATCTTTAGGTAATCTTTGGTCATAAAAATATTGGATTAGATTTTCATTAGTGATTGTTAACTATTACTGGAATATTTGGAATTATTGTGAGGAATTTATTCAACTTTTCAACAATCTGTGGGATTATTCTACTAAATGAGTAAATCTTTACTAAATACTGTAACATGACTAAATCTTTACTAAATACTGTAATATGATTAAATCTTTACTAAATACTGTAACATGAGTAAATTTTTACTTAATACTGTAACATGAGTAAATCTTTACTAAATACTGTAATATGATTAAATCTTTACTAAATACTGTAATATGATTAAATCTTTACTAAATACTGTAACATGAGTTAATCTTTACTAAATACTGTAACATGAGTAAATCTTTACTAAATACTGTAATATGATTAAATCTTTACTAAATACTGTAATATGATTAAATCTTTTCTAAATACAGTAGCATGAGTTAATCTTTACTAAATACTGTAATATGATAGGGATGCTGCATGCTCATGAGTACATTATTCACAGAAAGTATTCCAGTATCTACCCATCAACAAAGGATAAGCTAGGAAATATGCTATATGTTAAATTTTACAGCAAAGAAATAACGTTACACGATTTAATGTTTAACAGGATATCAAATCTTAAAGAAATATCCATGTCCATGTAATTATTTATACAGTGTACGGTATATCTTCATTCCGTTTCAACATACAAAAGCCCTGTACTCTTTAGTACAGATACCGTCAAATGAGAATTTATTGTTGGCTTATACGAGAATATCAGCAAGTATCTACTAGCCTTTATCCAGTTTATACCGGAATTTGTCGTGACATCATGTGATTATTTAATCAAACCGCTTATGTGTGGGAGTATATGATTTATGGCGCCAAGGCAAGCCTGAAAAATAACCTGACTATCATCATCAAATGCCAATTCATTACACAACTGTCGAGACGGATGTCATTCATTTAATCTTTTTAATCTTTACAAAACCTAAAGTAGCGTAATATAAGAAAGCAAAATACCTATAAACAGCACAGAGGGCAAATATAAGTCAAAATATGATATCAATTGATGTCTTTAACTGTTATTAGTGTTTTTTCATCAATGCAGAAACATTTTGACCGCCATAATTCTAAGCAACATAAAAAACTTTCATCTGGAGCTACGTTTTGGGGGTGACGAACAGAGAAAACTAATTGTCCATCTAGTTGTTTCACTTGACAATGAGTAAATCAACAGTTGATCAGTTCACGATACGATTTACACGATGTGTCAACTCACATATGTGTCGGCTCATCCAGTCTATATTGTTATAAATAAGAAGGCTATGATGGCTCTATATCGCTCACCAGAGAACTTTTGCTAAGGGTCTAGGTCATGTTTTAATATGGGTTATCTCAGATAGAAAACTGTGTCATCGGTTTTAATCAAAGGAAAATGCTGTAAGATATCGCTGCTGTCCTTCTCAGCTGTAGACCCATAGCAAAAGTTCTCTGGTGAGCGATATAGAGCCATCATAGCCTTCTTATTTATATCAATATAGACTAGTTTCTACCTGTCTTGCCCGTTGTATACACCTTTATTAGGCAAAATGAAACTACCTGTTTTGCCCCTTGTGTATAGCTGTTATAAAGCGAAATAAAACTACTTGTTTTGCCCCTTGTGTATACCTGTTATTAAGCGACAATAAACTTCCTCTCTTGCACCTTGTGTACACTTGTTATTAAGCGAAATGAAACTACCTGTCTTGCCCCTTATTTACACCTGTTATCAAGCGAAATGAAATTACCTGTTTTGTCCCTTGTGTACGTGTTATAAAGCAAAATAAAACTACCTGTCTTGCCCCTTGATTACCCCTGTTATTAAGCGAAATGAAGCTGCCTGTCTTGTCCCTTGTGTACACCTGTTATTAAGCGAAATGAAACTACCTGTCTTGTCCCTTGTGTACACCTGTTATTAAGCGAAATGAAACTACCTGTCTTGCCCCTTGTGTACACCTGTTATTAAGCAAAATGAAACTACCTGTCTTGCCCCTTGTGTACACCTGTTATTAAGCGAAATGAAACTACCTTCCTTGCACCTTGTGTGCACCTGTTATTAAGCGAAATGAAATTACCTGTCCCCCCCCCCTTGATTTTACCTCTTTTAAAGCGAAATGAATTTACTTATCTTGTCCCTGGTGTATACCTGTTATTTATGAAACTACCTGTCTTTTCCCTTGTGTATACCCCTGTTATTAAGCGAAATGAAGCTGCCTGTCTTGTCCCTTGTGTACACCTGTTATTAAGCGAAATGAAACTACCTGTCTTGTCCCTTGTGTACACCTGTTACTAAGCGAAATGAAACTTATTGTCTTGGCCCTTAATTACATCTGTTATTAAGCGAAATGAAACTTCCTGTCTTGCCCCTTGATTACACCTGTTATTAAGCGAAATGAAACTACCTGCCTTGTCACTTGTGTACACTTGTTACCTCCTCGAGGAGGCACGTGGTCCAGGTGTAGAGCGCAGGCCTCCGGATCCGGAGGTCGCGGGTTCAAATCCCGTCACATTCCTCACCGCTGCGCGAATACTGGTATGGAACCCAGGAAGCAGTCATCGAGCGTGGTGAATCTAAGTTGTAAGAACTTGTATCGCAATCGATGTAAAATAAATGAGTCTAAACTAAACTAAACACCTGTTATTAGACGAAATGAAACTACCTGTCTTGCAGCTTGTATGCACATGCTATTAGGCGTAAAATTTATCTAGTGCAGTCGTTCAGCGTTTTTTTTAAAGTTCTTTTTTTCAAGCAAGAACTTAACTTTCCAAATCATTAATTTGTAAGCCAACATAATATCTAGCTATTTTACTGATAATGATAATTATAATAATAAAAATAATAAAATAAAAGCTAGTTGATCAGCTTTGGAAATATTGAATTAAAACACATTTCTAAGAGTGTCCATCTGTTTACTAAAGTGCACAAGTCTTAAATTCCTAGGAAAGAAAGTTCTTCTGGTATATTTCATCTTATATTCATTACATGAATTCTTTTTGTATAGTAAACATTTTATCTGGTCACTTTTTAAAACTTACTGACACTGATTTAGGTGTACATAGGCACTAGTCGAACGGATATTTAGAATAATTTCATTTTGTCGTAAACAATAAATTAAAAGAAAATACGAGGTTTGTGAGCTTTGAAATACTTTAACACAGGATAATATTCTATTACACATGTCACACAATGGCCAGTGTTATTTACAGATCAGATGACCTGCCATAGTAAATGATACCAACTATTGAGTAATGCCAACTGTAGCTATAATATACGTATCTTCTGTGTGCGAACAGGAGTTACAGGGTACGGGATCAGTAAGAAATTCACAAATAAAATGTTTGTAAACATTTCTGTTATGTTGTTTGTTGAAGACTGTTACAAAATTGTTCTTCCTCTAGTGGTCGAACTGGTAGCAAATAATTAGTATTCTAAAGCTTACAAATTTTCATCATAGTCTGATATGGCCTGACATTGTAATTCAGATTTATGTACATGTACAGTGGTACATATTTAGACAAAAAGCAAATAATAAGAACGAGTTGTATAAATCATTTGGCTATAAAAAGGCTTTGTAAGAACAACATATGAATAGAACAAATACATGTGTATATGTAACGTCGATGACTTGTTAAGTGTTTTGGTTCGAGCTAATTGTTCAAAGTTGTATTTGTTTTTCAGCCAGATATCTCATAACGATTCTGTTTTATAATGAAAAATAAATAATCAAGTTCCCAGTTTGTTTTTAACCCGCACCGAACGACACCAACCAACTAGCAATGCAAAGAAAGAACGCCTTAAACCACAAGGTTATCGCAACAACCCCAGGAGACAAAATCTTTATCTTATAAATGTAATAGAATCTTCTGCGTCACACCTTTTACGAGCAAGAAGAAAATCTTTTTAATGGAACGGATCGTCTGACCGTTTTTGACTTTCAGTAAACATATAAAATATATAACACTCCCAGAGTAAGATTTATGACAGAACAGATTCTCGTAACATGCACATTCAGTGAACAAACCTAAAAGTATTTTTATACACCCACTAGATCTAAGATGTAAGGCGGAACGTTGTAAAGCACTCACATGATAGTGTGTGTTTATCTTTGAAGAAAGAATAAAAAATAATGTAGCTTTTAAAACAGCTCTTATAACAATGGTGCTCCTAAGCTCCCCATTATTTCATAAGATTATCATGACTGTAAATAAGGACCAACATGCTCATATTTCAAAATAACTACCTCCTTTTTTAATTTCAGTTCACACTTCCAGATTCTCTGAAATGGTGTGTTCTGTCGGCTGAAAGCGAAACAATACTTTACAGGGAACAGAACGAGGTACTTATTATCAACGGCAATAAATTATCTGTGTAAAGAAATATTGCAGTATGATGTACGGAATCCCATTCGGGCCAAGTAAATTATCGCTTGTTTGACACGCGAGATTTTAATATTTTAATCTTATTGAAAAATACCATTTTACCTTTCAAGCGACGGATATCATAAAAATTCAAAAAATGAAATACTACATAAAAATGTTCCGCGCGAGAGCATAAAACAGGTGCGTGATGACGTAGTATCCTACCATTGATATGTCCTACATGAAAATTCATAAGCAGTTAATTATTCTTTAAATTCAATGTTTAAATTTGTTGTAACTGTAATTCTGCGGCGACATAAAAAATATACGTAGATCTATTCTCGTGTACGTTAGTCTGGCAAATTCATGCAACGCTGCATTTTATGATCTGCCAACTATAGTTTGTTTCAAAATAATAAGAATTTTGTGATACTGCTAGTAATAAAATCGAATTTAGGTGTATAAATTTGTTTAAATTCAAACATAGTGCTTAAATGAGATTCATCGGCGACATTAAAAATATGTTTCTATTCTTGTGTAAGTTAGTCTGGCAAGTTGATGCACTTTTATCATCTGCAAATTGAAGTATATTTCTAAATAACCATAATTTTGTGATACTGTTACGAATGATACAGTACATTTCAAGCGATAGCTGGGAAAGCCAGAATCTATTATTAGAGTCACTTCTCTTGAAGCTTGATTGTGTAGTTTATCTTCCCAATATTTATAAGCTATACAATGAGGGAAATTCCTGATATCAAATTATCTCCCTTACTCAGATATCATCAAAGGTAGACCAAATAGCACATTGGTCCTTTCAGTTGGAATCCTCTGACTTTATCCTTGTTTATAACTGTGATGGTCTTGACTTTTGGTTGTGAAAATTGTCACTTATATATTAAATAAAAAGTTAGGATTATTTAAGAACAAAGATAATGGTGTTAACAAAACATTGCTAAATTTATTGTGTAATCTGACTACCACTGTTGCAAATAATTAGGTTTAATTATCACCATATCAAAAGAGAAAATAGCGATAAAAGCAGAGGAATCCAAATGAAAGGACCAAAGTAATATCAGAGAGTATTCAGGGTAGATAATCAACTAATGTCCCCCATAGCGTTGTTCTTTTGATAAGACTATATGACATAACTTTTACTGCGATCTTTAAATCATTGTAAAGATCACAGTGTTTACGATGTCGTGACATAACTACAGAATGTCGTGACATAACTACAGAAATACTGTCCTATAATTAAATTTTGTTTCCGGTCAGACCAATCTTCTACCCTGGCTGACAACTGATTTGACTGCCTTTTACTTTGAAACGAAGGGATTTTAATGACAATAATAACAATGCAAACAAATGAAATAAATATGTTCTACTGCCATAACATTATCTTCATAAACTACTCCTTAGAAGAAGGAACTATGAATCAAGAAATACCTTTTAAAGAGACACATGGTGTTGATAACAACTATCGATTGAGTTGTACATATATTTATATATGTTCGGTCCGAAACAGGATTCAGTGTGCATCTATGAGGTGTTTTGATAAAACAACAATACAGTTATCAAGGAAACTAAGTCGGAATACTTCATTAAAATTTCGTGAATATAAAGCATATAGTTCAGCTATTTGTCACCTGTAAAAACAATGATGTGAAATTTGATTTAATAAACTTCATAGGGTAATTATATTAGAAGAACCCTATTGTTTTTGGGTCTGTAGGTTAAAGGTCAATTCACTGGGACCTGTAGAGTAAAACTATTTCTGCTCAAAAATTTGAGTTCCATTACACCCAGAGTCTTCAAACTTATTGCAAACTTATTCAAACTTGCGAACAATGAACACACATACAACCAATAACGATACTTGTAACATGAGCAATAAGACTCAGGCGCATATTTAGGGCCATCATGGCCCTCTTGGTTTCGAAAATTGTTAACCTGAATGATTCAATGATGCACTAAACGTCTGATACAGGAAATATATAAACAGCTATGGCTAAATATAGCTATAAATGATGTTGATAATATTGATGTTTTCGTTAATATATCAATGGCCAATGCAATTATCAAGTTAGACTTTTGCTAATCAGTGAATTTAGAGACACACCTGTTCGAGACAATTTCATTTAGTTCTAGAATTTTCACAGTATCTTAAAAGCTCTACATGAGCTTGTCAATAAAAGCGTTAATGCCTAAGGTAACAGATAATACTCAGATTGTACCATACGTGACCAAAAATAGTTCGAATTAACGTTGTTTTCTTTATTCCATGATAGTTTATATTATTATCAAATAACCTTATGTCGCATTAAGAAAGATTCTGTTAAAACGAAAACAAGTTCTTATTCAGTTACAGAAACATGTACTGTGATGTCATTTTGCTAAAAGTCGCAGACTTTGCAAGCCATTTAAAGCCTGAAATGTTTTCAGATTTAGAACAGATAATTATGGCTCTTCCATTTCGGAAGTGTGGTTAAGCAACTTTATTTATTCAAAAGGTTATTTGGCTACACTGCAAAAACTTTCTCTCTGGTAAATTGAGAAAAAGTTTTTTGCTAGTTTTGTTCTTTTAGTAATATTCTAGAAAAAGCTAATATTAATATAAGAATTGGTTATAGATGTAGTATGGTGCTTTTTGCATGACATATTGATTGTAACAAAACAGTAGGGAATAGTGTTCTGTTTACTTGATTTCTTTCTGAATAATGTCTAACAAGTGCGAACGAATGAACAATTCGGGAAAATGTCCACCAGATTTCACAGAAAGTTATGTACATTGTTGTCATTATTTTCAACAATATTTTGAGCCATAATGATTGTTTTGTTTTAATTACAGTTACAGTATTTAAACACTTTACGGTATCCGAGTGATATCATGGTATAGAAGTGGGACAGATACGAGAGTTTCAGGAAGGTTTAGCCTTTGTTATGGCCTGTTCTCTGTTGTCCGTTGTGCGTCGTCAAAAATTTACCTTGTTTACACTTTAGAGACCATGTTTGATGTCAGTCTTAAAGAAAGCTGCTCACAATAGTTGCCATGATGATATCTCGGAGGAGTCTGCAACTTGGTCGTGTGGGCTCAGAAGTTAGGCCACTATGCCAAATCCAGAGAACATCTTAATATTCTACAGGGCAGATTTTAAAATCCGATATCATTAGTTTTGGTCAAAACGTGTGTCTTGGTGATTTCTAGGTCGAGTTCGAAATGGGTCATCTGGTGTCTAAAACTAGGTGACTTGCTTGTTAATTTAACAAGGCAAGTTGTTCTTATTATACTTGTTGGAGCAAATGTGAGGCTTTGCAATAAGTTTGAAGACTCTGGGTGTAATGGAACTCAAATTTTTGAGCAGAAATAGTTTTACTCTACAGGTCCCAGTGAATTGACCTTTAACCTACAGACCCAAAAACAATAGGGTTCTTCTAATATAATTACCCTATGAAGTTTATTAAATAAAATTTCACATCATTGTTTTTACAGGTGACAAATAGCTGAACTATATGCTTTATATTCACGAAATTTTAATGAAGTATTCCGACTTAGTTTCCTTGATAACTGTATTGTTGTTTTATCAAAACACCTTATAGATGCACACTTGAATCCTGTTTCGGGCCGAACATATATAAATATATGTACAACTCAATCGATAGTTGTTATCAACATCATGTGTCTCTTTAAAAGGTATTTCTTGATTCATAGTTCCTTCTTCTAAGGAGTAGTTTATGAAGATAATGTTATGGCAATAGAACATATTTATTTCATTTGTTTGCATTGTTATTATTGTCATTAAAATCCCTTCGTTTCAAAGTAAAAGGCAGTCAAATCAGTTGTCAGCCAGGGTAGAAGATTGGTCTGACCGGAAACAAAATTTAATTATATGACAGTATTTCTGTAGTTATGTCACGACATTCTGTATTTATGTCACGACATCGTAAACACTGTGATCTTTACAATGATTTAAAGATCGCAGTAAAAGTTATGTCATATATTCTTATCAAAAGAACAACGCTATGGGGGACATTAGTTGATTATCTACCCTGAATACTCTCTGATATTACTTTGGTCCTTTCATTTGGATTCCTCTGCTTTTATCGCTATTTTCTCTTTTGATATGGTGATAATTAAACCTAATTATTTGCAACAGTGGTAGTCAGATTACACAATAAATTTAGCAATGTTTTGTTAACACCATTATCTTTGTTCTTAAATAATCCTAACTTTTTATTTAATATATAAGTGACAATTTTCACAACTAAAAGTCAAGACCATCACAGTTATAAACAAGGATAAAGTCAGAGGATTCCAACTGAAAGGACCAATGTGCTATTTGGTCTACCTTTGATGTTATCTGAGTAAGGGAGATAATTTGATATCAGGAATGTCCCTCATTGTATAGCTTATAAATATTGGGAAGATAAACTACAAAAAGATAAAAGTGCATCAACTTGCCAGACTAAATTACACAAGAATAGAAACATATTTTTAATGTCGCCGATGAATCTCATTTAAGCACTATGTTTGAATTTAAACAAATTTATACACCTAAATTCGATTTTATTACTAGCAGTATCACAAAATTCTTATTATTTTGAAACAAACTATAGTTGGCAGATTATAAAATGCAGCGTTGCATGAATTTGCCAGACTAACGTACACGAGAATAGATCTACGTATATTTTTATGTCGCCGGAGAATAACAGTTACAACAAATTTAAACATTGAATTTAAAGAATAATTAACTGCTTATGAATTTTCATGTAGGACACATCAATGGTAGGATACTACGTCATCACGCACCTGTTTTATGCTCTCGCGCGGAACATTTTTATGTAGTATTAATTTTTTTGTATTTTTATGATATCCGTCGCTTGGAAGGTAAAATGGTCTTTTTCAATAAGAAAACTGTAGGGCTGCAAAAATCATGGTGTGCACCGAAGATTGGCTGGTGTATTTTGTAATTACGTCAATAATTTTCATAATGTAAAATCCTAGTTTAGGTCTGAAAACGGGTGAAATATTTCAGCATGCATTCAGAAAAAAAACTTTCACCCGTTTCCAGGCCTAAACTAGAATTTTACATTATAGAAAGTCTTTACGTAAATACAAAGCACACCAGCCAATCTTCGGTGCACATCATGATTTTTGTAACTCTATAGATTTCTTATTGAAAGAGACCATTTTACCTTTCCAGCGACGGGTTGTTGATCCGTGAGTGAGCATAAAACAGGTGCGCGATGACGTAGTATCCTGCTATTGTTATAGCAGAAGTAGAAAAGTTGATTTGCATCAAGGCCTCCGTCCCATACTCATTTCATGTATATACATTACTTATACATAAATGTACATGCATACATCAACCTGGCATCTAATGGGTGCTGAATTTCTTATAATATGTTGATTTCATTTAAACAAGGCATTAACTTAAAATATGAATGAAATCTTGGCTTTAGATAAAACTTGTTTAGAATTTATTTTAAACAATTACTGTCATAAATTAGACAATTACTAACAAAATGGTACTCATTCTCTATAATTCCAAAGCACAAAGAAACGCATATCTTTAGCTTCTTTCTTTTTTTTTTAAATCAATACCTAGTTAGATGATGTCATCTATACAATTCAGATATAATTCAAATTTAACATCCGTTTTGAAGCATTGGGAGTTTTAATTTCTGACCTTTTCTTGACATTCTAAAATTCTTATCTAGAATTTTAGACTTCATTTATATGTATTAATGTACATTAGATATCTAACACAATCGCCCAAAACTACAGCATTACACGATTTAAAGGATGCATTCAACGGTGTTTAGGCTAGTTATGCAAGTTTATGCTGGTCAACACGAATCAAGGAGAATGAAGTCTCACATAATAGGGCTTACTTGACTCTTAATGTCTCAGGACCACAGTTCACCTGTTTTAAGCAGTAGTAAGCACGAAGAAATATTTCTTTATCAAACTATAGGATCATCTGTTTTTTCGTAAATTTGCTTTTATGATGAACACATCTAAATCATATTTTAAAGTTCTGTTTTATATCACCAAGCCTCAGTCTCATTCCTTTCGATTCTGAGGATGTTACGTAAAACTATGCTGATTTCTGAAATAGAGCCATCGTAAGAAAAATGAGAAAGTTTTCCCGCATTTTTCTTCATAGCACTACAACTTAACTGTCCCGTTATACTTCCTTAGTTGAGTTCACTCCAGCACTTTATTTCCATCTGTCAAAGCTTCCTACTTCCTTCAAAACGACAAACATTTTCGATGAAATGTCTGACATACAAATGCATTCTGTGTAAAATTTCGCATGTATTTCCTCGCGAGGTTTTTAATTTTTCGCTAGTACGCGAATATATGTTTACCTTACAGGGTGACACACGAGATTTTTTAAAATCTCGCGTATCAAACAAGCGATAATTTACTTGGCCCGAATGGGATTCCGTATATCATACTGCAATATTTCCTTACACAGATAATTTATTGCCGTTGATAATAAGTACCTCGTTCTGTTCCCTGTAAAGTATTGTTTCGCTTTCAGCCAACAGAACACACCATTTCAGAGAATCTGGAAGAGTGAACTGAAATTAAAAAAGGAGGTAGTTATTTTGATATATGAGCATGTTGGTCCTTATTTACAGTCATGATAATCTTATGAAATAGCGAGGAGCTTAGGAGCACCATTGTTATAAGAGCTTTTTTAAAAGCTACATTATTTTTTTATTCTTTCTTTAAAGATAAACACACACTATCATCTGAGTGCTTAACAATGTTCCGCCTTACATCTTAGATGTAGTGGGTGTATAAAAATACTTTTAGGTTTGTTCACTGAATGTGCATTTTACGGGAATCCGTTCTGTCATAAATCTTACTATGGGAGTGTTATATATTTTATATGTTTACTGAAAGTCAAAAACGGTCAGACGATCCGTTCCATTAAAAAGATTTTCTTCTTGCTCGTAAAAGGTGTGACGCAGAAAATTCTATTACATTTATAAGATAATGATTTTGTCTCCTGGGGTTGTTGCGATAGCCTTGTGGTTTAAGGCGTTCTTTCTTTGCATTGCTAGTTGGTTGGTGCCGTTTGGTGCGCGTTAGAATCAAACTGGGAACTTGATTTTTTATTTTTCATTGTAAAACAGAATTGTTATGAGATATCTGGCTAAAAAACAAACACAACTTTGAACAATTAGCTCGAACCAAAACACTTAACAAGTCATCGACGTTATATATACACATGTATTTGTTCCTTTCATATGTTGTTCTTACAAAGCCTTTTTATAGCCAAATGATTTGTTCAACTCGTTCTTAGTATTTGATTTTTTGTCTAAATAAGTACCACTGTACATGTACATAAATCTGAATTACAATGTCATGCCATATCAGACTATGATGAAAATTTGTTTAGAATACTAAATATTTGCTACCAGATCGACCACTACAATAAGAACAATTTTGTAACAGTCTTCAACAAACAACACATAACAGAAATGTTTACAATTTTTTTATATTTGTGAATTTGTTAGTGATCCCGTACCCTGTAACTCCTGTTCGCACACAGAAGATACGTATATTATAGCTACAGTTGGCATTACTCAATAGTTGGATCATTCACTATGGCAGGCCATCTGGCCATTGTGGCACATGTGTAGTAGAATATTATCCTGTGTTCAATTATTTCAAAGCTCACAAACCTCGTATTTTCTTTCAATTTACTGTTTACGACAAAATGAAATTATTGTAAATATCCGTTCGACTAGTGCCTATTTACACCAAAATAAGTGTCAGTAAGTTTTAAAAAGTGACCAGATAAAAGGTTGACTATACAAAAATAATTCATGTGATAAATATAAGATGAAATATACCGGAAAAACTTCCTTTCCTAGGGAATTTAGACATGTGCACTTTAGGAAACAGATTGACACTCTTAGAAATGTGTTTAATTCAATATTTCTAAAGCTGATTAACTAGCTTTTATTCTTCTTATTATTATTTTTAATTAAATAGATACAGTTGTCGCTGACAAAATGCAGTTACTTCCATCATCAGGTGGGGATTCAGTTTCACCGCGACCCACTACACTCTCTAGGGGGCGCCGACCCAGGTGATCAGTCCTCAGCCAGGAATCAACTTGCATTGCCACCGCTCTTCCCTTTTCCGCCATAACCACAGAAGGCGTCCTCTGCCTTCCTGTTTACTGACGCAACGGCTTCACCAGTGATGTCAATGATGCCTAATGCCCGCCATATAGACTGGGCGGCAAACCCTTGGCATCCTGTTTCCGCAGGTATGTTCCAGGCTCTCAATCCATTCTGCTGGCAATCTGTGATGAGGCCGTCATACTTTGCCAGTTTTTTTTTCGTGGGCATCCTCCATCCCAGCTTCCCATGGGACTGAAAATTTGACCGGTACAACCTGCCTTGTAGACCTTGATCACAGTACGATATCTGGTCTTGACCTCGTTGTCAAGATCTCTTCTGGGAACTTGAGTTGTTTCTTTAAGTCAACTGCATATCCTAGTCAATGGCTGTTGGTAGTAGACCACCTGGTGGTTTGGTCGAACGAGGTCCATCCCCACTCTTGACGAAGTTAATAAAAGTTTCTTTCTTCGCTGTTTGCCTTTCCTTCCTCGCTAATTCTAGGTGGTGCGCAAGTTCTGCCAGTACTTGGGCATGTCGCCATCTATAGCGTCCATCAGTAAGGGCATCTCTGCATGTTTAAAGCACATGCTCCAAGTTTGAAGGTTTGCCGCATAGTTTGCAGGCTGGGTCGTCCTGAAGTCCCCATGTCTTAAGGTTGGTTGTGATGGGCAGAGCGTCGTGGACAGAGCGTATAAGGTAGCTTATCTTACTGCCATCCATCCTCCAGATGTCGTTCCATGTCATTTTTCGTGGTAAGGCTGATTCCCATCTGGTCCAATCTGGCCCTGTTGTTTCATTCCCACTGCTCTTGTTAGGCGGCCTTCCTCTTTTGATTGTCGGACTTCACTCTGAAGCAATGATCTTCTCTTTTTGTCGGTTGCTTTGTGCCACCAGGGTGTCGAGAATTTCCCTAAACAGAGGCGTCCCTGGGTAGTGCTACCAATGATGTCTTTTTGCATCAGTCTGGCTTCTGCTTCCTTCACAGCTTCTGGAGCTTTTCATTTCCTTCCAGTCTTGACTGTGATGTTGGCTTCTATGTCTTAACGTTAGTACTGTCTCAAAGCATTACCACTTGTCTGACTTTTGCTGCTTTGTACTCTTCTACTATTGAAGTAACCGGCAATTGCAGACATTTACTGCTGAATCTCCTTGGTACTCCCAGCCATCTCAGGATATGGCTGTTAAATAGCCTTTCAGTCTCTCCGACGGTAGTGACTGGTACATCGTAGACCAAGAGTGGCCAAAGAATCTTTGGGAGAATGCCACGCTTGTAACACCACACCTTGTACTTCCCCTGTAGCCCACTTCTGTCTATCGCTTCCATCCAGGTCTTGGCTTGTGCCTTTATGTCTAGTATGCTCTCCTTGTCCTTCAGTTTTTATTATTATTATTATTATTATTAGTAGTAGTAGTAGTAAAATAGCTATATATTAGGTTGGCTTACACATTAATGATTTGGAAAGTTAAGTTCTGGCTTGAAAAAAGAAATTAAAAAAACGCTGAACGACTGCACTAGATACAATTTACGCCAAATAACAGGTATATACTTGGGGCAAGACAGGAAGTTTCATTTCGCCTAACATCAGGTGTACAAAAGGGGCAAGACAGGTAGTTTCATTTCGCTTAATAACAGGTATACACAAGGGGTAAGACAGGTAGTTTCATTTTGCTTTATATGAGGTGTACACGAGGGGGAAGACAGGTAGTTTCATTTCGTTTTATAACAGGTAAACACAAGGGGCAAAACAGGTAGTTTCATTTCGCCTAATAAGGGTGTACACAAGGGGCGAGACAGGTAGTTTCATTTCGCCTAATAAAGGTGTACACAAGGGGCAAGACAGGTAGTTTCATCACGCCTTATAACAAGTGTACACAAGGGGCAAGACAGGTAGTTTCATCACGCCTATAACAGGTGTACACAACGGGCAAGACAGGTAGTTTCATTACGCCTAGTAACAGGTGTACACAAGGGGCAAAACTGGTAGTTTCCTGTCACCTAATAAAAGTGGGAATCTGTCATGTCAAGTTCTTATGTAATCAAGTTGCTTGTGTTTGGGAGTGTTTGATTTATGGCAATAAAGCCGATCAATCAGATAAGAAGACAATCAAATGTCACTCCTTTACATAATTTCTAGACAAATGCCGGTGACACAGTTAAATGTTTGAGTTATGAAACAAAGAACAACTATTTACTTATGCAAATTATTGTCCGAAGTTGTTGTGCAGGTCTTCAGACGTGGTAATATGTGTTTTAGCACTAAAAATAGATTATTCCAGTGTTTTATGTAAGCCTGTGACAGATTTACTTATCAAAATTTTCTTTTAACATAAATTTCTAGGATAATTTATTTTTTTCCGTAAGTTACACAGGCTGTTATATTAACAACAGCAATATTTGTTTCCACATTTTGTTCCCAGCAACATGAGGGCTTTATTACAAAGACACGATTCTCACCTCCATTACACAATAGTATGCCTTCATTCTAATGCGTCCGATATTCCCTGTTAATGACAGAAAAAAACTACAAACGGTTTTAGTGCAAGAAGAATAAAAAACAAACAAAAAATAAGTGAACTCAAGTAAATTACAAGATTATGCACTTCATTTTCTGCACCATCAGGCAATTAGTACCAGAGAACCGTTAAGATTGAAGTTAAGTAGAGTTTAGTATAAGTTCTTGATAAAGGATGTTTTTATATATTTGTTTTATATGACTGCATTATAAATGATTTAATAATGTTAAATGCCAATAACATGTAAATGATGAGTTGCAATAAAACATTGTTGTTGTTAAAATAAGAGAAACTATGAAAGGGTAAAAGAAAATCACGGTTATTAATTAAAAAAAGACCTACACATTTATTAATTTTAGAATCAATATTAAATTATTGTCGTCTTGTTCTTGCTGTATTTATATCTTGAACTAGAGACTCAAAAGGAAAATATCTTTAATTAAAGAATTTTTAAGTTTCATTCCGATCATTTCTGACATTTATTTCAGCTTAGGAACCTCGAAAATCTCTAACCACATAATGTTCATAACTGTTTGTATTCGAAACTTTGATTAGCTGGCAAAGGTTAATCTTCATCATATTACCCCAGTAGATTATAGACAAATCAATCTGTTTTATGTCTCCAGGAGAAGAATCAAAGTTGTTCATGTAAATTGAGTTAATTTCCATTTAAATGAAAACGATATAATGTCATTCAACATGACTTGGTCTCCTACATGGAATGATAAATGAGACAAATATCTTATATTATTTGACGATAATTCGCGGTCCAGATAGTACAAGTTTGTAGGAAATGTTAGATAATGACCTTATTTATATTATCAAATAAACTCACGTGATTTTGTTAAAAAAGAGAAACATCTATTGAATAAAGACAAACGAACTTTTAAATACAGTACATTTCCGCTTATAAGAGAAGTCAAACGTGGTCTTTATAACGAAGCAGTCTAAACAGCGGTCCTTTTTTTTCGGCGTTCTGTATTCAAATCGATTTTGACCAACATTTGTAACGACTGAAATTGTTAGCTACAAGATGGAAGTTTTCCATCGGTTTATTGGTTTCTGTTATGAAATTTTAGGGCAGCATTCGTAATTGTTAGTTTCGTTGCCTCTGAAAATAATGCAATAATAATAACGTTAATACAGCAGTGAAATATAATGTCAGAACGTTTTTACTATAAAAAATCTTCCTAAATGGAATAGATATATGATAGATATAACTAAATATTTAATTTATCTTACTGAAAATGATATTGACACTTTTAACATTAAACTCAACATTTTCGTTTTAGTCTAAACTGTAACAGAAATAAGGTCGCGCGTTCACTATTTGCCAGTGTCCTAAACTATATACTTAGGCATTAATTTTGTATTGTGTCCACGCCGATCCTCTTTTTGAAATATATTTATTGTTTGTTAATAATTTTCGACTTTCACGTTTCCGTATGATTTTTAAATAATTAAAGTGGTCTTAACGGAGCAACTTAGTTGAAAGACAATATATTTCGAAAAATAGAATTTTCTATTGTCCGTTAGATTTATTTCAACATAAAATGTGCATTTACATGGCAAGCGGCATTTAACGCCTACACAAAAACAGATAACAAAATATGTATGATTTAAAAATCCATGTCAATATCAACATTATATGTTAAGGATAGCACAAGAAAAGAGTTAGGGAAAACTCTTATTTCCATTGTGGTCCTTACAATGTAGCATTGTGTGACGAGAACATAGTTATTATTGTAGTGTGATATTACCATAAACATAGCTTTAATATGAGTGTTTTATTATCTGTTACCGAGATAATAGTTATTATGGCAGTGTGATATTACCGTAAACATAGCTTTTATAAGAGTGTGATTTTACCGAGAACATAGCTATTATTGTAGTGTGACATTACCGTAAACTTAGCTTTTGAAGGAGTGTGATATTACCGTGAATGTAAATTTCTAAGTGAGTTTCTACCTGACATATACTATGCAAATGTGTCTCACTCGGCTGTTTTCGTTCTCCACAACCAAAATATGTGTGCAAATTTTAACTGACATTCGTACACTTGTATGTAAGAGACACAGTCCATTTGCAAGTAAAAATATACTTTGTCGTCTATCCTTTTTCTTTTTAGGAATTTCAATTTTAAATTTTGTGAAAAAGTGTTTTCTATGCCATCTCACACGGGTAAGGAAAATATTTGCATGCTAAATAACGGCGGGGTATAGTTACAGGCGCTATAAAACGGAAAAAATAGTATTTTCTCGGCGAATACAGAATAGGAATCAAGCATTGTGTACTTTGAAAGTTTCCAGATGGAAATATCATAGATCAAATGTTGCGTAGAAGATTTTTATCACAGTGACATAAAGATCATTAAAAAATTACTCATTATTCAAAGTCTGTTAGCTACTGAGTCATATGGACACAGATCCTAAACAAAGATAAATTAAGACCGAGCTCAATAGGTCTTTCTGTAAGAAAAACTTCAATTATTAGAAATGAAAGACTGAAAGCTGTTATATATGTCATAATGTATTCTTCTCAGCTTACACTAAAATGGATGAAAACTCAATCTGAAATCCTGTATGCATTTGATGTTGTAAATTTAAGAACAAAATGAATTGAAGTAGAAAAAACTGCATATCAACCAAAATATTAAAAAAAACTTCACTAAGGTTTCCCTGCCTGTGATGCAAATCATTCACAAAGGTTTTTCGCATATTAAGTACATGGATTTCGTAAACATTCTTCTCTTTAAGTTACATAAATCAAAGGCGTTTCGTTTCCTTACACAATTGTCCAATGTTACCTATTCCTAAAAACCGACAAATATCACCCTGATACCAGATGTTATATATGTTGTACATAGCAAGCAAATGTACAATTTAGTTTCACGTTATTAATTCTTTGCAAACGTGTCTCACTCGGCTGAAACCGATTCCTTTGTGTCAATTTAAACTGGCAGCCGTGCACTTGTATGTAAAAGAAACATGCGCCATGTTACATGATATAATATGAGAAACATAGTTCAGATCATCATGTAAATGCAAAACGACAGATAAAAGGTAAAAACAAATACTCAAACATATAAATAACATAAAAAATCTCTATGACCTAGCAAAGACACGTATAAAAAATTAATCGATGCCACTGAAACGTTAGACAAAGCTTTTGCAAAGAGCAATATCGGTCCTGTCTAACAGACCATCCCATCAGGAAATTTCCATTATTGAATATTATATGAACGCAGAAAGTTCTGTAGAGGCACTTCTGTTTTCTTTAATTACCACAAGGTTACACAATTTGTTGTCTGTTTACAACATTTGTTGTTCTTGTGGTCTAAACTTATCTTTTTCACATTTATTCTCTTGATTCAAGATATCCCACTAAACATTATTAAAAATATCATAATTCGATTTTACTTCTCTTTTAAAGGTCGAATAGAAAAAAAGCAATGTTACTTTCAAAAACATATTCATACAAACAAATAAGGTTTGTTTTTGTTTTTAATTCACGTAAAGAGGAAAGAAATTATTTTAAGAAAACAACCGATAATGCAGTTCTACTGAAAATAAATTTTCGTTACTTACATGCAGTTTGATTTTCAAACAAAACGTATTTCTATACGTGAAGACTCAAGTTGGTGAGTAGAACAACTAAAGGCAAAAGGTGAATTGTTAATAAACGAGTGATTCCTAATCAGCAGAAAGTAAGCATTTTGGAGAAATTTTGACTACTCTGTATTCGTGTGCCAGTGATTTTTCAAAGTACACTTTTCAATTCTCAAAACAATTAACAAAGAAAAAAGTATAAAAAGACTTCCTTCACTTCTTACAGAATTTTTTGAAAAATGGATGTTTCTGAAGTGATTAACTCTTAACCCGGATGCACTGTTTTCTTTTTACATCCAGGCCGCTCGTTGTGAGAATTGCTATTTCGATAATGCAAATGACAATACCAGTGTCTGTCAGTACTGCTAAATATATCGCAAGTGCTATTACAGTTCGCAGATAAAACTCTGTATAGATATTCGTAAGTAGAAGGACAGAGTAGAAGATTTAAATTTATTAATATTTTTGTTTCAATGTGATAAAATATATAGAACTTTATATTATTTCTTGTATATCGTTCAACTCATTAGAACTACTTTGTAAGACCGATGACGCATACTGTTAATAATATATATTTATAGGTACTGACAAAAATTTTCTAAATTCAGTTATTATGCGCTGTGCTTGAAACTTGATCTGTTTAACTATTTATCTACTATTAAATATTTACGAATAATGATAAATACTTATTTATAGGTGACATACAGGCGAACAAGGCCGGGTGATTTTATTTGTGCTTTTGTTCTATATGCTTTGTATATCACATGTCACTTTTCTTATCTTATCTTTTCTTATTTTATCTTACCGCATATTTAAGATGGTTAACTTGCTGTCTTGTTAAAAATTCACGTTTGAATAATCTAGCTTGAAATGTAAAATGCTTAAATTTAAAACTAATTTTCTTGTCAAGAAAATGCCTGTGACCTGACCTTATTTTATTACCTTAATGGAAAATCAAGTAAGTCTACAAAATAACGCGTAAAACATTTTCTAAAACAAATCTCAAATTTCCCAATAATAATCAAAGTACTTCTAGTCCTAACATCTTTTTAACCTATGACGGTACGAGACAGCATGTAAATAATTTGAGAAAAGAAAGTAACTATATTATAAATTTAAAAAAAAGTAATAAAAACTATTAGCTTTCACATTTCTTGAGTGTCTTTTCCTTCTTACGTCCTACATGAACGTCATCACGTATCTGAACCATGTCATATTTGGTTCTTTACTGTCGATGAGCTAGAAGAAATAAGCAATTTACAGGTAATTAAGTGTGCATCTCGAAAACAGGTTTCCGTTAAAACAGAGCCAATTTCGGACAAAAATCATCTCTGAAGTATATTCCGTATTCCAAACGGTAAGTATCATTATCCATTCATGTCTGTGAAGTTCTAGCTAAGGATGGTCATAAAAAAGGCAACTTGTAAATGAATATATGTCCAAATTTCTTTGAAACTTTTTAATCATTAATTTCATATTCAAGCAGTTCAATAACAGTAGGTATTAGGTGTTTTAAAAAGAAAAACATGGCAACAAATCGCAAATATATTTAATTAAATCATGAATCTGTTTGCTACAGTTTATGTTTCCTCGTACGTTTTGGGCAAATACTTGTAAATACAAAACCATGTTTTATGCGTATTAAATTAAAAAGATGAATAGATATCATACAGTGTACTTTTGTTCTATAATTGTATGGTTAAAGACAGACTTGGTTTCTTATTTTAGCCAAACAACGTAACAGCTGATAAATAAACACGATAGCAGTCGTGATTAAACTGCGCAAGGTCTTAAAATTGTTGGTATTTCAGTGATTAGTGTCTAATTATGTTCCTTTTCGTGTTCCCTTTAACTCTCCTAGATATCTTAATACGTATACTGTTGTCATTTATAATAATTATTCTATAAGATATTAGTCTATCTGTAGCATGTTATCTATATCGACAACAGAATAGACTATTCTGACTAGAAATAAAAGAAATGTGATGCAGTGACGATGACACACGTGCTATTTTCAAACAGGGTTTATGACATAACAAAACAGAAAAAAGTTTTGATACTTGTAATAATGACTTGTTCTTGGACTTTCTTGACCTGCTGCAGCATTTTCAGTATGAGCTTTCCAGGAATAACACAAAGAAAAAACTATAGGTGGTATTTTCTTGATCTGCTTTATAATTCATTGAATAAGAAAGGCAAAATTATAAACTTTCGAAAATTCTGTATGTAATGAATATAAACTATAGTAACTTAATTTTAAGACTTACGAGAAGGTGGTCTTTGTTTAATTGCATGTTTCAACGATTCATCAATAGATACATTAATTTCATTCTTATTTATAATTTCATACCTGTGAAACAAACGAACGCGAGTAAGCAAATAAAAAGTATATTAGTGAATTACTGCTTTCTTCATCGGACCATCACATGTACTATCTAATAAGAATGTACTAGTAAATATTCTTGTGTGGTCGGTAATAAAGCATTAAATTCTTACCCGACAAAATATTTTGCAATCTAAACAAAAGATGTCTAGTGACTTGCTCCACTTGTATTTACTACAAAGCTTCTGTTGTTGTCTTAGAAGTTTTTTTCAGCGAGGGTGTATGGCAAAGACATATTTACATAAACCGTAACATTGAATGGTTTGTCACACACAACTTAATTGCCAGACAATGTACATGTGTAATTAATAAAACAAACATTGAGCGGACATTTTAACAATAAAACAATTTGAACGCAGAGAAAAGATGAGACCTTGAACGCAGACATTCCAAATGCAGTCTTATACTTTCTTTCATTCAACCGTCTAAACATGTAGTTTCATTAATGTTAGACAAAAGTTCTCTTTCGTTCCTCCAGAAACAAAACAGAAGGACAGACCAACCGACTGACAAGCTGAATGATTTTACAGAATATTACTTTCGGCATGTGGAACTTTCCTCCTTTATTTGTAGGATTTCTCAAGCAATTGAATCTTTACTTATTTTTCTAAGCCATATACATATATATATATATATATATATATATATATATATCTTCAAAGATACTCAGGAATGAAATTCTTCAGCAAAATATTTTTCGGAAATGCACGAAATATCTTATTTCTTCTGTTATTTTTTATTTTTAGAGATAAAGTTTGTATCAATAATCACTCACAAAAAGGGAATACTGGAAGAAATCAATTGTGGGTGATGCAGTTGTTTCAATATACAAAGCTAATAAAAGTATGTTTTGTTGTTGTTTACACTTCAGACGAATAGATTCAGTCCTAGACTAGATTTATCAATTTAGACTTACAAGTCTATCTCATTGCAAGAGTTCAGTTGTATCAAATTGTATCTGATACAGTAAAAATGGCATAAATTTAAAAAAACTTACAAATTGTCAAGAAATCTCTTCAACGTTTTGTTTCGTTTTCTGACTTTCATCATTTATTTTTCATCCACATTGGAACCATCTTGAAACAAATTGTATTTGACTAAAGGGCGCGCTTGCACTGTCATCAAAATACTAGATTTAGACGATACACTGCGTAATTATTTGCAGTCGTGCATGTATAGCATCTAAATATAGCTATTTATAACGAACTTCTGATGAATCCCAAGTTATTATAGCAGTTTGATTATTGAACAGTTAGATAATTCAAGTTATCATTATGAAATCGTAAAACGTTGAAGCGGTCTTCAACATTTACTTTACATTACACACACTTACACAAACTGGCGGCGATATCTTAAAATAGTTCTTAAAATTGCATGTCTTAGTTTTTCTTCAAAGACGACAAAGAAGTTAAAAGGTTATTGGCCTGTTCAATATTTGTTGTGTAGGAACACTCTGTAATATCGTGTGCGATATTTTAATCAAACAAGAAAGACATGCCTTTCTGTTACTGTGAATGTTTTTAATTCGATTAGAACACGGGAGACATTTTTAAGGTACGCAATTGATATGAGCGTTATAAACATCTTTTTCTGCCTGAGTTTATTAAATATCTAAGTGAATTCTTGCCCAAAATTCTTCTTATTCTTTATTCAGTAGTATAATATTAGGAAATAACAAGTTCTGCAAACACTATAAAAATTAAAATGAAGCTTAGTATGGTCTTTAGTACATTGACATTGCAGTCATATAACGTGTCGTGATAGAAGGGAGAAAACATTATAATGAAATAAGAAGACACGAAGAACCTTCTTCAGGGCACTGACATTTTGTAATATCTGACTGAGAGCGAACGACATTATATCAAATCTTTGTATGACAGAAGCAAATTTAATAATGTTCTGAATAAAAACTGCCAGCCTTAGTGACCTATTAGAATAAAAACACTCAAATACATCTCGGTTGACCATCTCTCACAAAACAAAAAGTAGACTGTAAGTATGAAAGTGACATTCACTTACTGGATTTACATCTTTGCACAATTATTATATTAGGTAAAAAATGGTCCTAAACATGCTTTATCAAAGTCATAATGGTGTATGGCAAAGACATATTTACATAAACCGTACCATTAAATGGTTTTTCATATACAACTAAATTCCTCGACAATATACATGTGTAGTAATTAAATCAAACATTGAGCGGACATTTTTATAATAAAACAATCAATTTGGACGTTGAGAAAAGCTGAGACCTCGAACGCAGACATTCCAAAAGCAGTCTTATTCTTTCTTTCATTCAACCGCCTACACATGCTGTTCCATTAATTTTAGGCAAACGTTCTCTTTCTATCATCCAGAACAGTCAAAAACACAACAGAAGAACAGACCAACCGACCGACAAGCAGGCTATATACCTCTACCACACCCAAAACTAAGTTTATGGTCGGATAATAAATGTCGATGCTTTTGTTTGTACGGTAAAGAGGGAAATAAAGCCACAGAGAATAGTCCCTTATAGTACATAACAAAATATTATCTCCTTATCCAACACGTCAAACCACTAAATTGTATTATGATATTTATCTTCTCAATGTAACATTGAAATTAAAGATAAACAATGTTATATACACAATTACTAAAACAGTAGGAATTGATTAACAGTTTTATTAGGAAGAAACAGCTTTGTATTTCTCTTTATTGTTGTTTTTATCAAGTCAGAAAACTGTATCATTTCGCGTAGGATAAAAAGTCTTCTACCATTTCATGGCTGTATACGAATTATAACGAAATTGAATGGGTAACAATGTCAATTTCAACAACTAATCAAATGGCAGGAGAAACAGACAACAAAAGAAAGGAAAATACAAAAACAGTTCAACAAAAATGTTCTTTACAGTCATTCCTTAAAAGTATTACTTAGAATCTTATTCAAATAATTGGTCTTTTAAGAGATCATAATCAGAATATCATAAAAAATACATTATTCTGTCTTAGGGCACTTCAAGAATGGATCTAAAAAACAGGCACAGCAGAACAATAATTATCTTATAATAATCTAAATATATAACGGAGACAAAAATACAAGAACTTAACACGCAAATTTGAGCAATTCAGGTTATTTTCTGCCAGCGTATTTCGTAAATAGTATGCTTGAATAAAACGATAGCTTACTGAAGGCAAAAGAACGAGCACAAAGCTTCACTCATGTTCTTTTATCTTAAATATTCAAATGCACAATGATCTTGTGGATTTCAATCTTGTAAGATCATAACACATTATTCTTATTCTTCATTTCTTTTCTTGTTTTTCTTTTTTTAACAAGCACAAGAATAATACCTATTTTGCATACAAAAGTATTTTCTCCAATGGATTTATAACAAATTTAAAACAGATTCAGGTGACCAGGAACAAAGATAGTACACCGTTAGAAAGATCAAAGATCCTGGGTCACCTGATCCGTACACAAACACGTGAACGATAATAATTGATATATATATGGTTAACAAAGCATCCCGATCCGACCAACAAGACAGCCATTAAAAAAATCAAGTCATTTCAATTAAATATTATTTTATTTCCCCACTACATGATTTTGAAAACAAAATATCGTCTCCATAGGCCAACAGAATCGCAGAAAACATAGAAACAAATTAAAACAAGCATAGCATTTCCGTGTGAGAATATCTGATATGCAAATGACGAATGCATTGACTTTACTGTAGAAGACCATCCTAGAAATAATTTTAGTTCCAAATAACATACAGCCGGAGATTCGGCTTTTATTTTAAGAATTCGAAATTGAGAAAGTCCAAACCATATGTCGGTTAATTATTTCTATTGAACTGCTAGAAGCAAAAAACGTACTTTTACTGAATATCATGTGACTGTGTGCTTTCCTAAATCAATGTGTTCCAGTTTCGGAGATTGCTTTAGCGCACAATAGATTTATATCTGTATCTGAAACATTCCCATTTAATTCTCCTTTTAAATATCAATAATTATTTTTTTTAAATCTTACTTTAAAAGAAGTACAATAATAGACAATAATTTAATGATCGCCAGACATATGACTGAAATGTACACGAAAATAAAGAACATCAAAGCCTGCTCCAGACAAAGTTTAAGACGATAATTAGCGTGTATTTGTCCCTTTTTACAAACAACATTTAATATAAGAATGAATATTTTTCTCTTTTTGAATACGATAAAAAAACCCTGCTAAGTTCTTAAGTAATTTCAAATTATTATAATCATCTAACATTCTTTGAAAATAACAATCCCTTATATGTACAGAAAAAGATCAAAATGCTATTTAAAACAACCATACATCGTGCACGGGAGATCATTCATAGTTTTAAGTTAGATATAATATTGCCACGAACTTGAATATGTACATACTAGCTATGTTTTTCAAACACCAAATTAAAATGAAAATTATTGAGAACTCTGATTTTTTTCTATAAATAAATTTGCAGTCGGTAGTCGATAACTGCAAAAAACGGGGATTTATGATGTAAAAACATTTTATCTTTTGTTGACAAAATTCAAACTGGTTGTGAACCGTACCATCAATGAATTAAGAAATAGGAAACTTAAGCATTTATCATACCAGAACTTGGCATGAGACAGGTCTTTTCTTGTATCTGAATCAGAAAGAAGTAAAGACGTTTTAGTTCTTCAAGGTCCTTTCCGATCAAACATTTAAAGAGTAATACAAATGAAATTATTTTCGACAGAATAAAGAAATGTTTAACGTCTGCTAAGTTAATATGTCTTTATCTATTTCCTTTCGATTATAACTACATGTCACATTGTATTAACCGTTTCAGCTACGATTGATAAGCTTTCATCTAAAGCACTTTAACATTCACCAAATAACAGTTGTCTGCAGTTATTTTTGTACACGGTTGCAGTTACTGGCGACAAATGAATTGATCTTATTTTGAACAAGGTGTTTATTCTTAAAGACATGAGTTTTGTCTCCTTTTCTCATTAAATCTTCTAGTTAGTTTCTGCACGCACCTTTTATCAAGCTTAAAATCAGCCAGTTATTTCAAACCAGGTACGACATTCAAATGTCTGTGCTTGAATATTTTTGTATTCTATATATGCTTTATTCTGTTTCGGGTACACTCAGACCTGTTATCTTCAAGAAGAAGTGAAGAAACAAAGATGGTTTTATTACTAAGGAATTATTATAACGGTATTATGGACTTAATTAGTTTTTAAAATGTTTAAAAGGGCAGAAGCCTCCTTTTTAATTAACTGGTGTTTTACCTCATACGTTTCTACTTGCTTAATTTTCATAACAAGGAATATGGATTTTAAAAAAGGAAATTTCTTCATTTCTTTTCCTATAAGCATGATGGGGCTAACAAAGCAATTGTTTGTAATAAACTGCTTTTCAGCCAAAATGATACAACAACAACCCATCATAATATTTAAACTACTATTAATACTATTTGGGTATGTTATTATATACAGTAACAAAAATAGAAGTGTTTCCAAGGAATTACGCATCGGTTTGTGCTACAATACGTTTTAACCGCCTTGAAACTCGACATGATTTTGCCTTATGAGCGTACATACAATTGCACATGCAAAATCTGATGTCGCTAACATTAAAAAAATGTCTGTAATTTGCTTTATTTATTTTCAAATTATCATGCCTACCCTTCAGCGAAAAATTCAAGCCATGAAGTTTTAGTGAAATCTTTATTCTTGAAAACTTAAAAGCACTAGAATTTTAATACAGACAGGTTTCGCTAAAATTATGACGTCATTCTAGCGTGCTCAATAGTGAACAGGTAAAGCTGTATTTAAATTGTAAACAAACCAGATTTAAATAAGTTAAAGGTAATATTTAGAAAAAATAAAATAATAAAGACAGAATGAATTAATGAATGAATGATGTATGAATGAATGGAGTTTTATGACCCATCGACAACTACAGTAATTTTGGGCGCAAATAATATTGTATAAAAAGAACTAAGAAGTAACTATTTTGTCAAAAAGTTGCAATGATGAAAAGTTCAAAAGTTGTCGATAGTTTGTAAACTATGATGTAGTTAAAAGTTCCATATGTAAAAGATAAAACGTCGGAATTTTGCGAAGTGTCTGCCGAGTCAGCAAACGTGGAGTTGAAGTTAAGTCTTAATAGGGACTTGTGTAAGATTTAAAGTTTGATGTATTCATTACTATGGTCTCCCTTGGTATTTCAGTTATGGAAAGAAAGACACACCCAAGAGGTAAAAGAGGCAAAGAGGAGATAAACTGTAAAACAAGAATTGAAGACCATATATACAAGTACCACATTCCAAATGATGAGCAACCGTTTTGGTGTAGGTTATGCCATTTCAGCAGCAGAACAAAAGATAGTCTGATTCGTCACGTCGAGTCTTATGCTCGTCAAAGAAATGTAATGAAAGAGAAAGGGTATTTGGTGTCAGAGCCGTTCCTTGTCTGCAACGATAAACCGTTGCAGTTGGGGGAGAGTGATTGGGAGATGCTGAGTAAAGAGGGGAGTACTCGCTGGTGGAACAAGAAGACATGGGTAACTAACTCGCCAGACTTGATTGAGACGGCTTTACGTATGGAGGTGCCAGAAATTTCCTACGCCACCAAGTTCATTGAGGGTGTAAGTGACAAAGATCTGGAAGTTAGTGTAGACAATAAACAGCCTCAGGAAAGTAGTGAAGCGAATTCAGTAAACAGTTATGAAGGTGGCACGGGAAGGGCTTACACAGGAGAAGAACAAGTTGTGCACGTGGCAGAAATGAGAGGAGAAGCAGTAGACTTAAGAGTGGTGGTTGATAGGCAAAATGTGGTGAAAACAGGTGGGCAGGATGGAAGTAAACCAAATGTTATAGAGAAAGAAGCGGAAATCATGGATGAAGCGCCGTTGGACCTGGGAGTGATAAAGGAAGAATTTAAAAGAAAAGTTATAAAGTTCGAAGACTACATGACAAGGAAAAAGGCAGACGCAGGTATAGCGTGTCCACTGGATTTGAGCGTGAAGAACAGGTATAAAGTGACAGGGGAGTATACACAGATGGGGAGCATTCTGGAGGTTGTGGAGATCGAGACAAAAGAAGTGAAACAAACCATAAGAGAGAATGATGAAAATATTGAAGGAAGAGAAGAAACTCATAGCGACGAAGCAAGTATTACGTCACAATATGTAGTTGAAAGAAGGCAAGAAGTTTTTGAAGATGAAGAGAGAGAAGCAACGCGGAACATAGAGTTGAAAAGTGAAGAACACGATAACTTTAAACAGGACATAGAAATGCACGATGAGTTTGAAAATGGATTGGTCAATGTAGAAGATAAAGACGCAGGAGGTGCAGATAGCGCAGAAATTGATACCAAGCCAGGAGTCTGGAGTCCAATTGAAGACAATATGGGAGTAAATAAAGGGGAGTTTAAGAGTGACGGAGTGACGGCCGCAGAAGAAGGTTCCAAGAGAGGAACTAGATATAGAGAGAAACGGTCAAGGAAAAGGGTACGTCAAAGCCTGAAGAAATACAGAGATGTGTCACTTTCATCGACATTGTCAGAGAGCAGTTCATCATCTAGTGACAGCGACATAGAAGGTAGCAGAGAGAGAAGCTTCACAAACATACTTGGGGATTTAATAAGAAAATCAAGAAATACAGTTGGTCAGCAAATAATAGCAAACGCAAGCTTGATAAAAAATCTACAGAAGTCAGTAGATGAATTAAGAAAAGAGCAGAAAGCAGAGAAGGAAGGCAGAAGTAAAGGCAAATCGGAGCTCCACAGTTATCGACAAGGTAGAACACAAGTAAATATTGCGGTGGGAGTTACTTATACAAAAGATATGACAAGATAGTGTTGTCTAAACATTTATTGACGATATTAGTCACAAATCTTTCTTAATGTTTGCATTTATTAGAAAAGTATTATAATCTGTTTCTTACAGGGATAGTTCTCACTAAATTTACCAGTTTCTTGATATCTATTAATTTTTATTTGTAAATATGTTAATTAGCAGATAATGTCAGTCAGGCAGATGGAACTTTGCCTCAATCAGAAGGGGGTAATGTGATGCACCGGTTCTCAATTTCCAGAACTTTCTAGGTAGCTCCGTGTTTTGTGAATTTATATTGGGCTGTCACTTCTTAATTTTAGTTTAACTGATGCATGGCAATATTTTCTTATTTTTCCCTACAATTTTTACCAGTATTTAATTCTTTGTTTGATCTTTATTTACGAGAAATGCTTGGTTTCAAACCCGGAAGTGTTTACAGTCCGCCATATTGTTTAGGTCATGTCTTATAACACGTCACTTTGTTTTGTTCACGTTCATATTCCCGCGTTTTTTGGTGAGTGTTCAAGTGGGTTAAAAATTCAAAAGCTTGTTTGCAAGTGCTGAAAATTCGCATCACGTGTACTTTCCCCTAGTTAATATGTACTTTATTTATTGCATCATTGTTTTTTGTGTGAATTATAGTGGCGCTTATTGTTCTAAAATGTTTTATCATTCTTTATACAAATTGTTAGCAGTGTTATCAAACCCGCGAGAGCCCCTTTGGTTAAATCCTCTCACAAACTTAACACTGTTAGCAAACTGTTAGCAGTTACATTTAAAAGTACGTGCAGTTGCAAGAATCGGGGCTCCGCAGACTTTTAACTTAGGTTCTTGTTGAGTTACGCTTCTGTGAAAGAATTTTCAAGTAAATTATTTTAAATTGAAATTCATTCAACATTCATTTTTTAGTTTAATTTATTTAAAACTAGAAGAGTTAATAAGAGATAAAATATCTAGACTTTAAAGTTAAGAGAGGCTTCACGATTTCCAGGTTTTGATCGTTACATTAATACAAGATTTTATAGCAACTGTGTAGTAATTATGACTTCCACTAAGTTTTAGTGTTTAGGTAATAACTTATTGTTCGGTCATTGTACACCGGTGACTCTATGAAACTTTGTAATTTCATTTAAGTTTTGAATATAAAACGCGAGTTGCGTTTCTCGTTTGAAATATTGTTCTTTCACAAATAAATTATTTTAAATCGGAAACGTTTAGCAGCTGCTAAACTCGTCATTGAGGGAGGAAAAAGCATTCGCTCCCAGGCTGAATCTGTAGGCGTGAGTCAATTGACATTATGCCGGTACATAAAGAAAATCAAGGAAAATGGTTACGAGAACATTAAAGTTGGCTACGACAATAAGCAACAAGTATTTGCAGCTGTTTAGCAGAAGACACGAAGAACCTTATTCAGGGCACTGACATTTTGTAATATCGGACTAAAAACGAACGACATTATATCAAATCTTTGTATGGAGGAAGCAAATTTAATAATGTTTTGAATCAAAGCTGCCAGACTAAGTGACCTATTTATAGAATAAAAGCACTCAAATACATCTCGGCTGACCATCTCTCACAAAACAAAAAGTAGACTGTAAGTATGAAAATGACATTCACTTACTGGATTTACATCATTGCACAATTATTAGGCAAAAAAGAAATGGTCCTAAACATGCTTTATCAAAGTCATAATGGTGTATGGCAAAGACATATTTACATAAACAGTACCATTAAATGGTTTGTCATATACAACTAAATTCCTAGACAATATACATGTGTAGTAATTAAATCAAACACTGAGCAGACATTTTTATAATAAAACAATTTGGACGTTGAGAATAGCTGAAACCTCGAACACAAACATTTTAAACATGCTTTCTTTCATTCAACCGCCTACACATGATGTTCCATTAATTTTAGGCAAACGTTCTCTTTCTATCATCCAGAACAGTTAAAAAAACAACAACAGAAGAACAGACCAACCGACCGACAAGCAGGCTATATACCTCTGCCACACCCAAAACTAAGTTTATGGTCGGATAATAAATGTCGATGCTTTTGTTTGTTCGGTAAAGAGGGAAATAAAGCCACAGAGAAATATTCCCTTATATAACATAACAAAATATTATCTCCTTATCCAACACGTCAAACCACTAAATTGTATTATGATATTTATCTTCTCAATGTAACATTGAAATTAAAGATAAACAATGTTATATACACAATTGCTAAAACAATAGGAATTGATTAACAGTTTTATTACGAAGAAACAACTTTGTATTTCTTTTTATTGTTGTTTTTATCAAGTCAGAAAACTGTATCATTTCGCGTAGGATAAAAGTCTTCCGCCATTTCATGGCTGTATACGAATTATAACGAAATTGAATGGGTAACAATGTCAATTTCAACAACTAATCAAATGGCAGGAGAAACAGACAACAAAAGAAAGGAAAATACAATAAAAATTTAACAAAAATGTTCTTTAAAATCATTCCTTAAAAATATTACTTAGAATCTTATTCAAATAATTAGTCTTTTAAAAGATCATAATCAGAATATCATAAAAGTACATTATTCTGTCTTAGGGCACTTCAAGAATGGATCTAAAAAAACAGGCACAGCAGAACAATAATTATCTAATAATTATCTAAATTTATAACGGAGACAAAAATACAAGAACTTAACACGCAAATTTGAGCAATTCAGGTTATTTTCTGCCAGCGTATTTCGTAAATAGTATGCTTGAATAAAACGATAGCTTACCGAAGGCAAAAGAACGAGCACAATGCTTCCCTCATGTTCTTTTATCTTAAGTATTCAAATGCACAATGATCTTGTGGATTTTAATCTTGTAAGGTCATAACACATTTTCTTATTCTTCATTTCTTTTCTTGTTTTTCTTTTTTTAACAAGCACAAGAATAATACCTATTTTGCATACAAAAGTATTTTCTCCAATGGATTTATAACAAATTTAAAACAGTTTCAGGTGACCAGGTACAAAGATAGTACACCGTTAGAAAGATCAAAGATCCTGGGTCACCTGATCCGTACACAAACACGTGAACGATAATAATTGATATATATATGGTTAACAAAGCATCCCGATCCGACCAACAAGACAGCCATTAAAAAAATCAATTCATTTCAATCAAATATTATTTTATTTCGCCACTACATGATTTTGAAAACAAAATATCGTCTCCATAGGCCAACAGAATCGCAGAAAACATAGAAACAAAATAAAACAAACATAGCATTTCCGTGTGAGAATATCAGATATGCAAATGACGAATACATTGATTTTACTGTAGAAGACCATCCTAGAAATAATTTTAGTTCCAAATAACATACAGCCGGAGATTCGGCTTTTATTTTAAGAATTCGAAATTGAGAAAGTCTAAACCATATGTCGGTTAATTATTTCTATTGAACTGCTAGAAGCAAAAAACGTACTTTTACTGAATACCATGTGACTGTGTGCTTTCCTAAATCAATGTGTTCCAGTTTCGGAGATTGCATTAGCGCACAATAGATTTATATCTGTATTTATTTCTGAAACATTCCCATTTAATTCTCCTTTTAGATATCAATATTTATTTTTTTAAACTTACTTTAAAAGAAGTTCAATAATAGGCAATGATTGCCAGACATATGACTGAAATGTACACGAAAATAAAGAACATCAAAGAATGCTCCATACAAAGTTTAAGACGATAATTAGCGTGTATTTGTCCCTTTTTACAAACAACATTCAATATAGAAATGAATATTTTTCTCTTTTTGAATACGATAAAAAAACCCTGCAAAGTTCTTAAGTAATTTCAAATTATTATAATCTTCTAACATTCTTTGAAAATAACAATCCCTTATATGTACAGAAAAAGATCAAAATGCTATTGAATACATCGTGCACGGGAGATCATTCATAGTTTTAAGTTGGATATAATATTGCCACGAACTTGAATATGTACATACTAGCTATGTTTTTCAAACACCAAATTAAAATGAAAATAATTGAGAACTCTGATTTTTTTCTATAGATAAATTTGCAGTCGGTAGTCGATAATTGCAAAAAACGAGGATTTAAGATGTAAAAACATTTTATCTTTTGTTGACAAAATTCAAACTGGTTGTGAACCGTACCATCAATGAATTATGAAAAAGGAAACTTAAGGATTTATCGTATCAGAACTTGGCATGAGACAGGTCTTTTCTTGTATCTGAATCAGAAAGAAGTAAAGACGTTTTAGTTCTTTAAGGTCCTACAGCTTTCCGATCAAACATCTAAAAAGTAATACCTAATGAAATTATTTTCGACAGAATAAAGAAATGTTTAAAGCCTGCTAAGTTAAAATGTCCTTATCTATTTCCTTTCGATTATAAATAAATGTCACATTGTATTAACCGTTTCAGCTACAATTGATACGCTTTCATCTAAAGCACTTTAATAATCACCATATATTGTTGTCTGGAGTTATTTTTTGTACACGGTTGCAGTTACTGGCGACAAATGAATTGATCTTATTTAGAACAAGGTCTTTATTCTTATTCTTTATTCTTAAGGACATGATGTTTGTCTCCTTTTCTCATTAAAGCTTCTAGTTAGTTTCTGTACGTACCTTTTATTAGGCTTAAAATCAGTTAGTTATTTCAAACCAGGTACGACATTATGCTTAAATATAAGCTTTTTGTATTCTATATATGCTTTATTCTGTTTCGGGTACACTCAGACCAGTTATCTTCACGAAGAAGTGAAGAAACAAAGATGGTTTTATTACTAAGGAATTATTATAACGATATTATGGACTTAATTAGTTTTTAAAATGTTTAAAAGGACAGACGCCTCCTTTTTAATTAACTGGTGTTTTACCTCATAAGTTTCTACTTGCTTAATTTTTAAAACAAGGAATATGGATATTAGAAAAAGGAAATTTCTTCATTTCTTTTCCTATAAGAATGTTGGGGCTAACATAGCAATTGTTTGTAATAAACTGCTGTTCAGCCAAAATGATACAACAACAACCCATCCTAATATTAAAACTACTATTAATACTATGTGGGTATGTTACTTTATACAGTAACTAAAACAGAAGTGTTTTCAGGGAATTACGCATCGTTTTGTGCTACAATACGTTTAAGCCGCCTTGAAACTCGACATTATTTTGCCTGATGAGCGTACGTACAATTGCACATGCAAAATCTGATGTCGCTAACATTCAAAAAAGGTCTGTAATTTGCATTATTTATTTTCAAATTATCATGCCTACCCTTCAGCAAATAATTCAAGCCATGAAGTTTTAGTGAAATCTTTATTCTTGGAAACTTAAAAGCGCTAGAATTTTATTACAAACAGGTTTCGCTAAAATTATGACGTCATTCTAGCGTGCTCAATAGTGAACAGGTAAAGCTGTATTTAAATTGTAAACAAACCAGATTTAAATAAGTTAAAGGTGATATTTAGAAAAGATAAAAAAATAAAGACAGAATGAATTAATGAAAAAATTAATGAATGGACTTTTATGACCTGTCGACAACTACTGTCATTTTGGGCGCAAATAATATTGTATAAAAAGAACTAAGAAGTAACTATTTTGTTAAAAAGTTGCAATGATGAAAAGTTCAAAAGTTGTCGACAGTATGTAAACTATGATGTAGTTAAAAGTTCCATATGTAAAAGATAAAACGTCGGAATTTTGCGAAGTGTCTGCCGAGTCAGCAAACGTGTAGTTGAAGTTAAGTCTTAATAGGGACTCGTGTAAGATTTAAAGTTTGATGTATTCATTACTGAATGGTCTCCCTTGGTATTTCAGCTATGGAAAGAAAGACACACCCAAGAGGTAGAGCCTACAGTTGTCTACACTGCTGTTGAAAAGGCAAAGAGGAGATAAACTGTAAAACAAGAATTGAAGACCATATATACAAGTACCACATTCCCAATGATGAGCAACCGTTCTGGTGTAGGCATAGCAGAACAACAGATAGTCTGTTTCGTCACGTCGAGTCTCATGCTCGTCACACAAATGTAAAGAAAGAGAAAGGGTATTTGGTGTCAGAGCCGTTCCTTGACTGCAACGATAAACCGTTCCAGTTGGGGAAGAGGGATTGGGAGATGTTGAGTAAAGAGGAGAGTACTCGCTGGTGGAGCAAGAAGACACCGGTAACTAACTCACCAGACTTTATTGAGACGGCTTTACGTATGGAAGTGCCAGAAATTTTCTACGCCACCAAGTTCATTGAGGGTGTAAGTGACAAAGATCTGGAAGTTAGTGTAGACAATAAACAGCCTCAGGAAAGTAGTGAAGCGAATTCAGTAAACAGTTATGAAGGTGGCACGAGAAGGGCTTACACAGGAGAAGAACAAGTTGTGCACGGGACAGAAATGAGAGGAGAGGCAGTAGACTTAGGATGGTTGATAGGCAAAATGTGGTGAAGACAGGTGGGCAGGATGGAAGTAAACCGAATGTTATAGAGAAAGAAGCGGAAATCATGGATGAAGCGCCGTTGGACCTGGGAGTGATAAAGGACGAATTTATAAGAAAAGTTATAAAGTTCGAAGACTACATGACAAGGAAAAAGGCAGACGCAGGTATAGCGTGTCCACTGGATTTGAGTGTGAAGAACAGGTATAAAGTGACAGGGGAGTATACACAGATGGGGAGCATTCTGGAGGTTGTGGAGATCGAGACAAAAGAAGTGAAACAAACCATGAGAGGGAATGATTAAAATATAGAAGGAAGAGAAGAATCTCATAGCGACGAAGCAAGTATTACGTCACAATATGTAGTTGAAAGAAGGCAAGAGGTTTTTGAAGATGAAGTGAGAGAAGCAACGCGGAAAATAGAGTTGAAAAGTGAAGAACACGATAACTTTAAACAGGACATAGAAATGCACGATGAGTTTGAAAATGGATTGGTCAATGTAGAAGATGAAGACGCAGAAGGTGCAGTTAGCGCAGAAATTGATACCAAGCCAGGATTCGGGAGTCCAATTGAAGACAATATGGGAGTAAAAAAAGGGGAGTCTAAGAGTGACGGAGTGACGGCCGCAGGAGAAGGTTCCAAGAGAAAAAATAGATAGAGAGAGAAACGGTCAAGGAAAAGGGTACGCCAAAGCCTAAAGAAATACAGAGATGTGTCACTTTCATCGACATTGTCAGAGAGCAGTTCATCATCTAGTGACAGCGACATAGAAGGTAGCAGAGAGAGAAGGAAAATCAAGAAATATAGTCGGTCAGCAAATAATTGCAAACGCAAGCTTGATAAATAATCTACAGAAGTCAGTAGATGAATAAAGAAAAGAGCAGAAAGCAGAGAAGGAAGGCATAAGTAAAAGCAAATCGGAGCTCCAGAGATCAAGTTGGGATGAGTGTAAGGAGGAAAGGAAGGAAAGTGTAAAGACAGTTGTTGATCAAAAGTCAAGCTCTATCAGAAGTACAAGAGTAAACCCCGAAAAGAGTAAGAAGGAATCAGACAATGGACGGGACAATACAAGTAACAAAGTGGAGAGACACCAAGAAAACCACAGGTATAGACCAGTGCTACATCCGTACAGAGGAAGCAACAATTTCAATAGCAGAGGAAGGGAGGTTTTACGTTATTTGCTGACTAAAGACATGCAAAATATTATCTTTGTAGATCGCCGGATTAATTATGATAACACTCAACGGTTAAGATTTGTATATAAACATTTTTAATATGTGACTTTTGGTGTAGATTCTTGATAATCTTAACAGTGCATGATGTTAACTTTACTTTAACATTATCGACAAGGTAGAACACAGGTAAATATTGCGGTGGGAGTTACTTATACAAAAGATATGACAAGATAGTGTTGTCTAAATATTTATTGACGATATATGTCACAAATCTTTCTTAATGTTTGCATTTATTAGAAAAGTATTATAATCTGTTACTTACAGGGATAGTTCTCACTAAATTTACCAGTTTCTTGAAATCTATTAATTTTTTTTTGTAAATATGTTAATTAGTAGATAAGGTCAGTCAGGCAGATGGAACTTTGCCTCAATCAGAGGGGGGTAATGTGATGCACCGGTTCTCAATTTCCAGAACTTTCTAGGTATCTCCGTGTTTTGTGAATTTATATTGGGCTGTCACTTCTTAATTTTAGTTTAACTGATGCATGACAATGTTTTCTTACTTTTCCCTACAATTTTTACCAGTATTTAATTCTTTGTTTGATCTTTATTTACGAGAAATACTCGGTTTCAAACCCGGAAGTGTTTACGGTCCGCCATGTTATTTAGCTCATGCCTTATAACACGTCACTTTGTTTTGTTCACGTTCATATTCCCGCGTTTTTTGGTGAGTGTTCAAGTGGGTTAAAAATTCAAAAGCTTGTTTGCAAGTGCTGAAAATTCGCATCACGTGTACTTTCCCCTCGTTAATATGTACTTTATTTATTGCATCATTGTTTTTTTGTGAATTAAAGTGGCGCTTATTGTTCTAAAATGTTTTATCATTCTTTATACAAATTGTTAGCAGTGTTAGCAAACCCGCGAGAGCCCCTTTCGTTAAATCCTCTCACAAACTTACAATTTTCTTACACTGTTAGCAAACTGTTAGCAGTTAAATTTAAAAGTACGTGCAGTTGCAGGAATCGGGGCTCCGCAGACTTTTAACTTAGGTTCTTGTTGAGTTACGCTTCTGTGAAAGAATTTTCAAGTAAATTATTTTAAATTAAAATTTATTCAACATTCATTTTTTAGTTTTATTTATTCAAAACTAGAAGAGTTAACAAGAGATAAAATATCTAGACTTTAAAGTTAAGAGAGGCTTCACGATTTCCAGGTTTTGATCGTTACCTTAATACAAGATTTTTTAGTAACTGTGTAGTAATTATGACTTCCACTAAGTTTTAGTGTTTAGGTAATAACTTATTGTTCGGTCATTGTACACCAGTGACTCTATGAAACTTTGTAATTTCATTTAAATTTTGAATATAAAACGCGAGTTGCGTTTCTCGTTTGAAATATTGTTCTTTCACAAATAAATTATTTTAAATCGGAAATGTTTTGGTTCTAAATTAGTTCTTTTATTCTTACTGCGGAGTCAACGTTTTGTGACACTCAATGTTCGTCCGTATGTCTGTTCGCCTAACTTATTACATTTGCTGTGGTAATCTCTGAGAAGCTTAGTCCTCTATGTGAACACTGATCTAGAAATTGGTCGGAAAAGGCTGGTGAGAAATGAACTACATTTCATATTTTAAATAAGCCTAGTAATTCAATTGAAATACTTAACTCGTGTAATAACTTTACTTCCTGTGCGACTTATCTTGAAACAGAACATCCCTTAAGAACAGAGCTTAAGGTACCGGCCATCGAATCGCAACACTTGATATTTGAATATTATATTTCGAGATCAGGAAGACAAAACAACAACAAAAACTCAGTTCTGCATTCAGACGCTAACATTAATGTTAAATTATAAAAAATGCATTTACATTTGCTGCTTAGAATTAAAGAGTTAACTTGGAAAACAAAAGTATGAATTCAAATATGAATTGCATTTTTATATATATACGATGTTACAAATTTAGTCAGACTTCTTTGAACTCGAATTACTAGGTTGTCTGTTAGGTGTTTTTACTGAGTCATTTGTCCGCAGTTTAAATGTATAATATTTAAACTAGTTATTTACTATAGTGCATAAATATTAATATCATTTATGAATATTAATAATTAAGAATAAACGGCCCCTCCAGGGCTTCCATACGTTCAACTTTCAGAACTCATAATGGCAGGTTTGAAAGTTAACATTTCAAAGCACGTAATTGAAAAAGAAATACTAAGAAACAACGAATACATATGATGCTCCTTTATAAAACGTATTTTAGTTTTCTAGTAAAGAAGTGCTAATCAGAAGAATCAGGCCGTATATTCGTGAATACTTTCGACAATTTTAATGAATCTTATTTACTTTGGCTTCTTTTAATATTGCAAATTACAGAAACCTTGTAATTAACTTCTTACCTTGTTGTGTGAGAGAGTTCATTTTCAGTGTAATGCAATTTTAAAAGAGAAAATGATGAACATGAAATATCTGATTTTGTAAAAAATATTGAGACTTGCAATTGCAATAAAAGACTTAAATCCGACTACATGTCTTATGTTTCCAAAATGTTTCCCTAATGATCAGGTGAGCGATATAGGGCAATTTTGGCCCTTTAATTTGTAAGAGTAAACAACATGGTGAAAATATAAAATAAGAAAACAAATACGCAAAAAACGCTGTCAGGTAATCATGATTAGGAAATACCAGTACGAAGTAGTTTTCAAGTAACGAGGTCTAACGAAGCGTGTAATGAGGACTTTTATTTCGATCGTTCCCAAAGCGTCTAGCATCTGATAATGCAAATATATAATATATATTATTCGACAACACAAATACATGTATCTAATATTTACAAATGTAGAATAAAATAAAAATGCAACAAGCTTCAAGCCAGACATACTGAAGATGATCTACTTTGTTATTCGTAAACAAGTAAAGACAGACAGTAAATGTACTTTTTAAATGAATATTATTTTTTCTTCTAGTAATGCGACATATTCGGACATTTTGCTTTAATAACAGCTCTTCCTATTTATTTTTGCGTAGAGTCGTTGTTTCATTTTTATATTTTGCTACTACGAGGGTCCTCCAATATTAAGTGAGACTGCCTCAATATCTTTTAAAACTGTTTGTCTCATTTTAATGAAACTTTGCACAATTGTTATACAATATAATAGCAACACAAAAGTAACGCCACGTGACGTAACATTGTGACGTCATAGTTGTGACGTCATTTCCTGTGACACAAACAATCGCTTCATTGACCCCTTTACAGCTGAAGAACAACGCTCTTACATTATAATTGAGTTTTATAAAGGTAGCTATGGTACAGGCAATTTTGAAACGTTACAAAAAGTTTGTGGGGATCAAGCATTTTCTCGTGTAATTTCTCATGCAGCTGGCGCAGTTAAAAAAAAGAAGAAACAGAATGAAATAGCAGCCTAGCCCGGGTCGGCCGACAGAAGCAACAAGCGAAGAAACAATTTCCAAAAAGTCAAGGCAGAGAGACTGATCGAAGATATACCTGTGAAGAAGTAGCAATAGAAATTGGGATTAGTCATGGGTCAGTGTATACAATTTTGACGAACACGTTAAATATGCGACGTTTTGATACGAGATGGGTATCTTATGCACTGAACACTGAGCAGAAACAGGAAAGAATGGATGTTGCTTGTCGGTTACTGAAAAGGTATCAAAATGAGGGTGATATGTTTCTTAACAGGATAGTGGCAACAGACGAGACTTGGATACGTAGTTATGAACTAGAATTGAAAAGACAATCTTCAGAATGGCACAAAACGGGATCCCCACGACCCACTAAGTTCAGACGAAAGCTAGGAAATTTGAAGATGCTGATGATTCTTGCCTACGATAATCAACGCGAATTAGCTGCAAGTCGCGTTCCTATTGGAAAAACAGTTAATCAAGAGTACTATTGTACATTTGTAATGAATATTTTGAGACCTGCTATTCGTAAGAAACGTTCCGAGCTTCTAGAACGAACACCACGGATACTTCATGACAACGCCGCATGTCAAAGGCCGGCAGGGTGACGTCACTTTGGACTTCATAATTATGATAGGGAAACTTTACCACACCGTCCATATTCCCCGTACATGAGTCCTTCAGACTTTGATCTATTTCCTAAGCTGAAAGAACCATTGCAAGGTGTGCGTGTTGAGGATTTAGGCAGCTTGAAAGCAGCGGTAGCCAGTCAAATTAGACGTATTAACTTTGGTTGCCTAGCAACGGGAGTCCGTAGACTTCCCTACAGATGGGGCATTCGTCATTGGAAAGGGTGGATGCTATATTGAGGGAATGTAGTGATATTTTGTAAGTTGTAGTAAATAAATATCGACAATAAACATCGTCTCACTTATTACTGGATGACCCTCAAACTTACTATATGGAACATGCATAACAAAAGTTCTGTAGTGCCAAAGAACTAGCACCGGCCTGTATTCATATGTATCATATACATCTGTTTTCATATGTAAAACGTAAAGTACCAATGATAACTGCGTCATTTGTAGGCACACTACTGACACAAAGTAGTAGTAGTAATACACCCCTACTAAACGGTGGCTCTTTCACATTTTGGTGATCTGTTTAAATGAGAGCCCTCGACACTTCCGTTGTAGAGCCCTCGACCAAAACAAGGCTGAAAAAGGTAAGCACATTTTATAAAAATATACGTTTTTAAAGAGCATGCTTGTTTTTCAAAAATCGAAGAATGTCATGCCACGTAGAACATTTTTCTCATCAATTTAGATGCAATTTCGATAAGAAATACCCCATAATGACGTTGCTAGAACTTGTACCAATTATCAACTCGTGTGTTTTCTTTTACGAGGAGACAAATCTTGAGTGATTTCTTTACCGTGAGGTAGGTGTTGGCCCACATAATCGTCATGTAACATTGTTCCAACCTCCTCTTTGGCTCAGCACTAAAAATATTTCACAGAGTTCGGTTAAAAACAAAATACTCACATTTTTTCAAATGTGATCGAGCCATCGACAATGTGATGGCGCCATCGGCAATGTGGAAGAGCCCTCGAAAATGTGATGGAGCCAACACCATCATTCATTAAGTGGTGATAAAAAATATGAGTATTTTGTTTTTAACCGAACTCTGTGAAATATTTTTAGTGCTGAGCCAAAGAGGAGGTTGGAACAATGTTACATGACGATTATGTGGGCCAGCATCTATTTCACGGTAAAGAAATCACTCAAGATGTGTCTCCTCGTAAAAAAAAACACACGAGTTGATATTTGGTACAAGTTCTAGCAACGTCATTATGGGGTATTTCTTATCGAAACTGCATCTAAAATGAAGAGAAAAATGTTCTACGTGGCATGACATTCTTCGATTTTTGAAAAACAAGCATGCTCTTTAAAAAAGTATATTTTTATAAAATGTGCTTACCTTTTTCAGCCTTGTTTTGGTCGAGGGCTCTAAAACGGAAGTGTCGAGGGCTCTCATTTAAACAGATCACCAAAATGTGAAAGAGCCACCGTTTAGTAGGAGTGTAATAGTAGAAACAAGAAATGGATGCTCCCCATAGTAGCACTATTTCAAAATAGGCGTATTCTTTACCCCCACAATACAACCCTGACAGAGGCAAAATGAGAAAATATCAAAATAGAACAAAATAAGCAAGGAAGAGTTATAGGTTGTATGTTCCAAACTTTCTCACAAAATGTTCAACCAGACTTTTCTATCAGACAAGAAGATTTCCTCAGTCTTCTCTTTCTAATCCCATGTAAAATCAAGTGACCCCGAGGCCGGGCCATAATTACCACAGGGGCTTAATTCTTAATTTGAACAATCTTGGAAGAGGAACTCTAGCTAATGTTCCATGCAAAATTCTTAGCCCTTGGCTGTGTGGTTTCAGACAAAAAGATATTTTAAAGATTTCCTACGTCAATGTAAAATCAAGTGACCCCCGGAATACAGCTCACTTTGACCCTAGAGACATAATTTAAACAAACTTGAAAGAAGATTTCTAGCTGATGCTCCATGAAAAAATATCTAAGTTTAAGGCCTTGTGGTTTCAGAAAAGTAGATTTTTAAGGTTTTCTCTATATAAGCCTATGTGAAATCAACTGATTCCCGGGGTAGGGCTTATTTGGACCCAGGGGCATATTTTGAACAAACCTGGTAGAGGACCTATAGCTTGTGCTCAATGCAAAATAACTAAGTTCTAAGCCCTGTGGTTACAGACAAGAAAATTTTTTAGAAGTCTTCCCTATATAAGCCTATGTAAAATCAAGTGACCCCTCGGGGCAGTGTTATTTATGAGCAAAGGAGCATTATTTGAACAGTCTTAGTAGAGAACCTCCAGATAATGCTCCATGCAAAGAACTTAGGTGTGAAATTTACGGTTTCTCACAAGAAGATTTTTAAATATTTGCACGAATAGGACCCCTGGGGTGGGGCAAATCTTGTCCATAAGGACATAATTTTAAAAAATAATGGTAGAAGACCTTTAGCTGATGCTCTATGCAAAATATCTAAGTTCTAGCTCTTGTGATCTCACACATGAAGATTTTTTAAGTATTCCCTATAAAGGCCTATGTAAAAATTAAGTGACCCCCGGGGCCGGGCAATAAATGACCCCAGTGGCATAATTTGAACAAACTTGGCAGACAACCTTGAGCTGATGCTTCATGTAAAAAACCTTTAATATTAGCTTTGTGGTTTCAGACAAGAAGATTTTTTAAAGTTTTTCCTATATAGGTCTATCAAAATCAAGTGACCCTGGGGAAAGACCAATTTTGACCCACGGGGCATAATTTGAACAAACTTGATAGAGGATCTCTAACTGATGCTCCATTCAAATTTACCTACTGGGTATTGATCTGATGGGGTGAGGGGAAATTACCTACGTATAAAAAAAAAAATTGGGTGGGCCTTGGAAAGGGAGTTCAGGGGCATTTATCTGCACATAAAATAAGTAACTAAAACAAGATTTTAAGGGAGAAAGGTTGCAGAGTGGGGGTGCAGGGAACGGTTAAGCGGGGGGGGGGAGGGAGGGGCAAGTGCCAATTTATAAAAAACAAAAAAATGTAAAATAAATGGGGGTGGTGCTTGGAGGGTGGTCAGGGGGAGGTATGTACCTGAATAAAAAAGTAAAAAAGTAAAACAGAAAAAAGAATGGGGGAGGTGTGCGGGAGGATGTGGAGAGGGATCAGTTGGTTTGGTGGGGTCTACACATTTAAAAGTAAAGAGAAAAAAATGTTTTCTTTTTTAAGGGTTGGAATGGGGATGGGGGCAGGGAACAATTGGGCAGGTGCATGTACCTAAGTATATCAAAAAATGTAAAAAATGAAATCAATTGGGTTCGGGGGAAACATGCACCTACGCATAAAAGAAAAGTAAAAAGAAATAAAAAATGGGGTGATGGGGAATTGGGGAGAGTACCTTCATATTCCACGTAAGTTAACAGTTAAGTCCGCTTATGACAACGCCCGCCGACTCAGCGACCATACAAGCTCGACTTTCCTTTTCGAAAACAGACGAGCTAAAATGGAGCAGCTATAGTTATCGATCGTGAACACTGCACTTCCTGCAACTCCCTTCTATCTATGTGCCTAATATTAACTTAATGCTTTTAATAGTTTTAGTGTTGTGCCCCAGGCAAGCAAAATGTGCTAAGGAGAGATAATGAGAAAACTAGTCAAGATGAGTTATGGATCTTGTGGAGTGCAATTACTCTAAATGTCTTTTATTATCTCATAAGTTATAAGTAAAGCCCATCATTGGTTTTTGATATATATTCCAGACAATATACGACAAACACTGCACTTTTTGTATACACTCTTTATCAATATCTTAAATGTCAACTAAATCCCATTAATAATTTTAGAGTTGTGCTCTGGACAAGCATTATAACATATTAACAATACTTATAAAGGGAAATATCTAAAAGGTGGGCCAGTTAGAGTTATTGTTCATAAGCTTTGTACTTTCTCTGCTCCTCTCTATTAATGTTCCAAAAATCAACTAAATGCCTTTCATGGTTTAAGAGATTTGCTCCGGATAAGCAAAATGTACTAACGAGAGATAATGAGAAAACTAGATAAGATGGGTTATGGTTCTTGCGCACTGCACTTACCCCCAATGTCACCTATCTTCTTATGAAGGGTCAAGTCAGTCCTTTCATTGGTGTTTGAGTAATACTCTCGGCGGACGGACAAATCGCCGACAATATGCTCTCCCTTCGGGGAACATATAGATGCACGTATTTGTTTTGGATCATAATACATTTGACTGAAAACTTAATAGCTTCTTTGAACAAATCAACGGACTACTTTCAAATGAAATATAAATGTGTTTTTTATAGTCATACACATCACGTGGTTACCACAAACAAAAATAAATGCACAAAAAGTTTTGTTTAGTTGAACTTTTTGATGATGTGTACGTATGTTGTTTAGTTTTTTTTAAGCAATAACACCAACGGGTTTTGAGGAATGCACTAGAAAATAATATTTCTTATGTTAGCAATAATTGGCACAAATATTTCGACTTCCACAGTCTGACCATCTCTTAAGAATCAAAAACGAAATTAGCTGTTAAAACTGGCGTTAAACCCCAATAAAACCAACACTAAATAAAAAACGAAATATGACACCGCATTTCCTGTCCGTTTGGAATCGGCTAGTGAATGCTTATAAATGCATGGCTCTTATCATACTGTGCCTTAGATATGATAAAATCCCATGCCAATGTGTCAGGATACATTTTGTGAACAACATGTAATGTACTTTGAAATGTGGCGCAGAATCTTTAATGTAATTGAATTAATAATGTGAAACCAAATAACATTGCGTGTAGGTTTAGCATAGAGGGCAACAGTTGAAGGTCAAAGTGACGCAAAATGAGTTTGGATGTAGGATGTAGGCTTTCTAAAGAGGGCAACAGTTAAAATAATAAAATAGAATGAAATAGAAATTGACACCTAATAAGTTTTGTGTACGAAAGATTTCTGAAGAAACAGTTCTATATTTGATGGCCATTCGATTGATAATGTGAAAGGAAATGACTTTTGTCCTTGCAACATTTCTTTAAAGAGAACAACAGATTTGAAAATTGATACATGAATTTAATTGAAATGTCATTAATTCACGTTACAGTAACAATTACATACTGTGACGAAAACCTTGCGACGGTATTCGTTCAGAATAAAATGTCGATTTAGCATTGATGGATCTTTTTAATAAACATTTTCAAGTTGTATTAATTTACACCAGTGCAAGTATACATGACTCTAATAAGCATTTTACAGTTTCAGGTTTTGTCTCTGTGTACTGTTTGTCATAAAGAAGAGTATATTTACAAATATATTTCAAAAATGCTTCTCGAGCACTGCCATTTCTTCTCCCCCCAAACACAGAGAACCATTAAGTTCGTATCCAAAAGCTCCCTCCTGTTTCGTATTGTTGTTTTTCAAGTGGTCAAACAAATCTTCTTTGTTTCTTCTATCAATAAACCTTTCAGCAGCCAACACCCCGCTATGAAGTAGACAGCAAGCCAAGATATACTTAGTCTGTGAAGCCAATATGTACTGATCAGGATATATCTGTTTTGTATACTTGCATGAACGTCTGCTTATAATATCTTTGCTAACTAGACTTTATTACTAAATTTTACGATTGGTTTTGAACACCTGATTTCTTTTATCAGCATCACTTAGCTATCATTGCAAAACGTTGTTTACACAACTACCTGATTCGTTTTTCTTTTTGAACTAAAACTGAGGACAATGTGCACAAAGCGAGTTCAGCTTTCGCTCGTTGTGCAACAACCGTCTTATCCATCTTCGGTAAATCGTATGAAGATACTTACTCTGATGGTCACTCGGAAAGGTTAGGAACTCAGTCATGAAGGTAAAAATCACGTTACAATCTGGAATCCCAGTTAACCTGTGGGAACCCTTTATTTTTTTTTAATTAATCGTCATGGAATTAGAATTATTTTCTTATGAATAATTCTCATCAAAAATAAAATTTAGTCTCTATGGTACGGAAATCATTCAAATTCCTTGTGAACATTAAAGAGGTTACGTTTTTCACCAAGTATCTTCGTGAACTATTGGTGAGAATGTTTGACATGGCAATTGGGAATTTTTAACTAGCCATATGCGGATTAAAATTTAGGTCACCAATAAAGATCTGTTGAAACCCTGTTGGCGCAAAGGCCAAACGTTAAATTCATTAAACATGCTAGAAGTTTTCTCCTGGTGAATGTTCAATGACTTAAAAACTTGATCAAAACTTTGCCTCGGTCAAAGGTAAAGGTCACAGCAGGGGATTAAACTTAGTATATATCTCTGGTCCATAGATTTTGCATGCATGACGGTACTAGTACTTCAATATCAATTGTCACACTTGACCACAATAAGTAGAGAATGCCAGGCAAATGGAAATTCTGTGCTTATACCTGCTGACACATGAAGTAAAATAATTCTGGAATAGGGAGATCCCTCGACAGCAATGAAAACAAAACAAATATTTTTATTGAGTCTGTTTATGAGTGTCCTCAACACCAAAAGTATTGGAATCAATGATCCCGGAGGACCAGAAAAATATAACAACACTGAGATGAAGTATGGGGCAACTTTTTAACACAGACTCTGATATAGCTTTATTCATAATACTGTCTGCAACTACTATCCGATTGATTAGTATTTGTAACTACTACACATTTTCCATTATGTATTCAAAACCCATTACATTACTGACATGATTATTTTTTCAGTATTCAACACGTTCATATTTGGTCCAACTTCAAAAATGCATGATAGCATTGCCTTAGAACTGACATGTATACAATATAAAAAACATAACAGTAATATCTGCCAAGTTAAAGCCCATGTTGCCGGGGAGGGGGGGGGCATACGTGTCTTATGGACACATGTCCAGTTTGAACAAGTTTTCAGCCATGTTTGGTCAAACTCTTGGTCACTTTTAAAAATAAAATATGTTCAACATCACTGTTGAAATTAACTCTTAACTTAAAAGTTAGGTCATCTGAAACTAAAAACTAGGTTACTAACGCAGATCACTTGAAAAGACATTTTGAAATAAAATCATAATGTTACTCTTCTATTAATATTAGAAAATTAATCAAAAGTTTGATTTGATTATATCTATAATACGTGTCAACTCGGTAAACTATTAGGCGACCAGACACCTTACGACGACTCTTTCTAATTCTGAAACTTGGTCAAAATGTTAGTCCGTGCGTTTGCTAAAATAGAGATACCCTTCAAATAACTGATAATATATTGCATTTCTATTTATTGGCTCATTCGATATAAAATGAAAAATAATTCGAATTTAAAAGAACATATGAGACACAAGAAAAGCTTCACCCAAAAAATTGAAAAATTAGTCGATGAATATGCTAGAGAAAACTTTAGAAATATTCTTCTCTGAAACCATAAGGTTCTAAGTTCTAAAATTTTGCACAAAGTATTGTCTAGTAAATAGCTACCATGATTGTTCAAATTATGTCCTTTGGGTCAAAATTGACCCCCGCCCTTGGGGTCACTTGTTTATTTAGAGGCATAGATATATAGGGAAATCTTCAGAAATCTTCTTGACTCAAACTGCTATGCTTTGGAATTTGAAATTTGTCAAACAGGTCCACCTAGAGCTTCTCTATAAAGGTTGTTCAAATTGTGCCTCTGGTATTATAAATGACTCCGTCTCGGGGTCACTTTATTTAATGAAGACTTATATAGGGACACTTTAGAAAATTTTCTTCTATGAAACCAGAAGGCCTAGTGTTTAAATATTTTGCATCGAGCATCATTTTAGAAATCCTCTACCAATATTGTTCAAATATTGCTCTTGTGGTCAAAACTGACCCGCCCCGGGGGTCACTTGAATTTTGTAAAGAGTTGCATAAAAATAAAATCTTCTTGTCAAGGCTAAGATATTTGATGTGTAACTTGGCCTAGTAGACCTCTACCAAGTTTGTTCAAATCTTGTCCCTGGGCCCCTTTGAGGTCAATTAGTCAAGGTCATATTCAAGGTCACTAAGGCTAAAAATAGTTGTTTCTACTTTTTGTCATATATCATTTATTTATTGATTGATATTTTTAATATTTGGTATATAGACACCATGCATGAACCTCTTCCATAAAATTGTGGTTAAGGTCACTGAGGCTGAAAATAGATTTATCTACTTAACCTCATAGAGCCTTCATTTATAGACCAATATCTCTGGTTGAGTTTGGGGTCAATAGGTCAAGGTCAAGGTAATTTTAAATATTGGTATATAGACACCTCGCATAATTCTCTTTCATTAAATTGGTGTTAAGGTATTCGAAGTTAAAAAATAGATTTATCTACTTTATATAAAGCCTTCACTCATAGACCAATGTCTTTGGTCTCTGGTTTGTAGCTTTCTTGGTTTCTTGCATAGGCCTTTACCCTGGGTCAGGGTCACTAAGGCTAGAAATAGTTTTTTTCTACTTTCCATCATATAGCCTTTATTTGTTGATTGACATTTTTAATATTCGGTATATAGACACCTTGCATGAACCTCTTTCATTAAATTGGGATTAAAAAAGATTTATCTACTTTACCTCATATAACCTTCATTTATAGACCAATATCTTTGATATTAGGTATGTAGTTTCCTTAAATGGACCTCTATCCTTAGGTTACTCTCCTGGGCATCGGTCGAATGTTTCACTTTCTTACCTCTGCTAAAATTCAGTTTTTGGAACCATATTTTAAATTTTAGACAGGGAAATCTACAGTTCCTTTTTCAGCCAATCAGTAACTAGCCTACAACGAATCGTCCGTACATACATTTGGCAACCCAGAATGTAAACAGACAATGCATGTTTGTATGTTACTTTTATATTTCACTTTTCAAAGTGTTTTTTTTTAATATGTATACGTAAATTAACCAGTACAAATATCAAAAAAGGTTAAAATCACGATAGTAATGTTGTTTGTAGACGTTTAATTGCTGTATTTAGATGTATTTAAACCCTTTGTTGAAATGTGTTTACATTGTCAAAAAATACCTTTCTATTTTTAATTTTTGCAATCACATGATCGTTTCAACCAATGAAAAATGGTTTCAAGATTTTTCAGTCGCAGGGATATTGGTGCACTTTCATTGGTTAGAGCCTTTATTTATTAACTGATATTTAAGATATTTGGTTTGTAGGCACCTACAAATCTTCAATTAGAAAATGGAAAAATGCTTCTGAGGTTTGCATAACAGCAAACCCACAGACAAAGTACTCAAGTGTGCGATCCGGGGCCATCATATCCCTCTTGTTCTAACTATTCATTTCTTCATTTCTTGTTAGTCGACTTTTGAAATGCCTTTTGAAACACATGACAGAATTTAAGCTATTTACTTCATCAATTTGTTGTTTTCATACGATCTTATATGAGATTAATACTGATTAAAGATGAGGAAAAGTTTTTTTAGTATTATTTTTAACAAGTATTTGACAAACTATTTCAATAGTTATTAGTGCTTTTTTATAGTGGCAATTGATACTCGGACGATCAGTTGTATGAACACTCTAGGGGTCACATTTGTGTCCTGGTAGTCTTATGGATGAGAACGAAACCCGGTCATGTGGGATAAAGAATATGTCACCCGTCTCAATAAAGGAAAACCTTTTTAACACTCTAGAGGTGAAGTTTAAGACCCGATTTCATAAAACCTATAAGTTTTTCCTAAGCATGGCATTGTCACAGTGGGTAAAAGCTGTGGGAACCAAACAAAATAAAACACTCTGTCTTGGGAACATTTTAGGTTACAATTCTGGCCAAATCTTTATGAAACTTGATCAAACTATTTTCTCTGTACATTAGTCAGAATAGCTCATAACCGGGTGATAGGAAATAGACAGGAAAAAAGTCCAAATGAAAAGGAAGCCTTATGAACATTCTAGGGGTCATATCATTGCCCAATCGTAATGAAATAAAATTGATGATTCAAACTAGTTCAAAGGGTTAGGTAACCAGCTCTATTCCATGGCCTAACTTGTGGAATTATTGAATCTCATTTATTACAAGTCTTCATGAATTGGTCAAATTTTAAGTCCTGATGATATCTCAGACGATACAAGTATTAATGATACGGTTCAGTAAATAGGTCACTTGTACAATTCACCAACTCTGATCAGGTAAAAACTTAGTAAACACTACAGGCTTTTGTTCAAAGTTGTTTGGAATCATAGTCAAAATCTTTCCTTTGATAATTTCTGAAATGAATTTTGAATTTTGTCTTGCAGTATAAAAAAGGTTCAGATCAGCAGAACACTAAACACTATCTGAACATATAAAGGGTCATATATTACCATATTTTCACTTCACATGTTTTTGTAGAATATCTCTCAGGGGAAATTGAAACTGTGTCACTCAAGGTCAAGATTCAAACTACATTACATGGAAGAAAAACTTGTTAAAATGACTTTAATTTTATCTCTATTTGACGAATTTTACATGACCATTTTTTTTCAGTTAGGACTGTGGTGCATAGGTTAGCGATGTAGGGTTATCACAACCGTCTTGTTTCAAATGGGAGTTAACACGAAGACAGAAAACATTGATGGTGAACTTGATATAACCCTGAAGCCATATGCTACAAGAAGAACAAAAGTTTTGACAGCAGATCTGTCAACAACGGAGTCCATGTTAGTGCAACTAAGCCTTGGTTCTAGTACAAAGACAATATAAAAATGTTATGTGAAGCATGTAAAGGGAACACTTCTTTGTATCAAAATATAATAATCAACATATCGCACATGCATCATAAGTTCGAACGAATTATTATCTATCAAAGAACTGTTTTTAGTGCATTTTAGTAGACACGTGTCGATGCTACAATAGCTTCGTTAATAGAAAATTATAGAAACTCTCTGATTTCATTTTGAATTTACAGTTCAATTTGTCGAAAGGACATAAACATTTATTAAAAATGATATCAGGTTTAAACTGTTTGAAACACGCGAAATGAGACAACATACCGAAATCAAACCTTTTTTGTTTAATTCAATTAAAAGCTTAACAAAATTAAAAAAAAAACAACAACAAGCGATGTTTGTGAAACACTTATGCACCCCTCCCCGGGAGTAAACATTATGGGCAGTGTACATGGAAATGAAATTTACCTTTTGCACTTAAAACAAAAGGGGTTATCTACAGGTACTATCTGAGATGCACCAATCTATCAAGTATGACGTGTCTAAGCTAAAACTAGACCTAGTTATTCTTATGATAAATCTGTATACCAACTTTTATTTCAGTATGTGCCACCTCTGCAAAGAAAATGAACGGAAACTGCAAATAATTGGAATGTTTCTAAGTCCAAGGGACATAACTCTGTCAAAAATTGCTCCATTGTACCCAAACCAGAACTTTACCTAGATATTATTATGGTTATTCTGTATACTAAATTTCATTTAGGTATGTGCAATCTCTGCGAAGAAAATTAACGGAAACTGATGGAGGACATACAGACAGACAGACATACAGCAGCAAAGCAATATGCCCTCCCTTTTTCAAAGGGAGGCATAATAATCATACTAAAGATAACCCACTTCATTTCTCGTAAACGACAGATTTTCAATTGATAGAGACAGTAACCCCGCTATTTTGCGATAACTTTATACAAATTACGTAAATGTTTTGTGATTATTGCAACTTTGATCAATAAATTACACCTGCTTTTTTTAATTTATTCTTGAAGTTACACTTCTTTTTTATATGTTACAATCGATTTTATAACATAGCTATTAGGTTCAAACAGTGCAAGAGAAAAAATAATCAGCAGAATAATTAAATACGTGTATAGCAAATTTTATTTACTTCTAGTATGCATCTTTCAAATTACTTTCCTCGGTGGTATGCTTTTTTTCTTTAAGAGCAATTGTTTCACGACACAACAACTGGATAAAATAAACGGTAGAAAACATCATCAGAGATTTTCTACAAGTCAAATGGTCAAATAATGGATTTCTTCCGAATGATTTGATTAGATTGCGTTTTCTACGTTTGATCTGTTTGAAGTTTGCGATCGTTTTTGGCAAATAAATGCTGTTCGTTATGCTGGTTATCGAAAGCTTCATTTAGCTCAGAAATAAAGGTATTTTCTGTAGATCATTAAATACCACGCTAGTGGAAAGCATTTTACAAACAAAAAACTACAAAAAGCACATTTTCTAGTTCTCACAGGAGATATTATTACATTTGCCAAATTACAACATCGATAAGGCTAGGTGTCGCTGATTGAAAATAAGTCCTTCGAAAGTGTATTTAGTGAACCATTTTGCTGATTCCCAGTAGTCTGACCATCCTTTGGGAAATTCAGTAACGACGGCCGTAGCAGTCACGAGGTTTTCTTTCTTTATAATCGAAAATTGAAAGCTTAGGAGTGCATCGCTCATGCCATTGCATCGACCTTAAGTATCTCTTACTATGCTAGATTTCGGGTGCAAGTGCTTTAATTCATTTGAACACACACATGAAGATATGAAGATGTTTATTCAATTTTAAAGGGCAACCCATAATTATCCTCTGAAAGCTGCAAATACTGACTAAGTACTTTACTTTCGATTTGAAAGAAAAAAATACAAGATCAAGCAAAGGCAAAGACAATCATACTGGGTGTTTATTTGACAAGTGAATGAAAAAATACTTTCATATTCAGTTTTCTTCGGAAATACAGATCTTTGATAAATTTGTCAGTCATTTAGGGGTCGATATTATACGGTTAAAATAGTTCTTATTGTATGAAACTGAAATTAAATGCAAACGATAGATTATTTTTAATTGCCTTTATTTGTTTAACTAAAAAACATCCAAGATTTTTGAATGATATCCCAATGAATTTACTATTTTTTTATTGGTCTCTGCACCTGTTGCAATATAAGATACACGTGTAGACAAAACTAGTGGTTTTCCTATTCAAACAACCGTTTGTTTAGGTGAAAAATGATCATGTAAATCGAAATACTTAAAACTAATACACTGTAACTTTCCTGGTGTAAACGTATGTAATTCGTTTCGTTCAACTTATTTTACGAACTTTTTATAAAGTTTATAAAAAAGATCAAAAACGAATTTAACGATTATTATGACCATTTTTCAAATCGCCTCTTTGAATATGCTATAATTCATGTAAAGTGATTAAAACGGTTAAAAATATATAATCTTCTATTTTAATACCCCCCTATCCATGCCCTCAGAGGCTGGTAAGTGCATTAACTTTTGTTCGTCTTTTGTTTGTTGCTGTTTTTGTTTTCGTAAGGTTATGAACAATTAAAATCTGTTTTCAAAGTTCTCACGTACACTAATCTGTAAAAACTCGAATATCCGTTTTCTTCACATAAAAAGCTTAAATGTCCATGTGTTATGAAATATATAACTTACTAATACTTTCGTCCGAACATATGGCGGTTTTGAAATTTTGGATTTAGATATTATATATCTTATTTAATTAAAGAGAAAAATGTACTTGTAATTAAAAAAGTAAAGACACACAACTGTATGGCAAAAGCTCGCAGAGTAAATAGGGAACTATGGTGGCTGATTAACGCTATGTCGTATTTTCGCTTTTTGCCACAAAATCCGAAAATGCGAAAACACAAAGACACGACAAAGTCAAACTTTTTCGTATTTTCGTGTTTTTACATTTTCGCATTTTGGAGGCGACAATGCGAAAGGACGACAAAAGAAGGGCCAAAATACGTTTTCGCATTTCATATGTCGTGTCTTTGCTTATTTGTGGCCAAAATGCGAAAACAGGAAGATACGACAAAGTCAGACTTTGTCGTCCTTTCGTGTTTTCGTATTTTCGCTTTTTGGCATTGTTGCATTTTCGCTTTTTCGCAATGCTTCATTTTCGCATTTTCGATTTTTACCCATTGTTGCATTTGTCGCATTTCCGCACATCAATTATACATTTGCCTAAACAACAATGGATAGAAAAAGTCACATAGTGATTGTTAAATTTCACTCCATTACTCCACGTGAGCACTGTGGCATTTGGTATATGTCTAATTAATCTGCGCATGCGTAACCGGAACGCGAAGAAGCAAAGAAGCGAAAAAGCGAAAACACAAGAATGCGACAAAGCAAAAATGCGACAATGCAACAATGTGAAAAAGCAAAAATGCCAAACAGCGAAAATACGAAAAAGCAAAACTGCGACAATGCAACAATGCGAAAAAGCAAAAATGCTAAACAGCGAAAATACGAAAAAGCAAATATGCAAATATGTAAAGACACAACAAATAAGAGGCGAAAACACGACACATTTCATTTGTCGTATTTTTGCCTAGTTTTTTCGTTTTTTCGCTTTTTTGCCTCGGGTATTTTCGCATTTTGGCCATAAAAAAAAGACACGACTAATGAAATGCGAAAAGCACGACACATTTTATGTGTCGTATTGTTGCCCTTCTTTTGTCGTCCTTACGCATTGTCGCCTCCAAAATGCGAAAACACAAAAATACGGCAAAGTTTGACTTTCTCATATCTTCCTGTTTTCGCTTTTCGTGGCTAAAAATCGAAAATACGATATGGCGTAAATCAGTCACTATAGGGGGCTGATGTTATCAGAAAGCGAGATGCTTTTGTTGCAGCTGATATATCTTTCAATAATACCCTTGTAAAACGATTTTATATGCGACATTGCGTTTTAAATGTTTTAAAGGCGCGATCGATTTCCTTTAGTTTTAAAGTTAACCTGTCTCGCGCAATGTCACGGACTACAAAATAGAAATATTTCTCTTTTTTATGTTAGTTTCTTTATGTAAAACTTTAAAAGAATGCAGTATGCTAGAATTGGAAATTACACTTTTTAACAACAGAGAGTAATTTGAGACTTATCGGGAGGTTTTTTGACCGTTAACTAAATAGTTTACCAATTTATTCCACATTATTACTGATGTAATTTAACACGATTTTCTATATTTAAATAAAATTTCCCTGACTATTTGCTAGAACTTCTGTTTTCGACCTTGTCTGGTTCCCGGTCGTACTTTGCTACGTAAACGATAGTGGTAAGGGACAGGCAATCCAGATTATTTTCGTCCTTGAACTGATCTCTCCACAAAGCTATTGAGATAGTAAGAACGCATTTTTAACAACAAAGGATGTTTATTCTTAAAATGAATGGCATTGGATTTCGCACATAAACTTGCTGTTAAATATTTTCCTTCTTGCAAAACTCAGAACTATAAGGTGAAATATGCCATTTGAAAACATCGGAATTATGAAAGGAAAAGAAAGAACGATAACATAAATTTGTAGGACCATTCTTTTCATTCTTTTCCATTAGCTTCTGCAAAGTATTATCTGAACATATGTATATTTCAAATTGGCATCCGCTTCAGATCATATGTAGCATTTGTAGAACTACACATGTGGTCAGATTTGAGCAAAATAAAAGGTAAGAATATCATGTATGTTAAATTTCTGTAAAATTGCTTAACAAAAGTATCTCAATTCAATTTGACAGCGCATACATGACTTATTGCGTTGTTGTTTGTACTTTACTGTAAATGCAGGTATAGTAGAGTCTGACTTGATGTCAATGAGTTAATACACAACTTTTTCTTGTTTATGTTAACGTAGAAATAAGCCGTTGTCTATGCCTTGTGCAGATCATATCAGTGACACTTCATTCTAAATGCACTGCGATTATTTTTACTTCTAGCCTTTTCGAAATCAATATATTTTTGTGGAAAACCTCAGTAGAGAATGGCTACATATTCCAGTGCGATTAAATAGGACCACAAATGCTCAGCTGGTTCTAAACTGCTGTTGTGTTGTGCACATACTACAGGGAAAAAAGCATGTTCGTACTAAGTTATATATGCGCGGTCGAACTGGATTGAGATATTTTTGAAAAAAAATGCCAAATTTACAGAAATTATGTCCCACCACAAGTGTAATCTGGGAAGTTCACTGTGAAAACTGTTGAAATAGTGTATAGTAATTGAGGTAACTTCCCCACAGCACTTTATCATTTAGGACTGATACTTCAAGAATGCAAGTCAACCTCCATAAACAGAATGTTATTGATACTAACTCTTCATGTAAATTATTAGTATGCATCATTGACAATCAGATGGAGGGATGCATAACCAAATAATCAACACATCAAACATGTCAAACACATCAAATGACATGGTATGCATGACACAATCATCGCATAAATTGCCATGCACACCTAAACTTTATGCGCATAATGTACAATATATTTAATTTCAATACAATGACAATAAAGAAGAGTTATCTGCAAAAGTTGAATTTTGATCTTATACTACCAGATCTTTTCAAGGGGAGATGTCTCCAGATTGAACATGTCTACGCTCTTGAAAGAAATGGCAAGTATATAATATGTATTAAGTTTGTTTTAGTAGCGTGATAACCGCACACAAAAAATGCTTACATATATAATCCAGGAAAGATAACTCCAACAAGCAAGGATAGACGCCCATTAGAAACAAGCCATGCGCAACTAACTTTCACGGAGATAATGTACAGAAAGTTTCATTTTTTTAATCTGATGAAAACTCTGCTTACATATTGTTACGGTCTAGTGCATACCTTCCTATAATTGCATAAATACAACTTCTGACATCTACGTCAGGGAATCGACCTTTGGCTCAGTGGTTAGAGTGTTGTTCTTCGATGCGCTTAGATCGGAATTCGAATCCAGCGCTGGGTTGTGTATTCTAAGATGCATTACATCTTTCTGTTACGGATTTTCATGTTCGTAAGAATAAATGTACAAGGCAGATAACTACAAAATAAATGAGTAGGCTCTCAACAAAAAGGTGTCGTTCAGATCTACTTGTAAAAATAAACCAATGTGCAGAAAGTTTCATTTCATTTTAGTTGAGAAAGACTGTAGCAGGAGTCATCCGTACAATAAACTGCATATTGTAGCACATAAAGGTTGACATGCGCTATTTCACAGTACGTCCCGTTTGTCGTTTAAAACGACTCGTCTGTCTTCATTCTTTACCCAAATAACGAAAATAACTTTAAAAGTTGACCAAGAAGCTAAGTCGTCTAAAACGGTTTATGAATACTGAAATACAAGAAAGTCAGCTTTGCATTTTTAACTGACCACCTCGTCGTTGGAAGACATTCATTTTTATATATCCTTGACAAATGATGCGCAGTATAATATGGTCATTATTATTTCATTCAGACAAAGTCGATATTATTACGCTAAAAATAGAAAAATAGTTTGGCTTTATATCTTTAGCTTTATACCGCTTGTAACCTCGCAGGTTCTCATTTTCGTTTATTATTTGTGTTGTCTTTTTAATTAAACCCTTTTCGCTGTTTTTTTCTGACTGTTGTTTTTACTGATATGCGTTTTTCACATTTTTATAGACGAACTAAGTCAGTCGACATTAATAAAAAAAACTTTTATTTAACTGTCAACAACTCAATTGTGATGTTTTAAACAGAAACTATTTCATAAGAAATGTAGCGATATCGTTACAAAACACTATAAGGGATATATTTATATTGTTTAAACCAATCTTACAAATAGCAAACGACTTTTGTGATCTGAATGAAAACATTTTGAAAGCAATTGATACCACGTCGCGACTACCTTCAAAAATAGCTCTGGTATGCTCAAACAGTTGTCTGGAGTGATATTCCTTATAAGGGTTTGCTTTTTTTGATCGACTTTCGTCTAACTCTGTCTCGTTCTGATGGGGAGTGCATCTTATTTCACTTCCTATTATTCAAAAGCAATGACCTGGACTTCTATTTGTGATGGCCTTGTTACCAGAAAACTTGTCAGTTCCTGAACAAAAAATAAGTATTTCGTGTCATTACACTCCTATAAAGATCAAAAGTAAGGCTAAATCTGCTGTATAATTTACTACCATTTCGTCAATAATTTAACCGAAAATTGAATGACATTATTATCTGCTAAGATGGAACGTGTTGTGATATGCCAGTAAAAGTAGTGTCTGCATCGGATACCAAATTGATTTTCGCATGTAGCCAAGAGATGTTCGATGTTTAGATTTCAAGCTTGGTTCATTCATAAACTGCATCTCATTCAGCAAACAATGTTAGGAGACATGTTGTGTCTTGTCAATAAATCCTTACAAAGGCATGAATATATTTACATGTTAAATGTTTCTTATAACAAGAAAGCTTAAAAACTATATGAATAAATGGTATTGATACAAACCTCACAAACTTATCTTACCAAGGAAGTTACACAGTTCAGAAACAAAACGAATTGCAGGAACAACATATTTAGTATTCTTTAGATGGAAATGATTTTTCTTTGGCATTGACGCAGAATCTAAATCATTAGATATCTTCCAGAATAACGGAATAGATAGTTTATACCAGAAAAGGGGCATATTGAAAATGCAACGTTTGCCTGACTGTCCCTCCGTTCGATTACAATCCAAATTCGCTCTGTAATTCCATTTTTAGGCTTCTGAATTTACTTACCATAAATGTTCATGACATTGTACAGAATAATGTCAGACTTTATGTTACAATCCGCCCTGTATCTGTCGAACATTAGGGGATTTTGAAAAAAACACCATTTTAAAAGGCTATATGAAACACTGCATTTGATGCAGTACATTTGCATAGTTACTAAAATGAAAACAAAACAACAACAACACAAACAAACAAACAAAACATTCACAACCCGAGGGGTTAAATGCCAGTAAAATTCTCTTCAATTGTACCTTGAGTGTTGAATTTTTGCCGCTTAGGTGATTTAAATCAGTGAAAAGACCTAACACACTTCATTTTGATACAAGATATAAGCTGGACCTCCTGTTTATAATGTCAAACGCAAAATTCATAAATTGATATTGGAAGTTAACAACTAATAACAATAACTAAATTTGTTGCAACAAAATATCTATAAATCCAAAGCCACGTCAAGTCAACCAATTCATTCAAACCATAGTCAAGTCAAACCAAAATCTAGTTTATCAAGTCGAAGTCAAACTATAGTCAAGTCAAACCAAATTCAAGTCAAACCAAAGTAAAGTCAAGGCTGTATCTAATGAATACTGATTACATATACTGGCAGCGCAAAATGTTACAAAAAAAACGTAAAGAACAGTGACAAAAACAAGTAAATTACAACACTAATGTATGCAACAGCTATTTATATTTTAAAGCAGAGTGGCGCAGATGAATATTCGAAAAAGAATTATACGCATTTTTTACTATTAAAACTTACAATTTAAAAAACTTACATTATCAAAGTTTAATAATATCAGGTTTCATGTTTAACTTGAAGACTAGAGTAACTCACTTGTATCTCATTTGTTGTTAAAACTCTTGAAAGCAACTGTTTGTTGTTGCTTCTCAAAGTATCTGGCCGACATTATAAAAGCTTCTAATTTCTGACTTAATTTTAACTTATCTTTCATTTTCACATTTTCTATTGCCTAAAGAAACATAGATTTTAATTGCTCTTACGAAGTATTTGATCCTTCATTACTTATCTGACACTGGCTTAATGTTTTATTACCATGTTAGAACAGGCCTGTAATAGGCAACCCTTCAGAAACTGAAATTACCTTTGCCTATCCTCTGAACTTATAAAACAAACCTTCTCTGTTGACTTGACATTTTACCGCATTTTCTTTTCCAATTACTTCTCACTGGAGCTTGTCATTTTCTGTTTTTATGAGCATAACTTGCGAACCTTAAGTTAATTACATTGTTTCTCGTTACTCGTTGTTCGTATAAGAAATGACCACTGAGTGATGTTCTTTTTCATTTTATTACTGGTTTGTAGTAACGTTTGTTATTGGACTTTAACAGCGAGTAATGTTTCTCTTATTCCAAATCATCTTTTCCAGAGCCTGTGTAGGTGAACTTATTCATTCACACAAGAAGCTGGTAATATATATATATATATATATATATATATATATATATATATATATAAAGTGTGTAAAGGTCCAGCGAAAATTCTACTTACCGTTTTAGGGCTCTATTCTTTTGGTTTTGTTCGAGAGTTTTAATTTTTTTATAATAAATTACTATTTTAAACATACGATGCGAACTCCGACAGAGGTTCACTAGACAATGTTAAAAACTTTTTTTCAGAAGTGTCATCCTAATATATCTAACAAGGAATATATCTTACATGGAATTTTTTAAAGACTTTTTGGTTTCAGAAAATAAAAGTTTTCAAGAGTTTCTAAAATAGTTCTTTGTCAAGTGCCGCCAAACAAGACCTTAGGGGTATGATTTGAAACACTTTGGTAACTGACCATAAGACAATGCTTCATATACTCCCGGTAAGGGGCAAATTACAAAACCATTGGCAACGTTTGAACGGCCTTCACTCTGCACAAATAGTGTTGTTGTGAACAATAAATCATAAAGTTTCCAGTAGGATTTGAACCCGCGCAGAACGGCACCAACCACCTTGCAATACAAAGAAAGAACCCCTTAGACCACTCGGCCATCGCAACAATCCCCAAAAAACTGTTAAGCAAATAACTGGTATGTAAGAGTTTACCTCACCACACCGACAGGCGTTAAATATATGACAACACTGGCTAATTACGAGGACGCCACACTGCACAAATAGCACTGTTGTAATTATACATAGTCAAGTTCCCAGTGGGATTCAAACCCGCACCGAACGCCACCAATTGCCATGCATAGCAAATTAAGAACGCCTTAGGACACTCGGCGATCGCAAGAAACAGCCCACCACCCCGTAAAAGTTGGCCCACTCTATTAAAAACTAAGTCTGAGATAGACTGGTTTCTGAAATGAAAGATGTACATAGCTATTTGATTCTGTTAAAATGATTTTCAACTTAAATATTACTATGATTTTGGTAACGGCTTCTGGTATCTCATACCTTATGTTACTACCAAAGTCAGTATAACTTCATTCAAGTTAGAATAAAATGATTTCATGTTGTTTCCATTATAATTGTTTCAAAGCAGCGCTTGTGCACAAAGCAATACTAGGTCATCTTTTCACATAAACAAAAGAAGTCATTTTAGAAAAAACTGTTTTCTTTTCATTAAATATTAATTAACACTCAGCTAAAATGGAAATAACAATATTGATAGTAATGGTGGCTTTTTTAAAAAAAAATATCATGAACCATACAATGTCATAATCGCTTTTATCTTCAAAGGCACTGACATCTCTTTACAAGCACCTCATAATTTGCGATGAAAGATGTTACTTAAGAGGTTTTCATTTCCAACGGATATATTGTAAGATCTATTCAATTCAGTGCAGCAAAACTTATCCAGTCTATGCCATTTTCTACGGTGGCACAGAGGTGACATGCACAACTTTGTTTTTAAATTGCGCTTCTCTTTTTTTTATCTCGTTCCCACGAGATACTAAGTCGTGGGAACGAGATAAAAAAAAGAGAAGTGCAAATCTGAAAAAAGAATCGCATTTGAAAAAAAAGAGTTGCGCAGTAAAAAAAAGAATCGTGTTGTAAAAAAAGGAACAGCGAATGTAAGCTATGTCGAGGGAACGACTTACTAACTCGTGGGAACGAGTTAGCTATGTCGTGGGAACGACTTACTAACTCGTGGGAACGAGTTAGCTATGTCGTGGGAACGAGAAAGCAATATATTGTGCAACACTTTTTTTTCCAAAGCAATACATTTTTTTTAATTGCACTTTTCTTTTTTTTATCTCGTACCCACGAGATACTAACTCAAGGGAACGACTTAGTATCTCGTAGGAACGAGATATTAAGTCGTTCCCACGACATAGCTAACTCGTTCCCACGAGTTAGTAAGTCGTTCCCTCGACATAGCTTACATTTGCTGTTCTTTTTTTTACAACACGATTCTTTTTTTTACTGCGCAACTCTTTTTTTAAAATGCGATTCTTTTTTCAGATTTGCACTTCTCTTTTTTTTATCTCGTTCCCACGACTTAGTAACTCGTGGGAACGAGATACTAAGTCGTTCCCTCGAGTTAGTATCTCGTGGGAACGAGATAAAAAAAAAAGAGAAGTGCAATTAAAAAAGAAGTTGTGCATGTCACCTCTGTGCCACCGTAATTTTCATAGAATACTTATCTTTTTAAATTGTCCGAGATGATTTTTATAGGAAGTAAAATGTTCGTATTACTTTCTGAAATTTTCACCATAGATGAAATAAACAAACAAAAATGGAAACACTATAAAACGCAGGGAGCGTGTAAATGGAGTCAAGTTTTCTAATCATTTGGCTTCAAAGCATTACAGACAACAATCAATAATCAGGTGACTGGTGTTTACATTTCTGAGACATTACTTACAAGCATTCATCATTGAAGATTACGTAAAACAAAGTAAGTAATGTATTGTAAAATTATGATTGGGACACCTGTTATAACTTATTCGGTTTTATCATCTCTGGGGGAAACAGTAATACACTCAAAAAAATATGGCATTTGATTTCAGAAGTCAGACTTGCCTTTGAGCTTTGAGTGTATAACTCACGGCGTGTTTATCTCTTCAGTGCTTTGCTTGTTTAGAATGTCATTTGCATTGTTAAATCATTTTTACAAACAATTTTCTTCTATTTTCATAAGTAGGAAATTGAATATATCCTCAAGACATGACCCTGAGATTTCAAAACCGTTGCCAGCAAACCTAACATGGCAGAATTATTTCGATACATCACAAGATGTCATTATTAAATTATACAAAAGAATATTGTGTATTTTAAATAAACACTGTGTGGCAAAATGCAAGTCTATAGACCATTTTATGTAGGGAATAATATACATGTAATGATATAACTATTTCTTTACTATAGAGTTACCAAGTGGTTCCAACAGAGGTGACAACATACGTAGTTCCGCAGACATCTGAATACATGCGCATAAACATAAAATTAGTATAAAGGGGGAAAAACGATCACATTCAAAATAATCTGAACACTTGTATCATCCAGGTTATTAAACTGTTTTAATTTGTGCTTCATCACGCATGAACAATATCTTGTAGAGTAGCACATAGACATCTTTTCGTTAAAAATGTTTTGAACTCACCCGTATGATGAAATTAAATATTTTTTATTGACTGAACTAAATACAGCCAATTATAATGAAATGAAACAGAACATGTTTTGGCAATTCAAAGATTCCCCTCCTCGCGTGTTATAGCGATACAAAACTTATGAGCGATTCTTTACTCGAGCATTAATTTGAGATCATTTGTTGCCACTTTATTTCCCGATGTATCATTAATGATTGTCTACCTACATAAGTCCTACCTTGAGTAAAATCATGTCTCCTCCAGTATTTAATATAACCAAGAATATAATTATCATGACACTTCATTGCCATATTTATCCCACTAATTCTGCAAATAATTTCCAAATGCAGAAGCAATTTGCATCGTACATTGCACTTAAACAAATTATTTCCTTACGTTGAATAATGTAATAAAATTTCAAGGAATACCTTTCTGGAATATTCTTCATTTACTAGTTGCATTTGCTGTTGGATTGAATACGTGTTTTTCTGACAAAAAAAAGAGGTTTGTCAAACACATATTGATTCCACTAGCTTCTTTGACTTCTACATAGGCCCCTGTGAGCTTGCCCTTTTTTAATCAAGTGTGTCAAATATCTTTCATTTACTGAACTTTGACACCTATCAGTTTAGTTGTTCTTGACATACTAATAAAATTCTGAGCCCGAACACAACGTATATAGCACTCATGCCCCATCATCATGTGAAATTTAGATTACTGGGCTCAGGCGTTCTTAGAATATGGTAAACATGAAGATCGCAGGTCCAGTTTTTATTCAAAATATAAAGCTAAACTAGAATTTTTATTTTCATTTAAATTCATCTGAAATGTCTGCTTTACTTCTAATTTACATGAGCTATTAGCATCTACTGTGTTTTTATCATATATCTTGACTGTCATGTATTTTGGTAATTTTGAAAACCAATGTAAATTTTATGTCAGACAATATAAGGATAGTGAGAACATAAAAGATATAACTTTCTCAAAGAAGGGAACAAAACCAGCTGAAATATCTGGTTATCTAAAACTTTTTTTCTATTTTATTACTTTGCAGACTACTTGTCGAAAAGCTGATACCCTGTATATTCATTGTGAAATGGAATCATTCAGTAAATTCAAAGAATGAATTTTATGGTTTACAAAATATTGATACAAAATATATATACCAAGATATTTATAACTGTTACTGTAACATTTTATCATAAATTCGGAAGTGCTTCAAGGGAAGATCATCAACCAGACCATTTTAAACTAAATTAAATCAGTCCAAACCTTTGTTTTTAATCCTGTAATAGAAGAACACAATTAGAAGTACAGTTCAAAGTAGATTTCAGCTTTCAACAAACCTACAAATCACCTTTTCGTTACCCCAGGCTAATTTGTTTAAAAGCATAGTAACAAAGCTTAAAATAATATATCCTTATCTATAAGAGGTCACACTTGATTTTGCTTGGTGTTTCGTCATGTTTGTCACTAAGCTAATAAAAATTTACTTCACTCGAAGATTCAAAATAGAATTAGAATTATTTTTATTATGTTCTTGTGGCTTTATTTAGGCTTTGTTGCTTACAATCGATATTCAGTTTAAAACATCGTAAGAAGGCGAGAGTAAATAATAACTTTTTAAGCGAAACATTTCTCCTGTGATAATTTTAACTTTTTTTCTGGCAACCTTTATTCACGACGTAATTCTACGAAAGTCGTTTCTAGCTTCGGCTGTGAAGATAGACATTTTAATGCAATTTTACAAGAGAAGAGTGGAATTACAACGAACGTGATTAATAAGAAGTCGACCTTGACGTTAAAGGTAGTGATTCTCCTTGAGGAAAATAGCAGCAGGTGCTTGGGAAAAAATCATTAAATGGCAGACGATATATTAGCATTGTGAGAACATGAAATTGAAACTGATACATCAGAAAGGTGATATAAGTTTGTGTGACCGCACAACTCTGACTACAATATAAACGTTTGTGATATGATTTAATAAATGTTTTATACAAAATTCAGCAGATAAGACATTTATAGTAGTCGGTTTGATACAGCTTTCTATGGTTTCTTCAAAAAATTTCATCTGTATCCAGTAACTTTACATTTGAAATTAATAACTTTTATTTCTGTTCAGTACTGTCTTACTGTATTTTCCCATACTATTTCAGTATTTTTCTTCGATGTATTTTAAGACATCCGTTTATATTTATTATTGTATTTAGTACTTTAAAACTAATAAACTGATATCTAGTGACACGTCAATAATGGTTTTTATTTGTATAACAAAAGATGAAATTTATATCTCATTGTTAAACTTGTTACTGGCCATTGAAGCTTTACCAGAAGATTTTTTCACAAATTTAAGGTTTTCAGTAAGACGTATAAGCTATTTTCAATATACATTCATAACATACCTACATTGTATATATTGTCCTTTAACAAAACAAAAATAAATACAATCATATGGAATAGGTGTAGAAGTTCATTAATAATTTCATTATAAATGTTGATATATTGTATTAAAGTATTAATTGTTTTATATAAATAATCATTTGCATATTCTTACATTTCTATTTTCAAATCATACTGGCATGAATAGCCAAATTCTTAATTTTGATTTCATTTACGCAAGCAATTAAACTTGTCATTTTATCCCCGAATTACAATAACGAGGAAAATGTCAGTAATTCCAACACTTTGACATTACCAAACATCGCTAGGTGTGCAGTATGCCTGCAAATAATATATGTTATTTTGGTTTTTGAGTAATAAATGTGGATATATTACCTGCCAAGATTTAATATCACCCGAGCCGTTAGGCAAGGGTGATATTTTATCTTTGCAGGTAATATTTCCACATATATCTCTCAAAAACCAAAATAATACTGTTATTACCATTCCCCTGCCGAGTAAGACGATTTTAAAATAAATCATTGCTGTTTCAAATGAAACGTCGAAAAAAGATTCCCTTTAGAATACCCCTTCACCGCAAAATGACGTAATCACTTATAATACTGTTTTTACAAGTTATTTCGTGTATATAATTTTGAATATCAAATTTACACCTTTAATGAAAGCCATAAATTTGGCTTAATTTTTCCGCGCATTCAGTACAGATTAATGTCTTTTATTTTTTTATTTTGATTTCAATAGTTCGTCAGTAGATCTACATGAAGTATTTGCTTTCGTACCTAACGAATGTAAACAAGTGAAAAGGAGTAGTCTGTTGAAGACACTTATTTGTAATTAATATCAAGGTTTGACGAGGTCATATTTGTTTCAAATACTGATGGGAATATTTATCATTACTCTATTTTGGTAAATATTTTTATTTGACAGTTAAAACGTGCTTGTATATCGGAATTTGCACTTTACAACATCGAACCGTACGCGCATCGTCACAGCGCATGTTGTTTACAACGTGGGGTACCCAAAGAGGAAATTTAGTGTGTATATTACCTGTCTGGCTCGGTTATATCAATTTCTTTCGGCGGATCAATATCCAATCAAAAAGGAGAAAACAATCTGGAAGGGTAATAATGAACTTATATACAAGTAGTGTGGTATGATTTTATTCCACACATGGTATTGAGCTCAAAATACAACATTTCAAACATTTTATTCCCTAATTTATGAGCGTAAATTGCTAAATTTTTAACTACTGTAAGTTTGTTTGATGATCTGAATTTGATATATTTTCCCATCTCGCTGTAAAAGGTGCATTCAAGGACAAAAGGACACAATGAAACTCTTCAAAATATACCAGAATAATTGTAGCAGAAGGATGTATGACAACACTGACTAAATGCACGGGGAGACGTTTTATGGCCGCCACACGGCACAAACAGCACTGTTGTGAATTATAAATAATCAAGTGCTCATTTGGATTCGAACCCGCGAGTATCAAGAATAACATTCATAGTCACGATCAGACGACTCGAAGATGCATGTGACAAACTTCGCAAAAATTTGTTATGCTTTTTCATGTAGATAATGTGAAGTTAATAATATTTCAGCAAGATAAAAAACTATTGAAGAATACCGTTCCCACCCCAGGCTCAAAAGAAAATAAAACAAAAAATAATATAAATATATTTCAAGGGAGATAACTCCACAATGAGACAGTTCGTGCGTTATGCACATCTACTCAAAATGTCGATTATATGTAGCTTTATTTGGTTAGAAAGTCTAGATTTATCTCTACATAACCCATCGAACGTGTCATCCGTACACCAGGTTAACAAATTTTGAATAGGCCTGATTTTATAAAATAATTATATGTTTGATTAAAAATCTGTCTGACCGATTTCATTTCGAAATCTGGCAATGTTTTCGTTTCGGTTCTATCTTTTGCTTCCTAAAGCTTCTTAAAGACATCAAAATGATCTTACATTTATTCTATCCATCGCTGACTTTTATTTGATGATAGGTTTTTAGCTGTCAGTCTGTCAGTCATTCCGTCTGGCAGTCCGTAAGTCTTTCTGCCATTCTATCCGATAACTATAACATTGTCCATAACTTCCTTATTAGTAAATATATTTACTCCTTCGTGAACATAACACGTCTTTGGACAAGACCTTCTCACTGCCATATACTTATTTGACCTTGACTCTTAAAAGACGAAAACCTTAAAGGTCCAGTTGTGAAAAATACTTGATATTGGCTAAAACTCCCTTATTACTCAACAGATTTAGTTCATACTTGCATCCTTTTAGAGCGATCTTCCAAATATATTACTTCTTTTATTATTATTTTACTATTTGCCCTTGAGTTAAAATTGTAAAATAAAATCATTTCTTCTGAAGGATCTACAGTTCATCTTCGTATGGTGCACAGCTAAAATGTCCAAGCACCATAGGGGCATTGCTATCTTTCAGTGACAGGTTGTTTTGTTTTATTACTTTTTAGACTTATACAGAACAGATTTACTTAGGGAGTACTCTCGGAATTTTTACGGAAAGAGCATGCAGTGGGTGGATTAAAAATATCTTTTTAATTCTATTTAATTATTAAACAGTCATAAGAGTAAAAAGTGTACTATAAAATAACAAAAATAAACAAAAGGTAAAAAAAGAAAATGTAAGTAAATTTTTAATGAAAATAATCAGTTAGATTTGTTTTGTTAGAGATATTTTTTAATCCACAAGATTTATCGGAGCACACTAACATACATTCTTGGTTTAAGCATACGTTTACCTTGCATGGAAAAAACTAACCTTGAAAAGTGGTCGCAGGTGTCTTCAGTATACTGTTAACTTAAATCAGGCGGCATTAGTAGTTAGTGTTCTGTGAACATTAAATCACCAGTGTTTTTTTTTATATATTTCAATGACCGTCTTTGACTTTGTTTCTAGAAAAAAAGGTTGATTCAAATATATGGGTGTTCATGTGTTTCTTTATTCTAATGCTAAATGAAGGCTTGGAAAGTAATGTGATAACAAAAACAATAACAAGAATAAAACTGTAAAAGAGGTTTTTCTCGCACTGTCTGTCCGTCCCTCCATCCGTCTGTCCTGTAAAATCGTGTCCTCGCTTCATCTCCAAAACCGCTTGAGGGATTTCATTGAAACTTAACAGGAGTGTTTTTCACCAAGCAAGTTGTGCATATCGTCAGGAGATTCCGCTCGATTATTTTTGGCAGAGTTATGGGCTCTTAGTCATTTTTTCACTCTAACTTCTATATTAAAGCATTGTCCACACTTCATCTCCAAAACCGCTTGGAGGATTTCATTGAAACTTCACAGGAATGTTAGTCACCAAGCCTAGTTGTGCATATCGTAAGGAATTTCTGCTCATATTATTTTTGGCAAAGTTATGGTTACTTTGACAGTTTTTACTCTAACTTCTATACTAAATTCTTGTCCATGCTTCATCCCCAAAACGACTGGAGGATTTCATTGAAACTACACAGAAATGTTTGTTACCAAACCTAGCTGTGCATATCGTCAGGAGTTTCTGGTCGGATTATTTTAGGCAGTGTTATGGGCCCTTAGTCATAACTTCTATATTAAAATCTTTTCTAAGCTACATCTCCAAACCGCTTGGGGAATTTATTATATATAAAACATCATTAGGGGTTGGAAATAAAACAATATTGTTCGTATTCAAGGCCAAACTCACAGCTTTCTATTTCATTGAATAATTATGTCTTCAACCTTCATATAAGAATCTGAAGCAGAAAAACATTACTTTACCATTTACCTGCAGTTCATGCTCTATTGTTTGTCTGATCTCTTTTCAACAGGCATATTCAATTATATATTTACACCAGTTTCATTTCAAGGCTACATTTCGGGGGCATATGTCAATTTCCACATATGCCATAATGTCATAATTGTGAAGATAAAATAAAAGGAAGTGATAATTGTTTGACGGGATAAATGTATATGACAAAAAGAAAAACAGAATTGTCAGTATGATTTAAACATTATCGTTTGTTTGATATGTACTGATAATGTCCAGGCGAATAGTATGTATCATACATACATGTTGTGTCTCATTAAGGTTTTAGAATTAGTACTATTACAATACTTTGATAATTTGTTTCCTTGCATTCTTTAAAAATCATCTTTTAAATTGAAATCAGATGTAGTTTGTATGTAACGTTGATTTTACAAAGGCGCTTGATTATCTGGTGATTTAGAATATATTTTAAAAACTCATATAATACGGAACAAGATGAAAATGTTTTAACGGAATCCGCTCACTAAACAGTAATATAAAATCCAGATTTAAGTATAATAATAAAGTAAGTGAACCGTTTGAATGTCATCTTTGGGTTTTCCAAGGAGATTGACTGTTGCATTTAATTTGTGTCCTTTACGTTAATTACCTTGAAAACTATATGGCACTAAATGGCTGTGGGGGCACTGATGTTAGATTATTCAGTTATATATATCTATCTCTCTCTACGGCGGCAATTTTGTTACATTTGCAGATACTGCACTTTGATTCCATAAAAGGATAAGATACATTACAAAAATACTGTGATAGATGGAAATAAGTTGTTTATATTAATTAAACCAAAAATGGTATCAAGAAAATGCGGTAAAATAAGTAAAAATCAAAGCTTTACTATGAGCCTAGATCAAAGTACATAAAAAGTTTAACTGGATAAGACCGAATATCCCTATATTTATATAATTACTTTAATATGACAGCCATAGTGAAATAGGTAAAGTATTGATTTTTATTTTCCACAGTATAAAGAAAAGGAGAAAATATGTTTTATAATAGACATTTATTTCAATCGATTCGCTTCTTTTCTAGTTAAAATACACCTATTTGTAATTACATGTTGTAATAGTTACTGTGTTTACAATACATGTTCTGTTCAGGTATTTTTGTCTACAGTTTTTCTTTAATGCAGTAGTTAACTTCCGTGTAGTGTAATAAATTGAAGTGTGATTTGTTTCACTAATACTGTGTATTTATCACACTTTTCTGTGATATGTGCTTGTATCGCCACAGTGTTCATGGCGATGTATATGTATATGTTTTTGCCAAATAAACTTTGACTTGACTTGACTTGATAATAGCTGGTGCGATATTTATGTAAATTTCGTTACATTCGCCCCCCCGCCCCTTATACATAGTAACATCATTATTTCACTTCCACCTTTTATACAAGAAGTTGTATAACATTACATGACACCATCATAATAAGATGTAATAAGATGTCTGCTCATGGACATACATGTATATAATATAGAGAGAAAACTGATAACATTTCAAAGTTCAAAATGTGCTGAAACAGTAATGACATTTCCAGTAAGTGCTTAAAGAATGCTAGAAGATATTCAAGACTTAAAATGATCAAAGAGATGAGAAAGAAAGGGCACTGAAAGGTTAATTGAAACATAAAATGTCATATCTAAGAATTTCCTATTTGTCTTGAATACATTAATCGTGCTAAGTCATAGATCATACAAAGTTGCGTTTTTACGAGAAAGACGTTAAACTCATAAGTATTTGTAAACTTGAGTTTATACATAGTTCATAAAAAACTATATAGTAATTCTTTTATAAAATGACTGTTTGTGAACAAATTTAAATGAACAAAGGACACACAGTAACACATTATTACAGACCGGATATTATTCTACTGGGTTTGACGCTTCAAAGTCTGGTTATTAACCGAGCTTCCTTTCTCCAAATTCCATCGTCAAGTGGAAAGTTTTATTACTAATATTTAATTGCACAGCAATATATTTTTGTGTTAAAGTTAAATGGAAAAAGGAAATCATTTAAATCTTTTAATAATAAATTAGAAGATGATTATTTTTTGTCCTTAAGGAAGTTGCTCAAGGTACTGAAGTCTGAAAGATGCTTCTTATTTAAGTTTATATAAAGCAAACCTGGAAAACATTGTAGGAGATACTACGTATACTGAAGATTTTCTACTGGATGTAGAAGTTTCAATACACAGCACTACACCGTGGTTTGATATGATCTGTTCATGTAACGATAAAATCATTGAAATTCTTGATCGTAAGTGCCTCGAGATACGTTACTGGCATTGTTTCGTATTTGGAAATGGAATGAACAGTTAACAATCAATCTCCAACGATGTAGTAAGTTTTTAACTTTATTGGAATAAAGGTTTATAAATCTTTAATTGCTAATTTCAAAACTATTCCTCTTGAACATGAAAAAATATGACTAATAGACAAAAGATCAATTGTGCAAGTGCAAAATATCATTATTTAGGTGAAACATATGCAAGTGCTCATCGACTGAGTAAGTAAAACTTCAAAGAAAAATGTGCTTGGAGTACAAAAGCCTTTGTCATTGAATAACAATTTTTCCAATATGTAAAGATCTAACAACTAGCCTTTAACGGTTCGAAATGTTTCTCGAGTACTCGAAGCACTAAATTTGGTATTGTTAACATAACATGTGATGCTGATACTTTCCACTAAGAAATGAATGCAAATGTGTTATTCTCTAATTTTAAAGCTCTATTTCATAAGGCCCTTGGGAATATAAGCTTGTACCAGACACCATAATTTGCTTAAGGAAAATGACATTTGAAAATTGAAGAGGATGCCTTTCTAGACGTCAGTAAAATACCAGCGTTCTGTGATAGCGCATGTTTTGGTCATATTTTATTAATATTTTCATTCATTTTCTAAATCATGTCATAAGTCAAGTTTAATATGGCGATTTCCTGAAACGCTAAATTGCCCTTGAAACAACGTTATATATTGTAACACTGTTGACTTAGTTTGTAATAAGGCTTGTCAGTATGTTCTGCTTAAATATATGAAATATTTTGTACTCTTCAAGCACCAAATTTTAAAAGTGCTTAAACACAGACAAACAGCATGTTCTGCAAAACTTCAGACCTTGTCAGTAAAGTTCAGAAACGAAATAATAGTTAAAACAATATTGCTGTCTGGTAAATAATCAGGCCCTAATGAGAGAAATAAGGAAATGTGTGTTTCTCAACTTTCTCAATTTTGACGTTCAGTTAACGATGATATTGTACTTACGTTTTTAAGCGTTAAAGACTATGTTCAAGGGTATTTTGTCAAGCGCGTTACATTTCGGAAAAAAGTCACATGCATACTGTTTAAAATGTTAGTGTTTAAATCCTCTCCGGTTATCTACACAGCAAATTAAAAGACTGAAGACAATTTTTTAACCCCTGTTTGTTTGAACTTCATAAGCCAAAACAATGTTCATATTAAGCTTCAATCAAATTAAAAGAATTCATACATTGAATCTGAACAAATGTTCGTTAGTGCTAAACTTTTGAACTTAGATCTTATTCGTTTCTGTATAATTCTGAATTAAGAGTTCTAGATTTGATATAAATTAAAAAAAGTATTAATATAAATTATAGTTATTGAATTAGGCTACAAGCTTAATTTGTTTTGCAAAGTCTGTGAAATATTGACAGGACCAGAACTTCTAATACTTCATTTAGCTTTAAATTACACCCAAGACGGCGTTAATTCTTACAAAGGCGTAAAACACTTACACTACACTTTAACATATTTGTTTTGAAACCGACAGCCATTAAAAATATTTGTTCCTCAAATTGTACGCTGTCTTCTTAAATTTCTACCCTGAAAATAACTTATCTGGAACATTTATGTTCTGAAACACCAAACTTGCAATATTCTTTGATATGTTGAACTCTTTAGAAGGAGTTGGCCTCTTTAAAAGAGACTTTTTATGAAAAATTGTGTAGCCTTCGTTCATGCCTAGCTTCTAAGCGACATTGATTAAATGTTTATAATGATCAGATTACAGAGTCAAGGTGAATTGTAATTTTGTTCCTAGGAAACAATCCTTTCATCTAAGCTTGGTGGTGATTTGAACATATAGTTGAACGGGGTAGGATAAAGTATATTTTTATATATAAAAATGAATTGTATACCTCATGCAAAGTGTTCGGATTTTTCAGATGACCAATTGCAACAATTAGATTTGAATTTATTTATCTACTTTATTGATTCTTTTATATATCGTTCACGGTCAATTTGTAGGCATGACTAATGATAGACTCAGATTACAGTTACAACAATTCATGCACTCAAATAACTGTCACACCAGAAAGTAGGCTACTTTCCATTCCAGTAAGATTAACATTTCTAGGAGGAGTAAATTCATTTCGTTGCACCTATGCCCTATTTCTTTTAAAAGAAAATATGTTAGTTTTTAAACTGCACGTTATGCACTTTCTGGTGAAAACATGCATTTCTATCGATTGTTATTTGAAAATGTCAAAAAGAAAGAAAAAATCACATTGCAACGTAACTTGCTGCATCTATTTTTTTTTGTGACACTTGTGTTTAGAATTTAATTTTAACATTTTTTTTTGGACATCCTGTGTTATCTTTTGCAAGGATACAACCTTATAAAGACATTTTAATTAAGTATGTCTACATTTAATACCTTTTTGAAAACTGTAACTACTCTGTCAATGTAAAGTTTAAGTAACCTGTTCCCTTAAAATATGAGTTGAAATTTAAATAGTAAAATGATCTGAACCCAAACCTGTCTTGACTTCCTAAACCTTTTCAATGTTATCATAGTGACTGTAATCTGGCAATTAATGTTTACTATGTCACAAAGACTTCTGCATCTGGTCTGTGTAAAAAGGGCGTAAAAACTAATTGAAGACGTTGTCAGTACACATATTTCTTCGATATAGGTTAAAGGTTTAATTTAAAAGAACATTAACTAGATGTAAAATGATACAATAATGTCACAAGCAAAGGCAAAAAGTAATCGCCTTAATCCTTTCCAATTTTAAGAAAGTGTCTCCTGTTTTATGTCCCGCTTTTTTGGTAAGTTGTTGTGCTTGTCATTAATACTGAATGAAAAACAGCATGTGAAAATCGGCAGTGTAGAGAACAAAAGGCAATGCATTATAGCTGTTGAAAACCTGGGACAAAAAACTCATCTAAAATTACAGTAGCAATCATCAGAAAAAGAATATTTGATTTTTCTTCGATAACGTCAATGAAGTACATTAATCGATAACGTCAATGAAGTACATTAATCGATAACGTCAATGAAGTACATTAATCGATAACGTCCACGAAGTACATTAATCGATAACGTCAATGAAGTACATTAATCGATAACGTCAATGAAGTACATTAATCGATAACGTCAATGAAGTACATTAATCGAATCAAATATCATATTTTAAAGTGACTGTATATATTAAGTTGGTGGTTGAATTGCTTTACAGAATTAGCCATTTTGCTATCTGAGAGACATTCAGGAATAGTTTAGGAACACTTACAAAATACGTAGTCAGCCAAAATCAATATCGTCGGATAACCTGCTTGCAGCAATAATTACTTAAATACGAAAACAAAGGAAATACTTAGGGAGAATTTAAAATTTGCAAAGATTTTCTTTAATCCAGGATTTCTATGAGATATAAAGGTAATTGGCTTAAATATAAAAAGAACTAAAAGTTCAAAATTTATTGTAAAGCTTAAGAATACTAGTAGCTGTTCTACCTTCTAACTGAAATACTTCAAACACATACAGTCGCAGAAGCTAACCTATTCTCCTATAGATTAAAACCTTTAATGTAGTACATTTACTTGTATAGTTTATTTTATTTTTATTAATTTGACGAAGAAGCCATGTGAATATTAAAGATTCGGTTAAAAGCAACAGACTGTTGATTGAAAGTTGAACTCTAGTTGAAAAATATTTTTGAAATAATAGATAAATAAATAAAAGAGTCATTTTTTGTAAATGATGTTTATATCACTTGATTTCTGTACATAGAAATATTCAAACTTACAGAGATTTTTTTTATAGTTTTGACTAAGGCAAATTTAAAATTACTCTGATAAAAACAGAGTTGATAAATACACAGAGAATAGGTAATCAAGCACCAGAAAATAAGTATTAATCAACATAAAGAAGGAATAATTGTTTTAATATTTCATTGAGATTTTTACCATTTCAATCCGTGTCTGTATTTTAAGGTCTGTGATAATCTTTTGTTAACCTAGAGACAAACATTTTATTGCAACAATCCTCCAATGTTTTGATTTCGAAACTTTAGGCGCGAGTGGAAATATTGTGACACAAAGTAAGCTTAATATTTCAAAATTTCGAACTAGGATTCGGTTAAAACAAATAATTATATTTATAATTTATAGTCATAGTAAAGCTTACAAGCGGCACACCAGTTGATACTCCTCCAGACATATCTGAAGGCGAGGAGCTACACATCAATACAGGACCTATCACAAAGGACGAGATCATGGGTGCGGTCAAGCAGCTCAAGAATGGCAAGGCCCCAGGCCTCGACGGTATCCCACCAGAGGCTCTGAAAACAGATCCCAAGACTACAGCGGATCTTCTGATAGGGCTACTGGAAGACATTTGGGAGAAAGAAGAGGCACTAGCAGAATGGAGAGCAGGTGTGACGAAACTTCCCAAGAAAGGAGATCTTGCAGATTGTCAGAACTGGAGAGGCATTGTTGTCTATTCCCAGCAAGATTTTGACCAGAATAATCCTAAAGCGCATCAAGTACGCCTTGGACAGCATAATGAGGGAAGAGCAGGCAGGGTTTCGACAAGGGAGATCGTGCACCGACCAGATCGCCACGCCGAGGATCACTGTTGAACAGTCGCTATAATGGCAATCATTTTTGTATGTGAACTTCATAGACTTCCGAAAAGCCTTCGACACAATCGACAGAACAACAAATTTGGAAGATAATGAAACACTACGGCATTCCGGGAAAAGTCATCAGCATCATCAAAGTCTCTACCAGGATACGATCTGCCACGTGATCCACTATACAGACCTTTCGCCTCCCTTCACTGTTTCCACAGGTGTTCGCCAGGGTTGTCTTCTTTCTCCACTGATCATCTCGCTAGTGGTCGACTGAATCATGAAGACTGTCACCGGTGCACCCAGAGGAATACAATGGACCCTTACAAAACAACTGGAAGACTTAGACTTCGGAGATGATATAGCTCGTCTGTCTCATACACACAAGCAGGTACAGGAGAAAACACAAAGTCTAGACTATACTGCAAAGCGGACAGGACTCCACATCAACGTTTACAAGACAAATATCATGAGAGTCAACAACAAAAGTGAAGCTCGTGTTATGCTGGATGATCAGCCCATTGAAGACGTTGACAGTTTTACATATCTAGGCAGTGTTTTAAACAAAGCAGGAGGCTCAAATGAGGATGTTAAGATCAGGATAGTCAAGGCAAGAGGTGCATCTAAGTCATTATCGAAGATCTGGAGTATCATAGTGATAAGACTGAAGATCAAGATCAAACTCTTCAACTCAAATGTTAAATCCGTTTTTTTGTATGGCTCTGAAACCTGAAGGCACACCAAGGCAATCGAGAACAAGCTCCAGGTCTTCATCAATAACTGCCTTCGCAAGAATCCTGAAAATTCGATGGCCTGAGAAGATTTCGAACACTGAGCTCTGGAAGAAAACAAAGCAGAAGTCCATTATCATGACCATCAAAGAAAGAAAATGGCAATCCCTGGGACACATTCTGCGTAGAGATTCACAGTGGTGAAGGCCCTATGCCCTCCCAAGGGCGAAGAGGAATAAGTAAGTAAGTAAGTAAAGCTTACAAACTTTATCGTTCATTGTTTGTGATATTACATTTTTTATTTTGTTTATTTCTGTTCTTGCTGCTATTTTACTATTTATATGTAATACAAAATATAAAATTCGCCTTGTGCAGTTTAAATTGTGTGAGCAGTTGACTTAGATGTATTTATATCGAACGGGTTTGCAACTATCTTTAATGTTATTTTTTATTATATTTTACCTATAAATATGAAATTCAACACATGACTTGTTCGAATCTGTGCTATTTACAGTATTTTATCTTCCTTTGATGTCAATTTACTCTATTCAGCAGTTTATAGTTCTGGTAAAATAAATACCTTTATTTGAAAACTTTATTATGTTTCAATATTTCTAGTAGTTCAGTATTTCCCTCAAGCATTTTGGTCTGGTTAACAATAAGTACAACACATACAAAAAAGGGATACAAAAGTTTTGCACTGAACCCACGTCTAATGCCTCGCAGATGCACCGAGGCACTTCAGCGTACGCCATTTTAAATCACAATTGTGCCATTTCAAATGAAACTAAATGTTTTTTTTAAAAAAAAAAACGCATTTGCCTCGTTGAAACAGAGCACATAAGAGATGGCAGAGGTCGTCTAGCGGGAGGTAGAGAACTGTGAACTGGAAAATATGAATGAGTATGTTGGAAAAAGGTCGTGGTATAACACGGTGTACTATTGTTGCAAAAGAGATATAACAAAAAGATATATAGAAAAGCTTATATTATAAAAAATGTGCACGTGGTTATTTCCTAAAACACTTCTCGTTGCAGGAAATAACAGCGATAACATTGCAGTAACAAGGCCAAATCTTGTAATATTGGCAATCATCCTATTTGTTTTGAAGCCTTCAGCCCAAAACGTGCTCAAGTTTTTAAACAGGAAAAACATTTTTACAATTACTAACTGAAAGGAATTTCAAAATTAATTGTAAGTGACCTTGAACTTTGACGTAGTGACCTCATTGGAGAATATATAATAAAGTATCATATGAAGTTCGAAGCTTTCAGGTCAAAAGGTACAACAGAGTTCAACAGTCTGGCTGGCAATGTGACCTTCGCCTTTGACCTACAGACCCCCGAACAGTAGGTTTCTGTAACTCAAGTAGAATTATCCTATGACGTTTGAAAACCCTAGGTCAAATAGAACTCTAATTATTGAGCATAAACCAATTTTACATATAAGGTAACAATGACAATGATCTTTGATCAGCTGACCCCACAATCAATAGGCTTCTTCTACTCAATAAGGACGATCACACTGTACAGCTTAAAGACACTGGATCAAAGAGAACTGTAGTAATTGAGTGGAAACCATTTTCTCATTTAAGGTTACTGTAACCTTGACCTTTGATCAGCTGACAACAAAAATAATAGGCTTTTTACTCAACAAGGACAATCACCGTATGAAGTTTGAAGACTCTATGTCAAATAGAACTTTGAGAATAAAAGTTTTTGAGCGGAAACCATTTTCAAGCTTAAGTTCACTGTGACCTTGACCTTTGACCGGCTGACCCCAAAATCAATAGGTTTCTTCTACTCATTTACTCATAAGGGACAATCATTTTATGAAGTTTCAAAACTTTGTGCCAAATGGCACTCTTATTGAGCGGAAACCAATTTTTACATATAAGGTCACTGTGACCTTGACCTTTGACCGGCTGACCCCAAAATCAATAAGCTTCTGTAACTTGTTACGGACAGTCATCCTATGAAGTTTGAAGACACTAGGTAAAAAAAACTCGAGTTATTGAGCGGAAACCATTTTCATATTTAAGGTCACTGTGTCCACGACCTTTGACCTACATACCCAAAAATAATATATTTTTGTAACTCAATAACAAGTAATCACCCTATGAATTTTGAAGACTGTAGGTCAAAAGGTACTCTAGTTATCGAACGGAAAATACGGACAGACGGACAGGGCAAAAACAATACGTCTCCCCCAGAGGGGGGACATAATGAGAATCCGTATTTTTCAGAAGTTTTAATAACAGAAGCTTATTGACAGCAGAAACTCTGTTAAAACACACTCATTAGGAAACCTTGCAAATGTCTTAGAATTAAATTGTCTGAATAAGATGTAAAATCGCATAGGTTATTACATGAGTAAGGTTAATTATCGGAATAATAATCAGTATTCACTTGAAAAGTATTATTTTAATACTCTTTTCTAAAGCGGGAACACAGGGAATTTAGATCAAGGTTAACAGCCGTGGTGTAATTGAAGTTGTCATTTAGGCCTGTCAAAAGGAAAGAAAAATCTTCAAACAGAAATTTCGAAAAAAAAATAAAACAAGATAAAATTTAGGCGACAATTTTTAAATGGTTAAAGATATCGATATAATTTACATTAGAAAATAAACTAAAAGGTTACAACATTACGGGTGAACAGATAAAATGTTGATTAAAACGGCCGACTTAGCTTAAACTTTAATTCAGTTCTGTTCAGTTTAAGTTCAGTACTGTTACGTGTCCAGTATTCATCACGATAATTTTGTCTTTTTGTTAAATGATCCAAAGTGAAGTAGACGTTCCAAAATAGACAAAAATAATATTCATTTTTGTCTTTAACTGGTAACCGAGTTTCTCGTAAAAGTGTATGAAGTTAAAATGATCAAATAATAAGAGTTGTTTTGTAGAAATTACATTTTATGCCTTATTTTGGGAGAAATATGCGTCTTTCAAATTGAAGAAATAGGCAGTTTAGGTAAAAGTATTTTAACTGATTTATTGTCTCGAATTCATGCTTGGGCGTTTTTGATCTTTGAACATCTAATATATTAATTACATTTTTTCAGATTGCAGATCAATTATCAAAGGATATTTATCAAACTATAATGTAACAAACACTAGATTTTACTTTGTGCTTTTTCATTTGTAAAAGACTTATACAGTAACGATTTCAGAAATAATTATATAAACAAAAAAATAAAAATAAAAAGGTTAATAGTGACGGATGCAAAATATAAATGACTACATGTTTTTTTTTTAAAGAAAAAACAACGTTAATGTTTCAACAAAAATTCTTTCTGAGCCAATAAACGATTTGTTGTTCGTTGAATCAGGTTTCATAGTAATATCAGCAGAATATATATTTCAAGACTCTCAACAAACACAATTAGCATAAATGTAATGCGACTTTGACTTCACAAGCTCAATCGTCGACACATTTATCTACTTCAGTCTGAAATTAAGAACGCTGCAATTTTCTGAGTTTGTTGATGCATTTCTTTATTACAGGAAATAAAAGTTGCACTCCGAAATCACTTGGGTTGCGACTTCATTTGTTGTGTTTATACAACAAGGTTTGAAAATTTGAAATAATAAGGTTAGAATTTTTTTTTTCTCTGACCTCCAAAGATATAACTGAATTTCTATACGTACTACGTACTACCAACGTACTTAATTTTCTTTACATTGACCAAAACATTAGTCAAATAGTCAACGGACAGTTAAAAGAAAAAAATATTATACTGTCGAGAAAAAAATGTCCCGTTCTAAGCAACTTGATTTGCAAGAGAAAATTGCATTTGTTAGTAATATTAAACGAAACCATATTATTTTTGTTGAGGCATGATAGACGTCTATTGACCACAGAAAAATGCAGAATAAGGATCAGTTTATAATGTAAGGAACGTGAACATTCCTAATAACTTAATGTTAATTGTACAGATATTTACGATAGCCATATTTTAATGTTTTATATTAACATAAATTAAATAGTCGGTATATTTATCAAGTCTGTCTGCATATTCACGTTTACTGAAACCACATTTATCATCCTTAAATAGGCATTCCCTAAAATTTCGAGTGAACAATAATTGTGTTAAAGTGAATGGAATTATATTATTATCTGATGTCAAGGTGTCAGTGAAAAAGATGTAAGTGCAATATATAAACTGAATGAATCAGTTTTTTAAAAGTTGTTGTTGTACCTTTTTATGGATAGCCGTTTCTTAAAAAATCTCTTTCCGAGAGTCTTAATGCCAAAAGGAAAGAACTTTTGAATATATGTTCTTTAAAATCTAAATTATTTTAATTTTATCAATAATTATGCAGTATATCATCAATATATCTTCGGTTATCGTCAATAGTTAATTATTGATTTTGTAAAAGAAAAATAATGAATACTCTCCAGATGGGCCTTCACTTACTTTGGATTTAATTCGTACAATTTTCTGTTTGTTTAAAATCTTTTGGGATGTATTATCTGCAAGCAGACTTTTGTTAGATTTATTTGTTTAAAATTTACAGATTTTTGTGTGTTTTCTTTTATTTTTATCTTATACGAAAGTTTGATTTTACATCATATTTTTTCTTGACGGGTTTACTAGCTGGACCATAAATGGCTGTATTTGCCACTTTAAAAGTAATTCTGAAAGCTACAGTTGCTAAAAAAAAGAATGAAAAAGCATGTTAAATTTGAAAATTTTCGTGACATGATCTAGCAACACAGATAAATTGTTTTGAAATTAATAATAACGTTTCTTTCCATGACCAGACGTGAAAACTGTAAAGGCTGTACGTATGTTAAAACTATCGATCAATTGATACTGTCACTGCTAGTGTAACAGGTATTCGAAATGCGTACTTACGTCATAGAAGTACTGTCCGACCATCCGAGGCTGAGAACTCTTTTAACTTGGATGACTTGTTATATGTGTGTGTGTGTGTGTGTGTGTGTGATACGAAGAAAAAAATATTTATTTGTAGGACAAAACTACCATTTACAATATACTCAACATAATGAGTAAGATGAAAAGTAGTATCAACAGTATAACAACAATCAATTGCTTATACCCTTACTACACGATGGCAAGCATTTGTTTATAAAATATGTTAGCATTATTAGTATTTCAAACTAATATAAATGGTAAAAGAATGTTATAAATAGTTATTTGGTAACATTACAAAAAAAGGGTTACAGAAAATAAATAAAAGCTTTAATAGCCTATATGTGTCTTAGTGTTTTCCCCTCCCATTTTGACATTTCACTTTTTTTGTTTGCTTACGTTTTTGGAACTTTATCACCCGAAAGCGAACCATCACAACCTTTGCTCCTACATACCTGATACAAGGTGTTTTGGCAAGTGAAAGTAGAAGAGCGCTCTTCATAAATAAATGAGAAATTACAATTCTTCACGGAATAAGAATCCTGTTGATTTTGGGGTTTGCTCCTTTTTTTCTTCTTTTTTTTCAACGAAGTGAAATAGGAAATAATATTCTCTGTCGATCGTGTATCACCAAAACAATTTTAAAAAGAAGCAAATACAGCTTCTACCAACTGTAACATTTTCTGGTTTAGAGTCGAGTTCAGTTGTGTATACACAGTTACAGTTAGACCAATAAAAAATTATGTTTACTCTTTTTATCTTAAATAACTAACACGAACTTGTCAACCATTCCCTTGATCACTATGTATGAAAATGCTACCAGTGCAGACTAGAATCTGTTTCCAATCAAATTCGAAAAAATACGTTATATAGTTGGATGACTTTTACAAGTGCGACCGGTTTCAATTTTTTGTTACGTTCTGATAACTTACAAAGTAGAGCAATTCATGTAAACAGATGAAGCTTCATCTTGATTACCGGAGCTGTCTTTCAGGAAATTTCGGTCGTAATTTATACCCTGATCTTGAGCCTCTATACGAGATGAGTCATACATCGTTCTTGGAAACGTAATAGATATATAGTGAATCGATAATACTGATGAGAGAGTACAGTAGGAAACTTTTAATTGCATAATTCAAAAACAAATCAATTAGATGTCCGAGGTACAGACTTTAATATCCAACCCTCGGAAAACTCCATTAAGCAATCAGTTGGTACGGCTTTGCTACCTCTTACATATGTTCTCCTGATGATCAAGCCGACCGTTTACGACGACACATGGATGATATTTGTCAAAACACTTCAATTAGTTTATGAAAGATGACATAGTAAAACAATTGAATACATAGACTAATAGCTGTAACTGAGATCTGTATCGTATCAGTTCCAGCCACTTCTTATACACTTGATAAAAACTGCATAAAACCTGAATATATTTTAAGGTTTTCTTCTCTGCTTTGTTTTGTTCTTTAAAGTCTTAAGTAAGGCGAAGCTAAGTCACAGGACGTTCTTTTGATTGGCTGGATACGTCTAGATAATCTAAATAAAACATAATATGGTAGTCGATGTCTCATAAAAGCAATAACAAGTATCATTACTTGGTCCATACAATAATAAAGGTATACAAATCCAAGACATTCCAGAAAATAATCACCGATCAAACCTTGTTTATCACATTTTTGGTATTAACGATTTTCTCAATCCCGTTCAAACTTAAGATTCTAATATGCCGTGTGCCATTTAAGCAAATGTCATTCTCATATCTTATAAAAAATGTCAGTTTTTATTGAACTATTTATATGTACCATTATTTGTTTTATTTAGTGCATTCTTTAAGTAGAAACAAAAGTAGTTGGTCTCATTACTTCGTTCTGACAACCTACAAATTAGCAGATTATAAAAAAAATAAATTGCCACCGTTGTACAAACAAAGAGGTTAGCAAAGTCATACGTTAAGCAATTTGAATTTAATGTAAACAATTGGAGTAATTCTATGGTGAAAACTATTAATAGTCTTGGATTCTGTGTCTCCACGACCATTTAAATGACCAGGTAAACTATTTTTTTATCTTTAATCAACGAAACAGAAAACAGTTTATCAACACGTGGTCAGAAGCTTTGTTTTATTAGGTTTTTTTTCTCAAGTGTCATACCTAGTATATGTCACTGCTAATTTTCTGTTATTACTTTATGCTTTTGTATTTTGTTTCGATGTTGTATTTCTTTTTTGTAACTTGTAGCCAGAGGCAAATAATTGCCGATCTATTGAATAAAAAAATGAACTTACCAAAATATTATGCAGTTTCTTTAATTGTTTTAAGAATAATTGTTTCACGGCATAATGATTGGATAAACGTCCTTGTTAAAAGAAGGGGATTTCTACAAGTCAGATGGATTAATAATTAATTCATTTCAAATGATTTATTTAGATTTCATTTTCAGCCACAGTTTGAAGTAAAAGATCGCTTGTGGCAGTTAAATGCTATCCTTCATGTTGGTTGTAGAATTTCAAAATGTCAAAAGCTGCCTTATTTAGCTCAGAAATAACGATATCTGTATGTAGATCATACCACGCTAGCGAAAAGAATTTTACTAGATCTACAGAAAGTACACTTTCTAGGTTTTACATCGATAAGGTTAGGTATCGTTGACTGAAAATAAGTACTTGGAAAGTGTCATTAGTTAACCATTTGTCATGATTTCCTTTAGTCTGTCCTTTTGGGAATTTCAGTAACGATGACCATAGCAGTCATGGGGTTTTCGTTCTGTATAATTGGTAAATGAAAGCTTAGAAGTGCCTTGCTCATGAAATTATATCGATCTTATGCATCTCCTTACTAACCTGATGTTTCGGGCGAAAGTGTTTCAGTACATTTTGAACACATAATATGTGCAGATTGTTTTTAACTTTGAAGGACAATGTATACGCATATTTATCCTCTGAGAACTGCCGATATTGGAAAAGTACTTTACTAGGACACTTTAGACACAACAATTGCAAGATCAAGAAAAGACAAATACAATTTTAAACGTAAATGGCAAGAGTTTTATATTTAGGAAACAGATTTTAAGTTTTATTGATCTACCTTCGGATATATCACGATTTCGAAATCGTGATATATTCGGAGGTAGATCACGAAAACTGTAAAGTCTATTTCCATTCTACCACGTATTTATATTAATAAGGAGCGCTAGTTTGTGCACAACCTACCATGTCATTTTTGACGGCTATTGTCCTTGTCTGGCTATTCCATTTATTTACGTGAAAATGAAAGCGAGGTAATTTTATTTTATCAGTTGAAAATTTAAGTTTTAGCAAATTTCTATTATTTTATTATAGATGAACAGAAATAAGGCCTAAATATGTTTTGTGAATTTGCTTGTGGCGCATGAAACAAAATTATGATTAACTAAACGACATATAAGATGTTTGTATGATATCTTCTATGTTCCATTTCGAAGAGCACTAAAAGCACTAAACAATGGCTGAGAGTATTAAGTGTAAGTGACGACATATACTGATTTGAGTTGATTGTTTGCTATTTCTTTATATGTTTACATGAGTCTTCGGATGAATACTAATGAAATTAGTGGGCGGGTTTATTTGAACTTATCGATACCTTATAGGTTATACAAGCGCGCAACAATAAGTACTTAGCTGCTGATGTACTTGTATTGTGTGTATATCAATAGAATGGGGGATGGAGATTAATTAACCGTTTGACGCTTTCTTTAATAACAATGTCTATAAAGTTGCTAACCATAACAATACAGTAGTTGGTTTAAAAATCACGATTGCTTTGTTGGTCTCTGATCCTGGTGCAAATAAAGACAGAACACGTTTTTTCCCACTAACACAACCCGTTTGTACAGGTGGTAAAATAATCATCTGCATAAAAAAGCAATGCATTTCTACTTCCCTTGTGACAATGTTTAATAATTTGTTTTGTTCTACTTTTTTATTAAACGATTTATAAAAAGAATGTGTTTACTGGTTATGTTTTTTTCGGATATGCGTCTGTCTCTTTTTTTAACAAATTTGACGTGCTTTTTTCAAATTTACTGTGTAAATATTCAGTCATTCACGTAAAGCGATAAAAACAATAAAAAATTGTAACTTTTTTCTTTACACCTATTTACTTTCAATTTAGTTAAGTTTGTTAAATGAATGAGCGAGACATTCATTTAGCCCAAGTAAATATTGAAAACCCATTTTCTTTCTATTCAGTTAAGTTTGTAAAATGAGCGAGCAAAACATTCATTTAGCCCAAGTAAACATTGAACACACATTTACTTTCAATTCAGTTAAGTTTGTAAAATGAGCAAGCGAAGCATTCATTTAGCCTAAGTAAATAGTGAACATCCATTTACTTTCAATTCAGTTAAGTTTGTAAAATGAGCGAGCGAAACATTCATTTAGCCCAAGTAAATATTGAACACGATGTCCTTTCTTGCTCTTAGACGCTGATAAGCGGATTTTCTTTTCCGAATGCTTAGTTGTGTTGTGTTTATTTTTGTTTTGTTTTCTTTCTAAGGTTATGAATATCAAAAATTTGTTTTACAAGTTCTGATGTAGAATTATCTGTTAAAACTTTAATATCCGTTTTCTCCAAAAAAAGGGGTCCATTTTCCTGTGTCATATTCATAATTTAGACCAAATATATGGCGATTTTGAGGTTTTGGAATTATATATTTTATAAAGATTTAATTATGTAGCTAATAAGAATTCATCACATATAATTCTTTGAACACATGTTTCTTTACACAAAATGTTTAAAATAATTTTAGTTTATTATAAGCACAATTCAAATAATCAAATGTTCCATTACGTTGTATCTTGTGTCTGTTTGAACACGGATCGTGACAGAAGTTACAAAGTAATGAAAATAAATTGAAATAAAAATTAACTCAGCTAAGTTTAGATATATTGTTGTTCTTTTTTTTCAAAGAGACGACACTTATTCGCATTTTCTGGTTCCCTAAAGAAAAACATAAAGACACACAAATGTATAACAAAAGTTCAGTTATATTAAAGCAGGACTGAAATTCTCAGAAAAGCGAGACGTGTTTGTTGAGTCTTTCATTACAATCTTTATAACCGGCCGTTATTTTTCTAACAGCTTTACCTTACGTGGTTATTTGCTTAAGTTTGAAAGTGCTTTAACATGCCCCGCGTAGTGTCGTGGACTTTAAAATAAAAATATTTCTCTTTTTTGTGTTAGTTTCTTTTTGAGAAAATGTTTAAGAGTTCGCATTACTCTATAATTGGCGGTTAATAGTACATATACATCATTATCATCACAGATAGTAATTTGAGATTTATCTGGATGTTATTAACCGTTAACTTAAACGTTAGCGCAATTATCTTCCTTTATTACTTATGTAATTTAACATAATTTTCTATAATTAAAACAAATTTACTTGGCTTTTTCTAGAGATTTTGTTTTCGCTCTTGAAGTGATTTCTCCATAACGTTGTTGACAACAAACTTTAAGCATCTTTTCAGTATAAATACCAGAATATTTAGCACTCAATCTTTCTTCTGGTTAATTATTTTCTTTTCTTACAAAGTTCAGAACAATTATGTGAACGATGCCATTTGAAAAGTTTTCCTTCGAATTTACGAAAGAAAATGAAAGAACGATAACAAAATTCTAGGTACATTCTCTTCCTTAGCCTCATTTATATCTTTGAAATTGTATCCAATCTTTGGCTTTTCATTTATTTTTTATGTTCTTGTGTCGTTTGAAAACTATTTCTTTGGAGTTGCATTATCATCGACGTAGAACATTTCAACAAAATAAAGTCGTGAAATCGACTTGGCACGCTTTAAAATATAACAAAAGAGAAGAAAGAGGCTGAGGAAAATATCGGTTAATATAATCATGATATTTTCTTTTTTTTATACCGATGCAATGTTTCAGTTTCAGGTTGGTACCGTAGTTAAATTTCAATAATTTCTATCCAGTGTAACGACATAAAAATAAGAAAAAAGTCGTCAGTAACAACCATTCAACAACTTTTGCTTAAACTTGGACAAATGTCAAACAAACTTTGTATTTTCATCTGACCACCTCGTTGTTGCAAGGCATTTATTAGTATAGAAGTTCAACATTTAATGCACAATATAACAAGGTCTTTATTATTTCATTCAGGCAAAGTCGCTAAAAATAGCTTTTAAGACGGACTAGGTCAGTCAACATGAAATAATAAAATCTATTATCAATCGAGTAAGAAATTTAACTGTGAAGCACTGGTGATATCGTTACAAAAGACTTTTAAGTATATATCTATTTTGTTTGAACCAATCTTAGAAATTGCAACGTCTTCTGCAATCTGAACACCAAAAAATAACTTCTTGAAAGCAGTTGATACTATGTAATGACTTCCTCCAAATACTAACTGTAGTTTTCCACTTTGTTTCCAGTATGGTCAAGAAAAGGGACGTAAAAGTTGTAGTACAAAAGGAAACTCAAGTAATACTAGTTAAAAGGTAATGTCTTTCTCTCTCTTGTTCGGACAGGGAGTAAAATTCATGTTATTTCCTGTTTTTAAAGTAATGACCTGTAGTTTAATCTTTCTGTTTGTGTTAGCCTTGATACTAGAGAACTTAATGGTACTTGAACATATAACACGTTTTTTCAGTAGATCATACCACGCTAGTGAAGTGGATTTTACTAAAACTACAGAAAGCAGTCTTTCTTTATCTCACATGAGGTATGTTTGCATTGGCCAAATTACAACATTGATTCAATAAATATTTAATTAGGAGGCTTATGAGAATTCATCATATGTAATTCGTTCAACACATGATTCTATATTTAAAATGTTAATCATAATAATTAGTTTATTACAAGCATGATAAGTATAATAAATTGGCAAAAGCAGTACCTCAATTATGTTGTATCTTGTGTCTATTTGAACATGGATCGTGACAAAAATTGCAGTATTAAGCAGAGTAATGAGAATGAATGAAATCCGAAATTAACTTAGTTAAGTTAAGACAAACTTTAATATTTTAAAAAAAAGACGACACATTCGAATTTTCTGGTTCTCGAAAGACAACATGGAGAGACACAGAAAAGTTCAGTTAGGGTAAAGCAAGACTGAAATTCTCAGGAAGCGAGACGGTTTGGTTGCAGTCAATATATCTTTCATTACAATCTTAATTACCGGTAATTACGTTTTCTTACAACTTTACATAACTCATGGCTTTATTTGCTTTAGTTTGAAGTACGTTGACATGCCTTGCATAATGTCATGGACAATAGAATAATAAAAAAAGTATGTTAGTTTCTTTATTTAAAATGTTTAATGAGATCACATTACGCTAGAATTGGCGGTAGACAGTAATTTGAGATTTGTCTGGATGTTATTTAACCGTCATCTTAATAGTTAACACAATTATTTTCATTTATTACTGATGTAATTTATGATGGTTTTTTTATAATTAAAACAAATTCCCTTGGCTTTTTCTAGAGATTTGCTTTCATCCTTGACTTGGTCTCTCCATAAATCTGTTGATATTTAAAAGAACAACAGAGGATTTTTTCAATATAAATACCATAATATTTAGCACTCAGTCTTTTATTTGATTAACTATTTTCCTTTCTAACAACGCCATGCCATTTGAAAGACCTTTGAAGTATAATCTAGACTTTGGCTTTTTATATTTTTTGTGTTATTGTGCTTTACAAAAAAACTATGCATTGAAGGTTGCATTATCATCGACGTAGAACATTTCAACTAAATAAAGTCGTGAAATCGACTTGTCACGCTTAAAAAAATAACTATGGAGAAGTGGCTGCGGAAAATGTTGGATATAACAAATCATGATATTTTCATTTTTATTCCGATGCAGTATTTTATCATAGTTTCAGGTTGATAGCGTAGTTAAGTTTCGATAATTTTTATTTAGTGTAACGACATAAAAATAAACAACCAATTAAGAACTTTCGCCTTAACTTTGACAAATGTCAAGCAACTTTGTTTTTTTATCTGACCACCTGGTTATTGCAAGGCATTTATTGGTATATAAGTTCAACATTTATTGCACAAAATAGCATGATCTTTATTATATGACTCAAGCAAAGTCGTTAAAATAGAAGATATATATTTTGGCTTTCTTTCTCTTACTTTTTTTGACAGACTAGGTCAGTCAGCATGAAACAATAAAATCTTTTATCAGTCGAGTTTATTTTTAACTGTTAAGTACTGATGATATCGTTACAAAACACTATTAGGGAAATATCTATGTTGTTTAAACTAGTCTTTCTAATTACCAGCGTCTTCTGTAATCTGAACACAAAAGAATAACTTTTTGAAAGCAATTGATACTATGTACCCACTTCTTCCAAAGAATAACTCTAGTTTTTTTCACTTTCTTCCAGTATGGTTAAGAAAAAGGACGGAGAAGATGACGTACAAAAGGAAACTAAAGTAATAATAGTTAAAAGGTAATGGTTTTTGATCAACTTTCGTCTTTCTCTGTCATGTTCTGATAGAAAGTGACATTCATTTTATTTCCTGTTTTTAAAGCAATTACATGTAGTTTGATCTTTCTGTTTGTGATGACCTTGGAACTAGCGAACGTGATTTCATCTGAACAAATAACACGTATTTCGAGTCACTACACTCCTTCAAAGATTAAAAGAAGTTCTTAATTTGCTGTAAAATTTACTCCAATTTCATCATATATTTAGCCGAAAATTCAATGTCATTAGTGTCTGACAAGGTGAAACGTGGTTTGTATAAAAGTAAAAGTAGTATTGACATCAAATACCAAATTGATTTTTGCATGTAAGCAAAAAATATTTGATGTCTAGATTTCAAGCTTGCTTCATTCACAGACTGTATAAATTTGCAACAAATGATATAAGGGGACGTGTTATGTCTTGTCAATAAATCTTAACAAAGGCATGAGTGACAAAACGTTACCATTTTAGGTAGTTCTTATAATAAGATAGCTTCAAAACTACATAAATAAATGGTCTTGAAACAAACCTGCCAAAGCTATCTTACAATGGAAGTAACACAGTTACAAACTAATGTATTGACATACTTTGTTATCTTTCGCAATAACTTTGCCAGCAATTACAGAAGATGCGTGTCATGTCTTGTTAGTTAACACATAAGTAGAGACACTGCAATAATGTTTTTTATTTGTATAACCAAAGATGTACGTTATGTTATGACAAATCAAAACACTATCTTACTCACCAAAACAAAAGTTTGCTTTAAAGCTCTCACAAATGATATATAACACCGCCAAAATTTTTATATACCTTTGCAAATACGCAAGTGCTCATCGACGGACTAAGTAAAACTTCAAAAACAATACTTGCAGTGCAAAAGCCTTTACCTTTGAAAAACACCATTATGTATCTAAAGAGTAACCGGTCAACCGTTTCAAATGGTTTTATTTTATTCGAATATTCGAATACTACATTTGTCATTGATAAGAATGTTTGTGATGCTTATTTTAGTTTAGACTCATTTATTTTACATCGATTGCGATACAAGTTTTACAACTTAGATTCATCACGCTCGATGACTGCTTCCTAGGTTCCATACCAGTATTCGCGCAGCGGGGAGGAATGTGAAGATCGTGAGAGAATCTCGCCTCGGACGGGATTCGAACCCGCGACCTTCTGATCCGGAGCCATGCGCTTTACCCCTGGCCACCTCACTGTGATGCTTATACTTCCTTCTAATAAGTTATCGTTTATATTGTTTGTGATCTGATATTTACTGCTAAATTTAGTATTGCTTACATAGTCTGTGATGCTTAACTTGCTGCTAAATTTAATATTGTTACCAAAGTTTGTGATACTGAATCTTCCCCAAATTTTGGTAATGTTTTAATAGAACTGATGCTGAAATTTGCTACTAAATTTGGCATTGTTTACATAGCCTATGATACTTACATAGTCTTATACTTCCTGCTAAATTTGGTTTTGTTTATAATGATTACAATTTTTGTCATCTTTGTATAAATATTTTCTAAAACGACTGTTTGCTCAAATTCAATATAGAGGTTTCCTAAAGTGTAAACTTGCCCATAAAATAACCTTATATATTGTTACACTTTTGACTTTGTTTCAAACACGGCTTCGCAGTATGTTCTGAAAAAAAAGTTAAATATTGTGTACTCTTAACGTCTCGTATAATACGAGAGCTTAGACACAGACAAACAGCATGTTTTTCAAAACCACTGACATTGTCAGTTGTTTTGTAATGAAATAAAGTTAAAACATCCCGCTGAGAATAATGTTGTCTGGAAAATAATCAGGTCATAATGGGAGAAATAAGAAATGTGTGTTTCTCAACTTTCCAATTTTGTAATCACGTGTTTTAGCAACGAGTACATTGCACTTAACGTTCTTAAACGTTGCAGACATCACTTTTAAAATTTTGTCACGGGTGTCATCATGTTTACTGTTTTTAATGTTAGTGTTTTAAACAATCCTGATTTTCTACTACGCAAAATAAAATTCAGAAGACAGTCATCGACCCTGACCTATTAACATAATAGACCAAAAAAGTTCATAAGCTTCAATTAAACTTTAAAAGATCATTAACTGACCCTGATCACATGTTCGTTGGTACTTATCTTTAGAACTTATTTCTTATTAATGTTTATGTAAATCTGATTTACAAGAGGTCTATATTTGATGTGAACTAAACAAAATTCATTATCATATACGTATTAAAGAAATTGAATTAGGTTACAATCTCTATTTGTTTGCAAAGTCTGCAAAATACCGACACAACCAGAACTTTTAATACTTCATTTAGCTTTAAATTACATCCAAGACGGCGTTAATCAAATCGCTTACATTTGATTTTAACAGACTTGTATTGAAACCGACATCTGATACAACGAGGGAAATGTATGACACAGACAGCCATTAAAAAAAGTTTGTTCCTGAAACTGTACGCTGTCATCTTCAATTTCTCCCCTTAAAATGACCTGTTTTATATTAAAGAAACATTTGTTGATACGTTGAACTCTTTAGAAGAGGTTGCCTTGACTTGATATCAAACGAACAGAAACAACCGCTAACGTTGTGCAGCTTGTATTCTTGTATTCTAACGTGACTTTACCTTTTAGAAAATGCACATGTATTGACCCAAACGTAGATTCTTTGCAGAAATCTTAATGACTTGTAAAGATTTCAACTATTATACTCATTTCATATTCCTTGTACGTTTAGGAAGAATGTCCATGCCTAGCTTCTAAGAGACATTGGCTAAATGTTTATGATAATAATCAGATGACAAAGGCAATGTTTATTGTTAGCGTCTTCCTAAGAAACAATCATTTCATCTAAGATTGGTGGTGTTTTGAACATATATATGGTGTGTAAAGTTAAAGACAACAAACTGTTTATTATGAAAATAGGTGTATACCTCATTCAAAGTATTCGGAAATTTCAGATGACCCACTGCAACAGTTTGCTTTGATTTTATCTATCTATAATTAATTCTATAATTTTTCTACCTTTCTTAAATATCTAAAAGGTAGTACCCTTTGTCGTTTTGTAGACATGATGAAAAGACGGATCTATTTACAAATTATAGACACGGACTACAGTTACACCAAAGCATGCACCCAAATGAGTGTAATTCCTAAACGTTTAAAGTAGGCTAATTTTGAACAAGACTGACATTTCTAGCAGGAGGAATAAGTTCATTTCAGTTTGAGTAATTAGTTCTCCTAACATTTTAGTTGAAATTCAAATGATAAAATGACTTCACCTCAAACTTATCTTCGCTGTCTTGAACATCTTCAATGTTGTCAGAGTGACTGCAATCGGGCGTATGATCGTATGGTAGGGATTTGTACAATTAATGTTTACTATGTCACAAAGACTTCTGCTTTTGCTGTGTGTAAAAAGGGAATAAAAACTAATTGGCGACGTTGTCAAGACGCTAATATTTCTTTGATTTAGGTCACAGGTCTAATTTTGAAGAAAATTTACTACTGGTAGTATAATGCAATGAGTCACAAGCAAAGACAAAAAGTAATCGCCTTAATCCTTTCCAATTTCAAGACTGTTGTCCGGTTTTATGTCCCGGTGTTTTCTTCTTCTTCTTCTACTTCTTTTTTTTCTTATGTTGTGCTTGTCATTAGAACTGAATGAAAAACTATATGTGGAAGTCAGCAGTATAGAGAACAAAAGAAAATGAATTATAGCTGTTGAAAACCTGGGGCAAAAGTTCATTTATAATTACAGTAAGATTCATCAGAAAAAATGTTTGATTTTTCTCTAACTACTGTCACTGAAGTGCATTAATGGAATCAAAACCATCCTTTAAAGTGACTGTATATATTAAGTTGCTGGTTGAATTGCTTCATACAATTCACCATCTTGCTATCTGAGAGACACTCGGGAATCAGTGATATGTTTGTGATTTTAGGCTTGTTATTTGCTCAGTTTCTGTTTATGCTGTCATTTAACTATCAGTTTATATTTTTGTTGTATTTTGACGTCATGTGATATACAGGAGTCATTTTGAATAAAATTTTGTATCCAATATTTTCAGGTGGTCTGTTGTACAGCTAGGACGCTCCATTATATTAAAAGACATTTTAATGACATTCCTGACTTACTGGGATCATTTTCTGGCGCAGTTTTTCTTCAAGATATTTACAAATTATCTAAACCTAGACGTCAAAAGGAAGCTGACTTTCCCTTTTATCGTATATGTTTTTGTAACATCCTTAGCTTTTATGCCACATAAGTAAAACTTGAATATTGATCTATTAAATTGAATATGTATCAAATAACCCGGACGCCACAGGAAATCTCACATTTTTGTCTGGGAAAAATATCTTAAAATTGCTTGAGGCAGCACAACGTGTAACACGTCATCAACATTTCTTTTTCGAATTAGAACCCAGACAACGTTCAAAATATTGGTTTTCTGTGCTTTTTGTATACTGAAACTGTCAGATTTTATAATAAGAGAAACCATAGCGATTTAAATAAACAATAATGGTATCATTCTCAATAAAAATTTGTCTTGTAAAATTTAAATTGTGTGAAATGTTGACCTAGTTGCATTTAATAGAACGAGTTTGCAATGTTACGTTTTTAGATTTTATTTTACATAAGAAATTCAACGCATGACTTGTTTGATTTTCAGTATTGAATCTTCCTTTGATATCAAGTTACCCTATTCAGCATTTTAAAGTTCTAGAGAATTAAATACTTTAATTTGAAAACTTTAAATATATTTCTAGTAGTTCAGTATTTTCCACAAACGTTTTAGTCTAGTCAACAATTAGTTCAACACATACAAAAAGGGATACAAAAGTTGTGCACTGAACCCACGTCTAATGCCTCACAGGTGCATCGAGGTACTTCAGTTTAATTTGCGCCATTTTAAAGCAAAATGGTGCCATTTCAAATGAAACGAGAATCCGTATTTTCAGTAGTTTAATAAAGGAAGCTTCTTGACAGCAGCAACTCTGTTAAAAACACTCATTAGGAAACTTTGCAATTTGCTAGCACATGCAAAATTTCTTAGAATGAAATTTGTCTGAATAAGATATAAGTTCGAATAGGGTATTTCATGAGTAAGGTTAGTTACCGGAGTAATAATCAGTACTTTCTTGAAAAGTACGATTGTAATACTCTATTCAGTAGCTGGAACACAGCAAATTTAGATCTAGGTTTACATCAATGGTGAAATTGAAGTTGTCCTTTTGGCCTGTCAAAAAGAAAAAAATCTTCCAACAGGAATTTGGAAATAACGACGAGATGAAATTTAGGCGAATATATTCATTAATAAGTAGCTTAAAGATATTTATATAAATTAACATTAGAACAAATTACGGTTAAAAATAACGGGTGTTCAAATAAACTGTTGATTGAAAAGACCAGCTTAGTTTAATTTTAGCTCAGATGATCAGTTTGAGCTCAGTTGACTTCAGTTCGATTCTTTTCAGTTCAGTTGGTTTGTTGTTAGTGTGTCTGTTTGTCTATATGCCTGCAGTCTGTCAGTTAATTGGTAATATACTATTGTCAAAGCTCTCTGATACAGATTGTATCAATATAATTTAAATCATGAATTTAAAACATATATATATAATGATTTAAACACACTTTAAAACCAAAAAGGAAACCGAAATCTGAAAAAAAATGTACTTAAGATGAAAATCACAAAAAGTTCATTCGAAATACTCAACTAACCAAACACAATGAGTGTTCATTGAAGGTGATTTGAATTTGAGAATAGCAACGTCTCCAATATTCATCAAAATAATTATGTCTGTCTGTTTCTGTTAGATGATCTAAAGTGAAGAAGACGTTCCAATATAGACAAAAATAATATTCATTTTCGTCTTTAGCTGGTCACCGAGTTTCTCTTAAAAGCTTAAACATTTTAAATAATAACAGTTCTTCTGTACTTATTATATTTGATGCAATATTTTGGAAGAAATATGCGTCTTTCGAATTGAATAAATAGACAGTGTATTTAACTGATTTGTTCTCTCGAATTCATGACTGAAAGATTTTGATTTTGGAACAGCTAAAACATAAATTATATTTCTGTCAGATTGTATCAAGTTTCAAGAGGATATTCATCAAACTATAATGCAAAAAAACACTAGATTTTACATAGAATTTTTGTAGTAGAAGTATACTGAATCAATATAGCCATGATTAGTAAATAATGACGAATAAACATAAATGAATATACTTTATGATGTTTCTGTTTTTGCACTAATGACGTTACTATTAGCTAAATCTTAACTTCTGTTGTGTTTCTGTGTAATTTTAAATGACAAGTAGAAACATCTGTGCATGTATACATATAAAAATGATATAAAATCACAAGCTAAATTTTCAACAAACTTGTCCTCTAAACCAATAGATGATCTGTTACTGCTGGGTTAGGTTTTCTGATATCATGCTAAAAGAAATATCAGCATGATATTTAAATCAAGACACTCAACAACACAACTAAAATAGATGTAATCTGAACTTGTCTTCCAGTCTCAATCGTCGACACATTGACCTACTTCTGTCTAAAATTAAGACTGTTGCAATTTACTGAGCTTGTTAATGTAGGAAACTAAAGTTGCACTTTCGAGATCGCTTAGTTTTTGACTTCAGTTGTTGTGAATCTCAATATACGCTAGTGGAAGAGTGCAAAATACTGAAAATGTACAATATGTAAATATTAGGGTTAGAAAACTGATCTTTTCCTCTAACCTTCAAATATATTACTGAATTGTATAATAAACCTGCTAAGTTTAATTTCGCATTTTCCACAATCTGACTGATCCAGTAAACGGACATTTATCAAGAGCACCGCTGGACGGAGCATTATATGGCCGAAGGGTATTCTTTTCTATGATGCATTTGTGATATAAGGGAGGAAACCTTAGGCTTTGGAATTAAATGATTTGCTTTAACTTTTGATTTTTTTCTTTTTGTGATTTATTAAATTTTGATATTTAACATATTATGATTTTAATTTTAGAGTTTTACAGATCTTTATCATATCTAATTTTGAGATTTTATAATTTCTATAAATGTCAGTCTTTCAGACGTTATGATGTTCATGCTGTGATGCATGGTTATCAGGTTATAGTGCAGAAATATTGATTGTTTAGTTGATTGTCACCTTGACGTTTTATGTACTTACCCCGAACAGTATAGAGGTCATGTAATCAATGATGGCAATGATCCTAAGAAGTTTGAAGTCTGTATGGGAGGTAGTTGCCAATTTATACAGTAGAAAAGCTTTCCAGTGTTTAGTCATTGTGACCTTGACATCTGACCAATGGTCTTAAGATGTATGGTGGGTCATTTTCTCTATGTAATCAATCATCATATGACGTTTGAAGTCTGCAAGACAAAAGGTTAAAAAGTTTTACAGCGGAAATATTTTTCAGTGCTTTGGTCACTGTGACCTTGACCTCTGACCTACTGATTCCAAAATCAATACGTGTCATTCACTCGATGTGTGCTACCATTAATTAAATTTTGAAGTCTCTATGTCAAATGGCTGTCAGGTTACGTAGTGTAAATGATTCTAAACATTTAGCTAACTGTGACCTTGACCTTTGATACACTGACCCCTAAAATGTATAGGGGTCATTCACTCAATGTGTGCAATCATGATATAAAGTTTGAAATCTCTATAATAAATGATTGTCAAGTTACATGGCGGAAATGGTTTTCGATGTTTAGGTCACTGTGACCTTGATCTTTGAGTTGCTGACCCCAAAATTAATAGGGTCATGCACTCTATTTGGACAATCATCCTGTGACGTTAAAAGACCGTAGGCCAAGCAGTTTTCAAGTTATTTACCGGAAACCAAATTGCTAATGGACGGACAGATGGGCGGACGGACGGACGCATAAGACCATAACATAATATGCCCTTTCGGGCATATAAAAAAGAAATGTATTATACAGCAAAGCAACAAATATCACGTTCTTAAAGCAACTTGCTTTACAAAAGAAAATTACAGTTGTTAGTTATGTTAAACGAAACCATATTCTTTGTTTCTTGGTAATGTCATAGTTGCATAATAGACGTCTATTGACCACTGCAAAATTGTTTTATTGGTCCCACAGGGGCAAGACGTTGTGTGTTTGACACTGTCCCCTAGAGTGTACCCTTTACCCCCAAGTCCCCTGCTACAACCCAGAAAATACAAATAAAAGTTGATTTCCAATTTCAGAATTCATAACAATAATAATCTGACACTTTTAGACACGTTTCAGTATACCCTTATACTATTAGATATAACAAGGGTAGTGTCTTTTAGACCCTTTCAGTGCTTTGATACTACCCAAGTTCACACTCGATGTCATAACTCAGCTAAAACTCGACATTTAAAAAACAAACTTGACCTCGATCAATGCAGTATAGATATATGTATGCAATGACATCTCCCATTTTAATCAGTGCTCGTTATTCTTTCCAATACAAAACTCGGAAGTGCGGGTAACTTGAAGTTTGACAAGATCTGATTCACGTAAACATTATAATGTTCACGACTGAATTGCACGAAGTAGGCAAACATGCGTAGAAAATGTCATTGCATCTGTTAAAACTTAACAATCAATAACACTTACAATCGAAGTTCCCGTCCAGATCTATTTTATATCGTGGCTACACGGAGAAATACAAGACGGACATTCTTATCGTCGCTCATGCCTCCATCAAAATTCGTTGACCCGGAAGAGGAATTGGCAATCAAGATGTCACTGATTGGTCAATTTAGTAAGAATTGCCTGGTTCCTATTACAACGCTAGTTAATCCCTTAAACATCGGAAACAGCATGTATGACAACATTACCCGCCATGTGTCAAACCGCTGCGAAAATGTCGCAATTAAATGAGAAACAAAATCAAGCGTTTGAATGGGTAATAACTGGGCACAACCTGTTGATTTTAGGTGCTCCAGGTACAGGAAAATTTTTGATTTTCAAAGTTGTTGAAAACTACAAGAGAAGGGTAAGCGTGTGGCATTAACATGCACTACAGGCATCGCCTGTTCAGTTTATAAAGAGCCATTGAAACTACAACAATCCATCACTGGTCTGGCATTAATGATGAACGGTTTGCACCACAAGAAATAAAAAATGTCATACAAAACAATGTTTCCTATGCTCATATCATTGAACGTATTGGAAATACAGACGTGCTTATAGTTGATGAATGTTCTATGTTGAGCAGTAGAATGTTTGCTTGTCTAAATGAAGTCTGTTCACTTAAAAATGAGAAACTGTTGTTTGGAGGCATTCAGATAACTTTTTGTGGTGATTTTAGACAGCTTCCCCCTGTGCCCAATACTTTATGTGAGGAGAATGGTGACCATTGCATCAAACATGACTTTTTTCAAAGTGTACTGCCCCACAGATTGACATTAACTGAAGTTGTAAGGCAAAATGAGGAGGATCTTATACATGCTATTCATGAGATTTTTTGTGGAATGGTTTCCTCTGAAACCTTGAAGTTTATAGGTAAACTGAAACGGCCCCTGCCAGATGGAATCGATTGTATAAAGTTGTTTTCCACCAATGATTTGGCTGATGACTACAATCGCAACCGTGGTGCATGATTTCATGTCAACTGACTCGGGAGAAAGAAAATATCTTTCCGGTGTACTTGCACCACGTGTTCTCTGGCTTAAGATTGGCACACCAGTTATGTTATTAAGGAACATATCCTCAAAGTTAGTGAATGGACTTATTGGGAAAGTGTTTGACATAGAGGACGGTGTGGTGACTGTTGAATTTCCATCAGTAAATTTGAAAGTTCCAATAAAAAAAGTGAAATTTTCAGGTATATATTTTGAATATATAGACTTTATTCCTGACTTTTTTTATGAAATATTCATAAAAATGGATTTTAAACCTTCCTGTCATTTGTTAAAATAGCTGTTACTTTTAATCGCAGCTTAAAAATAAATGCCAAAACTTCAACTTTCACATACTTACTAGCATTGACTAATTGTAACTTGTTGGCATGTTCATCAAAAAGGAATGTAAAAGATAAATTTAAATGCAACTGAATAAATAATTAGATGCATAGGTTAGTTTTACATAACTATATATCAGAAAATTAAAGCTACTCTTCTTGTAAGGGGCAAAAAATGATTTTTTAGACATGTTCTACCTGAGTCAGTGACTGTATGCATTGTTGTTGCTTTCTATTGCAGTATTCAGTCTCAAAGAAAATAAAGATATTGCCATACGAGAGCAACTCCCATTGAAACTTGCCTATGGTATAACTATCTACAAATCATAAGGAATGACTCTTGAAAAGTATGTTTTTGTATCTTTTATTCAGGGTTTTTATTTAAGAGGATGGACAAAAACTGAAAGAAATGTTAACATTCAAAATTAAGTAAATATTTCATTAACAAAGGCAAAAAATGTGTACAAAAATTGGTATATGAAATATCTTTCTTGTCTTGATATTTGGACAAATGTTTTCTCATATAAAGTTAAATCTTATCATTTCTTGTTATTGGACCTAATATGTATAGCTTCATGAAGATTTACTGACTATAAATACAAAAGAACTACACAATACAGTTTTATCATAAACTTGAACTTTTACAATCATTTTCACATGCAACTTCATATGCCATCAATAACTGAAGGAATCCACTTGAAAGTTCACACTTAGTCTCTGAGATTGTAATTGGAAGTTGCTATCCAAGGCTTATAACTGTTAGTCTTTAGCATGAATATACAATGTATTATTCATGTGATGTTGTAAATATTGTGTTTGGGCCGGAGGCCTGTTATGCAAATAAACATTGAAACTTGAAACGAGTATGAATTTGACTGAAATATACCCATTTCCATTATCTCTCTGGAAAAGATTCAATAAATCTTATTCTGTATTTTTTATATTCAACTTTTTTTTCATTGCTGTCAAGGGATTTCTCCTTTCCAAAATTTATACAACACCATCAAATGTCAAACTTCACATTGTATCTTTTTTCAGTCTTGATATGGTTTGAAGTAAACTTGCTAACCATTAGTATATGAAATCTCATTTCTGTAAGTAAATATTCCCACAATGGCTTTGTCTTGAAACTTGTTGATTCTGTTAGAAAAAAAGACATATTAAGAATTCTTCAAACCTTTAATACAAAATAGTATAATGTAATCAAGCATTACTGATAGGAAAATAGCATTTAATATAACCATATTTGAATTTACAGTGTGGAAGTTAACTGTACCGGGATATTTAAACCAGACCAGCTAGGTTTTGCCATGGGTAGAGCGAAGACAAGTGAAGGCCTAAGAATTACAAACATTAACTTAAGAGCCTGTATGCCACACCCTGATTATGTGAGGTCGTTTTTAGCAGAACCATCACAAGAGCCAATTGAGGATATGAGTTGCTGTCATAAGCATCATGCATTTTTTTTCTAAAGTAACAAGTGATATCAACTTCACATTGTAAACTATTGATTTGTGTTTCCATGTATGAAATTTGTTGCAACAAGTATAAAATACATATTTGTTCATATATTTATACACCAAGTAAAAATAATTTCAGCAGTGTGTATGTATTAGCATTTATAACAAGATATTTGAGCTGCTTTTAAGTTAAAACATTTCTGCAAAATTAACAACTTGCATTTACTTATGGAAAAAGTAAGATTCTAAGGAACTTTTATATTATCAAAAATATTGAATTGCAAGTAACTTCAAATGCATAAACAAAGTTTTACCTAGCACCTTATAACTTTGATTAGATGTTTACCTTGGCTGGAAGATGAGTTTGCTCGTTTTGAATTGATTTTAGCTGGAGCTTGAAGTTTGTAAACTGTGTCTGAGTCTCGTGACTTTCCCACATTTCCTTTTGCTGATACTGTTGTCTGGCCAAAGATTACATTGTTAAGGGTCCTTCTGTAGAGCATTTGGGTTTGTATTTGAACCATTGTATGTTGACCTCATTTGATTGAAAGTATTTTCCACTACATCTGAATTAATAAGAGCTGGAGTTATAAAAACAGTTGTATTTGCACATACACATTTTTTACATAAATTTACAAACCCCTCAATACAGTAATGGATATCCTCATGACATTGAGGTGACATAAGTTGTTTATGTGAAGTTTTTGATTCCCAGTAAAACTACTCATTTATTTCTAAAAGTTCAGTGAGACGTTCATGTTCCTGACTTTGAACTGGTTTCTTACTTCCAAATATAGAGATGAGTTTTTATGTTTTTTGTAAAAAGGCAATGGCACCATTGAGAATAGATCCTTTTGCTTCTAGATACAGCTGATATATTTGCATTCACTGTAGCATTTCACTATTCAGTACACCTTATGATAAATAGTTTCTCATTTTTGACTGTGTAGATTGAAAAAGATGTTCATTTGATAATTTTCTATGAAGTTGCACTGCATTGTTTTTGTCCCACAGGAAACAGTCAATTAACATTTGCCATTGAATAGTATTTTCATCTGGAAGGGTCATTTAGTCTGGTGCTCTCTTTCTGAATACCGCTTTTGATAACATTATTCCTAATTTTTTTAATCACATGTGAAGTGTCCATCATAAAAATTATATCATCCAAATTACATACAGAATTGGCTATGGTTTTATTCAGAGAATTTTTGTGTTACATTTTAAAAAAGACCTGTTGCACTGAGCTCCATCCATGCATGTATATACAGCTCTAAATCCAGCTTTCTGAAGTTTATCAACAGCTTCCCAGAAGAGAGACTGTAGTTCTGGGGCTTGAACACCATCTGTGATGAAATGGGCAAATGGAAACCTAAAACCACTATTTCCAAGGAAAACCATTTGCAGTGCATGGGTTCCAATGACCTTGTCATTTTTCCCAGTCCTGGTCACATGCAATGCATTTGCTTCTTCCCCTATTTCAAGTAATCCAGAAAGTTCAACTAGGTCACCAGTCTTGGTTATTTGGATATCTGTCTGAATACTCATTTCATCGAGAATTTTTCCACCAGTCAACCATCTTGTGGTATATTCCTTCTCAGAGCTTCCTCGTGCATCCATCGAAAAACATCCATATCAAAACCAGGCTTTTGTTTTACCTTATACTCTCAGACTCTCCCTAAATGCTTGATAAGACTGTGGGCTTCTACCATACCATTTCAAACATACATCTATAATTGTTTGGCTCCACCTCCGTCCTTTTGGGTCTGTACTAACATTTTTGGCTTGGCTTAGAAGAAGCTCCACCATATTGTCATTTGCATGTGGTATAATATTTAGAATGGTATCCTTTGTATGATTTAATGGTTTATTCTGTGTTTTAGAAACTGTCTCAGGTGTTGATGGTATAATGTTTTCTTTTTGTTGTCCTCATATCGCGATTCTTTGGCATGTCCTGCATGTTTTGCAAACACTGTTTATAGGAACAACATGATCACACACAGTGGATCTTACTTTCCTTTCACATTTATTGTTAGTGTCTTTAAACTGTTCAACTACATGTACCCTAGATACTACAAAAGATCCAGTCACTTTGACACCCTCACACAATTTTAATATCTCATAAATAGGTGATTGTATTCATAGTTATAGTTTCGACAGATTTATTTGACATAGATTGCCAAACAAGCTCTTACAACTTAGATTCATCACGCTCGGTGACTGCTTCCTGGGTTTCATACCAGTGTTTGCGCAGAGTGGAGGAATCTGAAGATTGTGAGAGAATTTCGCCTCTGACAGGATTCAAACCCACGACCCCCGGATCTGGAGCCCTGCACTCTACCCCTTGACCACGGCGCCTCCTAGTATTCATAAAAAATATATGCTAATAGTTGAGCTGTTTGGGTGAAAATTTCCACATCTTTGAATTATCAAGATTTGATTGGGTATTTTCAACGAATTCGTCAATTTGGAAGAGGTCTTTAGCCTTTTGGCCTTTTATGCAACATCTAAACTTTTTTTAAATTTTGTATAGAACATTCTAGTTAAGAGATATTGAAAAAAATATAACCTTAACCAATTTCTTTCCTCTCAGGATAAACTGGTTGTATGCATGTATACTTATCATCAATAATTATTTTTCAGATTCAAAGAAGATCATGTCTATACCATTCAAGACTTTGGGGTGAGCTCAGATATTGACATGAATGATGGCAATGACCTGGATGAGGAATTTGATAATATAATCAAAAGTATTGATTCTATTGAAAATGAATATGAATTACCAGAAAACTTAAATTTAAACCAGATGTTTGAAGATTTAAAAGAATAAGACCCTTTCTCACCATTTCAAGTTAGGCAGAACACAATTTTGTTGAGCATGGATCAGTCTAAATACAAACAGTTCTGTAAACAGGAATTTAAAACAATTTCAACCTTGCTTAACAAGGTACAATCTACAGAAGGAGCAGTAAAATGCAAAGACCTAGTGGAATTCCAAACAGAAATGTATGAACACCTTAGAAGCTCTGAACACGTGCTTGCCTGTATGAAATTATTTGAAGGAAAAAGATTTTCTGCAGAGCATAGAAGTATCTGTTTTAATATTTCAACATCATTAAGAAAACATATTTTGAGCCAAAAAGCAGAAACTTACCCTTCTTCTAGCATGTCACAAAGATCAGTAACAAATAGTTGCAGAGCCCGAATTCGATACATAGGAGGATATTGTGTCGCAAAAGTAAGATCAAAACTATTAAGGAAAAAGGGAGTGTTGCGGTATAGCAAATCTGTTGACAGCCAGCAACAATATGACCATGTTGTCTTTGGAACAGTTCTTATCAATAACCTCAGAAAGGATGAACAGTTCATTTTAAGGAATACTTCAGAACCAGATTCTTTACTAGATATTGAAAGAAAACAATACATGAATAGAGGTTTAACGAATATTTCAGATAAAACATTCAATTTCTTTATTAGGCTGTCACAACTCTCTCTTAATTTACTAACAGATACAAATTACCATAAACATGGCAGTGAAATGTTCAAATTTTTGAGAGAAAAACTTACCCAGGAAAAATTGAGAGACAGTTTTCATATCCTTTTCAAAAAACATAATGATAAACCTGACAACTGTGAAAATTTGAATAAGGGTGAAATTGTTGACATGTTATTTTAAAAAAATGGTAAAGCTCTTCTTAATGGTACTCTTTGCTCAATTTAGAAAGGACCTACTGGATGCTTATGGTATTGAAAAAAAAGATGGCTCATAGAAAACAAATTCAAGTGTCAACTAAAAATAAAAGAAAATCTGAAAAAGAAACAACAACAAAATCTACAAAGAAACATAAAAGAAATGAGACTAACACCGAAGAAAGCCACTCCCCACAACAACCAGTTTCAGGAGGAAGTCAATCTCCTCAGCCAGGTACTTCAGCACAAGCAGAAGAGGAAGTAGAGGTAAAGTGTAAGATGTGTTCTACAGCAGATGATGGAGAGTGGATAGCATGTGATAGTTGTTCTGCATGGTTGCATCGTACATGTGCAGGACTTAAACATCATATGAGGTGAGGGAAGTTCACAAAAAAATTTGCAAAATTTTACTGAAAAGATTGTTGTTGTGTACAGGATTAATTGTTTTACTAAAAATATACAGAGAATTTACAAAGACAATTCAGTAAAATCTATAAACAGAGTTGTTGTTGTACCTCTTTCTTTATAGTTTCCTGTTTCCAGAATTGTTGTTGTACCGTTTTCTTTATAGTTTCCTGTTTCCAGAATTGTTGTTGTACCGTTTTCTTTATAGTTTCCTGTTTCCAGAGCTGTTGTTGTACCGTTTTCTTTAAAGTTTCCCGTTTCCAGAGCTGTTGTTGTACCTCTTTCTTTATAGTTTCCTGTTTCCAGAGTTGTTGTTGTACCTCTTTCTTTATAGTTTCCTGTTTCCAGAATTGTTGTTGTACCGTTTTCTTTATAGTTTCCTGTTTCCAGAATTGTTGTTGTACCGTTTTCTTTATAGTTTCCTGTTTCCAGAATTGTTGTTGTACCGTTTTCTTTTAGTTTCCTGTTTCCAGAGTTGTTGTTGTACCTCTTTCTTTATAGTTTCCCGTTTCCAGAGTTGTTGTTGTACCTCTTTCTTTATAGTTTCCTGTTTTCAGAATTGTTGTTGTACCGTTTTCTTTATAGTTTCCCGTTTCCAGAGCTGTTGTTGTACCTCTTTCTTTATAGTTTCCTGTTTCCAGAATTGTTGTTGTACCTCTTTCTTTATAGTTTCCCGTTTCCAGAGCTGTTGTTGTACCTCTTTCTTTATAGTTTCCTGTTTCCAGAATTGTTGTTGTACCGTTTTCTTTATAGTTTCCTGTTTCCAGAATTGTTGTTGTACCGTTTTCTTTATAGTTTCCTGTTTCCAGAGTTGTTGTTGTACCTCTTTCTTTATAGTTTCCCGTTTCCAGAATTGTTGTTGTACCGTTTTCTTTATAGTTTTCCGCTTCCAGAGCTGCTGTTGTACCTCTTTCTTTATAGTTTCCTGTTTCCAGAATTTTTGTTGTACCGTTTTCTTTATAGTTTCCCGTTTCCAGAATTGTTGTTGTACCGTTTTCTTTATAGTTTCCTGTTTCCAGAATTGTTGTTGTACCGTTTTCTTTATAGTTTCCTGTTTCCAGAATTGTTGTTGTACCGTTTTCTTTATAGTTTCCTGTTTCCAGAGCTGTTGTTGTACCTCTTTCTTTATATTTTCCCGTTTCCAGAATTATTGTTGTACCGTTTTCTTTATAGTTTCCCGTTTCCAGAATTGTTGTTGTACCGTTTTCTTTATAGTTTCCAGTTTCCAGAGCTGTTGTTGTACCGTTCTGAAGTGAACAGAATTCTCTTCTAATGATCTTTATGAAAGTCTTAATGTCTAAAAATGATTTTTTTGAATTTATGTTCTTCTTTTAATAATAGATTATTTTTATTTCTATAGATATGCATTATATCATCAAGTAATTGTAGGGTATTCCTCTTTAATCGAAGACGTTAATTATTGACTTTGTAATAGAAAAATGAATGAAGACGCCCGGACGAGTCCCCACTTGCATAGGTTTAAATGCAAGCAATTTTCTGTCTAAAACTCACCGGAATGTGTTACGTGCATACATAGCTTCGTTTGATTCTTTTGTGTTAAAGATTCAGATTTGTGTGGTTAATTTTAAACTAATATCTTATACGAAAATGTGAGGTTACATAATAATATTTCTTGATGATTTATACCAGCTGGGCCATAAATGGCTGGTTTTGTCTCATAAAAAGTAATTATGCAAGGTACAGTTTCTAAATATGGAATGAAACAGCATGTTAAATTTGAATAATTTCCGTGAAATGATCTTATACTACTGGTAAATTGTTTTGAAATTATTCATAAAATTTCTATCGATGATCATATTTGAAAACTGTAAAAGCTTAACGCATAACTATTGATCAGTGAATACTTTGTCATTCCTAATAAAAACGCTGATATTTCTTTCAACCTGACCGACAACGGTTACACAATGTAAATATAACCTAATTTATAAAAACAAAACTGCCATTTACAATATACTCAACAGAATGACAAGCTGGTAAGTAACAATAGTATAATATAACGTCTATCAATTAGGTATGTGAAGTTGGCTTGTACATTGTACATCGTAGTTCAGCTTGTAATTCGCCAATTACAAGCTAGTACTTGGGTATTCAGCGTGTAGTTCAACCCAGATACATCAGCATACGTTATATTTGAATTACAAGCTAGTAGATGGGTATTCAGCTTGTAGTTCGGACCAAATACACCAGCATACTTTATATTTGAATTACAAGCTAGTAGTTGGGTATTCAGCTTGTAGTTCACACAGATACACCAGCATGCGTTATATTTGAATTACAAGCTAGTCGATGGGTATTCAGCTTGTAGTTCGGACCAGATACACCAGCATACACAATATTTGAATTACAAGCTAGTTGTTGGGTATTCAGCTTGTAGTTCAGCCCAGATACACCAGCATGCGTTATATTTGAATTACAAGCTAGTAGATGGGTATTCAGCTTGTAGTTCAACCCAGATACACCAGCATACGTTATATTTGAATTGCAAGCTAGTAGTTGGGTATTCAGCTTTTAGTTCGGACCAAATACACCAGCATACACAATATTAGAATTACAAGCTAGTAGTTGGGTATTCAGCTTGTAGTTCAGCCCAGATACACTAGCTTATACAATATTTGAATTACAAGCTAGTAGTTGGGTATTCAGCTTGTAGTTCGGACCAAATACACCAGCATACATAATATTTGAATTACAAGCTAGTAGTTGGGTATTCAGCTTGTAGTTCGGACCAAATACACCAGCATACACAATATTTGAATTACAAGCTAGTAGTTGAGTATTCAGCTTGTAGTTCGGACCAGATATACCAGCATACGTTATATTCGAATAAAAGCTAGTAGTTGGGTATTCAGCTTGGTCCGTTATATTTGAATTACAAGCTAGTATACCCAACTACTAGCTTGTAATTCAAATATTGTGTATGCTGGTGTATCTGGTCCGAACTACAAGCTGAATACCCAACTACTAGCTTGTAATTCAAATATTATGTATGCTGAAGTTTTTGGTCCGAACTACAAGCTGAATACCCAACTACTAGCTTGTAATTCAAATATAACGTATGCTGGTGTATCTGGTCCGAACTACAAGCTGAATACCCAACTACTAGCTTGTAATTCAAATATTGTGTATGCTGGTGTATTTGGTCCGAACTACAAGCTGAATATCCAACTACTAGCTTGTAATTCAAATATTATGTATGCTGGTGTATTTGGTCCGAACTACAAGCTGAATACCCAACTACTAGCTTGTAATTCTAATATTGTGTATGCTGGTGTATTTGGTCCGAACTACAAGCTGAATACCCAACTGCTAGCTTGTAATTCAAATATAACGTATTCTGGTGTATCTGGGTTGAACTACAAGCTGAATATTCATCTACTAGCTTGTTATTCAAATATAACGCATGCTGGTGTATCTGGGCTGAACTACAAGCTGAATACCCAACTACTAGCTTGTAATTCAAATAGAAGTATGCTGGTGTATCTGGTCCGAACTACAAGCTGAATACCCATCTACTAGCTTGTAATTCAAATATAACGTATGCTGGTGTATCTGAGTTAAACTACAAGCTGAATACCCAACTACTAGCTTGTAATTGGTGAATTACAAGCTGAACTACGATGTACAATGTACAAGCCAACTTCACATACTTCTATCAATTGCTTATACCGTGACTACAGGTTGTCTAAGCATTGTATTCGATAAAAAAGAATGTTGCATTATCAGGCTGTATTTCAAACTAAGATATAACTTAGTTAAACGGATTATATAAATAGTCATTTGGCTACATTACAAGAAAAGGTTACGGAAGAGTAAATGCGAAAAAATAATTCTTAAACATATTTTACAGATGCATTAACAGTATAGGCAAGTAAAGTTAAAGCGACATACATTGCCTATATATTAATAATTTTATAAGCTCATTTCGTATAAAATTGTAAATAATTGATAACGTTGAGAAGATAAATGATCAAAACGTCATCTTAGAGCACACGGATAATAAGTGTTCATTTATAAAAGATGGCTATCCACTAAATATTGCACAATAACAACTATATATGTAAGACCTGTCAGGATTTGATTCATTTAATACCATATGTTATATATATAACTGAAGGAAATAGATTGCTGTTAATCAAAAGGTTTGCCTTTTTAGCTCACCTGAGCACAAAGTGCTCAGGGTGAGCTTTTCTGATCGGTCATTGTCCGTCGTCCGTCGGTCGTCCGTCTGTCCATCGTCAACTTTTCATTCAAACGACATCTCCTCTGAAACCAATGGGGCAAATTTAATGAAACTTGCCTGGGATGTTCCTTGCATGAAGCTCTACCAAGATTGTTCAAACAGTTCTGGTCCATTGCATTTCTGGTTCACTGGAGCTAAAAATAGATTTTATAAGTTGGATCTTTAAAAATCTTCTTCTCCGAAACCACAAGGCCTGGAGCTTTGATATTTGGTATGAAGCATCATCTAGTGGACCTCTTCCAAGTTTGTTCAAATTATGTCCCCGGGGTCAAAACTGACACCACCCCAGGGTTCAGTTGATTTTACATAGAGTTATATAGGGAAAACTTGAAAATCTTCAGCAAACCTACAGCCAAAGTACTCAGGTGAGCGATCCAGGGCCATCATGGCCCTCTTGTTTAAGTTGCTTTTTGCAACAAAGTAAAAGTAGAAAATAATATTCTCTGTAAGTAGTGTATAGCAAAAACATTATTTTAAATTAAGAGCAGATAAAATTTCTACCAAGACTAAACTATTTCGTTGTCACCATTTCTTGTTTAGAGTCGATCTTCGTTGATGTTGCAATACACGCTGAAACGATTATTTCTTCCAAATACCTTACATAAAATTGTCCATCATTTACTTTGGCCAAATTCCTAAGGACAAAACTGCGACAAGTGCAGACTAGAATCTGTTTGAATAAAAATTCAAAATAAGATTGATTTATGCCTATATGGTATTTACATAGTGATAATGCGACCAGTTTCATTTGTTTTTTACTTTCTGACAACTAACAAAGCAGAGCAATTCGTGTAAATAGATGTATCTTTTTCTTATATACCGGATCAGTCTATCAAGTACTTTTAGCTGATCTTGAGACTCTATACAAGATGAGTCGTACACCGTCCTTGAAAACATATTAGATATATATTACATCCGTCAGCTACATTGATCACATAGTGTTATATGAGACTTTTAATTACATAATACAAACAAATCATTTAGATGTCAAAAATATGGACATTAAGAACCAACGCTCGGGCAACTTCATTAAACAGTCACTTGGCATAGCCTTGTTACCTCGTAAAAAAACTGTTCTCGGGATTGACAAGCCGGTCGTTGAAGAAGGGGATGATATAACTGAAATATTGCAATAAGTTTCATGTATGATTACAAAATAAAACAATTGAATACACAGACTTGTAGCTGTTACTGAAGTCTGTATTTTATCAGTTCCAGCCACTTCTCATAAACATGAAAAAAACATAAATGTATTTTTTTCTTTTTCTGTCTTGTTTGATTCTTGAATGTCTCTAGTAAGGCGATGTTGATTTACAGTAAGTTCTACTGATTGGCTGAAAACGTTTCTTACAAAAACAAACGGTAGTCGGTATCTCGTAAACAGCAACAACAGATATCATTACTTGGTCTAGACAATTAATAAATGATAAAAGACATCCAAGAAAGTAATCACCGTTTAACCCATGTTAAGCACATTCTTTGATATTAACATATATCTGTCGTCTCTATTTGTGTTCTGTTAAATCTTATGATTCTAATATGCCTTTTGGCATTTATATAAACCTTGTCCTCATAGCTTTTAAAGGCCAGTTTCAGTATTACTATACTTTGACGAGTGAAACATGATTGTCGAGGCAGAATTATATTGATTGTTTCTTTAAAACGGCGTCGTATAAGCACTCCAAGTTACCTATTGATGGTGTTTTTTATTGAAAATATTATGTTTATTTTCCCTCTTGGCATATACTGTACGTCTACATGTAGTCTTGAGTCTGAATTTCTCGGTGTTTATGTAGAAATCAAGTTTTGACAAAGTTTCTGTCAAAAATAGTTCTCAACATCAAGTCGTAAGAGCAGTGTCTGTGAAAATTATTAGATAACATTTCTTAAGCATTGTTTGTTTCAAGATTTATAGTGAAAGCACAGCAAGCAAATGTGATTTACCACCGTATCTTAGAATGTTCTTTTTACGTTCTTGCAAAATTGTGAGGCCTTTTTTGGCTAAAGAAACCATGGTTAAAAATAAAGAATTTACAAAGTTTGCATCTCTAAACTACCCCTTTGGTGGATTTGTGCGTAAAATTAAATTACCAAACCGACAATTCTCTTATTTATTTTGAAGCATATGCTCGGTAAAAATTTAATTCGGACAAGCAAAGTCGACTAGATGGGTTGCATTCTCGATCGATTTCTTCAAAGATTTTAATAATCTGGTAAAATCGAAAGGTCAGATCCATTTACCAACAGCAGCAAATGCTACCGGTATTAAATGTATCACGATTCATGCCAAGACGCGGTGATAAATGAATTAGCGAATTTCATTAACTTGTAGAAAGTGTCAAACGCACAACACTAGATCCTTTGGCATGCAGAGACTTTTCTCAATTAAAATTCACCTAATTATCGTACAAATGTCTGCTTATTCACAATGACATTTACTTGAAAGTTAAGAACTTTCAAAAAATAATTTTATAAATATTTATAATATTTGAAAATAATTATGAGTATACAGTTACGTCAGTTAATATCTGAATTGTAACATTCAACAGGAATTCACACGGGATGTTATGAAAAATCACCAATAATACACCAATAAATGATTGATAACGCCTTTGCTGCTTATTGTGGAACTTGAGATACTGCAGATGTTTTCTCCTCTTTTAATACGATACGATTTATTATACTAAGCCTAATTTTTGTAATTTTTCGAAAATCTAGCCTGCCTGCAGGCTATATGATTCTTTTCTTTTTATGTTATTTCATTGATATATTAAATGTTTTTACCTCTCTGAAAACAACATTTTTTCCTCTGCTGGCAATCATATATTCCATCCAAGAAAAGATAAATCTGTAGTTAGAAAGGAACTTAATAGCCATTTAGCTTAACATTACTACGGAATAGCATTAATTGCTGGGTCTGAGATCAGTCTAACGCAAATCCTTCTGTATAAACCTTTGCTATGCCATGGCTTCAACAAACTTAATTATCATTAAAAAGCTAGAATCTTCTTACAAATACCATAAAAATGTTGTTATTTGATAGGCATATATTAAGATAAGAATTATATATAAAGTAATAAATGTTAACGTATTAAATAACTTTAATATTTTATGCTTTTGTATAATGTGTACTATATATAATTATGCAGCTGATCTATGGTCTGTATCTGTGAGTTTTGCCCCTGTTTGTTTTCGTGCTCGTTTGAACGTGCAAGCGTTTGTGCCTCATTTTCCTGCGACTTGGTTTGATGTTTATAACATTATGTTTTAAAGACGATATATTTTTCGAAACAAGTCTTAATTAACGTTATTTCTTCTTCTTCAGCATCAGCACCTGCTTCACTTTGCAGGAAATTGATTTATATTTATTAGAATTTAATTAACCTGTATTCATTCAAGAAACTGCCCAGAAAACATATATATAAACATATCTATCATATATCATAATAGGTAAGGTAATACAAGCACTCTGAGAACGTAAGTCAGTAGATTTATGTCATTAAACTTGCACAACGTTTTTATTCAAAAGACATGGTTATATAAAGCAATTCAATATGAGTTCATGTCACATTCCTATAGAATGTGTACGAAACACGTGTGATTTTGCCTGTATTTACTATACCGAAAACGTAAAACATGCATTTTAACATACCCTGAATTGTCTTAAATTCGGTCCATAAAATTGTCCTAATAATGAATCAGTCTTAATAACGGGTCTTATTTTTAAAAAATCAAGAAACGTAGGTTTCACAAAATTATGCGCAAGAAACGAACGAAGGCCAATAGCGGTGATGTACTTGAAAATGTAAAAACACTCCATGCACATAACTCAGTCGTTACATATGTAAGACGTATTAGCTGTATACATTCGTACGTACGTTTAGGAGTCGCAGTAGCGACGATCAGATTAAATCGACACATTGCTATACGTTCGCCATTGTTATAAAACGGGATCAATTCGTACGAGAAACGCAAATGAACGTTGAAAGAACGTTATCTGTTACTTATAGACGAGACGTTATCTGTTACTTATAGACGAGACGTTATCTGTTACTTATAGACGAGAAGTTTGAATAGAAGTGACAACGTATGATTGGCAAATGAGACCATTCAGATGACCAGTTGTCGCCTTACTACGGACGAACAACCCGTATTATTCCATTAGATGGCGTTAGCTGTTAAATGGCAACGTAAGTGAATGTAAGAACGAAGGAAAACGGACTAAACACGATTTGCGCGCGAACTTCGGAGAATGCCAAAATTTCTGTGTACGCCTGCATACACTCGACCATTTCGTTATGGGCAAAAGCGAATATTCATCGCGTGTAGAAATATATAAGAACATCTCATTTGTTTTACAAATGTTAAACAGTAGCATTCCTTACAATGGTGTACGCTTTTTAAAACACTTTGTTGCTTAAAAACATATTGTACACACAACGAAATACTTTTTGAGAGTTAACCGAAGGTGGACGATGATTTTTGCAAGAAACTTAAATTTTCTTAGAAGTAATTTATTGATAGCATTTTATGAAGGATAATACGGTTAACATTTGAGTGGAAATCTTCCTATTCAATTATAGCTTTGTTTGTTAGATGTTTCATGAATGCTAGTTATATTTTACGGCCGCGTGGCAACAATGGCCATTAAGGTGAATATACGAACATATAATGATCAACTTCTCTTCAGGCTTTTATATCAACCTTTGTGAGATGTAAAAGGGGCATGTATAAGGTCAACTAGTTTCATCAGAACAATTTACTATATGACTTCTTCAAAACGCTTTTTAAAGTTCAAGCCAGTGTTTCTTAACTTTAAGTACATCTCTGTAGTCGGCCATCCAGAAAAACACGTTTCATTGTTGAAAATAAATGAATGCAAACGATATTTGTTTAAACTGAATTAAGAAATGTCATACATGAAGTCTTTTTATTTTAAAAATGTCAGGTTTTAAAAGATCTTAAACATGTTCTTCGAAATTCAGTTGTTGTAAAATCGTGATAAAAAAGAAAATTTGCCCAAAAAATGCGACTGTTAATCAGCAGAAAAGGTGCCACTTTCAAATAGCTTCTTGTTAAATGCATTAGATAAATTAGACGTTAATCTAATCCTCGTGCTAAACATAAACAATGCGATAAATATTAAATTCGAAAATATACTGATTACGTAATATTTTGTAATAGGACGGGGTGGTGTGTTGTCCTTGGACTTATACTCTATAGGTATGTTCTAGAATGGCCAAGAGATAGGGGACTCTTAAATTACTTGAAATCTAGAACCAGGATGAGATAACATCTTATGTTTGCTAAATGATGTTGTGAAGCTTTGCATGTAATAAAGAGATAAAAAGAAATAAAATGTGTTTGTTGTTATTTATATCCTTATAGAGCTATGTTGTATCTTAATAACTCAAGATTTGGTGGTGTAATGCCTTTTACAATGATAAGAGCGCAACATACGATGTTTTAAAACAACAGCATTTTACCCTTTCTATATTTATTAAACGATAACTGTAATAATTCTTAGCTGTGTAAAACAGAACTTTAAATCATATTAGATAAATCTGTCTTCCGTCGGTAGAGTGTGTCCAAATACAGTCATTTTCACGGAATTGGTGCCTTTCCATTTAGTAAACAATGTTACCGTTGCGCAAAGAAAATGGTTCCGGTTGCGCATTTACGTACGTTTTGTGTAATAAATATCACATGAACTAGTTGCGTCGTATCTAGAATATAACGATTGTACCTATAAAAGATCGATATATATTGACTTTGTTTACCTTGGTTACGGAATTTTATAACTTTGATAATTTTGAAAATTTTTAGTCGCAAATATATATTAACAATTTATTTTTGACCACAGCCGACATATCGTAAACACAAATTAACAAGAGCACCGCTCGGTGGAGCATTCTATGCCCGAAAGGTGTTATTTCTAATATGATGCTTTTGTGATATAAGGGAGGTACTTTAAAATTTGATTTTTTTTATCTATACTATTTTGATTTTTAACATTTCATAATTTCAATTTTAGAGTTTTATAGATCTTTAGCATATCTGAGTTTTAGGTTTTATAATTTCTATAAATGTCAGTCTTTCAGACGTTATGATGTTCATGCTGTGATGCATGGTTATCAGGTTATAGTGCAGAAATATTGATTGTTTAGTTGATTGTCACCTTGACCTTTTATGACTTACCCCGAACAGTATAGGGGTCATGTAATCAATGATGGCAATCATCCTAAGAAGTTTGAAGTCTGTATGGGAAGTAGTTGCCAAGTAATACAGTAGAAAATCATTTCAGTGTTTAGGCCATTGTGACCTTGACAACTGACTTACTGATCCTAAGATGTATGGGGTTCATGTTTTCAATGTAATCAATTATTATAGAAAGTTTGAAGTCTGTACTACAATTGGTTGTGAAGTTAATGAGCAAAAATTGTTTTCTATGTTTAGGTAAGTGCGATCTGACCTACTGACGCAAAAATCTTTGAGGCTCATTTTCTGAATGTAAGCAATAATAATATGAACTTTGAAATGTCTAAGAGAAATGGTTATAAAGTTTTACAGCGGAAATTGTATTCAGTGTTTAGGTAACTGTGACCTTGACCTTTGACCTACTGACCCAAAAATTAATAGGGGTCATTCAGTCAATGTATGCAACCACTATATGAATTTTGAAGTCTCTATGGGTTATTTAATGTAATCAGTTCTCATATTAAGTTTGAAGTCTGTATGACAAATGATAATAAAGTTTTATAGCGGAAATACTGTTTAGTGCTTATGTCACTGTGACATTGACCTTTAACCTACTTACCCCAAAATCAAGAGGGGTCATTCTCTCAATATATGCAACCATTATATGATATTTAAAATCTCTATGACTCATGGGAGTCGAGATACAGAGTGTAAATGATTCTTAACATTTAGGTCACTGTGACCTTGACATTTGACATATTGACCTCATAATGTACAGAAGTCATTTACTTAATGTGTGCAATCATGATGTAAAGTTTTAAGTCTCTATAACAAATGATTGTCAAGTTACTTGGCAGAAATGGTTTTCAATATTAAGGACACTGTGACCTTGACCTTTTACCTTTTGACTCCAAAATCAATAGAAGTCATTCATTAAATGTGTACAATAATCGTATGAAGTTTGAAGACTATAGGCTAAAGATTACTAAAGTTATCCACCGAATACCAAATTGCTAACGGACGGACCGACAATAACTTTAAAAATTAGGGTCACTGTGACCTTGAACTTTGAGCTACTGACCCGAAAGTCAACAGGTACTATGCATTCAATGTGGGCAATCATCGCATAAAGTTAAAAGACTGTAGGCCAAACAGTTCTCAAGTTATCCTCCAGAAACTAAATTGATAACGGACGGACGGTCGCCCAGGACCATAACAAAATATGCCCCTCGGGCATATAAATAGAGAAGTGGTCAAATAATTGATTCCTGGGGAACACCATATGTTATATTTGCCGTACATGAATGAGTGCCAGAGACGTCTACAAACTGCTGTCTGTCAAATATGACTTAAAACATTTTAAAACATCATCACTAAGACCAGATGCTTGAAGCTTAATTAAAAGAATGGAATGGTCCACTGTGTCGAAAGCTTTCTATAGATCCAACAGAACCATACCAACAACACTACATTTATCATTTTCATGCCTGATAAAGTCTGTAAGGTGGATCAGACAAGAATCAGAGCAGAAACCACTCCTAAAACGCGATTGAAATTTATACAATAAATTTTTATCTTTAAGATACGATTCAACCTGGTCATAAACCACCTTTTTATTGATTTTGAAAACAATATTTAAAATTGACACCGGTCGTTAATTACCAAAAGATAGTTTGTTATTCTTTAAAAAGGGGGGCAACTCTAACCAGCTTAAGATCTTTGGGAACATGACCTTGGATGAGGGACATGTTAATGATATGTGTTATGTGACTAGCAATGACTGGAGATCCATCTCGGATAAAATGTGAAGGTATACCATCTAAGCCGGTAGCCATTTGGCACTAAGTGAAGTTAAATTCTTAAGAACCTTATTTTCGGATACAACAGAAAAAAGTAACTATTTGCAGAAACATCCTTATTTGCATAAAATGTGTTAACAAACTTTTTACTAAACTGACATAAACCTTTTGGCAACTGTTTTACAAGTTTACATGTAACTGTTGCATAAACTTTGTTAAAAGTTTCAGCAATCAGTTTCTTCTCAAAACAAATATTACCATCAATGTTTAGACAAATATTCGAACTAGATGATTAAGAACCTTTCTTACATGGCAAATCAAGATCTTTTACAGTTTTCCATACAGATATTGAATCCGTTTTATTTTGTTCTAGAGTACTGGTAAAGTAACCCTTCTTTGCCCTGTCAACAAGATACTGAACTACAGTTGTTAGTTTTTAGAAAGAATCATAATTTTCTAGGCTTCTGTCAAATTTATATTTGTTAAAAACCTTGTTCCTTTGATTTATAGCACTAAGAATGTCTGATTTCATTTCATCGCTAAAGCATTAAATTATTGAAACGTGACACCGTTCTTATGTCTAATCGGAATCATCTGTCTTTCCTATCACTTTCCCACGTGTTGTATTACAAACTATAATGAAACGTCATCATATTCTGTGAATTTATGATATCGATTTTTTTAATGCCACAGATATATAAGTCTAATAATGTACGCCCGCATGTCAAGTGAACAAAAGTCGAGAAGTTAATAAACATGAGTTCATTAAGTGTAATTGTGGAAAACTTCATACCTTGAATGTTAATTGTCTAGACAAAGACATGATGTATTTGATATGCGTGTTTCTGATGAAGGTGAGACTTTGGTTGCCAATATGAATCAGTAAATTCTGAAACAAATCAGGCAAACTTTCTCCATTTCTATTATATCGAAATATCAGCTATCCGTGCAAAACAAATGTATTTCAAGTGATATTTTAGGCTCACGGACTCTTTAGTTCTAGAGTATCTGTTAACAAGACGAGACAGACAGACAGACAGATTTATTTAATCCATTTGAGCTAATAAGCTCATGATGATAGCATAAGCATGATAATAAGATATTGGCGAACAGTAGTTTACACAATTAGCAGTAGTATTACATTGATAGATGATAAATAACTTTGGTAGTTCAACCTGAAAAACAGATTGTAAAGTAACAAATGTTGTAACTTGTTTAGAAAACTTGGAGAAGGCCCAGGAACACACACAATATATATATATACACGTACATACTAACAATACTAACGAACATGCACAAATGCACATTAAAAAAAAAGAAAAAAAAACCTTCATGCTTTCAAAACAAAAACCAAACAAGCAATATTTGAACAAATAATCAAAATAATAATATATAATAAATGACTTTGTATGCCCTTATGTATGTAGCTTGCAAAATTAATGTTATACTGAATATCTGAGTATTTATATTCGTGTAGGCGTTTACATAAACTATGTACAAATAATTTTTTCTCTAAGTTCAAAAGCGTAAAATACAAAACTTCCTAAATTTCTAATAACTTTTTTATTTTCTATGTTTAAAAGTTCTGTCAATTTAAACATACTTGGTCTTATCCAGTATTTCTTTGGGATATGTATTTTCCTTAATTCTCTATAGATTTGACATTCTAATATGAAATGATAATCATCTTCTAGCACTTGACAAACTGGACATTTCCTTTCTTCTAATTCTAACCTTTGGGGTCTAACCCATCTTCCGGTCTCAATTTGCAACTTATGAGAAGATACTCTTAATTGTGTGAATGACTGACAAAATCTATTAATGTTAAAACAATCAAGATAAGGTTGGAAACGAAATGACGAAATATTTCTATAAAATAATGCCCTTGTTGAATTGTTTAGTCTTGAATTCCAGTTTTGAATAAATTGGTCGTGAAGCCTTCGTTTTACCATATACAAAAATAATTCAGTATTCCCAACTCCCTGATTAAACCATGCATCAAAAAATCCTAGTGAACAAAGTAAGTCTTTGAGCGAGGAACACCAATTGCGTATCCCCTGGTGTTGTTCTGAATCGTTTTTCAATACATTATACACGTATTTACTATGGTTGAGGTGTATTATTTTCAACCAATATTTTATAATATTTAACATGTGAATCGTTTTAAAAGAAACACGTCCTTATTCTCCATATATAAAATCATTCTGTGTAGATTTTTTTACACCTAAAAGTTTTTTACAAAATTGCATGTGCACTCTCTCTATTGATAAATCAATTAAAAAAACCACATACTTCACTACAGCAATTTAAAATAGGCGCTACTAGTTTATCAAATAAATCAAGTTTATGTTTAGGCGGTATAAATGTAAATTTATGTAAATATTTTTCGAGCTTAAAAATCGCCTTTTGTGCTTGACCGGACAACGAATTTTGTGCTGTACTCAAAGATCCACCACTTGTGAAAACAATACCAAGATAGCAGAACTTTGTTACTATTTCAATTGGTTCACCGTCATACAAAAACACTAAATCTCTCGGCCGAGAGCCACCTTTTTTGAAAATCATTATTTTCGTCTTATTTACATTAACTTTAAGCTTCCAAGTGTTGCAATAATTATGTAACAGATCAATATTATTTTGTAATTCTTGAGCTGAATTTGCCATCACAACTATATCATCCGCATACAGTAATAAGAATATCTTAAACATATTGACATCGATACCGCTTGCATTATTTTTAATAAAAACGTCCTCTAAATCATTGATGAACATGGAAAACAACAAGTATTAGCGTTTCCAAAAATGCTTGAATTCGCCGTTCAGCCATGTATAACGTCTTATCCATAGATGAATGTATTCATTGATTTGATAATTTTATAATATGCTTTGCAGTGAAAGGCGAAGTTATATCTGATCATTTTCACACAGAAATAATAAAGCAGATGAAGTATACATTGTAGTTTTTATTGTAGCTGGGCTATTTTTGAAAGCCGATGATTTGGCTTCTTTATGAAAAGCATGCCAATATCTTTATACATCATGTTAAAATTTGCAGCATTAAAAACCTTGTAAATATTGCTTTGTTGTAAACCAGTCTACGCATAATTAATTAGCTATTTGCGTAGCTTTTTACTTTATTTATTACTAAAAACATGTTTACTTAACAAAAGCTAGATACTATTCTTCAATATCATAAGAATATTACATGTAAAATTTAAACAGAATAAATTTTAGGTATTGTCGTGACTCTAAACAAGCATATATTAAACACGGATATATCCTGATCAAACTCCTCGCACCGGGTACGTCACGCTTTGCTACTTTAACTGTACTGATCAGGGGAAGTAACCGCTGCGGGGAGTTTGTATCCTGATTAGAATCGCCCGGAAGCAAGCATTTATTTTTTTTTCTTTAAGTGCAAGTTTTAGAAAAAACAAACAAAACATACTCTTATTTAGACTACATTCTCTAGTTAGAAATGACATGTAGCAAAATATATTGCGATTATCTTGTGTTATCCCGCAAGAGCCTGAAGACTGGTACTGAGTTTGTACATTGATGATGGTATTTTTCAGTTGTAAGAATAAGTAACCCGACAAACATGGCGGTTGGGCGAGTCCATTTACACATCCCTTACTGAAGATTTTTGACGTCCATTTTGTTATCATGTGATATGAAATTATTCGCTTTGATTGGCTAAAGGCAGGCGGTGTACAGGCAAAACTGTTCAAATCTTGTTAATTGTATATATCGCCGTCCAGGAACGGCGATAAAAAGGGGGATAAACACTCCCCTTGTCTAACCCCGAGTATACAAGAGTATTCTTCACTTACTTTATTACAATATTTAACTCTTGACTTGACCGACTCGTAAATTGATTTCACAATGTCTAAAATGATTCCTCTCAAGCCTAATTGTATTAATTTATACCATAAATTGTCTCTAACAACATAATCAAAAGCCTTTGTGTAGTCAACGAAAAGAGTGTAAAGTTGCTTCCCTTGATTAAGAAAATGAGTAATCAAACCATGCAGAACAAATATATATATAGCTGATGCAATTATATTTCTTATCATTAAAGGACAGTATATCAATAACGGATATCGCTTTAAACTTAAGAGTAATAAATATACTGCTAGTAAAACTGATATCTCAACGCATCAAAAAAGTAGGATGTTCATTCAATAAAAATGTTCTTTATGTCTGTGAAGCCGAACAGCATCTTTTTTTTATGGGATTTGTCAAAATCGATATTTTACATTAGGGTCCTGTAAAAAATCTTAATAAAGGGAATTTCGTTTTATTTGAAATGCACGCATGTTTATTCGATACTTTTGTCTGATGCATCAAATGATGATAAGAATATTGACAAAATATAGACACAATTTTATAAACTGCAATAGTATTTGTTTGTTGCAGACGTTTTCACTAGGTGTATAACGGTTTAATAGGAAAACAAAATTGATCTTCGTTTAATCTTAGAAAAACATTATTCCTTATAAAAGCGTCTGGGTTAGGTCCCAGAGGAGCTAGAATAGCATATTTAACAATTTTTGACACAATACATTCTACAGATGGCATCAATTTTATGGATGCCTTATAGGTCATTGCTCGAAAGAGCAACAGAGTGATATATTTATTTAACAAAACGCTTGCCCTTTATTGTAAACTTTTGGTAGACCTCGACAATAATCCGTTACTTGATTTGCCAGTTTTTTTTATTACATTTTACATTTAATTTGGACTGAAAGTACTGATATTTTTCCGCTTCGCTGTGTTGGTCATTTATCTTCTGTTAAATGGATATTATTTTATTTCGTATTCACTTTTACTTCTGCCGGCCAGTCGACAAAACGAGTTAGATATGAAATGCATGGTGAATAAATGAAAATATTATCTCATGTTAAATCTTGAACTCTCTTAAGATCCAGCAAAAAGTTTGTTTGTCTTTATTTACATAGAGGACCGTAGTTCCAGTAATAATCTTTTTTTTACTCATATAGAAACTAGAAATATTGACGTTTATTATGAAGTTTACTTTGATTTAACCATCTGTATTATCAGAGCAGAACAGAACAGAACATACAGTTTATTCACTCGTATGCACATACAGCATATTGACATAAACTCACATTAATATCACTGCAATACTTTCACTTTTACATTACTCATTTAAGTCTACAAAAGAGCAACGCATATATTTCATTTTTTATAATAATCTAATTCGTATTAACATAAATTTATTTTGTATGTACTTATTCCCTATTTAATTTGTGCACATATTTTTGTTGATTTCGTTATGTTTAAATTCCTATTTTATCTATTTATGTATTTATTTATTTATTTATTTAGCATTTGATATATTTCCCCAAAATCTATTATTTACAGAATGGTATGCGTTTTTATTTATTTATTTATTCATTTAGTTATTTATTTTCTTTAATTTTTATCTTATTTTACCATTTCGCAGGAATATTGAAATTTTAAACAAAATGTAACGTTAGCTTTAGCTAAAGACTCAGATGAGCTGTATGATACCATTCCATTCGTTGTCTGGCGGCCATCGCCCGCTTTAAACAACATCTCCTCTGTAACCACTTGGCTTAAGTCATGGAAACTTGTGAGTGATGTTTTTTCCATGAAACTCTTTCGAATATTTCAAAAATTTCTAGTTGCAATGGCATAAAAGAATAAAAACCTTCTAAATTCTTCATATACTGGCATTTTCTCTACCAAGTATGTTCAAATTCTGTCCCTGTGATTACCCTTGGTCCCGCCTCAGGGATCATTGTTTTTACATTGACATATGAAGGAAAACATATGAAAGAAATATGCTCTAAAACTGAAGGTCTTGGAATCCAGGTATTTTGGTTATAGTATGGTTTAGTCGGCCTCCAACAAGATTGTTACAATAATTGACATAGGGTTACAGTTCGCTCAAAATTTAACGATTTTAACATAGATATCAATTTTTAAAATTTTTTTTGTTAAAAGACAAAAGGGTTAGGGTTAGGATTAGATAAATAAAATATGTGCCATTGTGTTGTGATCCATAAAAACAAGTGTTTAAATCATGGACCTGGGGTCAAATGTGACCCCTTGAGGTCACTAACGTAACTAAAATAAAATCAATATATCTTCTCTTACACCGCGAGGCATAGGGCTAAGATATTCGACCAACATTGTCTGGTAGTTATGTGCTACATGTATTTAAATAATGACCCAGGGGTTAATATTGACTCCGCCCTTGGAGGCGCTTACTTAAATAATATACAATTATTGACTAGTGTGCCATTGAATATGATGTGATATTCACCGGCCAAATGTTATATTGTCCGAGGCGAAACCGAGGTCAATATAACATTTGGCCGGTGAATATCACATCATATTCTATGGCACACTAGCCAATAACTGTTTTATTATATGACTACATACGATTGTTTCTACTAAGTTTCTTCCAGACTGATTTTACATTCATTACAATGTGTTCATTTTTTGTAGGACATTTTATACTCATTCTCACATTACAATAATACTCAGAAGTCTGACAGGTGATTTTGAAATCCAATATAACATCAAAAAATTAAAAAAAAAACACACACACCAGACGCCATTTCTTAGAAAAGGTCTAAGTGCCCGGATCTATTTTGTTTATTTCACGGCATTAGAGTAATTTTGTTAACTGAGTCCCGGGCACCAGACAGCACTACTACGAGTATCAACAGCAATCTATTTTTAGACCTAAAATATAACATGGGAAAACCCAGAATGCAGGAATATAACGATATATTGTTGGTCGCCGACTGCGCTTTGAACCAATGGAATCGCGTCTATTTATAGGTCATATAATAATATAGGATATTTGAGATTTCTCTAAAACCACAAGCTCCAGTGGTTTTTATTCAGCTAACTATTCCGATTACCTAAAGCAATATGTATGATATCCGTATCCACCTACTTAGTCTCCCATTATAAACTGGATGTTAAATTGAGGTCAATGTCAGTCTCAATTTGGAATAAAGTCATATGTGTATTATAAATAAAACTATTCTTTTTAAATCCTGTTCAAAGCAACTGAGAATTCGGTGAATGTATCGGCAAGCCAAGACGTTAGATTGGTAAACATCTGATAATTTTTTCTGCTGTTGTTGTTCGTTTTTTTCTGTTTTTTTCTTTTTCGTGGGGGGGGGGGGGGGTTGAAAGGTAGACACAACAAACAACAGCGATTACCCCAACAATTTATTTGATGAACAGCCCGTGTTTAAAAAACGTAATTAACAGTGGTGGCACTAGCATCTTCTATTTGGTCGATGTTGCAAACTCCGGCAGTAATTACTTTATGGGGACGAATCCAGCCCCTGTCGAAGACTTCTTCTTCTTCGATGTGTTCGGTAGCGGAAAATGCAAGACCGTCACTGTTGTTACCTTTGCAATTAACGATGCCGATAATCATGTACATGAGCGGTCATGTCGATTATTTGGAAAAGGAATTTGAGAAAGCCTCAAGGCATTCTCAGACTGAACACGTTAGAATCTCAAGAGTTTTATAATCACGGTTTTAACCTTCTCATACACAGTACAGACTACGAGTTTAATCATAGAACACGTTGTCAAAGGTTTAAAACCACGGAACAGAAATATTAAACATGATTTGTCCTGTTCTATGTTCACAGAAAAAAAATTTTCAACTAATCACTGTACTTTGAGTATTAAGATGAATCTTTCAGTATTCCATTTTCAAAATCAAAATTGTCACCTTCAGTTAAAGAAATATATAATTTAATGACATTGAAAACCGTTTTTGCCAATATTAGAGATCTGATATATTCATTGACGTTAAAGAAAAAAAAAACTTTTAATCTGAGGCAGCTAACCGCAAATATAACAACCTTTAAATTCTTGAACTCGAAGCGAATCTAGGAGAAGGCAAGCCGTTACATTTTTGAATTTTAAGGTTTCCAGATAGTGTATTTCAACACTTTCCAACGTGTTGGAATCATCAGCATCCTTAGCAACTCCTGATAAACATTTTAACTGGTTTTATATGCGTATATCCATATGGAGGGAAATATCCGCCATAATTGTATGCATCTAAATTACATTCCCATTTAAAAATGTTGCAGATTCATTTGTCTTGATTTCTTCTTCTTGTATGCCCATCAAAACTCTATGCATCTTCATGACGATCCTTATGTATCTGTATGACATTGACTATTCATAAACGTTGCAGATTCATTTGTATTGTTTACTTCTTTTTCACATGTATGTAAAGTCAGTCTCAATGACAATCCTAATGGGTCTTTATTTCAATGCTTGTTCGTTAACGTAGCAGTTTCATTTATCATGTTTGTTACTTCTTACTACATACCTCTTTATGTGTTGGGTGCATAAACTGTTTTTAGTATTATGTCTATTAACCTCCGTCTTTCATTCTTGTTGGTTGTTCAAATAATGGTAACTAACAGAGGCGGATCAAAGATTTCAGGCGATGGGGGATAATATTTCGGCCGAATTAGGGTCACTTTTCTACATTGTCACAGTGCATAATAAGTATACGCAAACTATGCAATATGTAAGCGGGATCAGACAAAAAAGATAGATCAGAGTTATACATTATACCAGAGTCAGTGAGCATCAGAATCAAATGATATTTAGACCAAAAGATGGCGAATCAGACAAAACCCTCGACTGGTTAAATCAAAGAAGAAACAAGATAGATTAAGTCACATTCACTAGAATTTTAACTCAACAGTAAAATGAAGACCCAAAACACTCACTGAACATGATGAAAACCGAGATGAATAGGTCATCATCCATACATACCATCTATTCAAAACAAAAATAAGACTGATTTACCATGGATTACTCACAAAATTGTCAAAAAATGAAAGAGACAATCTACACAAAAATAAGAAGTCAACGTCACGTAAAGGTCATTACATAGAGAATTCAAACATTTTAAATCATCAGCGCAAAAACAAATAAGAAATGCATATTGGTCAAACCTAGAGTGATGATGATGATGATGGACATGCTCACAATGACCCAGTGTCAAAGGCCAACATAATAAATAAACAATTCGAATCGGTCTTAACAAATCTTTCGCCATTCAGCCTAAAAAATAAGCCAAAAGCTAAATGTCATCATTAATGGTCACCCACCTAAGACCTCTATATCATTCTCAGTCCAAGGTGTTGAAAAGCTTTTGACAGTACCAAACCCACAGAAAGCAGTCCAAGGTCCAGATGAGATCCAACCTAGTTTACTCAAAACTCTACACACATAGATAGTACCAATCCACACAATCTTATTCCAAAGGTCACTAGACACAGGATAACAGTCTTATACCTAGATCAAACTGTACCGGCTAATTAAGGTCGTAGTACTATAAACGATTATTAGTCTGCCATCATTTGGAATTAATTTCCATCAGTTCAGGTAGATTTATCGCAAAATTGTTGGAAAACATCTGCTAACTATATCAAAAATAAATAGACTACCAAAACAAAATGGAAGTATAATTCCTGATAATGTGACTTGACAAAAACTGCAAAAACAGTCTTAATACAGTAAGACTGGTGTACGCATGTCTTCTTGCATATGAAGTTTTATTCAAATTAATTTCAATACTGTCTGCTGAGTTTTTTAAAGTTATTATACTGGCTGTTGTAGCATTTTCCTCAATATTGGTCTAGGGGGTAAATTTTGATAATTCTGCAATAGATTGTCAGCCAACCTTTTACTTCATTCAGACAAATTAACAGAGGAAGAAATATTTCCATTAAATTTATAATTTTCTTTCAGCAATCACCGGTGTAACGTAGTTGTATTTTTCGAATATCAAAACATCAGTGATAATTGAGCAACGTTGTTTTTTAATAATAAGGTATAGAGATAATTCAAAGTTTAAAATAAGGTTTCCTTGTGAGTTTACTTCACCAGTCGTGCTGCTGTCATTACCAGTTTTTGCATCTCTAGAAACATCGAGTTTTATCAGAAAATGTATTTCTTTGCAATTTGCTTTGCAATGATTTTGTTTCTAGACTGCAAGAGTTGCAAAAAAATCGAATATTTTCCCCATTGAACTGTCTATCAACTTGTGCAATTAACGTTCACACTTTTAAAGTTAGTTTCAGGTTCTTCATGAATTGAAACCGCAATGGAATGTTATACGCTCTGCAGAGAAAAACAATATTTCTGTTATACATGTATGCGTAAATAGCAAGTACATGTACAGCACTTGATAATAAACTAGGTAATAAAGCACATGCTAACTTGTTTCTGTAACCATAATTAAATAATTTACTAGTAAATGTGAACAAGTTTATGCACGTGGAACACTCACTTGTCTAAACTACAGGTCTCCAGTAAGTATGTCTCTGATGCCTTAAATTACTTAACGCTCCTGTGGAGAGTTTACACTAAGCAGTGAACAATGAGACCTGTAAAAGAATTCATGAAATATAAATGTAATCAGTCAATAATCTTTGTTGTTTTTTTATATTTTGTTGGCGCTAACGAAAGCTGCATAAATACATGTTCCGGTATACAAAAACGATAATGTGACATAGACTTGAGGATACAAATAAAACAGCGTTTTGATCTACGGTGATTTTAAATGATATTTTTAAATTACAGGTACATAGTTTATTGTTTTTAGAAACAAAGACAGACCATGCCACAAAAACAAAAACAAACAAGAAATGTTTGTAAAACATACATGCCCCCCAGCAGCACCTAATTGCTTGTGGTTGGGCCAAAGAGTTCTCTAGTTATTGATCAGAAACCGTTTTAAGGATCAAGGTCGCTGTGGCCTTGACCTTTGACCTAATGACCTCAAAATCAATAAAGGTCATCTACTGGTGATGACCAACCAGCATACCAAGTTTGGTGAACCTAGGTCAAAGCATTCTCTAGTTATTGATCGGAAACCGTTTTTAGGATGAAAGTCTCTGTGAGCTTGACTTTTGACCAAATGACCTCAAAATCAATAGGGGGTCATCTACTTGTGATGACCAACCAGCATACCAAGTTTGGTGAACCTAGGTCAAAGCGTTATCTAGTTATTGATCAGAAACCGTTTTTAGGATGAAAGTCTCTGTGATCTTGACCTTTGACCTAATGACTTCAAAGTCATCTACTGGTGATGACTAACTAGCATACCAAGTTTGGTGAACCTAGGTCAAAGCGTTCTCTAGTTATTGATCGGAAACCGTTTTTAGGATGAAAGTCTCTGTGATCTTGACCTTTGACCTAATGACCCCAAAATCAATAAAGGTCATCTACTGGTGATGACCAATCAGCATACCAAGTTTGGTGAACCTAGGTCAAAGCGTTCTCTAGTTATTGATCGGAAACGAAGTGTCTACCGACGGACCGACCGACTGACCGACCTACCGACCGACATTTTCAAAACTATATGCCCCTTCATCTTCGATGGGGGGGCATAAAAACGGACGCATATCTTTTTCGTTAGACACTTAGACTTTATGCACGTGCGTATTGGCGGGAAAATATACTTCAAGAGACACGAGGAAAAAAAAACAGTAAACAACATGTCTTTGTTTTATTAACTTTATTTACACGTAATGACAGTTATTATTTTTGTAAAACTGTCTTAACACATGTAATAGGATTACCGGAACAATATGTAAAACAGACGTCAAATGTAATGTTTGGCATAGGAATTGGAACATTGAGATCGTATAGTCGTCGATTTTATACGAGTATCCGGATAGTAGCCTATCCGAATAGTCTATACGGATATCCGGATACCGATTTAGGTATTCGTTGACATACCTAGTCTATATATAAGAAACTGAAACATCAGAATATAAGGTTTCTTTGTGTTTGATATCTCGACAAAGAAATCCTTGTCATAACAAAGCAACATTCTGAAGAAGGCGAGACAAATACTATAGAAGCAAATTCTGAGTACAGATAGGACAGAATGATTAAACTTGGACTAGACATGAAGTAATTTCCGACAATCATGGTAATGCACTTTGCTGAGTTTCTTAGAGTGTTTTATTTGATCGGCTGACGGTTGCAGTTTTATAAGCATCCTTAGGACACTATCTTCCCAACATTGTCTGAGAATCAGCTTTTCAATAAATTCATTATTACTGCTTACTTGCCTAAAGAAGTATTAAATGTGTTCTTCAAAAAAGCTGATTCATTTTCTTTTAAAGTGCAATATCAGTTGTTATGTCTCTTTTGAAAGTGTTGTCTTGAGATTATTTTGAATGCCAAAAGTATGTTTAAGAGAACTTCAAGGCATGTAAAAAATTGTGCTTGAAAAGTTTTCAAATAACATAGATATAGGAATAGAATAGATGCTATCAATGGATAAAGTAAATAATAATGAGACAACAAAAAGTATCAATTGTTATTTGTAAAAAGAGAAGTTATACCTTATTTTATCCGATAGTCGAAAAAGATAAGATGAAAAAAAGACTGAATGACAATGACTCACATATTTCTGATTATATATCACTGAAATGGTTCTCCTTCTTGAGATCAGAAAGACACAATGCTATTGCTTTTTGTCATTTACTTTGATTTATTCTTTTCCAATTTTAATCAAAACAAACAACAGATCTGTGACAAACATTTAACAATCCAAATAAAAGAGTCTGGGTCACGTCCCAAATGAATATTAATGACCATCTTACAAGACAGCAATATGTAATAGATACAATACGAGTTTTTCTTCAAACCTGTCTTCTAACAAACGATAAGAGGGCGGTTCGCTAGGACAAACAATAATTTTTGTCCGAGGCAAAGCCGACGAAACATTGTTGTTGATATTTCTCCAAGAGTGATAGGCCTATCAAGCTCTTCAAATCTACAGTTAATGTCGTCAAAATCATAATACAAAATTCCTCTGCATCATTATTTACAGTTACATTTACATCATTTTGCAAAGATGAAAAATACGTATAAAAGTCATCAATAGACAGGTTCCTGCTAAAACCATTTTTACGTTTACAAAATAATTTCCAGAAATCTTAAGTTTTTAATGTTGATGTTTTTCTATTTCTTTTATTTTTTATTTTCATACTGTTTACATTTTCTCATTACTAGACGCTATTAAGCTGATTAATACATTAACACATTCATTTTTTTGTATCATTCCTATCCTTATCAAAAACATACACAGCATTTTTATACAACATTTTAGCCTCGCGGCACTCAACAACAAACCAATCTTACCTTTTATACACCCGTTTTACAGGAGCTTTATCATTTCTGACTGTACTGATTTATGGAATTATGTTTGAGCGGCCTCCTTTTTTCCCCTTCGAAAAATTGCTACCAGTACACTCAATCTTTTCCGCACTAGATATTTCTATGACTTAAATCAGACAATTCACCAATCAACTCAAGGCGAAACTCGTTTTTCAATGTATAAGTCCATTGGATTTTTGTACTCAGCGTTGGTGAGTCAACAGTAGGTACTGCAGAATTTGTTTTGATAAAAAAGACAGTGAGCACTGATCCGACCATTAACTAAACTCTTCGACATGGAAGTTGTCAATTCAGTAAAAATCATGCACATTTAACAGTAACTAATCTTTTTCACTTGATCCCACTTGACTTATGAATATAACTGATCCATTATCGTGACCCGGCCTACGTTCCTTTGTGAGAAAATTGTTAATATCGTTTTGTAATTCATCAAAAAGTTCAGTATTTACTACATTACATGCAGGTGAACTTTCTGGCCAAATATATATTCCAGCTAAATATATGTCCGTGTCACAGTTAATTTATTTATCTTTAAACACACAATTACCAAACAACAACTTTATATAATAAAGATTTATATTAATGCATTAAGTTTACCTGCTGTACTGGTGAACTGATACCTTGACATTTGGTATCGGGTAATTTTTCATTCAGATCATTCACACGTTAAAGAATTGAAAAAATATATAATTTGGAAATAGAGTACTCTAGGTTTAGGAGTATGCCTCATAAAATTAGATATTGCTCATTTGGTGACTTTTTACAGCTACCTTAGATTAACTAAGACTGAAACCTCCCTCAGTACTGTATAAATGCACAGTATCTTGAGTAACAAACTATCCCTGCATATTATCAGCAGCAATGTTGTTTGGGTTTTGAAAACATGACAAAATTACTGTTTATATGTGCCAATCTCGATTTAAAATATTCATAACCTCTATTAGTTGTAGAATCAAAATTAAGTATTATCTTATCATCGAATTATTGTGAGTTGTTTGTAACTTGTTTTTTTCAAAGACATGCTGTTATAACTGTACCAACAGGACACACATAACCATAAATACACTGTATAAAGGACATAACTCGCAACAACTTTTCTGTATGCCGCTTTATAAAATCCTTTTAAACGGACGTTGGCATACTTTAAAAATATGTGAAGATTTATGCTAAAACAAGATACAACCATCCGATAAGGGTACGGGTAATTGTAAGCTGATTGTACATTTCTCCGTGAATATGATAATGCAGAAATGCTTGTAGCTGAACTGGATTTTACTTCATCTGTATAGTAACTAGAATACGGGTAAATAGTTTAAAGAAAACAATATTCTGCGCGTTCGTAAAAATGAACAATTGGTTGATATTTTTGAAACGTCAGAATAATACTAATATCAAATGTGTGTAAAATTTACTTTTTTATTTATTTTATTATTTATTTTATTTAAATTTATTTATTTTATTTTATTTGAGAAAAAACAACAAATATACGTGTATGACAAGAAATATCTTTTTTTTATAAAGAGCTGGTCGACGTAGGTTACATTGTAAGGATTATGTATATATCGTTCATGGCTGATTGAAAGGGCGTAACTGAATTCGCTCTACTTCGAAGAGTTGCTCTTATGGAAGATTTATTATGCACAAATTGTATCGTTGCATTCGGTTTTGTATTATTGCATTCGGTCAAATGCTTTATTCTAAGAGAAAAAATATTGCTTTTAGTAAAAATATTCATGTAAATGCCAAGTTCTTAGCGTATAATGTTAAGTTTCGTGATAATTTTCAAAATATTCATACTAACACCAAAAGTGATAACAACTTTTCTATTCCGTTAATAGCAATAGGCAATGTTCTTCAGTTGCGATACTGGTCCAGTGTTAATCGACTTTAAAGTACATTTATTGTATGCATACGTTGAAAAATGGCTGGTTCTTTCTGTTATGCCAGATCATATGCATGATATCACGTTTTCATATTAGTTAACTGGGTCTATTTTTGTGTAACTCGAGCCAAACTTCACTAGTATATAATAACAGATACTTCAATGTGACTCTTCTAAAAGAGACAGACAATGTCTTAGCAAATCATTCTACATAAAATACACGTGGTCAAATAGTGAAAGAATCTAATGCTTTATCATAAAAAGATAAAATTGAACTCTTAAAACGTTTATTTCATCTAAGTCAGAACAGACCATTACATCAATAAAAATCACTTAACAGACACATTAATATTTGATGATAAAGAAAAGGCTGAACAACTAAACAATTACTTCAAAGCTCAAATGTTCTTAATAATCAAGGGAAGTATAATCCACAATCCGTAAATGAATAACATTCAATTGTTATTCAGCCTAAAAAATAGAGGACGTTCTAAAAAAATGCCAATAGTAAAAAGCAGTCTGTCCTGATAAAATAAGTAACAAGTAACTGTATCCTACGTTGAGCTTCATACCATTTTTTTCCATTGTGTTCCCCTTTTAATCATTCCTTACAATATTACGCCGTGCCTTGCGCTTGGAAAGAGACAAACCTATGTGTCGTATTTAAAAGGGACGACAAAAGTCTAATACTATCTCTCTCCTCAGCTGCATCAGAAAGGTCTTCGAAAAAATTATATTCAAACATGTCCACAACCATCTACTCCATTCTAATTTTCTGCTGCATTACCAGTCTGGCTTCAGACCGGATGAAACAACAGTAAACCAATTCACGTTTCTTTATGATACTTTCTGTAAAGCTCTCGATGACAGGGTTGAAGTAAGGGCTGTTTTCTTTGACATAAGCATGGCGCAGAGGACTCTGAGTAAAAACTTCAAAGTGCAGGCCTTACTGGTTATCTTATACATTGGGTTGCAAACCACCTTACATAACGTCGACATCGTGTTGTCTAATTTGGAGGTAACTCATCTTGGGCCAGTATTGAAGCCGATATTCCTCAGGGCCGGATCCTAGGTCCACTTTTCTTTCTCGTCTTTATAAACGATAATGTTTCAGATATTGGACTTGGGATCTGACTTTTTGATAACACAAGTATTTATATGATCGTAGATCTTCCTATCCATTCTACTCAACGCCTTCAAATAGGCTTAGAGAAAATAATGTGTTGGGCATATCGTTACCTTGTTGAATTCATTCCCAAGTCAGAATCTCTTTTGTTTTGTAGAAAGCGAAGTTAGGTCTTTCAGCCTCAGCTTAATATGTACAACCAATACATCCCTGAAGTTAATCATCACAAACACAACCGGCATTTCTTAATAAAAAGGGTTTTTTTTAAAATTGTCGTCGGCCACTACACTATAACCTGAGACAAGTCACTGACATATTGCATTGTATTGTTCTGATATTACAACTGAAACACTATTATTTGGTAAATCATTACATTCTAGTAAAAGTAAAGAATTTGTTTCAGCAGTCTCTTACAAGTATAAAATCTTCAGTCTCTCTAATATCCTTTAAGAGATTGCATCAAGGCAACAAAATGGTAAGGGTTAAAACCTATATAGCAATCTACTGTTATTTCTGTTGCGCCCATATAATAATTATATCAAAGCACACATACATGCAGCCCACTACAAATGTCTATTACATTCATGTATGTTCATTGTTGCTCACCTGCCTTGTGTGATAATTCCATATTCAACATTTGCTACCTTACTAAAATGACATGATGGGCATGCTGAAAGTGTTAAAATTATGGGCAAGAAATAAGAAATTATCATGGCGGGGATGTGTCGTCATCATATGATAATTAACACACCATACACGAGGAAGTTATGAGCCAGACACGAACAACTTTTTCACTATATCCATATAAGAAATAAGCCAAAACTTCAAGTGTCCACTGTGACCTTGACCTTTGAGTGAGCATCATATTTCTTGCACGCGACACGTCGACTTCATATGATGATCTCTTATGCCAAATTATTTTGATATCTAACCATGCACGACAAAGTTATGAGCCGGACTCCAACAACTTTTTCACTCTATCCATATATGGAATAAGCCAAAACTTTAAGTGTCCACTGTGACCTTGACCTTTGAGCGAGCCACATGTTTCTTGCACGCCACACGTTGACTTCATATGATGATCACTTATGCCAAATTATTTTGAAATCCAACACAGTAATGAGCCTGACACGAACATCTATTGTATGTGCCCCCCCCCCCCCCACACACACACACACACACGCGCGCGCACGCGGACAGGGTAAACACTATATGTCCGCTCGCCATTATCATGGCGGGGCCATAAAAATCACAAATGGCAATAACTCAAAAATTTTGCAAAAGAGAGTTATGAATCTTGCGCACTGCACCTCTCCACAGTGAGATCTATTCACCTATGAAGTTTCAAGTTAATATCTTCAATACCTTTCAAGCTTTGCCCCGGACAAGAATGAAAAATTACAAAGAGCAATAACTCAAAAATTGTGTGCAATAGAGTTATGGTTCTTGGACAATGCACTTTCCCAATATAAGATCTATTAACCTATGATGTTTCAATTTGATACCTTCAACACCTTTTGAGTAATGCCTCGGACAAGAATTTAGTATGAAAATTTACAAAATGGCAAAAACTAAAAAAGTATGCAAAAGAGAGTAATGAATCTTGCGCATTGCACCTTTCCACAGTGAGATCTATTCACCTATGAAGTTTCAAGTTAATATCTCTAATACCTTTCAAGTTATGCCACGGACAAGAATTAAATATGAAAAATTACAAACAGCAATAACTAAAAAATTGTGAAAAATAGTGTTATGGTTTTTGGGCACTGCACCTCTCCACAGTGACATGTATTCACCTATGAAGTTTCAATTTGATATCTTCAACATCTTTTGAGTTATACCCTAGACAATAATTAAGTATAAAAAATAACAACGGGCAATTACTCAAAAATTATCCAAAAGAGAGTTATGGTTATTGCGCACTGCACCTCTCCAGAGTTAAATCTATTTACCTGAAGTTTCAATTTAATATCTTCAATATCTTTCAAGTTATGACCCGGACAAGGTGCGCGAACAAGGTGCCCCCCCCCCCCACTCGCACCCACCACCCCCACACACACACATACACACGGACAGGGTAAACACTATATTCCCGCTCGCCATTATCATGGCGGGGGCATAAAAAGCAGAAGGATAAAATTACGTGACGTATGGGTCAAACCATTTTGAAATAAAAATGACCTGAAAGCAAACAAATTGTCAGACAGCACAAAATTTGCATTTTCTTGCACAGAAAATGATTTAGAATAGTGCGAGAAAAAAGTGATTCTTAAGTTTAACCTGTAGTGCTTTATCTCATGCTGCGCATAAACCAAAACGACTTATGTTATACTTAATGTGGGTATCAAGCGTGACTAGAGATAAACACAATGTTAAGTAAGATTAAGTGAACTAAATTGCAAAGCCTGGAAGCTTTAATATTTTGAAGAAGTTAACAATGGAAAATATGAGCAGAGAGGAGTGTACCGACGGAAAACAGATGAACAAAAATCCTAGGTCTGTTCTGTACGGGGTAGAAGATGTGCCATCACCACCAGTGTGTTTTTTATTTGGATTGCAGGTAATATGCTTAGTATTATGAAAAACACATTGTTTTTGATATATGAACTCAGTTTTTACAGAATCTAAACGATTACAAAATACCGAGCCGTTCCATGTAAGTTTTTTTTTCAAATTCCACACATCATTATGAAACGCCCCAGACCAAAGGGACATGAAAAAATAAGAATGATGTGCTGTACATCTATGATTCTTTATATTATTGGCTTGTTTACTTTGAAAGAAAATTGACAATTAAAAACATATATAGGTTCAAATATTACCTTAAGACTTTAGAAGTGTTCACTTAAATAATTTTCAACAGTTCTCTTAGTAAACCTAGTATCATTGCATTCATTTTTCCAGTTGTATTTACGTGAAGACTGATACCGTTATACTGGGTAATAATTCATTTCAAATCTTTGATATTTACACGATTTAGAAGAAAACTAAATACTTTAAGTTATGCATCTTTAATGTTTTAACTAGCTGTACAAGGCACTTAAAGGTATACAAATTCCAAAATGGTATTTAATTGTCTTCATTTTGCTAAAACATTTATTTTATTTTCATTTCGATGCTTCCATAAACGGGTTTGGGCACTTAGATATACCCTTGTACATGCTTACGTAGTCCGTTTGTCTGCCTGTCTGTCCGAAAGATTGTGTCATGTGCTCGGCAGAACTATCAGACCATAACCTATCAAACTTCACACTGGTAGATAGATCAGCATTCGGACTGAAGCACTCCCTTCTGTCAAGAGAAAAAAACAATTATGGCACTTGAATGAAAACAGGTATTATTCAGCCTGCGTAAAATGCTTGGGGAAAACATTGGAATATGGATTATAAAACTTATACATTAGTATAATCAGTATTCATGTAACATTCCTACAATATAGGTCACCTTTTGTTTACCTTAATCTACCTATTTTTATGCAAGGGCCATTATTCTTTCTCGACAAAGGGAGTCCGCCAGTCCAAATTCTGACTCGTGTGAAGTTACATAGCTTAAGGTCTGATAGTTCTGCCAAGCAGAGAGCATGACACAATCTTTCGAACAGATCGACAGACAGACGGACTACATACGTACGTAGAAGAATATATAGTATATTTTTTCGAAACGTGTCTTGTAAGATTAGTGAGGGAACCCTCATGTGTTACATTTGTTTTAAACAACGTTGTGACGAAGTAAGCTCTGTAACAGACTTAATTTCAGTCTTGTACCAGTTCAGTCAAAAACAAAAAAATAACATACATATTACTTAACCAGTCAAATAGTTCAGCGTCTACTAGCAGGCAAACGTCAGTTAACGGACAAAATAAATCTATATCGTTAAGCCAGTAAATATTTTTACCTGTCAACATTACTATCAAAATTAGTTCTAAATCGCACTGCCGTTCTTATATCATCTATTTCGACAGCAAGCTGTGATGTGTATTGGAGGGACGATGTCAATACCATTTCTCATACCAGGCATCATTTGTGCAGAGGGTAATACAGAACTTACATCCAAACTGATGAGTATAACCCTGTTTATGTGCGGGGTGGCAACTATTCTCCAATCTCTTTTTGGAATACGGTAACTATTTTATCGTCATGTCTACATGAAGTTACCTGTTGTGTGTTTTCCAATGTAACAGTCCATTCAAGCTAGTCTAAAAAAGAACGTAACCTAATGCTTGATATAAATCTACGTATATAAACAAAAACTCATTTGTTCAAAGTGCAGTGTGTTTTGCTAATATCATAAAACATGAACATCTGCTATCGCATAAATATGATCTTGGTATCATGATTTGTTTTAAATAAATTGATAAGCGCATTGTCCTCCTTTGAGACGCATTGTCTTATATGGTATGGTAATACATGCAAATAAGATGTAAAAACAAATATTAGTACAAATCTATTAAGCATGCAAACTTTTAAATACACTGTGTATAAGCATCATATTTTTCAGTCTTGGTATAGTGCAGGGAGGGTCTAACTTATATCTTTTACCCATAATTGCTTTGATGTCAACAAGTGAATGGCAGTGTCCAGTCAAAGGTAGTTCTTTTTTTATTTTAAGAGACTTTAATATCATAGATATTTAAAAGAAATTTAAGCAACATGATAGCGTTCTAAAACTTCGTCAACTACTTCAAGCTGTAGTTTTCCCCCCTGAGCATTCATTTTGTTATTTTCTCAAGTTCTTTCCATTTTGTGTTGTTTTATCTTCGCTAATTATCCAGGAACAATTTTCGCTATTATTTGTTTTAAGAAAATGTATCCAACTCAACTTTTAACGAGAGAAACAACGAAGAGCTTTGGGAAAGTAGAATAAGAGAAGTAACTTTTTTCTTTTTGTTGTTGTTTCATTTCTATTTATTTACAAACCTGGTGAATGTTTGCTTTATCATGTCCTATCGGGTAGCCGATGGGATGTGTTGCGATTGAATTAACTTAATCTATTTATTCTATTTTCATGTCAATATCCACTTTATGCATTTGCTAAACAAAGATACTGAGCTATGCGAAACGTTTTCACATATATTTTCTACACGTTGCTTAACTTCAAAATTGCAACTGCTTGAGATTTAGATCAAATCTGAGCAAAGTGAGTGTTTAATTATATAAATTCCAGATCCAGGGCAATCTTATCGTTGCCTCTATTACACAAGTGGTTCTGGGCTGCACCGGAATTATCGGGATGTTGTTACGATTTATTGGACCTTTAACTGTCGCCCCCACAATTGCAATGATTGGACCAGCTCTTGTCGGCGTATTGATTGAACTAAATAAGCAGCACTGGGGTATTGCATTCTTGTAAGTAACACATCTATCAAACGAAGTACAACCCAGACAGATTCAGGTGTGGCCTGAACAACAATTCAGTTGTTCAGGAGTATTTAAATGTCTACAACAACATTTCCACTGATATAATAGTTTCATATGTTCACTTAAACGAAGTTATTCTAGTTATAGATAGGTCCTATTCATAGAAAATATCTTCATTTGTGAATGTCCTATGAATTGTTCATGGCGTTATCAATGCATGCAACGTTCTTGATATCAACGGTAGGAACAGGCAAAGTAAAGGAACAGTGATTAGAATACAAATTTCAAGACACTATAAGAATGATAATAACAAGAAGAATAAGAAGAAGAAGAAGAAAATGAAATTAAATATAACACAACTTATAAACAACTTGTTTGAATGCCATTTTCTATTGTAATATGTTATCAAATTTGTTATTATGCTTTTGAATATGATGTGACATCCAACAGGAAGTATTTTATATATATAAACAATATAATCACAGAAAAAGAATTAACTTAATTATCTAGTTTAAATTCCCCTTTAGGCACTTACATGTCATATTGCTGTTGCATTTCTGTGTAAAGTGTTTTTCAATTTAGTCCATGGATTGCCTAAGCGGCATCTGTCGTTTCAATAAAAAAAGGTTTAAATAACTTGACCATTCTGCTGTTTTCTGAGTAGCATTTCTATAATTGCTGACTGTTCCGTCTGCTTAAACCTTGTGATAAAAAACCTTAAAGTCGTTTAAGCAGTTCTGAATATAAGTAGTGAGACATAATCTAACTAGCAATACTTTGCCTTGTAGATGTGAGTTAAATTTGAATTTTGTTCTTCTGTGAATCAATAACAAAGTGAAGGTGAAAATTGTTCACTTTCAGGACGATGGCTTTTATATTGTTATTCAGTGCTTACCTCGCAAATGTTAAACCACCCGCTCCAGCCTGGAACATGAAACGTCGGTGGCATGTGGTCAAATTCCCGATATTTCAACTGTTTTCGGTAACTAATATTTCAATTATGACTTCCCCATATCTGCGGGAGACGTACTTATTTTTATGCCCTGTACGCCTGCCTTCTGACCACTTGTTTCTTTGTTACACTTCGTTTCCGTTCAATAACAAAAATACCATTTGACCTAAAATCTTCAAACTTCATAAAATGATTTTTTTTTCTTATTGAGTAAAAAAAACTTATTTTTTATGGAGTAAAAGGTAAGGGTTACAGTAACCTTGAATGCGAAAATAGTTTTCGCTCAATTGACCAAGAGCTTTAACCTTCATAGGACCTGAGCTGGCTCAGGGTGAGCTATTATGATCGATGAATGTCCGTCGTCTGTCGTCCGTCGTCCGTTCACACTTAGTTCGTTAACACACTACTGGTCACATTTTTGCTCTAATTGTCACGAAACTTGGTCAGGGTGTTTGTCCAAGTAATTACTCGGATGAGTTCGAATATGGGTCATCTGGGGTCAAAAACTAGGTCACATGACCTAAAAATAGAAAAATCTTGTTAAGGCTCTAGAGGCTACTGTTTCAGTCGAAATGTCCTGGTAATTTGTCAGAAAGGTTGTTTGGTTGATTTCTAGCCCAAGTTTGAATATGGGTCATCTGGGGTCAAAAACTAGGTCACACAGCCCAAATATGGAAAAACCTTGTTAACACCCTAGAGGTAAGATTTTCAGCCCGAATATCCTAGAAATTTGTCAGAAAGGTTGTTTCTATGATTTCTAGCTCAAGTTCGAATATGGGTCATCTGGGGTCAAAAACTAGGTCACAGAGCCCATATATGGAAAAACCTTGTTAACACTTTAGAGGTCACATTTTCAGTCCAAATTTCCTTGTAATATGTCAGAAAGGTTATTTGGGTAATTTCTAGCCCCAGTTCGAATATGGGTCACCTAGGGTCAAAAACAAGGACACAGAGCTCAAATATGGAAAAACCTTGTTAACACTTTAAAGGTAACATTTTCAGCCCAATTTCCTTGTAATATGTCAGAAAGGTTATTTGGATGATTTCTAGCCCAGGTTCATATATGTGTCGTCTGGGGTCAAAAACTAGGTCATTGAGACCAAATATGGAAAAACCTTTTTAACACTGTACAAGTAACATTTTCAGCCCAAATATAAATAATCCTGGAAATATGTCAGAAAGGTTGTAAAGATGATTTTTAGCTCAAGTTTGAATATGGGTTATGTGGGGTCAAAAACTAGGTCACACAGCCCAAATATGGTAAAACCTTGTTAACACTCAAGAGGTAAAAGTTTTAGCCCAAATTTCCTGAAAAACTGTCAGAAAGCTTGTAAAGATGATTTCTAGCTCAAATTGGAATATGGGTCATGTGGGATCAAAAACTAGGTCACACAGCCTGAATATGGAAAAATCTTGTTAACACTCTAGAGGTAACATTATCAGCCCAAATATCCTGGAAATAGGTCAGAAAGGTTGTATCGATGATTTCTAGCCCAAGTTTGAATATGGATCATCTGGGGTCAAAAACTAGGTCACGGAGCTTGAAAAAACTTTGTTTACACTCTACAGGTAACATTTTCAGCCCAAATATTCTGGAAATATGTCAAAAAGGTTATTTCGATGGTTTCTAGGTCAAGTTCGAATATGGGTCATCTGGGGTCAAAACTAGGTCACAGAGCCCAAAAATAGAAATATCTTGTTAAGGCTCTAGAGGCTACTGTTTCAGTCCAAATATCCTGGCAGTTTGTCAGAAAGGTTGATTGGTTGTTCAATTATTAGATTAGGTTCAAGGTCACGGAGGCTAAAAATAGATTTATCTACTGTACCTCATAAAGCCTTCATTAATAAACCAATATCTTTGATATTCAATATATAGGTTCCTTGCATGGACCTCTACCCATGATTAGGGTTTAAGGTCACTGGGTCAAGGTCAAGGTCGCCATAGCTTATAATAGATATTTCTACTTTCTTTCATAGAGCCTTTATTCAATGACTGATATTTTACATATTTGGTTTGTAGGTACTTATATTTTCAATTAAAAAATGAAATTCTGCTTAACAGCAAACCTACAGCCAAAGTACTCAGGTGAGCGATCCAGGGCCATCATGGCCCTCTTGTTTGTTATTTAGGGCCATTTGTTCAAAGGTCAAGGTTACAATGACCTTGAATGTTACGCACATTAATTTGAGTACCATTTGACGAACAGCTTTCAACTTTCATTAAGTCAATGGTCAAGGTCACAGTGACCTAGAATGTTGAAGGCAGAGACATATGGCCTTTTTGCATCTAGTTGATGAGAGAAGTGAACGTCTATCTATCTATCTATGTAACTTGAGTTCACATTTGAATGCGATTACTACATGCATCGACTGCAATTAAAATAACAGCAATCGATATGAAAAAAGCGGTAATAAACTTTGTTGTTTTTTTTTAAGGATTTTAATTTGTATTGCTTTACACCTGTCATGGAAATGTCGGCAAAAAGAAAACAAAGGCTATTTTTTTCTATGATAAGATGCAATCATTCCAGTCTGCGTTACCTTAAAAAAGATTTTTACATTTTTTTTTTAGCTGAAAAACCTAAACCTTGACTTTGCCGTTACTGTCGGAGGTCGATGTTAGACAGTTGCAAGAAAAAAAGTAATCAAAACTAACATTCTAGCTTCCGAGGATTTGTTTCTTATCGCCTGGCTATCAATATTACGACTCACGATGTGTATTGTTTAATGATCAAACGTAATTTAGTACCAATTTACTGCATGGTATATATACGCATTACTCTTGTTTTAGGTGATACTCGGTATATGTGCAAGCTGGTTGGTTTGTCTAGTCTTAACCGTCACTGACGTATTCCCAAGCAACTCAACAGAGCCCAGTTACAAAGTACGGACAGACGCAAAACTAGATACCGTTGCAATGGCACCCTGGTTTTACTGGCCGTATCCTTGTAAGTTCCAAACATTCATGTACAAAATTCCAGATAAATGTTTTCGCTAAGTGTTTAACTATTATTTCAAACTAACAATGATGTTTTCTTAGGGCATTGTTGGGCATGAGAAGTGTCAAATGTTTTCTGTCACCACACCATGCAGAAGACAATAGAAGTGCCGAATTAACAAATTATAAGATAACGTTATATGCACAAGTGCACCGTACTTGTGATTAATTGGAAAGAATATGATAAAGCGTCGTGAAAAAAATAAACCCTGATAATTATATTAAGTCGTTACCGTTGTATTCTTGGAAAAAAAAGATTTTGATGTGTCCTTAATTATAGAAAGTATTAATGAGCACATTCATCTTAAAATATAAATTGGGCATGTTTTATCTGAATTGTAGTTCAGTTCGGAACACCGACCGTGAGCGCAGTGGGTTACGTTGGTTTCCTCGTGGTCACCTTGGTTTCTGTTTTAGAATCAGTGTGTGATTATTACGCAGCAGCCCGAATGTCTGGAGTCCCTCCCCCACCTCCGCATGCAGTCAACCGTGGTATTGCAATGGAAGGATTGGCTAGTATAGTGTCTGGTTTGGTAGGATCCGGTCATGGTACAACTTCTTACAGTCAAAACATTGGTGCAATTGGAATTACTAAGGTTTATGCTCCTTTTAACTATCAAAATGGTCTGAACGAAAATATATGAAATAATGCCGACTAGGTTCGAGTCAAAGGACGCCGCTGCCTAGTCTAAAAATGAGGTTTATAAAAAGGGATCTAAATGTAGCTTTAAGAAAACATGACGGAAAAATATCTTCCGTTTTTTTATGCAAGAAACTGTTTGTCGATATATTTCGTTTTCATGCTTAACCATAACTTCAAAAACACGTTAAACACTCTTATTGTCTGCTGGTTTGAAGGTTGCAAGCAGAGCTGTGTTCCTGACTGCTGGGATCATACTACTACTTGTTGGTGTGTTTGGGAAATTTGGGGCTGTTTTGACCATTATCCCAGAAGCTATAGTAGGTGGATCATTGACCGTTCTAGTTGGAATGGTTATGGGGTCAGGATTATCGTCCTTGAAGTTCATAGATCTAGATTCGACAAGAAACCTCACCATCCTGGGGACATCACTCATCCTGGGTTTGATGATGCCAGAGTTTTTCAAAAACCCTGAAATGGCTGCTTTAATAAGAACAGGTAAATGATATTAAAAGAATAACAACTACGACAGAATTTGCGCTATTCGAAGTTTGTGTCAGGATAAAAGACGTGCATTTTGTATATATTCCTTTCTTTGGGTAACATCATATATTGTGTCTAGCCTCCACACCTTTACTACACCTTTGTAGCACAAATTATTTTTGCATATGTAGGAATCCAAGAAGTAGACCAGATAATTCAGCTTCTACTTGGAACTCCTTTGTTTGTTAGTGGGTTTGTTGGCTGTTTCTTGGACAATACTATCCCTGGTATGATAGTTTATAGATGCAATTCATGTATCAATCTGATTCCCAACTTGCAGATAGCTACGATTTCATATTTACGTTTATTAATTTAGAGTAGCTCATTCAGGTCATCAGTCAAGTTCTTTTGTATTCCTTCTAGCAATGAAAGCTTTCGTCTTTAAATTGAAAACATAATGTACACTCCAATGCAAGATTTTATTTTAGCAGCACTTAAAGTCTTTAAAGCCATTGTTTTTATTCATGTTAATAAAATGTCTCAAAATACACAACTACTGATCTAACTAGTTATTATTTTTGGGGAAAAAAGCTCTATAAGGAAGTGTCATCTTACAGGTACAGATGAAGAAAGAGGACTACTTTCATGGCGTGAGGAATATAAAACCAACTCCGAAAACGGAGAAGCAAATCCTGCATTGACTCTGTATGGGTATCCCTACGCTGGAACATTTTTCAGGCGGTATAAATGTTGTAAATATATTCCAGTATCTCCTGCTTATGACCGGGAAATTAACTGTTCTTGTTGTCGCAATATTGAAAATGATAATGATTTGATTAAAAAGGAATATGAGGAAAGCATTGCTCTTGACGATACAGACAATGCTACAAAAGTATTTCTTTGAGTATGGCTGTATGCTTTGTTAAATATTATGGTTTGTTCTTATTACACACGCATGACGTTCTCTTTACACATCTATTATCTATATTAACAATGAAATAGCTTTACGCCCTACAGATCTGCTATAGCATACTTTTTCAAACAAGTTTGGTTTTTCATACGTGGCTTTAAGAAAAAAATACATTTTTTAAACTTTTCTTTATTAAGGGCAATAATTACTAGCCACACTTTATAAGTAATATCTACTTAACTAATAAGATCAAGGTATTATAGCTTCCTGTCTTTGCGAATACCATTTATACCAATAACATTGTTCGTTTGATGTTGTCACGTTTGCTCGCCGTTCCTTGTTATAAGATAAATCTCTACACTGTATATTTAGACTATCTACAACTGTTACAGGGAATCTTATCAAAATGCGGAGTTTTTTTAGAGATTTTGTTTTTATCAGTATATATAATTATTTGTACATTGTCCACGTATTCTTCATATACTGCTTTGATGTACTGAATATAAATGTATGATACGAGCTTGTTCATATACAAGATTTATACGAACAAGCACTAAACTTTGTTATTTTAGTCGCTAACTCTTTCCCTGCCAAACAATTGCAAAATGTACCCCAAAATGATATTTAATAGTTTGTTCGAATCGCTGCTGTGTATTTGCGACCATACTTGGTAAATATAAAAAAGTAAATGTGTACATTGCGTTTCAACTTAAGGGCCCAAAACATTTTTTCAAGGAATTTATGTTGACAAAGTCAACCACTAAGTAATTGATTTTAGTATCAACATCGGAAAATCATTTTGTATGGGTAGACACACGTGATATATTCTTTCAGACTGTGCAAATTGTTAAAATAACAACACTGCGCAAGCGAGTAAGCTATGTATTTGTATACTTAAAACCAAACAAAAATGTGATGTACTTGTCCTCTTTAATATATTTCATATTATAAAAAATACATTTTGTCACATCCTATGTTAGATCTTTAGTACAATGTTTCAAGAACAATTGATGCAATTTATATCAGGTGCAAAACCTCCAAAACCATTCCTTTTTTTATTCTGTTTAACATTCATGGTTTACAGGGTTGTAAACTATAGCTAGACACATATTTAACGGTTTTCACTTACAAGATTTTGTAGATCTGCATTTGTATCCTTGAAAGATTGCAAGAAAATTGGGGTTCATGTTTCATACAGGAAGTATAGTTCTGTTCATGTAATTTACAAACAATCTTAGCCAATTTTCAGACTGAGGTAAGTGAAACAACTTTATTTTATGAATTCTGTTCTGAATGTTTCTGAGCATGAAATTGCTACGACACCATCATCAGCAATAGTCAAATTAAATGACTCTAGCAGAAATATTACAGATTAAGGAAAAAAAATAAAACAGCCAAGAAAACTGTCAATTATTTCTAGCCGCCATTATACAGATATCAGTTATTTTGAGCTCAGATATACTGAATTGGTGGATTTATACCTTCATGAGTGGAAAGATTAGCACACAGTGATACCCGATTATTTACTTTGAGGTCCTTAGCAAAGGTGTTAGTAAATAGAGCAACACTAATGATATCTCAACAACACTGAAAATATCGTAACGAAAACTACCTTGTACTTGTATCAGAGAGAAATCATTAATCATAGAATTAAAAAAAGAAATTCACTTCATTTCTTTCTTATTTTAAACAAGATAACATAAAATAACATGTTAAAACACTTAAAGTATGACATACAATGATTAATCCTACTGACCTCTGATAGCAGGGCTATTTCAGACTAGTTCAAAGTATCATTTTTTTGCTATATTCTGCTGCATCTAACTTCACAAAACCTTAACAAACTAGATTATTAGATTAGATCTATTCAATCAGAATATTAAATCTTAAGATGTATATTAAAAAGGTTAGAAAGTAAATTCTTTTTATAATGCGAGATAATAGGCCTATTGAACAAATTTATTTATGACGTCGTTCTAATAGATGTTGGTTAATATATGTTATATATTACAATATATATGTTACTTGTGTATTATTAATGTGTCAATTGGTCAACATCGCCATACAACATCAGATATGTATTGACTAGCTACTCTGGCATCATGGGGACTTGAATAAAGAACATGATTATTCAAACCGGGATAAGCTTTTCAAATTATACCAATGCCGTTGAACAAAAAAATACATTTAGCAATGATATTCTCAATATCTGTTTTCTTGGCTTATTCGTTGTTAAATGAAAAATAATATATAACAAAAAAAACATGAATTCATTTTTTTTTCTTAAGCATTTAGACTAATGGAAAGTGTTAATTTGGAGTAAATAGGTATCTACCCAAATGAAATGGTATAATTTGTAAGCAAGTTATTTGGACATTTTTAATCAATAGAATATTAAAATCCGACTATCCATTCTATTTTCTCAAAATGTTTGATTTTTTACAAAATAGAAAGTTTTGATCATGGCAATTGTAACAGGTAGCTGCATTTTGTAAATAAAAAAATATAAATGACTTTAGACCCTTAAACTAAACAGACTTATAGGGTATGATGACCCCACAGATTTTAGGCCCACTGCATCAAAGGTCAATGTCATTGTAACAAGATCCTTCAAAAAAAAACCTTTTCAAATAAAAATCTCGAGCACAGCTGAACCCAAGACCTTCTTTACAAAACCGTTGGAAGTGATTGGTAATCGGCCCCTACTGGTTTAAAACTAATGTACCAATGACGGAAGATCTAATTAACCTAAGACAAAATATAGGTTAACCATGACGAAGAGGTTATCCCGATTTAATACAGATATAAGATGGTATTGGGATCATTCCGACAGCTCTGAAATGATTCGTTACTGGAAATTCAACAGAGTTTGTACTTTAATTTTTCTAGATAACTTGAAATTACGTGACTTCTCATTGAGTGTCATGGGTTCGAGGCCTGCTAGCAACGTACTAACAAATAACAAGAAAACCTTTGCATTTTATTGGTCTGGTGTGGAACTTCTCAGCCACGATTGCTGCGTAACATGCCTGGCGTGTCCGACTGGATAAATATCATATAATTCTGAATATTGGGTCTAAATGATTAATGATAATATTCTTTTATCAGCTAAGGCTTTGGAACAGCCAGCGGAAACACGCACAAAATGTGTGATCTATATCTTTAAAAATATACTCAGCCTTGATATAACAACAAACACAAGTATAAACAAATCGTTTGGAAACATAATTATACAGAGTCTGCACGAAACCTATACTGATAAAAGTTGAATCCATTCTAAATTCTACTTCTCTAATATAAAATGTATGCGCAGATACTCCGATGATTGATAAAAGCAATGAGTACACGAAACATATACAGTTGTTTTGTTAAGGAATACATATAACATAGAGGTAATTATACAAGTTATTGGTATATTCGTCTGAATATTTAATCTAACAGAAACAATTTACTATCCTCTTATATTTCTTTTACGTTTCAAGGCTGAGATAAAATGCTTAGCCAAATAAATGTGGTTATAAGTCTTTTGTTATATTAACATTGATAAGCTGATTCAAAATTGATGATTACGTTAATATCTGAATTTATTTCGTTATGACAATGTTGCAGCTATTTGTGTCAAAAGATTTGAGTTTCTCATAACAGAAAGATGATCGTCATCATGTGTGAATTTGTTAGTCCCAGAAACAGCAACTTGCAGAGGTGATGGTTTCATTAAGTTTTTTAAAGATATTTTGGTGACAATAATATCTATAAATAAAGAAAAGTTAAAAGAAAAGCGTGTTGATTCAGGTTTCATGGTTGTTGCAAATGACAGACTTACACTGTCTTAACCACTAGACCAGGGTTACTGTACGTTCCTGATTTATGTACTTCTGTAAAATGGCAGGCAAAAGGAGAGCGCTGACTATATGCTGTAGCTAAAGTGGAGTACAAATTGTTATTGACGGTTATTTTAATATAATTGTTATTATCAAAATATCACGTATGTAAATTATCATCATTTTCGTAATATTCGATTCCTTAATATTTATTCAGTGGGTTCGACCTTTCAACATAAAGCCGCTCTTACGCAGTAATCTTCCCTTAATTCAGGAAAGTAACTTCTGGCGTGGCGCTACATTTCACGAAATGAGGGATCGGTTGATAACGGCCAATATGATTATGCCTTTTCTGGTTTCTTTCCCAGTTACTTATTGCAGAGTGATCTAAGTGCAAGTGTTATACAACTGAGTGCACACCAGTCCTGTGTTTGTACTGACAAAAGCGTCAGGGAATCGATTGTTTGGCTCAGTAATTTGATCATTGTTTAACAAATTACTTCTGACCGGGGAGGCATGAGTGCGAATTGAATTTATAGATGGTCTATTAAAATGCACTATCAGTTCTACAGTTGTATAGATATTCATTAGAATGGAAATATATGTATCCGACACGTCAACGTCTTCAGAATCTATTGCGCTGACTTGATGTTGTGCATTATAGCTGTAAGGAATCCCTATATATGAGGGATCAGAGTACCAGATTGTGGCTGGATATTCAATCTGGACTCGAACCCGCACCGAACGGCACAAACCGCCTAGCAATGCAAAGTAACAACGCCTTACACAACTTGGCCCTCGCAACATCCCAAAAAAAGGTAGCGCAAATAACTCGGATATAAGTGTCCACTTCACACCACACCGGTGACTGGCGTTTAGATCCAATACAGATCTAAAATTAACACAGTACAGAAGAAATTAAGTTAAGTCCTCTTTACAGAATGTGGCGACCTAGACAGAATTTTTATTGAACGAAATTTAAAACAAATCTTTCTGCTAACTACAGTGTCAACGTGAATTGATCACTTTATTAAAAAACCTTTTTATTCTGTCTCTACGAGTATTAAGGTTAACTTATACACCAGACCGTAATGGAATTGAAATATATTTCATTACTTAACTTAAATAACTGAATCAGATAAAGCGGTTTCAAAGATATCTTGCTGGTGTTCTGTCTAGGTCAGTGATATCATATCATGCTGGGGTTCCATCTAAGTGAGTAATATCATATCATGCTGGTGTTCTGTTTAGGTGAGTCATATCATATCATGCTGGTGTTCTGTCTAGGTGAGTGATATCATATCATGCTTGTGTTCTAGGTGAGTGATATCATATCATACTGGTGTTATGTTAAGGTGGGTCATATCATATGATGCTGCTGTTCTGTCTAGGTGAGTCATATCATATCATGTTGTTGTTCTGTCTAGGTGGGTCATATCATATCATGCTGGTGTTCTGTCTAGGTGACTCATATCATATCATGCTAGTGTTCTGTCTAGGTGAGTCATATCATATCATGCTGGTCTAGGTGAGGGAAATCATATCATGCTGGTGTTATGTTAAGGTGGGTCATTTCATATGATGCTAGTGTTCTATCTAGGTGAGTCATATCATATCATGTTATTGTTCCGTCTAGGTGGGTCATATAAAATCATGCTGGTTTTCGCCTAGGTGAGTCATATCATGTCATGCTGGTGTTCTGTCAAGGTGAGTCAATTCATCTCATGCTTGAGTTCTGTCAAGTGAGTAATTTCATCTCATGATGGAGCTCTGTCTAGGTGAGTCATATCATATCATGCTGTTTTTTAGTCTAGGTGAGATATATTACATCATGCTGGTGTTCTGTCTAGGTGAGTCACACCATATCATGCTGGCGTTCTGTCTAGTTTAGTCATATCATATCACGCTGGTGTTCTGTCTAGGTGAGTCATATCATATCAACCTGGTGTTCTGTCTAGGTAAGTCATATCTTATCATGCTGGTGTTCTGTCTAGGTGAGTCAAATCATCTCATGCTGGTGTTCTGTCTAGGTGAGTCATATCCTATCATGCTGGCGTCTGTCTAGGTGAGTCAGATCATATCATGCTGGTGTTCTGTGTAGGTGAGTGATTTTTATAAGGTGGGTGTTCTGTCTAGGTGAGTCATACCATATCATGCTGGTGTTCTGTGTAGGTTAGTGATATTTTATTATGCGGGTGTTCTGTCTAGGTAAATCATATCATATCATGCTGGTGTTCTGTCTAGTTGAGTCATGTTTTATCATGCGGGTGTTCTGTCTAGTTGAGTCATGTTTTATCATGCGGGTGTTCTGTCTAGGCGAGTCATATCATATCATGCTAGTGTTCTGTCTAGGTGGGTCATATCATATCATGCTAGTGTTCTGTCTAGGTGAGTCATATCATATCATGCTAGTGTTCTGTCTAGGTGAGTCATATCATATCATGCTAGTGTTCTGTCTAGGTGAGTCATATCATATCATGCTAGTGTTCTGTCTAGGTGAGTCATATCATATCATGCTAGTGTTCTGTCTAGGTGACTCATATCATATCATGCTAGTGTTCTGTCTAGGTGGGTCATATCATATCATGCTAGTGTTCTGTCCAGGTGACTCATATCATATCATGCTAGTGTTCTGTCTAGGTGGGTCATATCATATCATGCTAGTGTTCTGTCTAGGTGACTCATATCATATCATGCTAGTGTTCTGTCTAGGTGGGTCATATCATATCATGCTGGTGTTATGTCTAGGTGAGTCATATCATATCATGCTAGTGTTCTGTCTAGGTGGGTCATATCATATCATGCTGGTGTTCTGTCTAGGTGAGTCATATCATATCATGCTAGTGTTCTGTCTAGGTGGGTCATATCATATCATGCTGGTGTTCTGTCTAGGTGAGTCATATCATATCATGCTAGTGTTATGTCTAGGTGAGTCATACCATATCATGCTGGTGTAATGTCTAGGTGAGTCATATCATATCATGCTGGTGTTATGTCTAGGTGAGTCATATTATATCATGCTGGTGTTCTGTCTAGGTGGGTCATATCATATCATGCTGGTGTTCTGTCTAGGTGAGTCATATCCTATCATGCTGGTGTTCTGTCTAGGTGAGTCATATCATATCAACCTGGTGTTCTGTCTAGGTAAGTCATATCATATCATGCTGGTGTTATGTCTAGGTGAGTCATATCATATCATGCTGGTGTTCTGTCTAGGTGAGTCATATCATATCATGCTGGTGTTCTGTCTAGGTGAGTCATATCATATCATGCTGGTGTTCTGTCTAGGTGAGTCATATCATATCATGCTGGTGTTCTGTCTAGGTGAGTCATAATATATCATGTGGGTGTTCTGTCTAGGTGAGTCATATCATATCATGCTAGTGTTCTGTCTAGGTGGGTCATATAATATCATGCTGGTGTTATGTCTAGGTGACTCATATCATGCTAGTGTTCTGTCTAGGTGGGTCATATCATATCATGCTGGTATTATGTCTAGGTGAGTGATATCATATCATGCTGGTGTTATGTCTAGGTGAGTCATATCATATCATGCTAGTGTTATGTCTAGGTGAGTCATACCATATCATGCTGGTGTTATGTCTAGGTGAGTCATATCATATCATGCTGGTGTTATATCTAGGTGAGTCATATCATATCATGCTGGTGTTCTGTCTAGGTGGGTCATATCATATCATGCTGGTGTTCTGTCTAGGTGAGTCATATCCTATCATGCTGGTGTTCTGTCTAGGTGAGTCATATCCTATCATGCTGGTGTTCTGTCTAGGTGAGTCATATCATATCAACCTGGTGTTCTGTCTAGGTGAGTCATATCATATCATGCTGGTGTTCTGTCTAGGTGAGTCATATCATATCATGCTGGTGTTATGTCTAGGTGAGTCATATCATATCATGCTGGTGTTCTGTCTAGGTGAGTCATATCATATCATGCTGGTGTTCTGTCTAGGTGAGTCATATCATATCATGCTGGTGTTCTGTCTAGGTGAGTCATAATATATCATGTGGGTGTTCTGTCTAGGTGAGTCATATCATATCATGCTAGTGTTCTGTCTAGGTGGGTCATATTATATCATGCTGGTGTTATGTCTAGGTGACTCATATCATGCTAGTGTTCTGTCTAGGTGGGTCATATCATATCATGCTGGTGTTATGTCTAGGTGAGTCATATCCTATCTTGTTGGTGTTCTGTCTAGGTGGGTCATATCATATCATGCTGGTGTTATGTCTAGGTGAGTCATATCCTATCATGCTGGTGTTCTGTGTAGGTTAGTGATATTTTATTATGCGGGTGTTCTGTCTAGGTGAGTCATACCATATCATGCTGGAGTTCTGTGTAAGTGAGTGATATTTTATTATGCGGGTGTTCTGTCTAGGTGAGTCATACCATATCATGCTGGTTTTCTGTGTAGGTTAGTGATATTTTATTATGCGGTTGTTCTGTCTAGGTGAGTCATACCATATCATGCTGGTGTTCTGTGTAGGTTAGTGATATTTTATTATGCGGGTGTTATGTCTAGGTGAGTCATACCATATCATGCTGGTGTTCTGTGTAGGTTAGTGATATTTTATTATGCGGGTGTTATGTCTAGGTGGGTCATACCATATCATGCTGGTGTTCTGTGTAGGTTAGTGATATTTTATTATGCGGGTGTTATGTCTAGGTGAGTCATACCATATCATGCTGGTGTTCTGTGTAAGTGAGTGATATTTTATTATGCTGGTGTTCTGTCTAGGTGAGTCATACCATATCATGCTGGTGTTCTGTGTAGGTTAGTGATATTTTATTATGCGGGTGTTCTGTCTAGGTGAGTCATACCATATCATGCTGGTGTTCTGTGTAGGTTAGTGATATTTTATTATGCGGGTGTTATGTCTAGGTGAGTCATACCATATCATGCTGGTGTTCTGTGTAGGTTAGTGATATTTTATTATGCGGGTGTTATGTCTAGGTGAGTCATACCATATCATACTGGTGTTCTGTGTAGGTTAGTGATGTTTTATTATGCTGGTGTTCTGTGTAGGTGAATCATATCACATCATGCTTGTTTTTTTACAGTGAACACATTCAACTGCAATGACAGTATAGTACCATACCATACTACTAATAAATGGCACCATTGGACAGTCTGTTTTCAAATATACATGTTCACTTATTTAATATCAGTATTACATGTACACTCGACTTCCCGTTTCCTATTTTAGATTAGGACTTGAGTATATGTTTCAGTATCATTATGACGATAGGAATATTAAAAGTAAGGGTGAAACATTTATGCGTATTTTAAAAAAATATCAGACAAGACTGTTTATACTCCTCTTGGAAAATGGCTTGCCATGCATACCAAAAAGGCAGCAAACATGACAAACATGTAATTAACGGACACCTATGCGGTCCCAATGCCGAATTGCTTCCCACACCCATTATTTAAACGTCATGCTGTTTGTGCTGAAGATAAATGTTGTATTGTTGAAGTTATAACTCTGTTTCATTCTGTTCCGTTCTGTTGAATTGGATCGAAATAAAGCATATCAATAAAGGTCAGATATATAAAGTTATCCTGACCAATGAATTAGTATAATGTACAATCATGTTTAAGTTTAGTGACATAGAAATGGATAAGATTCATTATAAGCAGTTGACAACCGAACATTCTCAATGTTGCTGCAATTAATACTTTCATTATTTTTAAATACCCTTTAAACCCTCGAAGAGCAATAATCACTTTTTGAAAAAGGATTCTACTCTCTTGAAAAATTGAATTGTATATTTCTTGTGAGTTTATGGCTGACATAAATCTAGAGAGATCCCAAAGAACAATTAGATTTGATTAACCCAGCCTCGAATATAAATGGAAAACTTATAAAACTTATAACTATTTATGTTTTATGTTGCTTTTAGCAATTTCTTGGATAATCTTTACAAACCTAGTATCAGAAACACTTTTTCTTCATTTTCAAATGTCATTTTCCTCGAGCAAGTTCTGATGTCTCTCGAATGGCCATATATCCTTAAGGCAAGTACATAATCAAACAGACTTGCCTTTTGAGGTGAGAAAATCACATTCACATCTATTTTTTTAAAAGGGAATACGAAAAAGATTTAACGTCACAGACAACGAAATTATTTTAGAAATAACTCTCTGTATTATTTTGGAGAATATTAAGGCATTAAATATAAATCCGCTGATTTTTACTCGGTTTTCATGGACATTGAATTTATGTTTATTATTATTATTATTATTATAATTATTAAAGGAAGGACAATGTCAGCATTACAATGTCATTTATAAAAAGAAGTTTTAAGCCAACTTCCGGCACTTGCCCCTAATGACCCCTTCTCTCCCCTTGATCCGGGTTTGGATTCTCGACTTATCTGAACATAATTGTCAATTTTTTAATTGCTAGAAGAATAATTAACATCTGCAGTAAGCTTATTAGTGTTTATCATCGTAATTTCATGAAAACCATGTGATCATCGTAAGTTCATCAAAACCATGTGATCATCGTAAGCTCATCAAAACCATGTGATTTGTTGCTGTGCATGTGCCTACTATTTTTTTAAATAATTAAAATCAGTGAAAAGTAGTAGAAATTATAGGAAAATGTGTAATATGTCCTGTGCCTGTAAAGAAAATATTGATATTTATATTACAAAATGCAGCACAAAGCTAGAGGAGTTTACTGCAAGATAAACAAACTTCCAAGAGAATAAACAGATTTCAAGTCAATATAGTTAATTCTTGTTTGAATAGATATGACACGTGGAGTTATAGGGGCATGTCTGATAACACGTCTGATGTCTGATGTTCCCTCCTCTCTTTTTTTCTTTCTTTTTTTCAACATAAGAAATTATATAACAAAAGTATTTGATAACTTTTTTCTTTTATATAAGCAATGAAGCATTACGGGATTTCATATCTGACGATAAGCAAAGCAGGTAGTATTAACAAATTTAATACATCATACTGTCTATAGAATGTGAAATAAACAAGCATATGGCATACAAGTCAAAAGACAGCAGCCATCGTACGTACCTTTTTATACAGTAAATCGTGATTGAACAATAATACGGAGCACTACGAACTACACCAAATGAAATTAAGGTCTGTTGCTGTTTTAAAAGTATATTTCCTGAGGAAAGACGAAATTAAATTATCTCTACATTATTGTCTGTAAATTGTAACATTCCAAGAACACTCAAGGAAAGTCATCAAATATATACTCATCAAAATAGCATCTACTATTTTTATTTCTCGGAAATATTATTTCATTAAGTACACCATTAAGTCTTGTTGACATCATATGGGTTGAGAAACATTGGTAATAGGACTCAGCAGTTTGCTAGGCTGAATTTCCTGTTTACAAGTTCCATCTAAAATAAGAAGTGTGTCAGAGACACGAATGCCCCCGAAACATGACATGGTCACAGTCATGGTAGCTTGTAACTTGATGTTACCTTGATCACTTGTGCCAACAATTTTGCACTCTGTGAACTGAACAAAGCACCCATACGTTTAGAGGTAAGATCTTTTCCTTTACCTCTTTGCATATCCGTTGGTCACTACATATAAATACAAATCTAGCATACACTATTTTAATGCATTGCTTACTCAAAGAGAAATAATATGTCTATGTCCATGTTCTGTGACTAAAAAATGACAAGATAACAAACACTAGCTTAGAAAATTTGTCTTCGAAGCCTGGCAAGTGACTTATAGTGTAGACTGTTTCCTCGACATTTTGATGAGACGTCATATCTATGCACTTCCAAACTGTTAATTTTTGTCGAAATGTTACTGCAAAGTGTCAACATTGATCTTAAAATAAGGAGTAACTTACGATGAGGGCATGGTCAGTCTCTTCTTTTTCGCGATATTTTTTCTCAGTTGGTAAGTCAACTTTAGACCTTCTGGTCTGGAGAAACAATAAAGGTGAAGAAAATATAATAAAATATTTATAATAATAAGAAGAAAAGGTGGAAATAACACAAAACAACAATTAAATAAAACCTGAATAGCTTTTCTTAATATATATATATTTAGTACAAATATGTAAATGCAGTCATTCAGAGAGAGAGAGAGAGAGAGGAAGAGAGAGAGACGTTATAAAAATCTAAATTTATACGTCTTGTATGCTGCATAATTTGATTACTTTAGACGAAACGGAACATTCCGGACATTCTTATAGAATTTCTTCTTATTCTGAATCTTATTCAAAATCGTGGTCAAAATAGTAAGTAAAATGAAAATACAGTGAGGTTTCTATCAAAGTGTTTCTCCTCTCCTGACGACAAGCCTTCTTGTCATAAAAGTCAGACGGAGAGACAATAAATAACTATTATTTTGATGCGTCTGGCTGTACATCTGTTTCAGTAAGTACAAAATTCAGCATCCGATAGCTGTGACAAGGAATCGATTTTTTTAGCCTAGTGGTATGGGAAGTTGCGCTCTTTAGCCAAACTCTGTGTCTTCTAGACTAACGGTAAATACACGCTCTTAACTGTTTTTAGAGCTCTAATTATGTGACAGGCATTGACTGTTACATACATATAACTTGACAGTAGCATCTCAGAACTATTTTACCCAACGGGGTCTAGAATATTAAAATTGAAAACTAAATGATTTTAACTTATTTTCCATTAACGATTTGTTTCTTTCCTTATCTATGCACAACATGTTGGATGAACAATTTATTTGTTGTCTTTGAATGTCATTTTCCCGGGGTAAAGTCTAAAGAAATCGTTCACGGACAGATTCTTTGAAAACCATTTTAGGGATTAAAGAGCTTTCTTAATGAAAATATATGAATATAACATAATGAAGACAAACTTCAACAGGAAACGCTGATACTACTAGTTCAAGTATTTTACTTTTTGTCACAATACATACCCAGACTAAAACGAATGTACGATACAAAATACGTCTTTTTCTTAAGAACTAGAATGCAACATGAACCAAACAATTTACAATCTGACATTGTTTTTGCAAAGAAAACTTGAAAGGTCCTTTTTAAAATATACATGAACATTTTTACAGTTGGAGATTTATATTTAAAAAAAGTGAACCGTGTTTTATCAGTTTTTTGGAGATGCAATAGTAGTTTGCTATGATATTAAACTGCACCAAATCAGCATGCATTGTCGTTTGATACTATTATTGGTATCACAGACACTTGGGGTAAAGGAATTGTACTTGTTTCATACATTCCAAGCCATAATTATAAGGCACTCACATACCATGTTTGGTGCCTGTCTGAGAACATTCAAAGAATTTGTAAAATTCACTATTATGCCTTATAAATATCAGTTTGTGACTGGGTATTAATGTGTTTAGATGAGTAAAGACTATGAGAAAGTTTGAAAAAGTATGAGGTGAAAAAACAAAGAAAAGCGTAGAAATTAGAATAGAATAGAAAAGAATGAGTGTGACATGTAGTAGAAATCGAGTGCAAATGAAACGAAAATGTGTGAGTGGGGTGCGTTTTTCAGTCGTTTTAGAGTGATTATGCGAAACTGAGCTGAGTTGTTTTTTTCAGAAAATAGAGATGCCTTGAATATAGGACTAAGTTTGAAGGATATGCTTTGTTCGTTGCGGAGAAATGAGTGAAATCGGGACAAAATGTGAGCTTTGGAACATTTCAAGTGAGTGTCGAGGAATCAACGATATTTCTTTTAAAAGTGAACGAATGTGACAACTTAATCTTTTCAAAGAAAGTAAGCGATTTATGCTTGAAAACGATGTATACCCGTATGGGTCAAAATATAACGATAGATTGGAAAAAAACACTTGTTGAAAAGTAGTCATCTATCCTAATTCCAGATATAAAAAAACGAAAAGTGAGCACTTGTTCTACCCAAAGCTCATATGACGTCACAAGCATATGTATCGTTTGGACATAGGGAAGAAAATGGCCGAACGGATTGAACGGCGTGGGATTCGCGACTTTATGGTTTCCCATAATGCATTGCGAAAACAAGACTTCCGGTCAAAATTGTAAACAAGCAGTGAACAGTCTCAACAACCGAGAATATTCTCCAATAACGCGTCAACTAGTACAAGAAAACAAGAAAATGGCAAGAAAATGGTAATTTCATAAAAGTTTTTAATAAACTGAACCTGTAGTTTCAGAGAAAACGTGACTGAAATAAATAAATAATGACCCGTTTGTTTACATCGTCACCGAGCTAAGTGATTAGGTGGGGGAAATGTAAAATATTTGGCACTGTGAAATTTCAAAACATGTAAACAACAAAGTTTAAATGTGTGTTTTAAAACGTATTTAATGTATTGCTAAAATATTTGATAAAACCTTACTCAGTTCCTGGTTCAGGTATGAAACTGTCAATTTTAACCTGAATAAATATCTATATAATTAATGAAATTACACATTCAGTAAGAATCTGTTAGTACTTTTGTTTGTATTCAGTATAAACCACAATGTTATATAGTTTCAAAAAGTATCAATCAAGGTTCATTTTTTCTAAAGAAGAGGTGAAGTAGTAGTAAGCAACAGTTCCATTTTAACAGAATGAGAATAAATGTACATTGTAGTTTTGTTTAAAGTATTTAAGGCTAACCTGTCTTTTTTATAACTACAGACTTTTTTGTTTTTTCTTGTTCTTTATGTCATTCATTTCAGATGACTGTTCTGACACTCAACAGACAGTATGAAAAAAAGCCAGAAACACCAGCTGATAAAAGCAACATCCTACATGACATACAGAATAAACCCTTCGTAGTTACAATAGCCTCATTGTCTACTGCTAAGTTAAAAGACCTTTGTATTTTGTTTAATGTTGACATCAATCTATCTAAGAAGGCCAAAATTGTGTATCTATGTCACACTCTTTGGATCAGCACAACAGGCAACAAAAACCCCTTTTCCACTTTTAGAAAACACAGGACATTTCAGAATTTAACGTCTAAACAAAGGGAATAGATTGAAAAACTTATACCAAAAGTACATCATAATCTGACATCATCAGAATGGTCTAGTGACATAAGAAAGAATCCTGATATTGAGGACAAGTACGTGAAGCAATACCCACTAGAGAATCGAGTTCTTGACAAAGCTTCACCCTGAACGTGCAAGATCTCAAGGCCTTATCAGTTAAAGCAATTTTTTATTGTGTAAAATACTATGAAAATCCTTTGTCAGAAAAGTTTGGTTAAATACCTGCACGGTGCAATCCTTCCCAATCGACATACCACGATGAGGTCAATGTGCTACACGACATTTTTGACAAAATCACCTACTATCCCTACTGTTGAAACTGTATTTGCACAGTTGGACTTTCAGAAACATGTGGACAAATCGGTGCAACATTATTCTTTGTGGCAGAACTTGTAGCTAAAAGTGTGTAGAAGTTTGAATGCTTGCCGACATGCACAGAGCAGTTGTGTGGCTGGGCTGAACCTAAAAGCAGCTAATCAGAGTCAAATTTAACAATCTGAAGATTCGAAAGATCGATACAACGGCTAAAAGGACGACAGAGAGCTATGGACAAAAGGCTAGTATCCATGAACCACCCTCATTTGATGGTATTGCTGATCTTCACGCCAACCTAATTAGAGCCATCCATAATCTTATTTTGGACAGAATTGTCCTGCAGTTCATGTGCTTAAGTCTAGGAGGGATAGAAAAAAACCTTCAAATGAAGAACACGCAATACCTGTGAGGCTTGAAGACAAGATAGATGTTGACAGTAGCTGCTGGCATATGCATATGAGGTGACTATCAAATCAACACCCTTGCCAATTACAAGAATAAGACACAAAACATTCAAAAGTGAGAATGCCCCAGGTTTTGAGCATGAAAGAAACAAATTCATTAAGAAAGCAACTTCTCATAAACTGTGCTTACAGTGCACGGACCATGATCATTGGTCAAGCAGTTAAGCAAAAGAAAATAAAATTCCTTGAAAAAGGCAGCACAAACAAACACCTTTTAAAATCAAACAGTCCAGAAGTGTACTATGAACAAATCCAAGGATTAATGGGCATTGCATGTATTGCATTGGGAAATTTAGTTGTCTCGACAACTGTTGACACTATCATTGTAACTGTCAAGTTTGATGATCTCACATGAACGAAACGAAGTTAAACAAGCAAACAAAAAACAACCCCGGATATAAAAGGGGAAGTCTTTTCCACACATAAACTCCCTCTTTTTCCACAAACATTTTCCTCTTCCCTAACCAACACCCAACCCACCCCATTTCTCTCCGAAACACAAACGAAAACAGACTAAAATAGATATAGAGACATTAATTCTCTCATAAGAAAATCATCAACACGCGTTGATTTACATCACGTATGTTTCTCGTTCAAGGACATTTACATACACGGCTGATGTCATTCGATACAGAATGATTTATTTTTACGTTCATGAAAATCACAATACCCGATTTCTTCCTTTGCCAACAAGATTCGTAAAAAAACTCTCCAATATTTCACAAACTTTTCATCCATTTACACAATCTTTCGACAGGTGCTCTGGTAGCCCCACATCTTTGACACACTAAGCGCAGTGCACGTAGGAATGAGTGGATATCATGCAGTTACCAGTCTATGCAAATGGATTTTTTTGGGTTACTGACGGTTTAATAATATCAAGACAGAAATTTTCTCACAAATAACCACTGTCGTTGATTTGCAAAATATAAAACACTGATCAAATTAATTAAAGGAGTACCCATATAATCTATAAAATACCATACGCGTTGAGTAGATTTATGAATATCTTTTACAGAAATAACAAAATTGTTCTTTTTTAAAAAACAAATCGGCATTTTCATCGCCAACAGGCACATTCCTGAACAGAGACAGTGTCCAGGATATGAACACTATCAAATTAACTAATTAACTAAAATTGATTAACTTAAATTGAATTTTTTTTTTTTTTGGTACAGACGGTTTAATAATATCGAGAAAGAAATGTTCTCACAAATAAGCACTCTCGTTGATTTGCAAAATATAATACACTGATCAAATTAATTAAAGGAGCGCCCATATAATCTATAAAATACCATACGCGTTGAGTAGATTTATGAATCTTTTACAGAAATAACAAAATCGTTTTTTTTTTTTTTAACAAAAACAAATCGGCATTTTCATCGCCAACAGGCACATTCCTGAACAGAGACAGTGTCCAGGATATGAACACTATCAAATTAACTTTGAAATGGTGGTCTTTCAGGAGAACAACCAATGTCTGTAAAAGCAGATTCATGCCTGGAAACGTTTCATAGTCAGTGTCAGTAACGAGTGTATCCCCCTCGGGCATTTAGGCACTCTCTGCATCGTCATGGCATGCTCCTAATGACACGTCTGATCATATCCTGTGGTATGGCATCCCATTCTGCTACAAGAACATGAGAAAACTCACAGACGTTCTGCACAGGGTTCGGACGCGAAGAAAGTCTACAAGAAAGCATGTCCCAAACATGCTCTATATGGTTAAGATCGGGAGCTGGCCAGTCTATGACCTCAATACCTTGATTACTAAAGAAGTTCCGGACGATTCTTGCAGTGTGTGCGCGAGCATTATCTTGCACTAAACGAAAAGTTTCACCTATTGCACCAGCATATGGCCGATTGGTTCTAGGATCTCGTCCCGATATCTCAGGGCCGTCAGACTACCTCCTTGAATCACATAAAGGTCTGTGCGCCTGTCAATGGATATCCCTGTCCACACCATAATGACCCACCGCCAAACCTGTCATATGGAATAATGTTACATTCTCTCCTCGGCGACGCCACACCCTCACACGCCTGTCACAGGTTGAAACATGGCAGTGGCTCTCGTCTTTGAAGAGCACAGATCGCCAGTGGCGCAGTTGCCAAGTGACGTGTTCCTAGGCAAACTCTAAGCGAGCTCTCCGGTGAGCTACGATCAGAATTGGTCCTCTGGCAGGTCTTCGGGCATCCAAATCATCTTCATGAAGACGATTTCGGACAGTTTGAGTGGACACACGAACCCCTGTAGATTGCCGGATGTCAATTTCAATGCCAGTAGCAGTACACTGACCATTTCTGAGGTCCAAAGTTCTCAGATATCGGTCCTGACGATGTGTTGTAATGCGGTGACGGCCTTGCCCAGGTCTTCTTGTGACTTCTCCAGTCTCCTGATAACGACTCCATAACCTGGCAACAACGCTACGAAAAACGTCTAGAACGGTGGCAACCTCACGTTATGTAAATCCATTTTCGATCATCTGCACCGCCCGAGCAACATCAGTAGTTGCTAAATGACGTCGCACACCTTGGACCCGTTGTCAAAAGAGCAGTAAAATGTTGCACTAAAACATTCATTTTGTTAAATGTGCTATCGTGAACGAACTGCACACATGCAAAAGCCTACTCATGCTTTGTAAATTTATTGTAAAGTGCACGGGTTTCTTGAGGATATTGAGCGTCGACACCTACAAACGAAAACTGCAGCGAATATCTAGTATGGTGGGCAATTGACACCATAACATACGAGTATTTGCGTTCCTTTAATTAATTTGAGCAGTGTACTATCTTTGTATTATACAATAACTTGATATGAATTTTAAATTGTTTTAAATTTCGCATATTTGGCAGTTTCCTCATAGAATATGTTCTGTTTGATTAATATTCTTCTCAAGCAAATACAGACTGGTTACCACATGGTTTCTACTAGTTCACTGCGCTCTGTTTTGATTTACATGAACGTGAAAAGGAATAAATTATTTCTGCATCGAATGAAATCAACCGTGTAAGTAAGTTTTCTTGAATAAAAATAAAATAAGCGATGTAAATCAACGTGTGTTGATTTTTTAGAAGAATTTAGATCTTTATATTTATAAGGCATAATAGTGAATTTTGTCAATTATTGAAACGTTCTCAGACAGGCACAAAATACAGAATGTGATTGCCTTGTGGCTAAGTATGTATAAAAAAGTACAGTTCCTTTACCCCAAGTGTCATGGACAAAATAGTGACTCTCGAGTCATAATAGTTTCGAAATACAGAGTCTGTAACCATCATGTAAAGTTAAGCATCATGGATTTGATCTTTCTGTGTTAACTGTTTGAAGTGCAAATTATGATAGCGAGGCACGTGACTTATAAATAGGTTAATATTTCTTTAGTGTTTCATGCCACAGATTTACTGGCTTTAATAACCGAACTGTGGTTTTAACTATTGATATTTAATGCATGTCAAAAAGACTTTGTCTAAAAGACACTGTTGATCTTTCTTGAATTTATGAGATAAGCTTTTGAAGACTTTGGTGCATCTATCTACTTTAATAAATGTATATAATTTATATCAAACTCGCTGTCAGCTCGTCTCAAATGCCAAAAAAAGTGGATTTATTAGAATAGTCATATTTTTATTCAGAATTAGAGAAGATTTACAGTATCACGCGGCCACAAATCTTGGCTCGTAACACAAACATGAACTAAATCTGTTGATTCCAAACAAGTGTTCTTGTTTTGACATTTTCACCCTATGATCAAGGTCATTTAGGGGTCAAGGAAAAAATATATGCATTTGAAAGATTTCTCCCAAAACATTGTTATGTTCAAACATGAACTAAATCTGTTTAGTAACAAGAGAGCCATGATGGCCATGAATCGCTCACCTAAGTACTTTGGCTGTAGGTTTGCTGCTAAGCAGTATTTCATTTTTTAATTGAAAATATGTAAGTGCCTACAAACCAAATATGTAAAATATCAGTCAATAAATAAAGGCTCTATGACAGAAAGTAGAAATATCTATTATAAGCTAGGGTGACCTTGACCTTGACCCATTGACCTCAAACCCTACCCATGGGTAGACGTCCATGCAAGGAACCTATATACTGAATATCAAAGATATTGGTCTATAAATGAAGGCTCTATGAGGTACGGTAGATAAATCTATTTTTAGCCTCCATGACCTTTAACCTCAATCTAATAATTTCAAAAAGCTTGATAAAGCTTGCTTCATGCCAAATTTTAAAATTCTAGGCCTTGTGGTTTCAGACAAGAAGATTTTCTTCTATACTGCTATTTAAAACTTATGACCCCTCGGGCGGGGCCAATAGTGACCCCAGTGAAATTTTTCAAACAAACTTGATAGACATCCACTAGACAATGCTGCATACCAAATATCTTAGCTGTAGGCATTGAGGTTTCCAGTAAGAAGATTTTTAAAGATTGCCTTTTTTACATATTAAGGTGCCCCGGGGCGGGGCCAATTTTGACCCCAGGGCCAACATATAAACAATACTGGTAAAGGTTCTCAACACAATACTCCACACCAAATATCTAAGGTCTAGTCCTATTAGTTTCGAGTAAAATGATTTTTCATGATTTTCCTATATAACTATATGTAAATCAATAGAACCCTGGAGCGTGGCCAATTTTGACCCAGGGGACATAATTTGAACAAACTTGATAGAGGTCCACTAGACAATGCTGCACACCAAATATCTAAACTCTACCCCTTGCGGTTTCTGACAATAAGATTTTTTAAAGATTTTCCTATATAACTCTATATAAAACATTTGACCCCTGGGGACCATTTTTGACCCAGGAGCCATGATTTGAACAAACTTGGTAGAAGTCCACTGGACAATGCTGCACACCAAATATCTTAACTCTAGGCCTTGTGGTTTTAGACAAGAAGATTTTTAAAGTTTTTCCTATATAAAACTAGTGACCCCTGGGGCAGGGCCATTTTTGACCCAGGGGTCATGATTTGAACAAACTTTGTAAAGGTCCACCTGATGATGCTTCATACCAAATATCTAAGCTCCAGGCCTTGTAGTTCTGGAGAAGAAGATTTTTAAAGTTCAAACTTTGAAAATCTATTTTTAGCTCCTGTGGCCTAGAAATGCAATGGACCTGAACCATTTGAGCAATTTTGGTAAAGCTTCATGCAAGTAACATTCCTGCCAAGTTTCAGCAAGATTGGCCCAGCAGTTCAGGAGAAGAAGTTGTTTGAAGAAAAAGTTGACGACGCACGCACGCACGGACGGACGACGGACATCAGGCGATCACAAAAGCTCACCTTGAGCACTTTGTGCTCAGGTGAGCCAAAAAGGGAGATATGGTCAATATTATGTATTTTTGACAACTGGAGATTCGAAGTCTATGACATATAGGGGTCAAGGTCATATAAATATAAGTCAGTGGGAAGCACTTGTCGAAAAGAGTGTTTTGTTCACTTATGAAGTAAATCAATTTACTAATACAGAAGTTATAGGTAATGTTGAAGTTTTCGGATGGACAGATGGACTGACAGACGAACAGTTCAAAAACTGTATGCCCTCCTTCGAGGGTCATGTTTTTTGCGTTCTATGGCTGTCATTTTCATTATATATCATGAGAGATCCCAAAGAGTGGATTTCATTAACACTGTCTCCAGTATAAATAGGAAATGAATAAAGATTACATTTTGTGTTGCTTTTAGCAATCTTTTAGCTTGATAATGTAAAAGTACTTTACATAACATCCATGTTTTCAGCAACATTTTTTCTTTATTTTCAAATGTCATTTTCCTTGGGCAAGTTCTGGCATCAGTTAAATGGTAATGTATCCTTCAAGGCTTTTTCGGAATAAAAATGGTCTTGCCTTTTGAAGTAAGAAAATCACGTTTGCAACAATTTTATATATTGATTCTAAGAGAGTCAGCATTATAGACACTGGGGATGATTCCACTATGAAACTATGAAAGGATTATAAGACGCCTCTTTATAGCATGAAAGAATTCTGTAAATCAATCTTTCGAGTAATCAGTTTTTATGGATTTTATATTTTATTCAGTAAAAAAATAAAGTTTGCGATCCAGGTAGTCGGTATAATGAAAACAAACAAGCGAGGCCAAAGTAAACAACACCCCGTGCATGATGTTATAGAAGAAAGTTCTTGGCACCAAAAGATTATAACACCAGGCAATAAAAATCAAACAATTACTGTTAGCTATCTCCTGATGATGATGTATTGGACTTTTGCAAAGGTATCATTTAAAAGCAGTTTCATGAGGTATCAAAAGTAACCCCTGCTGTCGTTCATCTGTTTTTCGATGATAAATCATGCCTTACCTGCACAGTAGTGACAACTGTTGAGCTGACGGAGGACAAGAGTGCATCAACACTCAGCTTATAACCAGATGTTAACTGGTGATGTAACGATAATCGATATATATCGAATAATCGTTGGCGGACGTGTTGATTTTCATTTCCAAGAATCAATATTGCAAGTTGGCAAGGGAAGTTACTCTCTATGGAAATTTGTTTTAACAGATGTACATTTGACATTATACTGGATAAATAAATGATTAAGTACTATTGAATTTGTTTTATCATGCATCCAAACAGTATTTGTTGTGATAATACTGTCTCATTAGAGTGAAAGTGCACAAGACTCTATAAAGTGTTTTTTTCCATTTTCTTTATGTTTATAACATTTCGATTATTTTTCAATAGTAAATCGAAGTGCTTTTTCTGATTCGATTCCATAATCGATTTTCATTTCAGTCCGATTTTACAACACTAAATTGTTAACCTAAGTTCAAGCATTTGTACTTAGTAGTGGAAACTTTAGGAAGTTACTGATTGTTATGAACTTGTTAGAAAGTAGAATATGATACCACAGAAGGTAACATAAACCCTGGGGAACTTAAAGCAAGTAATACATCTTCTAAGAGAATAAACAGACTTCCATATTGTCAGTATCTAATGCAGACTTGAAAATAGTTTTACATAAAAATAACACAATTTAGAACATTTCAAATATGTATTTCAATAAAAGAATCAGCAGTATCTAGCATCTAATAATTATCACAGAAGAATGGTTAAGATGACAAAATACTTTACACATTTATACATAAAATAACATTATACTTAAATAAATACTTTACATGTATACATAATCTTTCAAAATAAAACTTTTCTATAAAAAAATAATAAGATAATCATTTTCTATATTTTAAAGGGAATGTGTTCAATTCATACAAAATTGTTTCATATAGTCAAAAACTGTGTGGTAAATCATCCTGAACTATCAAATAAAATAGTTATTTCTAATGGAAAGTGTAAAGAAATGAATAAAACTGCTAATTCTGAATTACTGTGTGGATAAAGAGAAATGTTTGAATACCCCCAACACATCTTAAAGTCGACCAGCAGTTATAAAAAAGAATCATTTTATAACAAATCCAAGCAAGTAAGTCTTAATGGAATAACATAATCAAATTTTAGTAGGTTGTTTCAGATGCAGGACATGTGACTGGAAAATAAAACAGTCCTGTTGTATAGTCCTGTAAGTTGATACAAATTCAATATTCTGCAACATAAAAAGAATACATTTTATCAACAATATGAAAACACTATTATCACTTCAGAAGTAAGATGTTTAACAAACTAAGGAGAATAACTAAGTGAAATCTGACTCTATTCAGTGGTTTTACCACTCAGGTGCAGCAGTGTTCCATAACAGCAGTAAAGTTGTGAATCGATTCAGCATAAAAGTAGGATTACATCCTATATCATCCAGTTGACCGAATTAAAATACTGTTTGTGTTTTTTAAATAATCTTAATGAAATTCTGTGATCTTTATTTCAGCAGTATATTTTCACACTCACATGTCAGGTTTTATAAGCATAGGATAAAATAACATTTCAACAGTAAACTTCTGAAAGTAAGGCAGTTACAACAAAAGAATAAAGAATGAAACATCTGCAAGAGGTTTTCAAGATCAGGGACTGACATCCAGCAACATGCAAAAACTATGAAAGAGAAATTGTACATATCACAGCAGTTTAAATTCAACATCATTCTAATGCAGCTTTATTTTTGGATACTGTAGTTTCGTTGTGTCATTACATAAGAAATTCACAGCAGAAACAAGCCCATTAAAACGTGATATGTACATTTTTCACTTTCTTATGATCAAATCTCATCCCAACAAGAAACAAGGTACATTTATATCAGCAACAATGCCAACGTCTTGTAAATACAATGATTAAAGTCAAAGGTCTATACAAAGAAAACTGCACTGACAGACCTAGCATTCTTCTTCACTCGAGAATGTGCATGTGAAGAACTCAACTAGAAATATCTGACACCTCATTACTTGTATCACAGGAACACCTGATGCTTTAAATATCTATCTAATTAAAACCAAACAAATTAAAAACACCAAATCCATCCTCTGAAAGATAAAACAGCATTTGAAAAAAAATGTTTCTAAGCTAAGCCATTTTACTCATGTAGACCTTTATCAAAGTTTACAGATTTTTTTTCTGTACAGAGAAATCTCAAATCAGAGGAGCATAATGAGACAACTGCCTTTATCCAAAACATATGGCACAAAATGCAGCTGTGACCCACTATCATTTTACAGCACAATCTAGATCCAATTAAGCCAACTTCAGCTTTACAGGAATAATAAGAAACCTTCAGAGGAAAATGAGACAAAATTAAAAAGAAGTCGAACAGTTCAAAGAAGCTTATTTATCAATGTAAATCTACCACACCCTGCGGGTCAATCTAAATGTATCATTAAGATTTTCTTCAGTACATATACGTGATAAACCTAGGTAATACTTTTGTTTTATTTCATCAAACTAATATTGTAATAATGAGTGGATTTAATATTAACTTATGAAGTAAAACAGACTGTAAGAATAAGCCTAAGGTGAATTTCTGCAGAGAGAATTTTAGAAAATGATTTGGAAAGAAATATCAGATGTTCAACTTAGTGTAACATGTTTCAGTTTTCACAAACAATAAAATCTTATCTTGTTGTAATTTTCAGTTCGGTAAAACATTCACGTAAGTTCTTAAAATATTTCAGATTAAACATCATAGTTCAGATTAAGATCATTCTATCATTTTTTGAACTGCTGATTAAAACTTGCAATTCAGAAGTAAACAATTTGCACAATGCATACAAAATGCTACAGACCCAGCACAAACACATGATTAAGAGTATTCTACATAAAACCAAACCCTTCATCTTCAATACAACAACCAAACAAGGATTGATTCAAACATCTTATTTACATAACCTCATAGTAATATTCACTGTAAAGATATTAACAATTAAATATAAAACCAATACTTAGTCACTGACTTAAATGCAATCTTAGCATGCTCAAACAATGCATGTCTTTCCTGAACTACACTGCACTAGAAATCTGACTAACCAATGTCTGGCAAGTTTCTTTGGCAGGTATTAACTCTTGTGACACCCTGACTACTCAAACAGGGCTATGAATCTTTCTTAATCATAATCAACTTGCCACTAAACAAGACAATAACTACACTGACTTTGCACATTCAATATGGCATTAACTTAATATTGAAACATAAAACATAAAGTTAAATTTTCATACTCTTTCTTTTCAAAGTGGTAAGTATTTCTTTCCCCTTAACAGTGAAATACTTGCCTGCTTTAAAAACTGTAAAGCATAAAGTATATATATATCACAGTAAATGCTAACTGTATCCAGGTACAACAATATTGTACACACAATTACATGTATGTCCACTATTAAATGTTGTTTTCATCATTTTACAAACTTCTTGGTGAAGGATGGAAGGGGCCTGGATGGATTTAACTGGCCATGGTGAATGGGTGAGTTAGGCAAGGGATCCAGTCTGCCAGTGAGGTTTGGAGCTGAATTATTCCCCTTCCCTCTCTTGTCTTTTTTCTGCAAGATACATCATAAACAATAACCTTTCCCTTCTATTAAATGCACTGAAGCATCTTAAACTTTCAAATTATCTGATAAAAAATATACAGAGATGTTAGTTTTGGTTTTAATTAAACCATAGTATATCAAAATCTTCAGCAATAAACCACTCACTACCTAGAATTATTGAACACACTGGAATAAAAACTTTTTCAAGAATATTTTTTACAGAAGAGAGGAATTGAATTCACACTCACCTCATTGTCTAGAACATGTAAAACTTTGTAACATATATTGCAGGAGCATGTTTCTCTAAGCATTATAGGGAATTCTTTAACAATTCATTCACACATAAAGAATGTTATGCTTTATTTCTCAGGATTGTAATTTATGTAGATGAAAAATTAATATACCTTGGCATCAAGTGGGTTAAGAATTCCAACATTGGGGCTTGCACTAAATACTTTGTTGAAGTTGGTTTCTCTGTTTACAAGTTCCATCTGGAAAAACTTCTTTTCTTCCTGGAAAAAAAGAAGCCATGGCATTTACTGCCAAATACTACCCTAAACATAGAATTTACTGCATTCTTGTATCACATACTCAAAAAATTAATATGCCTTGTGACTAGGAGTGTGGTTAGTTACACGACTGTATATAATATTATATACACTGTGTAGAATGTGTGGTTTATAAATGCTTAGCCTTAACTAGCTGCGGATATTCTTGTTTAACAAAGGCTTGAGTCATGTGACTCAAATAACTGAGAACAATGTTTACAGCTTAACTGTCAAAGTACAAATATCAAATGACAGGTCTGATACGCACTTTTTAAATACAACGTCTTCATTCTTATTTTAAGGTCAAAATATGACACTGACTTAACAAGATAAAGAAACAGAATAAGTCAAATAACTTACAATGAGGGCATGGACCCTCTCTTCCTTTTCACGAATATTTTCTCTCAGCTGATCAATCAGCTCGAGATCTTCTGGCCTCGAGTCACGATTCTCATAGCGATCTTCTGCTTCATTTAACCTACAACAGAAAAGACAAAAATAATTAAATAATGACTATTGCTATTTATTTATAAATCTTTAATGTATAAGGCAAGTCTACATTTCAAACTGATGCAAAAACAGACTTGTGGGGGACAAAATGTAATATGTAAACACTTTTCCTGCTTCTTTTGTAATAATAAATCTAAACTCAGCTGGTATGATATAATGTTTCATGTGAGTACAGAGAACACCAAATGACTTTCTACAAAGTCATAAAATATTTGCTTGAAATACTAAAAAAAACCACTTTATTTTTACTGTTTACTGTTATTATTATGAGACTTTTGATACAACAAAACTTGTGCAAAAAATTCAAACTACAAGTATAATCATTCTAGCAAAGTTTCTACCATTTAAAAAGACTCAAAGAAATAAGAATGTATTAATAACATAATGTATACATACAGAATTTGCAGTTCTGAGATTTTATCTTTGAGTATTTCCTGAGCTTCATTGAACTGCCGCACTAGTTCCTGAGATTCTCTAAGATGGTCAGCTTGTAAGTTCTCCATAGCTCTCTCCATCTTTTCTAACATTTTCTTCTCTACCATTCTATCAACATCAGACAGTCAGTTACAGAATCGTAAACATACTTTTATTGATAAAAAACATAATGTCTACATAAAACTCTTAACTTAAGTCTGAAAAGGCTCATATTAAAACATAACTAAGACATAAAGACTTTAACATGCCAAGTAAGTTAGAAAACTAAATGCAAAATTGAAAAGGAAGATGAACCAAATCCTATTCACAGGATTTATCTACACAAGTAACACAAGCCTAACCATCATGTAATATTTGAAAGATCTATATACAGTAGTTCTGTAGTTATAGATTTTACACAATGTACTTTAACCCTGTGGGTCCAAGAGCAATAGGGGATCATCCACCCATCATGCCCAACTAACCCGTTAAGAATTAAGGTCCTGGAAGCAGTTTTATTTCAGTTATTGATCATAAATCATTTTCAGTGCAGGACACTGTGAGCTTGACCTTTGACCCTTTGGGCCGAAAAACAGTAGGGGTTATCTACTTAATATGCAAAACCATCCTGCAAAGTTTGAAGGTCCATCTGAAACCATCTTCAAACAGTAGGCAACTTTCAGCATGCAGGCCACAAAAGCAGGGTTAATCTACACAAGCTGCCCAACCTACCTATTTAATCTCAAGTCTCTGTGCTTATGTGTTCTGAAGTTATTGATTGGCAACCACTTGGTCTACTGATGGACCGACAGACATGAACAAAGTAGAAAAAGAACAACTTTGCTGTTGTTTCTGGTAAGAAACTTAAGTACTAGCATGCATATGTGTGAATCCCATATCAAATACCTCATCTGATTCTGTGTTTCCACCTTGATCTTCTGGATTTCTTGTCGCTTGAAGTCTATTTCTTTATTTAAATGATTGATACTTGTCTGAAGCTTGGTAGTATCTTCCTTTAAGTTTGTTATATGTCTTTCTCTCTGAGTTATCTCCCCTTGTAGATCTTCAACTCGTAAGGCATGATCCTTTTCCTACAATATAATAGATGATGCAGATAAAACATTTTACATATTGAGACCTTACCACTTTTAGCAAGGTTTGAGTCACAGACCAAATATGATATACTTGTGTAAGGAAATCAATCAGTACTTTGTCCTTAAACTTAAACCCCATTAAATTTTCACTTCTCCATTCACTTAAAGGATAAACTAATAAAATTTAATCTGGTTAAAAGAGAAGTACTGACTCTTATTGATTATTCATTACTTTCTGTTGTGGAAATGTTTCAGATAATCTTATTGTCATGTTCTACATGACTAGCATTCTGAAGTTTGAATGACACAGCATCCTTTCCAAAACAGGCTTAAAAAAACACACAAATTTCATACAGTCTTAAGTATGTGTCTAAGCAAATATCACTAAATTGTGTGATTAAGTAAGTATATCAAACTTTTGTTCACTCAATTGTGTGATTAAGTAAGTATATCAACCTTTTGTTTAGAGATTTCTACAGCTCGTTCCAGCTCCATTCTTGCCGCCTGCATGTGAGCCTCGTGCTCTCTTGCCTTCCTCTCTAGCTCCTCCATGTGACGTTGATACATTTCATTTTTCAGATTATCTGTAATATATATATATATACATCAAGCCTCTGAAATCTGCTTTGAAACTGTTAACTATGACATATTTAGATAACATAAGATTTGTCTTAATTCTTATACTGCCAACAAGTATTTCTGCCTTTGTGACCAGTACATATGATGATTAGCCTGCAAATCCGTGTTATCAAATACGATCTGTACTTCATGCTTGTTCTAATACCTTTATATCATCTGACAGACAAACCTTTTTCCTTTTCCAGTTCTGTTTTTTGAGCTTCTAGTTCAAGTAGTTTATCTCTATCTGCTTGTTCCTTGAGACTTTCTACAGTAGCTTTATGTGCTGCCATTTGAGCCTGCATATCTTCTATATGTTTGTCTTTCATTGACCGTTTCAACTCCTGAAAGGAAGAAACAAAACAGTTAGATTCCCTTAGAACTTACCTTGTAAAATTTGCAGAGCTTTAGTTATCCTTCTATTCTAATAAGTTTATTTTCCTTTTCATGATAATATACTAAGAAACATTTAAAATATAGTCTGAACATGATTCCTACAATCAGCAACGAACTAGCCAATTTTTTCTTGTATAATCATTCCTTTTGAAGTATCAAATCTTTTGTTTCTGGCAGCAAAACAGTGAAAGGACTGAAGCCTATTTATCATGCTTATTCCAATCTGCTTTGCTCAACTACATCAAAACTGTACCAATGATAAAAATAAATCCTGAACAGTTCTGAGAGCTTAGTTTACTCACAGGTAAAACAAAAGTTCTAACAGCTTATAAAACCATTTTTGTTCAGGCTTGTACCTCTTGCTCCTTCAAGTTTTGTTCATTCAATTTCTTGATATTATCTTCATGTATTGCTTCTAGAGATGTGATTTTAGCCATGTACTCATCTGCAGCCTTCAGTAAGTCTTCCTCTAACCGGCGACGTTCCTCTTCTGCTGCCTGTCGGATCTTTTCTTGTTCTTCCAAAAGTTTAGAATTATTAGACACCATACTGTCTTTTAGTGATGCAATCTGAAAACAGAAGCATAAAGTCAAAAAAAATTGCAAAAATATATGTAACTATATGTAACATATAACTTAAATGTTACTAATAACGTAATAATCATGTACGTATTACAAACATAATACTTGGCTCAAAGTAAATATCTGATTTAGTTTATTATTTGTCTTCAGTACCCTGTCTCTAAAATTTACTAAATAATCCATCAGAGAAAACAATAGTAAAGACTGAGGCTATATTATATTAGCTGCAAGAACTGGTTTAAGTGTGGGCATAGCCAATAATGGTTGTAAAATACCTAACGGATACCTTATTCTGTTAAAGTGTCACTTTATAATAACAATATACCTGTTTCTGGAGTTCTTGTACTTTATTTTCCCAGCCAGATCTTGTGGCTAATATTTCCTCATCCTTCATCTTAGACAGTTGTTCTAATGCCGCCCTCATCTCACTGTCTTTCTGCTCCATGATCTCCTCACGAAGCTTACCACATTCACGTCTAAAAACAAGACATAACTTAGGTACATTTTCAATCATTTGTTTTATCAATCTCAAACTCTTATCTACTTATATACTTAGCACACTGTGACTGTAAAGTAGGCCACCTAAGTTTTTTTTAAATATCTGCAAAGATCACTATATCCACTATATCTTTTTTCTTTTATAGTTAATTTTTATTAAAATTTTTCTCTGAAATATGTGACAATTACAAAACCATGATTACACAAATATAACTGATGTAAATTACGGATACATTTAATTTAACCAACTGGTTTCAAAATTTAACCATATGTGAGTATCTTCCTCTTATAAAATGCACTAACAAAAAATGAACTTTATATGACTTTTAATGAATTTAGCAGAGCAACAAAGCAACTTTGTAGCTATTTAAAAAAAAACGAATGCAGCCAGCAGTCTAAGGGAGACAAATCTTACAAGAGCCTGTAATTCATACAGATATAACACTGGCATTACAATGAGTTTTGTTTACCGGAGGTAGTCTTGCCACTTGAGATCAAGTTCTGCTGTGGTCTGTTCCATCTTTTGTTGAAACTCTATCCTTGCCTGTTTCATGTCTGCCTCATGTTGTAGACGTATCTTGTCTAACTCCGCCTGCAGAAAAATACAGAGACATAATTCTTGTACACTAAACACAGTACACATCTTTGAAGGTTTTAAGAATTATTACTAACTGTGAATATTGTTGTCATGGTGCTCAAAAATAGTACCTCACATATACTACAATGTAGATTTATAAAATGACTAAAAGACGACTATTTTGTCTCAAAAACTTGTCACACCTTGGTGACAAAGTTACAAAGATTTGGTATTTCAAAGTAAACTGTTTAAAATCTCATTTGTACAGTAATATTTGAAAATTCCTGTAAAACTAAGAAATAAGAATTATTGTGGGGCAACAACAGGTGCTTCTCAGACTGTTTTGTATTAAATATCTTAAAATAATGTGGTTTTTAGGTGACCTTGACCTGAAATGTAATCGAGGATCCAAGGATTATGCTTACCTTTTGAGTAAAATTGGATTAAAACTTTTTTATTAGATATAATCAAGGCCAATACAAGATTATGTACATTCTATAAAAAAAAAACTCATAAAAGAAATTTACACACCACTTTCTATCAAAAATACTGATTTATCAGTGTAAATTCCAATACCTGCAAAGTAGATGCTCTGGATTTCTCTGCCTTATGTTCCTGCCTTGACTTTTCTAGTTGTTGTTGTAGTTGGTTGTTGGCCTCCCTCAGGTTATTAATCATACCAGTGGCAGACCCAAGACCCTGCTCCTTGTTCTGTAGTATACTGTTTACCCTTGATACCTGTGTACCATGAAAAAGTTAAAAGTGTACCATGAACAAGTTAAAAGTGTACCATGAACAAGTTAAAAGTGAAACAGACATTTTCATTTTTGTTTAGACCTTTACTAAAAAAGTATATCACAATTTTAGATACATAATTTTATATACTTAATAAATATTGCAAATCTGTTTCTTTTTGTTGTTGCTGTTTTCTTTTGTTCGTTGTAACTGTGATCAGAAACAGTTTAACAGACTCCCCTTTACTACAGTCTAGTTAACGTTTTCACATCACATAGAAAATAGAAGATTATCTTTCCAGATGTTGTTAAAGTAGCTTATACAGGCTAACAATGAAGAAAACTTGCTCTTTGTCTTATTAATGACAGTTTCTATCAAGTGCAGTGTTTAAATAAAATCAATACATAAATAAACAAGACTGCCATAATAGCTCTATAAAACTTTTTTCCCCATATAAATTAATTTGAATCCCGGGACTGTATGACCCAGTTTCAAATGTTCCCAAGATATCTAGATATCCTTTGTCCTTTTTGGTGTTCACTAGATAAAATGTTGACAGAGGATGGATGACAGCCAACAGACAAAGGGTAACTACAAAAGTTCACCCTGAGAACCCTATGCTCAGTTGAACTAAAATGTCAGAATCAACATTACCTCATCTTCTGCCGCCTTCAGCCTACTGGACAACTCAGATCTGACATTGTCTAACTCAGTCTGAACTTGATCACGTTTCTGTGTCATGTCTGTGACCTCAGTTTCACGTAGCCTGGTCAACTCCTGAAGAAAATTCAAATATCAATTTATATTCATTCATAACTACAGTTCATTTCATGTGCTGGCTTTCCTAAGCTTAAAGTTTTCTTTTTTATATTATTTCTAGCTGCTTGATAGGTACTTCTAGTTTATCTTTTTTACCAACCATCTCAATTATATACCTGTAAGAAATATGCTTATCACCAGTGATCTTTGAATCCTCGGGCAACTAGGACTTCTTTGGTGTACTGCCTCTTTCTTTTATGTGCGGAAGTGTATGAGACTTTATGTACACTGTTAATAGTGCTGCTTTTAACTTTCAAATGATGTATTTTAATAATATATTATTTTATTCCAGAAATTTATAATGTAAATTTATTTAAACAGAAACATTCAAGACAAAATAGATAGCACAAAGCTTATCCTACAATTTTTCCTTTTGGCATTAGCATTTGGTAAAACTAAGTGAAGCAGGAATTAACAGTAGTTAATGTAAGTTTTTGAACTTTTTAAATAATCAGTAAAGAATGATCATGTTAGGAAACAGCATTTTCAAAGTAACTTTTGATTACCATGATTTGATCCTAAACTCCAACAAAAATCTTACAATTACAGAAATACACATTTTCAAGTTATTTATCATTTCATATATATCTATTATATTAAAAATACTACACAAACCTGTTTAGTTTTCTCTAATAATTCATCTGCTTGCATTTTCTGTGTTGCAAGTTCAGAGAGTAATTTTTCCCTTAATTTTTCAAGTTCTTGTGAATGTTGAGCGGCTAGTTCCTTCTCGGATTTATTCTGATTGTTGCGTAATGAGTCCAGCTCACGTTCATATCTCTCCTTCATTGTCTGCTTCTCAATAGACAGATCTTCTAAAGACTGAAATCATACAAAACATGATATCACTGACATGTGTTTTAATAAAACCATATGACAGGTGAAGGTTTTTAATAAAGAACTTTTATGACATTTTTTCTAAATACACTTGATTTCATTCTCATTTCATTGCAATCTTCTCTTGTAATTGAGGTGGACCACCATTAAAGGTCTTAAATGATAGAAAATCTAGTGTCTAGTGAAATACTTTTTCAAAATACCCTTGACAGTAAAACACAGCTCACCCAGCTTTTGAATTCAGTATATGCTAATTTTTCATTTGTATTAGAACTAGTGTGTTGTTTTTTTTCTTTTTTTCCGTATAAATATATCTTAAGGCCAGAAATTGCTTTAACACTAGTTTTCAGAAATGACTTAACTGATTACATGCAGTGGTTTCATTACGAGGCGGAAGGCGGGTATTTCTCCCTTCTATTTTGAGATCTTCACCCGCCTACTTTTCTTAAAATCAGGCTGATTTTATAACAAACTGGCAGCAAATCACCCGCCTACTTTTCTTAAAATCAGGCTGATTTTATAACAAACTGGCAGCAAATCACCCACCTACTTTACCTGTATTCCCTCCAACTCAAAAAATCCCTGTACATGTAATAAGTTTTGCTGTATCCTCTAACAGTCAAGCAAAAAGCTTCTTCAAGTAAGCTGGCAAATTTACCTTTTCCAGTGACTTTAACTGTGACATCTGATTCTGTGTTAGATCTGACTTCATACGCTCCAAGTTTGTTCGCTCTTTTTCTAACCATGCTAATTTATCCTTCAACTTATTTATTTCCCCCTCTAGTTCCTGTATAGTTGACTCATTCTGAAGCTTTGTGGCTTCAAGGTTACCAATTGTGGCTGAAATGTGATTGCAAATTCAAGGCTATGAAAAAAACGACTGGATTTCTGTTTATAATTTGAAAAGCCTTGAGAATATAAACTAGTTCTTTTCACAAATTTTAATATTACACTTGCCAAAGGATTTGTATGAAGACATTAAGATAACTGACCATTCTTTTAAGTGTTATTTCATACTCTTTTGTTAAATGAATAGAAAGACTACCAGTCTCCATTACCCCATGGCAAATAGAAAACCTCAAGAGTTCTACATCAAGAAAATAACATGTACACGTATTAACATATAAGGTTTTATCTTCTTTCCACAGAAGCAGTGAACCCTAGGCTTTTACAATTTTACATTTATATTTCTTTGAATGCATGATATTATCATTTTCTATATATATCTCATCTTTTGCATCTTGCTTAATGTACTGAAAGAACACAAAAAAGTTCCTACAATACAGTAAACATGTAACTTGTTTTAACATAAGTTGCTCAGTGGCGTTTATGTTGTAGATTTATTCCTATTAAATACATGATGCACACAAAATAAAACCATTTTTCTATACAGTATTATACCATATCCACGTACCAGATTTTTTCACCATTTCTTCCTCCTGTCTGGAGCATCTTTCTTTCATCACAGACAATTCTGCCTCAGCATCTCTTAATCTTGCAAGATTGGCATTGTTTTGATCTTGAGCACTTTGTAACTAAACAGGTGAAACATAAAGATTTTAAATCAACATTCACTCTCCACAATGTTTAAAGGACACAGAATTTTACTGTTTTATAAAATAATGTGTATGGCCTTTATTGGATAAGGGATTTTTATATTACAGAGTAATAGGGAAGAACCATCATCCTAGCTTGCTACTGATAAAGCAATGATAATTTTGATATGAAAAATGGCATGAACTTTTAAGTATTCAAGTTTATCATCTTTGAGGTTTGAAAACACCCTGTGAAAGAAATCATCAAATAGTAAACCAGAAGGTAAATCATTTCATCAAGTTCCCTTAGCAGAACAATGGAGCTTTTACATAGTTCATTCCTGTATCAACACATCTTAGCAGAACAAAGTAACTTTAACATAGTTCATACCTGTTTCAACAGATCTTGAGAACTTCCAGCCCTTTCCTGTAACGTGTTTTCTAACCTTTTTACAGTCTCATTCAACTTTTCAATCTCATCCTCTTTTTCTGTTAACTGACTAAGCACACTATTTATTTGTTTTTTAAGTTCAGCCTCTTGTGCTGCGAAGTCTTTGGTTAGTTTTTCTTTCTCTGCCTGAAGCATTTGATTAGCTTCTTCAGAAGAAATATTATTCATTTTCATAACTGCTTCAAGTTCTTTTTCATAAAACAATCTAGCTTTTTCAAGCTTTGCTTCAAATTCTTCTTTCATTTGAGCCTTTTGTTCTTCCATTTCTTTGAACTTGGCATGAAGTGTTTCTATTTCTCCTTTGTACTTGTCTTCTACTTTCTTCACTTCATTTAACCAGTCATTATTTTGATCTCTGTAATGACTTCGAACATCCTCAATCTCTGTTTCATGTGCACTTCTGAGTTCTCTTATTTTTCTCTCATTTTCTTCAACTACTCCGTCTTTCCATGCTTCAAACTGTCTTAACTTTTCCTCAAAGTCTTTCTTAGTATGGAGGACATCTTGTGACAGTTCCAGCATTTTCTGAGCATGGTCTGCCTTCAATCTCATTTCTCCTTTCCTCAGCCTCTCTCTTGAAAGAGTCAAACTGATTCAAATGCCTATTTTTCAGTAATTCATGCTCTTTTAAACTTGTCTCCAACTGCTCTAAACGTTTATTCTGGTTAGACTCAGCGTTCAGCTTTTCTTTATATGCTGCAATTTTTTCCTTCGTTTCTCGAAGCATCTGCTGAATTCTCCTCCTCATGTTGTTCTTTGATCTGCTGAACCACTGCCTCATGTTCATCATTTTTAGTGTTAAGAGCATAGATAACCTGAAATATGAAATACAAATATTTTCAAATTTTCATGATGAAAAACCTAAGATATTAATATGAACTTTAAATATATACCAAAGCAAACTTCTGTCTCTGTTGATAAATGAAAATTATAATATACCGTCCAGTCAATCCATGCTATAGTCTTTTTAATATTACTACACACCAGTATGCTATTCAAAGTTGAAATGTTCAAATATTCTAATCTTTTTATTTCTCTATGGTCTCAAGCAATACTGTAATTTTGACAGTTGTTCATCACAGAAATTGTAAGATCTGAGCATATTTTGAAGCTAAGCATACAAATTTACATCGTATTTAGTTATCAAAGCATACATTAATTGTAGACACTGTTTAAGATTATCTTAATGAGTCATTAAAAACATACATGTACCTTGAATGGCAGAATTTAATCTATACAACCAACTGCTGAAATGTATACGCTTAAAATATAAAAATGAATATTTATATATGGGAAGTTTTTCTTTTCCTTACTGTGTTTGAGTGGAGGGCATACTAATTTCTTACTGTAAGTTTTTTTTCAGCATTTGATTATACTATTGTATAAGCAACAACATATACTATCCGCCATTAAGGCATTTATAAAGAACAGACTGCGCATTTGCGCAACACCATATTTCTGCAATTTTCGAGTGTCCATTCCCTCTCAATTAAGGCCCTAATATATATAAATAAAATTTATGTCAATGAATAAATTAAATACCTTTTCATTGATACAAAGCTTTTATAAATATGTTTAATATAAACAAAGTTATGATCCATTGACACACACTACAGATACCATAAAAATACAGCCTATCAGCATCTGCCCACCCGATTTGTGTCCTATCAGATGAAAAGATAACACAATGCTCTTCTATTGTCAGGGGTATAAAAATTCTGTCAAAGGAGCAAGTCGAGATTTGTCTGCGACTCTTAATGCAATTGTAAAATAAAATCTTAAACATATGCCGCATTGGCAACAACTGGTAGAATCACAGAAAGTGTCTGGCTAGTTCAGGTGGTTGAGCTATAGCTACATACTAGTGTACTGGGTTTACGTTATGATTACTTGTGTCATTTTTTTCAAACTGCAGGTATTACCTTTGTAAGCTGGGCTATCTTTTTGGACATTTTAAGATGCATGTCTTGTGTAACCTCCATATCGTTGCCTGGGTTTTGAGGCAAAGTCCCATACTTCCCAGTTTGATGATAATTAAAGGACATTTTGGCACTGGCCGCCATGTTGATTTTCTTGATTTTTGACGCTCGCTATTTTAACTTTGGAAATTATCCATGAAGTATTCATATTATCTGAGCATATTTTCTATAAGGTGAAGTAAAACTTTTATTTTTTATGTTCTTTTTTGTATTTCATCACTCATTTGTAGAAATTCTGTATTTTGAACTGGTTTTTGTTCTTCGCTACACCGCAGTTTTCTAAATAAAGTTTACATGTTTCCTTGACGCAACGGGCACTAACTCTGATAAATATAACGAATAAAATTACGATAAATCGTTTTCGTCTCTTTTTTAACTATGACGAATGGTGCTACTTGTTTGCAAAAATGCGCAGATGGCTTGACTTATTTGAACGTAGTTTAATGGATAGACTGATAAACTGACAAAAGTTTAAGGGACGTGATATAGGGGTGATTGGTGTTTATGAATAGTCCAATACACTCCAGATGTTATGGGTTCGAGGTTCAATTTTAAGTGGCAAGTTTACACCCAAAGACCATAGTTTTTTTCTAGATATACGTTTATTATCGTTTCAGTCAAACTGAATGCAACAACACACTCTGAAATCAATATAAAAAGATAAAAAAATCATATGGCATAATGAATATTACATAATACACATTACAAACAATACACATTTACAAATACATTTCTGTCGTAGACGCGTCTATATAGTGGCCTCTTGAATTATTCTGCCCTAAAATACAGTAAAACATATATAATAATAATGAACAGCACAATCAATTGCTTACCATCTATGGGATGAGTGATCTTCTAATTAACTTCTACAATCTGTCATCGAACCAAATCAGCAGTGTACAAAATAGTTCACTTCTCTCATACTGGTGGGTGGGTGTTACTACAAAGTTAATCATTAGGAATGAATAACAGATAGAAATGTGAATGAAACCTATAAAAGCTGTTCAGAAACTCAGTCATTAATCTAACAACTTTCAATTATCAAAGTTCTGAGAAAAGTAATATTTACAGCAAATGAATACATTATTACATTTTAATGTAATTCCTGGTATTTAAAGCAAAGAATTAACAACCTTCTGGACGATTACAAACCTATGAACAAGTAGAACTTGATCATCAATTGCAACAAACATCCTCACACAAAGAGTAATATGGCTGACTACCAGTTCAATTTTTCCAGACAAAAAGTCACATGACAATTAAAAAATCACGAACTGTGATAAATCCAGATTACTCTGTATAGTAAAAGTCAAGATAAGTATAAAGTTAAAACAAGACTGCAAGATTAGCCTCCCTTAAACCTCACAAAACTGAATTATTAATAAAATGAGTTATTTCCCTTAGAATGGAAATAACAGACCCGGTTACAGACGCACTTATCATATTCATAAGATTTTCTTATATAATTATTATTGTTCACATCAAAATTTTTCGGTACAAGTATTCGGTTATAAGTTATACTTACAGCATGATTTTCGAATACTTGCAATTTTTCACGCACGACAGTCGTAAGATTAAGCATACATTATAATTTTATCATGGAACGAGATAAATTTGTGCCATTGTTAAAAGTAGATGCGTCAGTTTCCTGACGTGAATTTATACCAGGTGCTGCGTGCTTGTATCACAAGCGGCCTGTGGTCTTCTTGATTCTTCATTTACCTTTGTTCTTTTGAAGTAGAAAGGTCAAAATGGGAAAAAGCAGTTACAGTAGAATTTGTTTACATCATTATTAAATCTTGCAGTAAGGATAATATTGGCTTAACTATCGCCGTGCATGTTTGTACAAGAAAGAGACTATCAATTAACGCCGGATAATTCTATAAAAAAAGTAATAATAATACTATACAAACCAGATAACGATGATAAACATTTTCTCGTAACTGAATTGCCGACGTGATACTCTGCCTTTTTATTTACCTTTTATCTGTTTTGTAACATCTGAAACAATGACGGTGATAATCTTGTTTTCAACGAAGCTAAACTACGTTATGTTCATGTCAGGCGACTGTAGAAACCTGTAAATGCTTGACCGAAATACCAAAAATGAAATAAATGTGAAACACCCACATCTGCAAAAAAAGGAAGGAAGTTAAAAGATAGTGTAATGATGAACTTGTAAGCAGAGTGTAACATTTAACCTTTTTATTTCGAATGTGAAACTTTTACAGGGAGCATGCTCCTGTACCTCTCTTGACGGGTCAGCACTTGAAAATCACTTATACCAAGCTACGGTCTATTTGATTCCAACAAGGGAAAACTATTTTTATAGTTTATATAATGGTCAGAGATATTTACGGTGGTTATTGGCTATCATGGCCAGTAAATTTGCCAATTTGCGTAAACGCGGAGAATGAATACTGAATTTAAAACTCAAAATATAATTGCGATGAAAAATATTAAATTGCAGTATAATTAGCAGTTACAATTATCTTCGAAGAGGAATTTCCCTTCAAAAAGTCTTTAAATTTGTGTTAAGACAGAGAGCACTAGACTAAATAATTTGTGTTCAGACAGACAGCACTACAGTGAATAATATGTATTCAGACAGACAACTCTACAATGAATAATTTGTGTTCAGCCAGACAGCACTACAATGAATAATTTGTGTTCAGACAGACAGCACTACAATGAATAATTTGTGTTCAGACAGACAGCACTACAATGAATTATTTGTATTCAGACAGACAGCACTACAATGAATAATTTGTGTTTAGACAGACATTACTACAATGAATAATTTGTGTTCAGACAGACAACACTACAATGAATAATCTGTGTTCAGACAGACAGCCAGACCAAGTGCAATACAATGAACAATTTACTTTTTTGACCATATGTTCTTCACCTAAGAATTTGTGTTCTGACCTTGTTGCATTAAGTTGAATAGCTGTTAATGGTCAGAGCAAGTGCACTCACTGAACAAATGATATTCAGATCGAGTGCACTCAATTGAATATTGAATTAAATCTGCTTGTGATACATGACTTCTTGTTCCACCGCAAAGTTAGTACAAATATGTTGATGTTACATGCTTCTTACAAATACTGCCACGAAAATTAGTCACACAGCTTTACCGGTACTTGTATCATATATCAATACGATGGACGGATATACTTAAATATTTCAATGTTTTCACGTTATACGCCGAATATGTTTTCCTACTCACCAAACAATGGAAATAGATACAGGAAAGTGAGTAGCCGTTCGGTTTGCAGATACCGTTGCGGGGTGCGAAATATGTACGCATTGAGTTGTTACATGCTTCCTTTCTTTACTGCAGTCTCAGCTACACTTCTCTGGGGACTACAGTTACAAAGACATATAGAAAATCAAACAATAGCTATTTTGATCATTCTGTATATCCTATAGTTTATGTCAACGACAATGACCGTTTACTACTGTTTGCTAATATCTTGTAACATACTATTTCTTCATGAACACGTAAACCCCTGGCCTGATTATAAGTTCAGCACTGGGTCACTGATCCGCCCATAGTCGATGAATGCATTAGACATTGGGTTATATGATATCATTTATATAATTCATTTCCCCAATAGTTAACTCGCAGATCAAGTCAATGTTAGATCACAATTTACAGGTTAAACGTCCATATACATGTATTTCGGAAGAAAAACTGACCGTTTTGACATCATTGAAATCTAATGCATAAGGACACGAATTTGAAGAGGATCAGTGGTCGAGGGATTAGAGCGCCGGGCTCCCTAGCCGGAGTTTGCTGTTTCGAATCCCACCAGAGGTCAACAGTGACTTTCCGCACTCCTCATTTTTAGAGTACTGCATTATTTTGTACCAAGGAAGCAGTCATCGAGAGGGATTAATATAAGTTGCAAGAACTTGCTTCCCAATAGATGTAAAATAAATAACTTTAAACTAAGGACACGAGTAGTAATAGCACTGCAAATATATAGGATTATGTGACTGTTTTGCTTACAATGTCATTCGCCGTGCTTGGCAGCAAGTTTTTATTACCATTTTAATGAAAATATACATTGATAAATGGATGCTTTCAAAACATCGAATATATCACCTACACGGGCTTTGAAATTCAATAAGCCCTTTTCCGCATCACAGTAATGTAACATGTCAAATGAAAGGAGTGTTTATAGAAAAAGTTCGTTAGTGGTTTCTAATGTTTCAGACGCTTGCGTATTCCAAAGAAGACTATAGCTCGTCGACACTATTTCTAAAGAATAAATAACAATTATCCTCCTGTAACAAGTAAGGAAATCTACTTAAAGCGTGCCATTGAACAAATAAAAGCATTGTTAGACTTTAAGGTTTAATTTCCTCAAGTTGGTGATTTTTCGTGAGTATAAAGAAACCAGTTAGCTTAAGAGCAATATTCTAGAATTGAATGCCTTTAGTTTCCTTCTTAGACTGATCACTACCAAATGTGAGTTTTAAAAAATCCGAGTACAACGGGTTATTGACCGTATTAATATAGACAGTTGTTGTTGTTGTACAATCATTTGTTAGGTATTGAGGTTAATGAAACTGATTAATGAATTTATAAATAGCTGCAAATGGAAATGCATTGAAACACAAGTGAAGACACTATTGGATGCTAATGAGAAAATATACATTACGAACTTATTTTGTAATTCAAATGAAGCAATGTCATTGCGTGAGAAATGTTGTGTTAGGTAATGCTTCATTTATATTGTTCACATGTATATTGGACTTTGACTCATTTGTACTGCAAAATGGGATACATTTGTAGTGTGTTTTTTCACTCCAATGTATTTTTATTCATTAATTGTTTTTGTTATATTTTGGTCAACCTGCCCTTAAATGTTTCTATAGGTTTTCTGCTTGCATTAAATGATCCCTACTGGCACGGTATCACAATGCCAGTCCAAAACGTACAGGTACATAATGCGTAGAATCGTAAACGGATTATTACTTTTATGTAAGAATTTTAAGTATTGGTTTTCCTAAAGCGATGTTTCCCTTATGCTTTGAAAACACGGCTGTTTGATGAGATGTATTTCATGTGCATGTATTTTACATCATCCTTACAAATTCAGCAGATACAGGTGGGGCACTTTCTTCCGAGTGTCTCAGAGCATACGGTAGTGGCCAAGCCCTGTTTTATTATAGTACATGCTTCACGGAATCGCTTCCGCAATGTATCAGCCTTCAGAAACAACTTCCAGAATGCGACTGGGGCCTTTATATGGAGAAATCGGCTTCATGATGCAAGTTTTATGTCAAATATATCCTAACCATTTGACGCACGAGCATGTCAAGGCACGTCTGAACTTGACTCGTTAACGTGTTGGGTCGACATAGAATGGCTGACTGCATCACAGAGTTATTCAGTGACGAGTCCAGGGTCTATGTAGATTTCACAGACATGTGCTCTAGATGTTTTGCTCAAGTCTGTGGCATAAGGCATGGCCGTTTCTATTGTAAAATGATTATAATATGTGCGGGCATCAGCAAGGAGGGAAAGAGTCCAGGGTCTCTGTAGACTTCAGCTACAGGTGCTCTAGGGTCTATAGTAGGAGAAGTGAGTGTTTTGCTCCAGTATATATGTGTCGTAAGGCATGGCTGTTTCGGCAGTGAACTGGTCATGGTATGTGAGGGCTTCAAAGTGGTGGGAAAGCCTAGCATTCATACCTTGACAATGACAGGGTTGAACAGTACTACAATGGGATTCGGGACACTCATATTCGTCCGTAAAAACACTGGTGCGATAGAGCCTGGTTTCATTTAAGTGGATGATTATGCACGCGCGCAACATCGTGAACCAGTACATGTACCTATAGACAACTGTCAATGCCGACCCGTTCCTCATACCAAGATTCAAGTTTATTCGGCAAACCGTATTTATACAGTTCATTGTCAAAATTATTTGTTTGCCGGACATGATCTGGCATATGACATAAATATTTATAATACAGTAATCAAGAAAGGCATGATTAATGTTACAGGGTATGATCTGTTAAAAGCATTTGAATATAATTATAATATTATATATATTGACTATCATTTACGCTTGCATGAGACTGACAGGGCTTATATTCAACGCGTTATACCGGTATGTTGCGCGTTGTCTGAGTTGGTTTGAGATGTAAAAGCTATTAATACTATTAGGAAAAGACATCAAATGTCATTTGACCACAATCAAGTCATTTCGTATCTGGATTAAATTTACAGGTATTTAGGTAGGTAAAGCAAAGAATATAGGGTAGGTAGGCAGATATGTAGGTAGCTAAGTCGGTAGAGGAAATTTAGAACGGTAGGGTAGGGTAAGCAAAGGAATGAAGGGAAGGTAGGTAAGTAGGTAGATCTAGGTACGTCGGTTGATTGGTAAAGCTAGGTAGGTGGATAAATAAAGCTGAGTAAGTAGGCAGGTATGTATTAGGTAGGTAGGTAGGTAGATAGGTAAAGCTAATTAGGTAAAGCTAAGTAGGTACGTGGGTAAAGCTAAGTAGGTAAAGCTAAGTAGGTACGTGGGTAAAGCTAAGTAGGTAGGTAGGTAAAGCTAAGTAGGTAAAGCTAAGTAGGTACGTGGGTAAAGCTAAGTAGGTAGGTAGGTAAAGCTAAGTAGGTAAAGCTAAGTAGGTACGTGGGTAAAGCTAAGTAGGTAGGTAGGTAAAGCTAAGTAGGTAGGTAGGTAAAGCTAAGTAGGTAGGTAGGTAAAGCTAATTAGAACGGTAGGTAAAGCGAGGTAGGTAGGTAGGTAAAGCTAAGTAGGTAGGTAAAGCTAAGTAGGTAGGTAAAGCTAAGTAAGTAGGTTGGTAAAACGTAGTTAGTAGGTAGGTAAAGCTAAGTATGTAGGTAGGTAAACCTAAGTATGTAGGTAGGTAAAGTTAAGTATTTAGGTAGGTAAAGCTAAGTAGGTAGGTAGGCAAAGCTAATTAGAACGGTAGGTAAAGCGAGGTAGGTAGGTAGGTAAAGCTTAGTAGGTAGATAGGTAAAGCTAAGTATGTAGGTAGTTTAAGCTAAGTATATAGGTATGTAAAGCTAAGTAGGTAGGTAGGTAAAACTAAGTAGGTAGGTAGGTAGGTAAAGCTAGGTAGGTAGGAAGGTAAAGCTAAGTATGTAGGTAGGTAAAGCTAAGTATGTAGGTTGGTAAAACTTAGTTAGTAGGTAGGTAAAGCTAATTAGAACGGTAGGTAAAGCTAAGTGGGTAGGTAGGTAAAGCTATGTAGGTAAGTAGGTAGGTAGGTAAATAGTTATGTAGGTTGGTATGTAGGTAGGTAAAGCTAAGTAGGTAGATAGGTAGGTAGGTAAAGTTGGTAGGGTAGGTAGGTAAGTAGGTAGATAGGTAGGCGAGAATGTATGTAAAGGTAGGGAGACAGACAGACAGATATGCGGGCTGGCAGGTAGTTAGTTAGGTACATCAGCCCTTACGCTAGCTTGTAAATGAATGCAGGAACGCGGATAAGTCTGAAGGCACAGACTCTTGGATGTTACAGATAGGTTCTTGCCCCAACTGGCATATTGTACAATTTGTTTCACCCTTTTTACTTACTGTAATAATGTAAGTAAAACTAAACTTCAAAAACTACAAAACAAAAACAACAAATTCTAAATGTTCGGCTCGGTTATGTTTGACACTTAAAGATACTGGAAATTTGGCAAGAACGTTCCTACTTATAAATAACAGAGAGAAACCGATACAAAATGTGTCGGAAGACTTATCGGAATACTGTCACAGAAAGATCTCTAGAAATCCTTTCAGTAACCTAAAATATCATATTACAAACATTTGTTCTTTGTTGTTCGCTGCAGTGTCAGCACGTAAAGGTTTTCATTAATATAACAATGTTTTTACATGGAATAAAATGATGAAAGCAAATGCCGAGCTGGCAAACTAATGTTATAGGGAAAAGGTTTTGTATTGTTTGTTACCAAAAATATTGTTCTTGTCGAGTATCAATGCTCTTTCAGAGCTGATAAAGAGGATTTCCTTACACACTTACAACAAATATGGGTCAAGCGGATTTAGAGTGGACACTTAATGCCTGTTACACTATAGTTTGGAACAATTTGAAGCAAAAATATGCATCAGGACTACATCTAGAAGTTTTCGAGTTATTATTTTTCAAATATTAAATAGCAAAGATCTCTGAGGCTTACGGTTGACATAAATATGGCCTGAAGGAGATCGAAACATGTTTAACATGAAAGCGAAAAAGACAGGCAACAAAAAGTTTATGGTAAATTCACAAAACGAAAGTGATTTTTATATTTATGACTGATTATTTACTAAAGTACAAGTAAAACCACTACAAAACTGTAATGTAACAAGAGGACCATATGGACTTGGGTCGTTCTTCTGAAAAGGGACTACTAAATAATGGTGGCCGGGGGTGTTATCATGCTACCTAAAGCATGATCAAATATTAGATGGTTCAAATACCACATTAGATATGAATACTATCTTCTATCTAAACACATGGACTCTGGAGTCATCGGGGTGTAAAGATTATCATGTTAGCCCATATAGCTTACCATGGGACACCATTAAAACATATAACAAAAAATAATAATAATAAAATAATAAAAAAAGAAAAATCTGGTTTCAAAACTATACACATGGCAAAAATGTCATGGAAGTAGCTCCTAACAGAAAATATGTCCATAGGTCAAGGTTAACTAAGGACAAAGTGAAAGTCTGTATGCAAACTTATACAAATAGTTGAAATATCAATGACATAGCTTCAGAAACAAGGAAGTAGGTCAGTAGGTCAAGATCAATGTCAACCAAAGATAAAGTTGAAGTTCGCAAGCAAAATCAAACAAAGAGGTAAAATTTCATTGATGTAGCTTCAAAAACTAGGAAGTGGGTCATAAGGTTAAGGTCAAGGTCAGCCAATTCAAAGTTGAAGCCTGCCTGCAAAATTATATGAATAATTAAAATTTGAATTGCCTTGCTTCAAAAACAAGAAAGTAGGCCAGTTTGTCACATAAAATCGAAGGTCACATGTGTAGAGGTCCTTCAGGATAACCTGAATGCCAAATATCAAACCCCAAGGTATATTAGTTTCAGGCAAGAAGATTTTTGAAGTTTTCCATGTAAAATTATGTTGCAGGAGGGGCGGGACCACTTTTGACCATAGAAACGTAATTTGTACAAACTTGGTTCATAAGATGATGCTACATACAGAATATCTAAGTTCTAGGTCTTGAGGTTTCGGAGAAAAAAATCTTGATGTTTTCACCCTTAAAATTCATTTTAGCTCCAGTGGCCCAGATCTGCAATGGACTGGAACCATTTTAACAACTCTGATAGAACTTAATTCAAAGAATATTGCGAGCAAGTTTGATCAAATGTGGCCTGGGTTTTTTTCAGAGGAGATGTCCTTTGAAGTAATTGTGGACGACCGACAGCCACTTACATGAGCACTTTGTACTAAGGTGAGCTAAAGTTATCAGTTATAAGATATCGTAGTATAGATGTCACAAATAGTGCAATATTGGTAAACATTTTTGTTTATGAATATACATCTTAATACAACAAATATTAACATGACTTTATAATATCTGCTAATTTGTTTTCTCATTTTTATCGATCCAAGTTTCTCTGTCTTCAAACTGTTGTCGGAGACAGTTACACTTTCCGATAGTTCCGAACTATTTACTACTCACATACATCGTATATTGAAAAATATCTCAGAGGATATTTCCAGAAATATGTTAGAGCTCAAGATATGCATAAAACAATTAAACTACACAATGGAATCAAAAGAAAACATACTTTTGGAAAACGTTAATGGAATATTTAACAAAACTTCTGGTATTTTTTCTGAACCAGAAACAAAAGGGATGTATATTCCCCTTTATATTTATATAATTGTTAGCATTTTGAATGTCGTAATTTTTCTGGTCGGTATATTTGGAAATTTGTTGGTGATAATTGTTGTTTTGAAGGTGCGTTATATGCGTACAACAACTAATGTGTTCTTGTTCAACCTAAGCATTGCGGATATTCTAGTCCTGTTAGTGTGCCAACCTGCAGGACTCCTCGAATTCTTTGGGAAGGACAGATGGTTTCTTGGTGGAGTAATGTGTAAGCATTTCTGTCTAATTCAGCTTTTTATTTCCCCTATTCGTGATAATTTCAAATGACAACAAAGTAATGCATACTATCTTTACAAGTTTCAGGGATTGACATATTAGTATAAAATTAGCTATCCTTTCTGTAAGAAACTAAAAGGTTGAATCATTCATTCAAAGGCAGATAAGACGCTGGAAAAAATCGACTTGAATTATTGGCAATCAAATAAATAGTTTAGAACCACAACACCGCTACCTTTTATCTGTCAAGTTAATAAGGATTGTCATACAAAATATTTTTTACACTTTTAAGATTATTCTCATAAAAAATGCGTTGTAGACAAAGCCTATAAAATGATATGCATCGACGTTTTCTGTCATGTACAGTATATTTCTTTTTATTATTATTATTATTATTATTATTATTATCTAGGTCTTTACCTAAGTCCTTGCATAACCATGCTCTAGGTGACGTCCATTTTGACGTAAAACTGTAGGTCCTTGTGCTCTGTGAAAAGTTTACCAGTGAGGATTCCTGCGTTAGATAATATAACCTATGCTATTAATATCAGTCAAAGTCTGTTGTGGCCGAACTTTTCATTGATATCTTGAATATGATAACGTACCATACGGTGATTTTATCTTCATGTAATCGTTTTTATAAACATATGTTACTTAAATGTAAATCTTAGTTTAGTCACATCAGTTAACTGAGTGTTAACAAAATCATCTTATATTGCAAAGAACAAGATGGTCTGTGTTTTCATGTTAGGTGCATAACTTTTGTATCAAAAAACAAAAACATTTTTGTATTACATTTGATTTGTGGAAGAAAGACAAAGTCTCAGTCCTCTGTGTTTGCGGCGAGGTGATTATCAAAATAGTAACCATCACTAGGCTGGGCGGCGGAGATGTAAGGATTTCCCCTATATATCAAATTGTACGCCGAACATGGCAATGACTGTTAAGATTCAAAATCTACAGTAATAATGTGATATAGCATGAAAGCCCTTGTATGATGTAACCTTATTTTAAACATAAAATCCTTTTATTCCAGGCCACAGACTATTATCATAATGACATTCCCAATTCCTCTTAAGAAGTTGTACTGTAAAATATTATAAATGAGTGTACAAGGACAATGACTTTCACAGCGTTATTTCAATTTTGAAAATCAAATAATTGTGGCACTGTGTTATTAGTTTTTCATTTAAGGGCTAGTGTCGTCTTGTTGTGTAATTTTAATAACGAAGTGGTTTCTGTGCATAAAACTGGTATCTCATGCACGAGAATAAGTCCTTATTTCCCCAAAACACATGCACAGTATGTGTTATATAAACCTTATTTCATTCAAACACAAGACAACGGTCAATGCTGCTTGAATGTCTAAAACATTTATGGAGAATTGGTGATAAACATTCTTAATTTGTTATTACTACCATAAATACACTCATCTGGTATACTGAGTGAAAATTTAGGATTACAGAATAGAAAAATCTCCTTGTTTCAATTATCTTCTAATGCAAAAACCGCTGTCTAACATCAAAAAAGCAATTAAATAAAAAAGGTTTGGGTTTACATGTTTTTCCTGTGTTGATTTTTCTCAGGATGGTAAACTAGAATCGGGCATTCTACATCATATCAAATTTCTGTCAAACTTTTTTCAGGCAAGATGGTGCCTTTCATGGAGAACAATGTTTTGCACGTGTCAATTCTGACGATTGTTGCAGTAACCTTAGAGCGTTTCAACGCTTTATGTCGTCCACTGAAAGGGAAAATGCCTTACACTGTCAAGTCAACGATCAAAACAATAACTGGCATCTGGGTTATTGCATCAATTATTTCAGTTCCATTCATTATAATGACATCACACGAGGACGCAAGGTTCTACGATGGCAGTTTGATAAAAGTATGTCGGACTAAAGTTGATCAGCCTTGGAGATATGTCTACACCATCATGATATTTCTAGTCTTTTTTGTTTTACCATTCCTCCTTCTTGTTGCAATCTATTTGAAAATAATTAAGCAGTTAACCTCTAAAACGCTCAGATCTATGACAAGAAATAACCATTCTGCTGGGAATATTCTTCGTTCTAGAAAACAAGTCGTTAAAATGCTGATACTAATAATGATTCTGTTCTTTGTTTCATTGTTCCCAATTCGCGCGATCACGCTGTGGCTCGTGTTCACTCCAAGCGAATATGTGACGAAAATTGGGCTAGAGTCTTTTCTTAACCTCATGGCATGGGCTCGAATCTTGATGTATGTCAACAGCGCAGGAAATCCTATTATATACAGTTTAACTTCTCCAAAATTTAAAAGAGCGTTTAAAGGGGTGTTGCGACGGCATTTCTTTAACACAGCTGACGGCACTGTGCTGACCCGTTACAAGTTCAACAAGAATGTTGCTCGACCAGGTATCTGATCATATTTACCTTTAACATTTATAAAAATATAAGTGCAACGATTTCGATCGATAGCAAATTACAAATATTGTCATTGCGAATGCTTTAACTTTATGCGAATTTATTTCAGATAAATTAAAATCTGATGCAAACATATCTATTTATCATATTGAAAATAGGGCAATACCATCTTTTTAAGACAACGGGACATAATTAATATAATTATAAGAGATCTAATGAAATGAAGAAAGTTCAACATTCAACGCCTTTGGTTGGAATTTTGAATCTTTTTTACAATCAGTGCAATAAAATGTAATTCAAATGAACTTTATAAGGCCTTTTGACTTGCTCTGTTAATATGCCAATACAATCAATTTTCATGCCCCGAATATTGACATATAGTAGTCGCACTGTCCGTCCTTTTATACGTCCGTCCGTCCGTCTGTCCCATCTTCTGTGCGCAACTCCTCCTATAAATTTCATCTGATTTTCACCAAACATTTACACAGTGCACATAATCCGGTTTTTGCGATTCGAGTATTTCTTGCAAAGTTATTGCCATTTGTTTTATAAATATTTCTTGTGTGTGCAACTCCTCCTACATTTCCAGTGCAATCTTTACCAAATCTCCACCCGGCTTTTGCGATAAGACTATTTTTACGGAGTTGTTGCCCTTCATTACATTTTACTTCATAGTTCTTGTGTGCAAGACTCCTTCTACATTTCCAATGCGATTGTCACGAAACTTTCACAGAATGATCATTATCAAGTACCGCAGCGCACATAATCTGGCTTTTGAAATTCTAATATAAATATGGCTTAGTTATTGCTTTTTTGTTAAATTTTACTTGTGCTTGGGCACACCCGCCCCCCAACATTCAATTCTCATATGATGTTAACCAAACTTTCATAGAATGTGCATATTTTCAGGCTTTTTTGAATCGATGTTTTGACATAGTTATTTCCCTTTGTTAAATTTTACTTAATATTGCTCCTGTGCTAAACTTCTCATACATTTCTCAAATAATTTTTGAAAATCTTTCGAAGAATGGTCATTATCAAGTGCCGCAGCACATATAATCATCGCTTTTGCAATTCTGGCGGAGTTATTTAAATTTTACTTAATATCGCTTGTGTGCGCAACTTCTCCTCAATTTCCGATTGTCAACAAAATTTATAATTATATCTAGAATGATTATTATCAAGTGCATATTTTCAGAGTTTTGCAATTCAATATTGTTTGCATGGTTATTTCCCTTTGTTTAATTTTACGTAATATTGCTTCTGTACACAACTTCTCCTACATTGTTCATGCAACTTTCATCAATCTTTCACAGAAGAGAATGATCAGTATCAAGTGTGCAAATGCGTAATAGCTCTAATTAGATCACAAGCCCGTTAATGCGAGTGCTAGATTAGATCACTCGAGATAACGGGCTTGTGATCTAATCTAACGCATCTGCACGACTACTCGTGATTTAATCTATGTTCTCTCGCGGTAAGGATTTATTTTTTCGAGTCTAATACGTTTCAATTTTTTTTTTCATGAAACTATATTTTCGTGGGCGGAGCATAGTAATGTTGTTCTTCTGATGGCTGTTCGTTTTTACAATTCGTTATTAAAATACTCGATTCAAATAAACGTCAAAATACTAAACTAAAGTAATAACTTCTTTCAATATTTTTTAATCTAAGTCATTCCTTCTAAATTCTACTAACCATCGTCACATAAACACGTGATTTTAGATGAATTCAATCTTTTCTTTTTTGTTATACAAATGACGTAGATAAATGAAAATCAGAACAGTCAAGATGGCGGAAAATTAATTGTTAGACGAAGCATGTCAGCAGAAAACTTAAAAATATGAATCTGTTCTAAGCGTTGAATTTTCTAATTGTTACCACTGCTGAAATTTATCGAACCCAAACTGACAAACCAGAGATGAGCAAATGTTTAGGATCCTTCAGATTAGAAGTTGTAACATTTAAAGTTTTACTGAATTCTTGGATTTGATGCATTTCGGTTGCATTTGACAATTGAAACGATTTAAGAAGCTTAGGTCTCAAGCAGTACAAGTGCATTATGTGGATTATAGCTAAGTGCATTTTATGTTTTGAGCCTGCTTTTAATTATCACATTTTTTTTAAAGAATCTGGTATCTAGGTAAAATGTTCTATACAGTTTAATCCTGGAGCGGGATGTTTACATCCCGTGATTTGTTAAAGTAACGCTAACACGAAGGGAGTAAAATTCAACAGCGAACTTTTTTAAAAGCGCTCTGTTTTAGCGTGAATTAACGGTCGTTAATTCAGAGTCTGGCTTTTTCTGTACGTATAGGATTAAACTAGCTAGTCTTAAAATTGCCACTTAGTTTCCAGGCTTTACTTGTATGTAGTATGTCCAATTATTTGAGAACTATTTAGTATAATTACACACCTCATCGCTACATTTACAAATTATCATATCATTGTAGCAGCTGAACCCTACAAGTGCAGTGAAGAAGACGTAAGAGAAAGCTACAGAAGGGAACCACACCCTCGTGTAGTCATCAAACTGGTGCTTACACCTCCATATGAACGGGTTCATGGTGTTTACAAAGGTTCGACAGAAGAACAACAGTTTGTGTTAAATTGACCTGTCCGAAATAAACATTAAAAAAGGTCATACCTCTAGTATTCTTAAAGTTGTCTAAAAAGGTACGGGTCAACGACCTTTTAACCAGCACACAATTTTAAAACTATCTTTAAAGCAGCACAAGAAAATCCAAATTACGTTTCATTTATTGATCAGTTGTGATCAATTTTCGAAGCAAGGTTTACTGGCACTAGAATGGTAAATCGCAGTACACTTATTTCATAACTGATAAAAAAAATAGATTTATAAATAAAGGCTTTCTCGAGAAGGACCACGCATTGTATTTCTTACTTGACTATATGTATGTGCTGGAGAAGATATCGTTTCTGAAAAAAAAAAGAAAATTGTAAGACATATGCTTATTACTCTGGTGCCAGTGGTCAGTTTGTAGTTTACTTGAACGAAACTATTTTCCCATTCTATCTAAATTATTGGTCAATATATAAAGCCTCTATGACAGAAAGTAGAAACATCTGTTATAAGCCTCGCCAAGCAAGCACACACCATTGATTCAACGTTGTTTCAACATTGAGTTTTGGTCATGACGTTGATTAACCTTATTTCAACATAAACAAGAAAAGCATTGATGAAAAGCATCAAAGGGCGTCCAAAGGAATGTTTAAAAGCAAGAAATGCAGCAAGAGACAATGAACTAGTAGACATCTGATGATCAGATATATTCTTATAAACTTTTCAATGGTTAATTTGGATTCGCCAGGTTTGTAGGTAGATGAATGGGCAAACGAAATACATAATAACACACTAGTTGTTCATCCTGAACTTTGGTTGGTTTGCTAGAGATTAGAATATTAATGTATTTTCTTTGGAACATAAAAAAACAGTAGTCAAAATGTACTAAGTTTGTTTAATGTCAAATTTAAAAAATGGTTTCTATTAATACTGGAAGTAGAACACACACTGGAATGAAACATATAGGATGAATGTCAGTGACGAAATTCAGGACTCTTTTGTAATACATGCCAACAAAAATAATGGTACATTAAAATATCAAGAATAAATTTGCATGGCATGTTGATATGGTGAATCATTATTTATCAATTCAAGGGAAGACTGACTTTTAGACAGGTATGAGGAAAATGTTAAGAACTATTATTTGGCACAGTTCAGAATAAAAATAACAAAATCTCACAATAATACATGGTATTTGTGGGACAGAAATTATGGAATATATTGCAAGACGAAAGTTTCTGTTGTTAAATGTCACAGTATTTGGCAAATCAACATGACTAAGATACCTAATCATGCCCAGGTTTCCACTAAAATCACCATAAAATCGATAGCCTTCAAACAAAATGGAATCAACTTCTTGCAGCGAAAATTCGGGTCGATTTAGATATTCACGGTTAAAAAATGTCAGAAGTGCATTCAGGGCCATAGCTGTGCATTGCATGCTGCTAAATGGACTAAAAATATGGCAACTTTGATGCATATTTCCTAAAAAAAACTCTTACTATCTTGACTCTAAGCTGCTGCAGCTCCAAAAAATGGCGGGATATTGAAATCACGAGACTGTCTCGACCAATCGTAAAATATATATAGACTGTTTCTAGTCTTTCATTGCGCTGACCTCGGGAACCAAACACCAAAAAACGAAGTGCGCGATTAATTAACCGGAAAGAACCTACGGAAACAAATATGATAATAATATCATTATAACAGTTCATAATAAGAAATGTCTAAGGTTTATTTATTATCTTAAATATTTTTTTTATAAATAAATTTGTAAAAAGTGCAATTTATTGTTAAATATGTTTGCATTTCATTTCATTTCCTGCAAAATTCTCAAGTTCGCTATTCATAACCATATCGTGACATGAATGACAGTCAATAACAACAACAACAACTACCCTTTCACAAAATCTGAACTCATTCCATAAAGGGCGTCGCGTTTGTAAATGGTTGAAGTCTGACGTTGAAACAACGTTTAAAACTGGTCAGAAGTAAAGTCAATTAATTCTTATAAAAGTTATGTAATATGAAGTCGATAAAATAATGAAAAAAGTGTGTACTGACAAACTGTAACACTGAAAATAGAATGTAAAATATCGCTAGAGACGCACGTATGTCTCTGATATCGCTGAATGCAATATTAATGTATCGTGAAATTCTGGAAGCCGTTAATTATTTTACTAATTCGATCGTGCATTGAAAGTTTTAGATTTATTGAGGAGTTATAATAATTTATACAAAAGTGATCTTTCTTTCATTCGGCTTTTTTAAAAACTTCTGTTGTCTTGTTTTAAACTTTTGTTGTCCGTTCGTCGTGGCGCCTTTCACTATTTTTAACAGTGTTTGCTCCCAGAATAATGGTTGATTAATAATAAACAAGGAAAATTCAAATGGACTTGAGCCCATTTGAGTGTACGGTTTTTACTGTATTTTTAAGGAACCTTAAGCTACAGCACTCTATATTGTTTGCAGATGCCAATAAAAGAAATTTAATATATATCTTTAAATTGAAGACCTGTCTGTTCAGACAAATTAAAACTAAGTGAATGCCCATTTTTTGAAGAACAACAATAACATATTTGTTCAACCTTTTATTTCCATCTATCTCTTGATGTTAATGGTGATAATTATGATACTGAAACGGTGTTTTTTTGTTAAGTAACAAAATAACATGAATTTCATAGAATAACATGCTTGAACAGAATAACAAAACATGCTTGAACAGAATAACAAATATACTTGTAATATCAATTATGATAATAAACTATTACTATGCTTTGATTATCGCCGTTCCTGGACGGCGATATATAAATTAACAAGATTTGAACAGTTTTGCCTTTACACCACCTGCCTTTAGCCAATCAAAGCAAAGCATTTCATATCACATGAAAACAAAATGGACGTCAAAATTCTTCTGCAAGGGATGCGTAAATGGACTCGTCCAACCGCCATGTTTGTCGGGTTACTTATTCTTACAACTGAAAAATACTATCATCAATGTACGATCTCAGTACCAGTCTTCAGGCTCGTGTAGGATAAATACAGGATAATCGCAATATTTTTTGCTACATGTCATTTTTAACTAGAGAATGTAGTCTAAATAAGAGTATGGTTTGTTTGTTTTTTTTCCAAAACTTGCACTTAAAGAAAAAAATAAATGCTTGCTTCCGGGCGATTCTAATCAGGATACAAACTCCCCGCAGCGGTTACTTCCCCTGATTAGTACAGTAAAAGTAGCAAAGCGTGACGTAACCGGTGCGAGGAGTTTGATCAGGATTTTTCCGGGTTTTATATATGCTTGATTAGGGTCAGGGCAATATCGTATTTTTTACCTAAAATTTATTCTGTTTAAATTGTACATATAATATTCTTATGGTATTGAAGAACTGTATCTAGCTTTTGTACACATTTTGTATACATTTTTTTAGTAATAAATAAAGTTAAAAAACTACGCAAATAGTCAATTAATTATGCGTAGACTGGTTTACAACAAAGCAATATTCACAAGGTTTTAATGCTGCAAATTTTAACATGATGTATAAAGATATTGGGATGTTTTTCATAAAGAAGCCAACTCGTCCGCTTTCAAAAATAGTCCAGCTACCATAAAAATTACAATGTATATTTCATCTACTTTATAATTTCTGTGTAAAAATTATCAAATATATCTTCGCTTTTCAGTGCAAAGCATGTTGTAAGATTATCAAATTAATGAATGAAGAACATGAAATACATTCATCTATGGATAAGACGAAATGCATGGCTGAACGGCGATTTCAAGCATTTTTGGAAATGCTAATACTTGTTACTTTGATATAATTCAACATATTAAAGACCAGGTGAGTAACATTCACTGTCGTAGCAAAGAACCACCGGGAACCAGACAGAATTTTTAACTTTAGTTATCTTTTTTCTTTGTGAGCCGAATTTTATTATTTGAAAACATTAAACGTAAACATGTATCATTTTACATCATCTGAAGACTCTTTAAATTCATATTTTGAAAATATAAGCAGATTTTGAATTTTTGTTTTTAAAAAAGATAACTAAACTAATTTATACCTGTCGTTTCAGCATTTTTTCAGCATTTTTCCAGCAGCTTAGATGCACTAAGTTTAACCATTTACAAAAAAGAAAGTGAAAAGTTTTGAAAATTATTTTTTATATATGTAAAATGTGAGTTTTCAGACCTTTTAAAAGATATAAAATATTGAATTGTTTGATGAAAAATGACTTTGTAACTGTAATTACAAAATTACTATGTTTTGCATTTTTATCAACCGCCATATTTTTGCCAGCCTTCAAAAAGTTAGCTGTATCGCTTATCAGTTACTTGTTACAATTAATAGATTTCAAAACAATAACTTTCAATGTTCCTACACAATATTACCAGACAGTCACGTGATTCTGTTTATAATTCTGTCCGAGGATTTCCGGAATAACACAACTTCGCAAATTGATTCAACAGGTAATACATCGTAAAAAGACGTAATGCTTCGGCAATAATCGGATCTACTAACAGCCAATCAAAACATAGAATAACATAATATTGGATAACACTAACCCCGCTCCAATTGTACATATAGGAATATAATACTGGCAATTTTCCGTACAGAAAATATGTCGTTTGCTTGTATTTTAATATTCTTATAGTGAAAAAATGTCAGTAGAAACGTGTCAATATTTATATCTCCCGCCTTCTGCTAAAAATCAATGTTACAATGAATACGCTTTATAAATTTAACCATAAATCAACGTTTGTTCAACATCCACTTTACGAGATTCAAAAGTTTATTCAATGTCGAAACAACGTTTAATAAACGTTGGTTAATGGTTGTAATCAACGTTGAATCAACGTTGGGATTTCAACGTTATTTAAACTTTCAAAATCAAATATATATAAATTCAACCTTATTTCAACGTTGAAAAATGTCGTTGATTCAATGTCACTGTGGCTGCTGGTCGGTTACCTTAATCTTTACCTAAGTGAATGTCAGAGGATCATGCAAGGCGCCTATATGTCAAATATTTAAGAAATCAGGCAAACAATAATGGCTCTATGATGAACAAATCAACAGTCTATATTTAGCCTTGGTGACGCCAGGGACTGGGCATTTTTTCCCCAGGGCCATGTTACACATCAAATGTCTTAACACTAGGTTCTTACGAACATGAATGTCCGTTACAGAAAGATGCAAAGCATCTTAGAAAACACAACCCAGAACGGTATTCGAACTCTGATCTTAGCGCATCGAAGACAAACATTCTGACCACTGAGCCAAAGAATCGATTCCCTGAGGCAACTTTCAGGAAGATATAGACTAGACCGTAACACATCCCCACTTGAGAAAGTCATCATTTATGATGACGAATGATGTTGTGTATTTTTTAGATCAGAAGATCAGACAGAAATCTTTAAAGATTCTATTTTTTTTATATAATTAAGACCCGGAGGGTCATCGCGGACTAGCCCCCATCTTACGAACATGCAAGTATGTAACAGAAAGATGCAATGCATCTTAGAATACAAAACCCAGAGCGGGATTCGAACTTCGATCTTAGCGAATCGAAGACCAACACTCTAACCACTGAGCCAAATAATCGATTCTTTGACGCAGCTGTCAGCGGTTGTATTTATACAGTTATAGAAAGATATACAATAGCCCGTAACGAGGTCTTGTTGTTTCTGACAACAATATTTTAAAGTGTTTTTTTTTCCTCTGCAGGTCTTTAAAAATTAAAGTGATTCCTGGAGTGGAAATATCTATGCTCTAGGCTTTGTGGTTTCATTAAAGAAGAATTTCCGTAAAACCATGTTGGGGATAAGGCGGGGCAAATTTTGTCCCTTTGAACATGATATGATAAAACTTGGAAGAGGCCTATTAGACGTTCCTACATACTAAATATCTCTGCTCAAGGCCTTGCAGTTTCGGAGAAAGATTTTTGAAGTTTTCACTTTTAAGATCTATCTCAGCTCCTGTGGCTACGATCTGCAATTGACTGGAACTATGTGAACAATTTTGATAGTGCTTCATCGAAAGGATATTCCAGGCACTTTTTATCAAATTTGGTCTTCTGGTTTCAGAGTAGATGTTCTTTGAAATAATTTTGAACGACAACGGATGACAGACAGCCACCGATTCGAAAAAGTTCACATGGATTGTGCTCAAGGGAGCTGAAAACTGCATAAACTAGATTCTAAAACTTTGGTGTGCAGCATTGTGCTACTAATTTCTACCAAGATTGTTAAATTTATGTCCCTGTGGTCAAAAATAGCCCTACACCGGGGGTCTTTAATGTGTGAAATAGCTTTCAAACAAGAAAGTCCGTAACAGAAAGACGCAATACATCTTAGATGACGCAACCCAGAGCGGGATTCGAACTCCGATCTTAGCGCATCCAAGACCAACACTCTAACCACAGAGACAAAGAATCGATTCCCTGACGCAGTTATCAGAGGTTATGTTTATACAATTATAGGAAGGTGTGTACTAGACTGTAACACATCTTCTCTTGATAAAGTCATCATTTATGATGACGAATGATGTTGAGTATTTGTTGTGAACTTTGAAATCAGAAGATCAGACAGAAATATTGACAGATTTTTTAATGTTTTTTTTTAAACTAAGTTCAGGAGGGGTCATCCCGGACTAGTTCCCATCTTACGAACATACAAGTCCGTAACAAAAAGATGCAATGCATCTTAAAATACACATCCCAGATCGAAATTTGAACTCCGATCTTAGCGAATCGAAGACCAGCACTCTAATCACTGAGCCAAAGAATCGATTCCCTGACGCAGTTGTCAGAGGTTGTATTTGTACAATTGTAGGAAAGTATGCACTAGATCGTAACAAATGTGAAATCTTTGAAATTCTGATTATCTGAAAACACTTGACCCAGAGCTTTATGATTTATTTTTGTATAGAGTATTCTTTAGTGAACCTCTACCAAAATTGATAAAATTTTGTCTCTGGGGTTAAAAACGACCACTCCCAGGGGTCATTTAATTAACATAGACTTTATATAGACTAAAATAGAATAGCAAGTTATTGATATTTTTGTGACCTTGACTGTTATTTTGGCCTACTGAACCACCTTTTTTATTGCAGCTAAAGTATGGCAATTTGAACTTTACTTGTAATTTAGCACGCAGGTTCAAATTTGACCTTTGCTGACACTGGCCATGGCCAACCGATATTCTTTCTATGTAAATTTAAAATATACTTACAATTAAGCATGCACATTTCAACTTTGACCTCAACTGACATGACCTTGACCTACTGAACTACGTTCTTGTTTTCTCAGCTTTACCTATAATTGTGTGTTCAGATTTCAAATTTGGCATTTTATCATTGACCAACTATGTTTTGAAAGCTATATCTGTAAAAGATCAGATGTTTAATTTTTGCATGTAGATTCAACTTCAGCATTGGGTGAACTTACCTTGATTACTTCACTGGTCTTACTGGTTTACTCAGGTACTCAGGTGAGCGATATAGGACCATCATGGCCCTCTTGTTTTATTTTTCCTAGCAATTGTATGGTTATTTACATTATCCTAAGACTACTTTGTGCATGGTGCGAGGTGTATTACGTATAAAGTTGTTCTTTTAACATACAAAATTGTTCTCTTAAAACTTATTATGGCAAGATGTTTGCCGCAAAAAATAGACTTAGGTTAATTGTCATACAGATGCGACTTAAAAAAAACTCTTTAAGCTTTTTTGTCTTTTTTAATGTTATTCTGGTATTTTGCTGGAGTTGCTCTTCTTTTCTGCCATTCTGCTGGTGTTGTTCGGCTGCTCTGCTTTTCTGATGGAGTTACTGTGTTGTTCTGTTGGAGTTGTTCTTTTGTTCTGCTTGAGTTGTTTTGCTATTCTGCTGGAGTTGTTCTGCTATTCTGCTAACTTCACACTGACATACTTTTTGCTTTTTGATTCATGAGAACGTTTAAATTTAAGTTTCACAAACAAGAAAATTTAGAATTGCAATAATTCATTCAGTATGCGCAGAATGAACTGGTTTTCAATTGTCTATTAACTTCTAAGACGAAACTAGTTTCTAGTTTCTGATTTCCTCTGGCGATTTCTGGAAGAATGTTCCTGATTTATACGTCAGTGTTTTGACAGATGCCTCTGGAATTCGGATTTGGTGCTTTAGTAAGGTTTGTGGAAAATACTGTTTAACTGCACAATGAGTTACTGTTGGAGACCGCCAAATCCTATATAAAATATAGAACATACAGAATCGTGAAAAGTAGAGAAACGGAATACTAGTAAATTCTTTGAAGAGTATTCAGAATACAGGTTAGGTTTCGATTCACCATATTTTACATAGAGCGAGGTGTTAAACAGCAATACTGCATATGGTAACCCAGAAAATTCCACTTGCCCCGAGGTGGATTTAAACTCAGGTACCCTCTAACAGAAAGCGGTACTCTACCACGTCGACATAAAAGCTACCTTGTAAACATAGGATCAAATTGTCTTATTATATCTTTATTACAGATCCATCCTTAGAAAATAGCAGTGCCAACTTACCAAAGCTATCCTGGAGTTCAACATTCAGTGTACACTTGGTCGTTCTTTTCACAGACACTTGTTTAGAAGCGAATATAAGGCATTTATGAATGGCCATTCTCCAGTATATAGTATTATATTACAAGATAACCAACTTCGAAATGTAAACAAACAAAACCGAAGCACATTTATCAAGTCGCTGCAGAAACACAAATGCACTTTCAGAATAATTCTAGCATCATTTCATACCAGTAATATATGCCCTTTCCAATGATATATGTCACTACCAATAACTCCACTTTGTTACGGAGAAAATCACATTTGTTTCCATCAAAGTAATAAAACACCATGTCGTTATAAACAATTTTTGAAGAAATAGTAGTATAAGCATCAGCATCAGTGCTTTTACTGAGAATTCTGAATCATTGATGATTTGGTTTCCTTTTACCTAAAGATGCCGATGACATAATATACAATTATTGACTAGTGTGCCATTGAATATGATGTGATATTCACCGGCCAAATGTTATAACATTTTCAATGGCACACTAGTAATTCATTTCAGTTATTTCAAACTGATAATTTACACTATAATTAATAACAATTACAAACTGATTAATTACTCAATCAATGCAAACAGCTCAAAGGCTGTTACATATTATAGCGTGATTGAGTAAATTTGAGTAATTAAGCCAGACAAAACAAAGAACTATGTAATTTTTTTATTTCACATCATTATGTAACAAATCAAAGTAAGTACAATGTACTGATTGAATAATTATCAATGCTGTCAAACAATTCCTGATTGAATAATTATCAATGTTGTCAAACAATTCCTGATTGGAATAATTGTCAAACAGTATTTTATTCACTCAACAAATTGAAGCACTCATTGAATAATTATCAATGATGACAAAAGTAAGCCTTTCTGATTAAAGAAAAATATTTCAAATTGTGGTCCTTGTACATTAATGGCAGACAGACATTAAATGTAAAGAAGTATCCAAGCTGTATTTAAATAGCACATAAAATCTTAGCACATATCTTTATATTATAAGACATTCATGTTCAAAGACATTCATGTTCATGTTTTTGCTGTAATCTAATACAGTGTCCTATGGAAAACAGAAACTCTGCAATTGATTTTTCCTTATTGTTAAATTGTTCACAAAGAGATTTCAATTTGTTTTGATGAACTACTGTTTTTTTTTTTACCCTCTTTCTGGCCGGCTCTCCATTTTGGTACCTGAAGTGCTCAGTTTCAACATTTGAACAGTCTTTCTGCAGACAAGATAGTAGTGTCAATATAGATGGGTTTGGGTGACCAACCAATACCCTGAATCCATTATTCCAGGACTCGCACACATTATTAGTCCTGTGCTGTCCATCAAGGGTTGCATTATGTACGTTCCAGATTTGTGGCAAAAATCTTGGGGGCAGACGACGGAATCTCAACACACCGGACTCGGACATGACAGATCTATAAGGACCAGTGACAAAGTTACTATCAAAATAATCCAAAAGAGCACTGAGACTATCAGGAACAATTTCCTTAAGCACGTCCATTCCCTTTTTAACACTTTCAACTGGGAGAAATGCTAATCCGTCTATCATTCCACAAAAATGTCTTATTTCCTCACTAGCCTTATAGTCAGACTGAAGACCCAAGTCTTGAACTTTTCTCCATGTACTCTGTGTGAGATGATAAAAACATCATTGTATCTTGATGTTTGGGCTGATTGTAGACCTAACAGCATTGTGTAATCTCGTAATCAGCAACAATGGTAGATGGATTGGGTCGCAGATTTCTGTGAAGACATGTATCAAAAATAGCTGTCAGACATTCCTCATAGTCACTTTGATGTTTTGATGAAAGGAGAGCATACACTGCTGAAACATGGGAAACCCCTAGAGGCACTCGTACAACAAACAACTGGGAAAACTGGGACGGACATGTTGAGTGTGTCCCATCCATAAACCAAGTATCTGAATTTGATAGTAACTCCAGTCCTATATCTGTTTGAAGTGAACTCGTTACCATAAATGAGAAATTCTCTATCTTTCTCTGGAGATGTTGTTCTGTATTCTTGTGGCAGGGGTTGAGGAATTCGATTGAATCAGGATTTTTGGGAGTGTTTCCTTTCTTTGCTCGTCTTACCATCCTTGTCAAACTGTCCATTTCACCTGTGGCAGCTTTAACCTAAAAATAATGATTAAATATGTTTAATAAACAATGTATCTTTAAAAATAAATAACATAAATTTAATGTTAAAAAACTATTATAATGTTCTTTTAAAAATAAATAAATAAGTTCCATTTTATGTTATTCAAAGATTTTACTTTTAGCTGCTTATAGAAGAATGACTTTTTTTAAATCATGAAAATTCAAAATTCAACAATTTTAAATAATTACCTCTTTTGGTTTTCCAAAGAGTTTGTCTGTAATAATTTGGCCTGGTTTACCCCTGTTTGCTTGGGCACCGGCTTTAATCTCAGCCTTGACTTTAAGAGCAGCAATACGGAATGGGTCTGCCTCATGGGTGTGGCTGGTGTTGGATTTCATCTCTGTTACCTGAAATATGAAGTTAAAAAAATGTGATTCAAAGCAATGCAGCAGTCAAAATATTTACTGATGGAATTATGTTTTCAAAACAAATGACAGTGCATTAAAAAGGATTAGCTATAAAATTGTTATGCTGATTAGGATTTCAAGATACAATTAACTTTTATATTTTTAACTTACCGCAAGATCAGTGGTTATGGTGCCTTTGCAGTTATGACTGGATCTGTTGGAACATTCCCAGCGAAAAGTAGATTTGGTTTTGTACTTTTTTGTGTAACTGAATCCCTCATAGAGGAGCTTGTCAGAGCCTTTGTTGTTGGATATGATTTCCATTTTGGAGTGTGAGCCATGATAATTTTATTTTATTTTATAAGTGTACATGCTTCTCAGTTTTCTTTAATTATTTGAACACAGTTCAAATTTATTAAAAACAACTTTAATTGTCTCTGTTTATGTCTAACTGAGAATGATAATTATACATCATTAATGCAAACAACATAATTATCAATATTCTATAAAATATTTCATTGATTTCATAATCACTGACTTACAAGTCACCATTTAGCATAATTGACAACAGTTACAAAATTTTATTTGGCAAATTTATTTTTATTTAAATTAATAAAAGACAATTTTAATGGCTATGTATAATATTAAGAATCTGTACTGTATTATACTCCCAGATTTTAATTATGTAGGGGGTTTGTCCACTCTGATAAATCCATGTAGGGGGGTTTGTCCACTCTGTTAAAACAGTGTAGGGGGTTTTGTCCACTCTTTAAAAACAGTGTAGGGGGTTTTGTCCACTCTATAAAAAAACAGTGTAGGGGGTTTTGTCCGTAGGGGGCTTTGTCCTACATTCGAACTGCAAATATTGCAAAAAGCATTTGTTTGACAGGCTTTGCATTCTTACCAATGAGCTTCCAAATTTCAACAAAATGTGAGTAATAGTCCACACATGAACATAAACATTTCCTCTGTATTCAAATAAATGAACACCAAATGTCTAAAAAAGTCCTATTTGGAACAATACTTTTATCTAAACTGTTCCTTTTGATTTTTCCGTTTAAATTTGTTGCATGTTGCACTCTTGGCTCGTAGTTTTTCAATGTCATACTTTATCTTTGGCCAGTACATGCATACGGATGCCCTAGATTTTGTTTTTGAAATACCTTGATGACATGAAGAAGTTTCAGCATTTCACTTCTCATAGATTCAGGAATAAATATTCACCCACAAAGTCCATCTTCAACTATTTTTCTCAGCAGATGAGATTTTCATCAATTTTCGTTTCACTCCGTATTCTGTTCAACTGATTAACATCCAGAGGGTGATGTTTCAATAGCGTGTGAACCATAACGTTCATTTCCTCTGCATTGATATCAGGATCATTGTCTTGCAAATATGCTTTTACAACGATTCTGTTACATATAAATTCTTTCCAGATAGTCCGTTTTCATGATGCTTTCCAGAAGACGATGACCACTTTGTATTTCTACTTTCTTTCCATAAATATGATCATGGAACTTTGAATTAGCAAATGCTACAGGCAGTAATTTCTTCTCAAAGATAGCGAATCTTTTCTCTGCGTCTGTTGTTGCTCTTGACGCGTAAGCTATTGGGTACCAATCTTATAACAGATATGCCCTAAACCCATTCTGTGCCGAATCTGACCTATTATGACATCGCATGACACGTCATAAAAACGTTTTACTAGTTAAAAATGCATGTGTCATCGGCGCAGTACACGTAATTCTCTACTTACGATGCAGAAACGTTCAACATTCCGAAAATTCTCTGTTTACCCGACTTGTCTACAGTTTCTGGAATATCTACAATAGCCTTACTATTATCCTTATAACTCAACACAGTTTCTTATACATGTTGTTTGTTCACTGAGTCGATCTTTGAAATGAAAGTCAACGTCTGACATGCTTTCAAACGCAGAAATAATGTGCAGGGTAAATTCACAACCTAAAATCTAAGTTTTGTTTACAGTGTTATCTTCCAAGTCAATGTACCTTACTAAGTGATCTAATTGTACTGTTTTGTAAAGGTAGTTTATCTTGTTTTTGACATTCGTAGCCCGGAATTTCTGAAACACATTGTGTAGAATATGATTTGCTTTTACGTCTGTATCGAGTTTGAATTTTACCGAGCTATTCTAGATTTTTATGTTAGTGTACCCAACACTTTTCTAGCGACGAAATTTTCAATTTTCCGACAAACCCTGGATCTGATTAACCATTTATTTCGGCTTAATACAACTTTTTATGCCCCCACCACTTTAGGGGGAGGGGGACATACAGATTTGACGTGGATTTGCCCTTGTCCGTCCTACTGTCATGATGTCCCACTGCCCCGCGTGTAACTCAAAACGTACAACTTGCGTCAAAATACACAGGTTCATAAGTTAACATGCTGACAACTATTCTGAGAAAGTTTCATGGCTCTAGCATTATAGATTTGGAGTTACACCCGACATATGTCTAAAAATGCTATTCTAATGCTAATCCATCTAAGAACAGTTGTCAGCATGTCAACTTATGCACCTGGGTATTTTGACTCAAATTTGTTGGAGATCTGCAGATTATACTCCCTGATAAAGCAAAAAATAACATTTTTAGACATATGTCACGTGTAACTCCAAATCTATAATGCTAGAGTCATGAAACTTTCTCAGAATAGTTGTCAGCATGTGAACTTATGTACCTGTGTATTTTGATGCAAATTATTAGAGATCGGCAGAGTTATGCCCCCTGCAAAAAACAGTGTTTTGACGCAAATTTATAGGAGATTGACATGGTTATGCCCCACAATTAAGCAAAAAATAGCATTTTTAGACACACTAAATTTAAGGACAATATGTTTGTATGCACCTGTAATTGTGCAGGATTTTTGTGACCATACGACGGAATATGGGGGCATCCGTGTCCTATGGATACATCTCTAGTTTACCTTTAGGTAAGAACACATACGCGCGTAATGATTTCAATTTACGTCAATTTGAAAATTTCTTGTTGATAATAGGATAAGCGTTTAATTTGTGCCTATTACCGAATTTCCTATATAAATTACTTTTGGCTGGTCGTCCAGGGTTTAAATTCAGGATGTTGAATAACTGACTTTATTCTGCTTGACGGGTCGATGCTGTTGATTTTTGGCAATATTCAAGCGTTTATCTTTAATTCCAAATATAATATGATCACGAATTTAAGCACTCTGTTAGTCACCTCAATCGGAGTTTGCTTTCGTAGTAAGTTCTGTCCCAAATTCATCGATTGTGACAGTTCCAAAACTTTTATAATTGTATCAACTAGTTCTTTCTTAATTGACTGTAGTCTCTGGACTTTTTTAACACTTTATCAGTGCCATCTTTATCGTCTGCGGACTTCCACTGAAAATTATTATATAATTCCAATCCATTGTCACCTACGCATGTCAGCAACAGAGAAACCTACTTTTTTATGTTTCATTTTTTCCGCTCGCCACTAAATATAGTTAAATGTTTGTTCCCTTCGCTTGAAGTCTTCTGGGAGATTTAAATTTCCAGCAGTTTGAGCGTAGCAGATGGCTTGAGTTCAGCTGTAACCAGTCTACATAAATAAAATAATCTTAAGTGGCGGCGTGGCCGAGTGGTTAACGCGTCGAACTAGTAGTCAAAGGATTGCTAGCCGCACGGGTTCAAACCCAGTTAGGGGCAAGCCGTTGTTTCCTTGAGCAAGAAACTTTACTCTCATTGCTTAGTACTGGTTTGTTCCAGGTCGGATTCGAGAGTGAGTCTATAAGCTTAAAGCTTCCTACACAATAGAACTAAAATAAATTTGCTATAAACTAAAATAATCTTTTCATTACGAATTACTGGAAGTATTTCCAGTTATTAACATCAGGATTTAATAAGACCAAATAATAAGGTTTTTCTTCTGACACCACGTCATAACTAGTGGGCGTCTATTCATATTAAAACCAAAACATCTAATTCAGACAATGTCTAAGACGGAAATAACTACACACACCGCCGTATATCCTATATCAATTTGCATAAATTAGCAATACTGAGTAATTACTTATAAAATGGTTTTACATCAACAGCAGCTTTGTCTTTATTGTAGTCTCCTACCGGTATCTACAATGGACGGGACTAAAGGTTTTCCATCCGTCTGTCCGTCTGCCCGTCCGGCTGCCAGGAAATCTTGATCCCGCAATAACATAAAAGCCATTTGCTTAGTATATGAATAGATGGCAATATGGAGATTGAGCACAATTTTGGTATTTATACATCCGACATGCATTTTTCATGCACGCCAATGCCCGCTTTGTGGTTTTACGGCCATTTTGTGACGCCAGCTGCTGTAACATTTCTTGGACTATCGATCTGAAATCTTGTTACACGAACTACTTCTACATTTATAGGACTATCAATTTGAAACTTGATCTGTATGTTCACCAGGCATTAAAGGTCATGTGACACGACTATAGCAACTTTGTCTATTCAAAATAATAAAAATGTACTGATTAAACTGCGAAATTATGAAAATATTGCTTTTGATAAGAAAAAACGTGTTTTGATGATCGGCTGTTTCCGTTTCGACATCGGTAGTTTCCGCCGCAATTTTTGGCTGTGACGTGGATTTATCTCTACTGTACCAGGCAGTAGTGCCGAATTACACTGCTCATAACACATCCGTTTTTAAATGAAAAAATAACACTAAACCACAAGTGCAAGAAACACGATAAAGGCACACTTATAAAAATAACATGCTATAAATTGTCAATTAAATAAAATAATGTGATTACTTCTCGATTTTTATAAGTAAATTCAAACTTTGTGCCAGGAGAACGGGTCGTAATTTTACCTTAATAAATATACCAATTTCTTCCATGTTGTCCTCCGGGTTTTTACATGCTGCGTAACACTTCCTCACTTGATGTTTACGTCATAAACAAGTTCTTTTTCATATAAGTGTAGTAAAACTGAAGTGAATTTAGGTGATCTAATGTGTTAACATTTGTTTCACAGGAATGGAAATTCACACTACAGTGTATTATCACGTTGGGATATTGTTTGAAAAATAATAATATGGCATGTCCATCAAGTAGAAATTTGTGTCTGCTTATAAATAAATATCCAATGAAATGTCAAAGATTTATAAATCACGCCTTATACTGTGGGATTTATGCAAATTAACCTGCCCAAATGGGACCCTTGTATATTCTGCATAGCTGTCAAAACAAAGCAATTGACTTTTTTATGACCCAATCAATGATAAAGTTGGGACAAATAGCAAAATTTTATGGCAAGTGATCTTACAAATTGATTGTATTACTTTTGATCAGTCACACTTGTGATAGCTTGTTCCAGTTAACATGTCTGAATGATTTTTAGTTAAGAAGCTTCCATGCAGATACATATTTTAATTAGATAATTTAATTTTATGGATCTATTTATGATGAAAATAAAAATCATTCGACATCTTAATGTGAACAAATTATTTAAAAAAATCTGTTTGTGTTATGATTTTGATAAAGTCTTAAGGGCTTCTTCATATTATTTGTTCTTTGATCATTATTGTTTTGTTTTCAAAAAAATGTAGAATGAATAAGCCAAAAAAAATGATATGCATTTATAATGAAAAAAACATAGATCTGGTCAAAGATTACTTAGACGTACTTCAGGCAAAATATACCACAGACAAAAATGCAACACATCACTTTAAGGCGAATGTTTTTATGGAAAAAATCTCTCGAAACGACGATTGTAGTTAGTTAATCAAGTCTTCCAATAAACTGCATCGGATAAAAATAAGCATCTTTTTGGATCAGTTTTTTGAAAAATATCTCTAAGTCTAGATATTTTCACTACTGTATCTTTTAATTCTATAACCCTGATTAAACTAGCCTCTATATAATATTGCTCATTGGCTTCGTAATTCCATCAAAATTTCAAATTATTTATTTAAAAAATCTTCAATTTTTATTGATGAAGTTAGCCTAACTTGTTCAATTTTGTTTTTTTACTATTCAGTCTACATTTTCACTTTCCATCATAATTTAAAATTTTTTGTTAACAATCAAGGCAACTGTGTAAAGTGGCAAGAGATAAATGAGGGTGACTTCCGGTTTCGCTCGTGACAGGTGCGCGCAATCAAGTGCGTAAAAATATGGATTTTAATTTGCTATAAAAACATCTTTAAGATAAAAATTACCTGCGGAATTTTGTAAAACAGTCATAGTTAGATATATATTTTTCGCTCATATGAAAATTTGATGTGTATGATATGTTTTTGCACGCTCTCCAATGCCCGCTCTGCAATTTTACGGTCTTGTCATAGCAAAATCTTGTGGCGTGACTGCTTCTACATCTCTAGCACTATCTTTCTGAAACTTTGTGTTCAATATCTCCGGTAAATGTAGATATGTGCGTGACGCATTATAATTATATTTCCCCTTTTCATCTGACAAGACGATATTGAGGTGGTATTAGTCACATTCATTAGTTTATTTTCAAGGCGATCCGATGGGGACTTAAGTGTTTTTTTTTATTATCTATCTATGTTTTTACTGTACCAAGGGTTAGCGAACGTGAAAACTGAGTGGGGGGATGGAGGAGCTTTTTATCTCTGAGGTTCAATTATATATATTTATATTTAAATATTGCAATTTTGCAATTTGATAATGAGGGGTAGTTTCTGAAATCTGATTGTAAATATGTAAGTAAAACTGTAACGTGGTCATGCAGAGTCCGATTCAGAGTTGGAGGTACGACTGTGGATGCTTTCTCAAAATATTTACCTGGTCTGACATTGGAAACTCTTGAATGGAAAATATCATATAAAAGAATCATTCATGTATTAAACATTATTGTACGAATTATTTTTTCAATCTTTGTATATAGTATAGGGATTTATGATTCTGTACGGTATTTTTGCAGCTGTTCATTTCCTTTTCCCCGAAAACCCTTCTGAGACAGATCACTAAACTTTGTTTTTCCAACATTTCCGTGAAGTTATGAAAACTTGAAAGTTCTTAGAAAGTGTCGTTCACGGCTGTGAGGTTAGTAGTGACACCTTCTAATTAACTGAAACTTTATGGCTAAACTTTAATACACTCAACAAAAAAAAGAAACGTGTATGTTTTACTCATTTTTTCAGAAAATAGACAATACAGCATGACAACAACATTTGGGCATGTTTAAATGATCCATTCCCAACCCAGATTTGCATTTTGGTTTTATTGGTTATGATTTTAGTTAAATTACGTAATTTCAATGATAGGGGTCAAAATTGAATTTATCAGTTTGGATGTATAATGGCATTGACATTTTTACTGGTGAATTTTAACCCTTTAGATCACAATTTAATAATGCTCAAGTGTTCTGGTATTGAAATCAATATCAGACGTGAGCACCTCTAGCTCTAATGAGTGTATCCACGCGTCGTCGCATCGAATTGAGGTAACGTTGTACAAGTCCGTTGGGAAGATTGTTCCATTCATGAATCAATGCATTTGTCAGCTCTTCGATATTTTGTGAAGCATGTCTTTGGCGAACGTTTCTGCCAAGCTCGTCCAATATATGCTCTATTGGATTCATATCCGGAGTCATTGCTGGCCATTGCATGACGTTAACGTTTGCTGCTGCTAAGTGAGCGCGTGTAATTCTTACTGTGTGGGGACGGGCATTATCCTACTGGAAAACAGCTGGAGCATTTCTTCTCAAAAACGGAATAGCTTGTGAATTTAAAATAATGTTAATGTACCCTTGGGCATTTAAGTTGCCTCGCAGAACGATGAGTCTGGTTTTCTGCAACCCCAATTATTCAACCCCATACCATTACGCCACCACCCCCAAAACGATCATGTTCTCTAACACAGACGGGCGCGAACCGTTCACCTTGCCGGCGATAGACTCGTGTGCGGCAGGCGGCATTACTCAGATTGAATCGCGATTCGTCCAAAAACAGGACAGTGTTCCAGTCACGTCGACGCCAGTGACGGTTGGCACGTGCCAATGCCATACGGATCTGACGATGGCGTAATGTCAGTTTACCACCGGTCGGGCGTCGGGCTGTAATTGGGCGTCTTTTTGTGCGTATCCTATTGCGAATAGTTTGAGCACTTACGTTAAACAAAAGTGCCGTGAACGTCGCCGGTCTGAAGCGGTTACGTCAGTGCGTTAAGATAATGGCACGATCATCCCTTCGGGTACTTGCCCTTGACCTACCTGACCTGGGATAATCGGACACACCACCTGTTTGCATAAAACGTCTAACAAGCTCATGAATTGTGTTGCGACTGCAGTTAAAGGTTCTGCTAACGTTGACAACTGAAGCACCGCCCTGGAGCATTCCAATAGCCCTATTTCTCTCGGCTTTTGACAACCGTGGCATTGTAAAACTTGTCAATTTTAAATGCGAATTTCACTGTGTGATCACTGATGACTTGTATAGTGCTTTGTAACACTGTCTACCGGTTACCGTTCCGCAAGCACGAGCTCCACGTGCAAAAAAAAAACGGAAATTTAACGCCTAGCTGCATTAAACTGACAACATGACGATGAAACGATGCACGTGTAAAGTGTGTCGATAGTAAATGTTTGTGCAATATACACAATTTGGATAAATTCGCAGATGTGCAAAATATTTAAAAACTGAAAGTGTCAGGTTTCTTTTTTTGTTGAGTGTATATTATTTAAAATAGTTTAGAAATGATTGGGTTTTTTTGTAAATTTTCAAACTGATAAGATGTTGTTTTTTTTCAATTGTTATATTATATTTAATAATGATATTGTTTTGTATAAAGTAATTTGGTAAGAATTTGTTATATGTTTGTTTATATAAATAATAATCTCGTAGTGAGAATTCACTAAATGTGATAACACAAGACGTGTTTGTCTGTTTTGGGGTTTAATGCCGATTTCAACGTATAGGTTATATCTCGGCGGTCAGTCCACCTAACCGGTTTTCCTGGATAACTAACCAGTAATTGCCAATTTCTCCGCAAGTGTCTGACTACTGTTCCCACATGATCTACTCTGAATCAGCGGTGAGAGACAAATGAACATTAGACACATTGTCTGAGATCAATTGTCACGAAATTTTGCCCTGCTCAGGGGTCGAACCAACAACCGTTGGATTACTAATCCAGTGCTCTACCTATTGAGCTAAGTGGGCGGGCTACAAGATGTGTATACAATACAACTGCTTTAATATATCATACTTGTACAACTATAACTGATAGAATGCTCATTAGAGTACATGTACTGGCATTGATATATGTAAAGAGAGACAAATCTAGCTACATACTAATAATCAGAAACAACAGTTATTCTTCCATACTACAACAGAGCTTTCATTAAGTTATGCAAATATTGAGTACAAATATAATAAAGGGAGGTAATATAAGGATTTTACACTAATATATGAACGAAATCTAACGGAGCCGGGATGCTCGCTTTGAGAACTGGTGAAAAGAGTCCAAAATGCAGAACAGATATAAAGATTTCTAGATTATTTGTTTGAGCATTGTCGTATACCTATTTTCCAGGTTCCTTTTGGCCTATTCAGTTTTTTGTAACGTGTACTGATTAGGCGTAAAATGATGTTCCATTTATGGCCTCTGATAATGTCCAACTGGCTCTATAAATCATAGGGTATTTCTTCCCAAAGTTTCTTGTTGTCTAGGGGTTATTATTTCTTAATATATGAATAATTTCACAGTTGTTTTAATATATGTTTTGTAAAAAAAAAGGCTAGGTTTCTAAAATGTGGACAACGTGCTGATATAGTGAGAAAACTCTTTCTCTGTTTTATATAATGTTTTGTAAAAAAAGGCCATGTTTCCAAAACTTGGACAACCTGCTGATCTGTTGAGAAAAACACTTTTCTAAACTATTTTCCGCCACAAACTCCCAAAGACTCGGGCTTAGTACCACCAATTTTGTAATAAACGAAGTCAAAATGTTTAATTCTGTGCAATTGTAGGTTAGATTTTTAGCGGGATTTCTAGAAACATCCCAGTCCTAAGGAATGAATTCCATATGTAACCAACATTTAATTTTAATGTCTCTGATATAATTTTAAAAACATTAACTCAGAACAGGTCGGGACTGAATGAGTGCCCGGATCTGTATTTGATTATCTGATGATGACAGACAGGCTGCTAGAATTCTCTAGGATGACTTTAAGTTCCTGGAGAGATGAATAAAATTTTAACCAACATCTAACAATTTGTAACAATAAAATTTTATATAAGACGTAGCAAAAATATATTACTGTAAACAGATCTATACAGCATGTACTGACTGACATGTACTTTGCTATTAGTTAGTACTCAGAACTATAGGACAAACATGTCGAACTTATCGTTGTATATCAGATAATTTCATTGCATTTGTACGTTGTTTTTGTTACATTTTGCAAAATATTTCACTATTCAGATTTAATATCGTAAGCATATTAATCAGACGTCTTTCAATCAACAACTACTTAAAATATGAAACAAAGCCGAAACAATTATGTGATGCTTTTCGTCGCCTATATATAGATGTAAAGACATGGTTTAAATTTTTACAAAGTTTCACTTTACAGATAAAATTCAGTATTTGGAAGAGCTGGACTGTAAATATCTCAGACATATACATCCGCTACGTACTTGGCCTTCTTAATGGTGCTTAGGACATTTTTTCTATTTCAGAGGAGGCACTGTGGTCCAGGGGTAGAGCGCAGGGCTCCTGATCCGGAGGTTGCGGGTTCGAATCCCGTCAGAGGCGATACTCTCTCAAGATCTTCACATTCCTCCACGCTGCGCGATTACAGGTATGCAACCCAGGAAGTAAAAAAACGAGTGTGATGATTCTAAGTTGTAAGAACTTGTATCGCAATCGATGTAAAATAAATGAGTCTAAACTAATGGTGCTTATTTACAGATTTTGGGTCAAACTTTGATTTCCATAAAAGAAAAGAAAATAAACTGTTCTAAGTGAGTGTTCCATCATAGTAAAAGATGGATTAATGTGTCTGAGGAATCAGTGATAGCCACGTGGGAACAGTTCTCGAACAATGCTTTTTAGTTAATTGAAAAAACTTACTTAGTGTTTCAATCTTGCAAAACAGTCCTGTCCACGATTTTAGAGAAACCTTTTTACCTACTTACGATTTGTCAACATGACCTTTGTAAATGGCTCTCGTGGTGGTGCAATTGCTTTATTAGTAAAACTTTTTGACCGGTTTCTACTAGTTATCGAACAAAGACAAATATCATGTAAAATATCATAAAAGTTAGGACATTTTTTCTATTTCAACAAGAAACGTTAATAAACAAATGTATTGTGGTTTTAAAGAAAGGTGGTAATTTTCTTAAGTTTGTGCCTAGATAGGTAGCTGGGATATTTCAATACCGCTTCGTTACTCATCTCATACAGTGTTTTTTGTTGTTGCATATGACATGGAATACTGTGGAATGATAGCGCTTTTTTTGTTTTTTAATTTTGCCAAACACTCGTGCGGATTTGCACCGAATACAACTACTGTACGAGCACTGACGGATTTTTTTTATTTTGAATTGATGATCTGGTAAGTTTTTGTTCATTTTAAACAAGCAATGAAGATACGAATACAATACAAAAACAAACAAAAGATTTTCTGTCATATTTCTGAAGAGTACCCAACAGTTGCAAACTTTTTATTTTATGCCTACCAATGAAATATAGGGAAATATCAGTGAGATAAAAGTGATAATACACTGTTTTGAATCAGTTAATTACCATTCTGATAATACACTGTTTGTGCCGGAACTACTGCTTCATGAAACTTCAGGAATTTCCCCACCACAAGAGAATCCGCTGTATTTCAGACTGTGACAGCGAGTGAAATTTATTTACCTTGTTAAATCCAATCATAATATTGAATTCCTGAGCCTAACTAGTTGTGAACAATGATGAAATTCGCAATAAATTATTTAAAATGTCTGATTTGTTTACATAACTCACTTGGACAATATCCAATAAGGCCGACTTTCAATTCAATTTATTGAATATTACTCGGTATTAATCCGCTTTAATAATTAAAGTATGTATGGCAAAAATTCAATTAATATTGATAAACTGTGTAGACAAAAATAAATGTTATTTGATGAAAGTGCATTCAGTTTATTTCAGCAGAACTAAAGTTATCATATGTATTGGAGATTGTCTGCACTTTTTTTTGTGCGGAGTAACCAAAGTACGCACTAACTGATTTGGGGCTAACCATGGGGAATTTATTGAAGGCCCTGATTAAAAATATCATAAAAAAACCCATTTTTGACGTGTTGGCATAAAATAAAAAGAAAATTTGTTTGTTTTTTAGTGGAAGATGGGAATTTATTTCATCTCGTGAACACCATATGTTGATATTTTCACTCGTTCACTCGATGAAATAAATTCTCATCTTCCACAAAAACAAACAAATATCCTCTATGTCATGTATACAGTACAAGGATAAATCATGTACTTTAGAAGCTGTTGATTTTCCTTTTTTCAATAACCCTTTCTGATGAAATATAAGTTCTGTTTGTAATGGGCAGTGAAGACCACCCGTCTAGAGAAACTTGAAAGAAGATTACCTTCACAGAAAATTGTCACAGATTGGAGCGTGAAACCAGCTTATATAATATTAAATTATATCTAAAAATAACAGTTCATTACGAAAGCTTTTAAAATTATTGCTTTGTTTTCTTACTATGATATTGTCTCAAAGGAATAAAATTAAGTAAATCATTATTTAGTTTGAAAGTTTCGCGAAATAAACAAATATGGAATACAATTTGATATAAAGGGAGATAATAAAAGAATTGTAATGTATTGAACAGAAAATCACTGGCCCGATGCTGTCTATTTAAGTGATTGATTCACAGATGGGCCGACGATGAAAATAAAAGAAAATGTTAATACATTTAGAAATTCTAGATGTAACTGTGAAGAACATATCTAAATTTAGTTACCGACTCATTTTTTGTTACAGAAAAAACATCAAAATATAAAGTTTTACATACGACACTATAGCTTTCCTCACCGGGCTCAGTGGATTAGCACGTCGCTCTATATTTTACTGACCGAAAGGGCATGGGTTCGAATCCTGGTACAAACAATACTTTTTTTTCATTTTCATGGTGTATAGAAGCATAATACTGTGTTGTTTTTCTCCACAGTATATTAACTTCTCTTAAATTTTTAAGAAAAAAATCAGCTAAATTCTATGAGTAAGTCGCTTTAAACGAACAGGTTAACCGGCGTTGAAAATGAAATATTACCAGCATGTAAAGATTTCTAGATATTAAGATTTTTAGATATTAAGATTTCTAGATATACTTCTTTAAGCATGTCCTGACTGACGTGTACTGAGCCATCAGTAAGTTCAGAGAATGAACTCGCAACTGTATCGAAAAAAAACACGTCGCTGTTGTATATCAGATATTGTTTCGGATTCTGCAAAATATTAAACTATGCAGTTTTTATATCGTAAGCAAATTAAGTAGGCTTCTTTCAAAACTAACTAGATGTAGATCTGTTGTTACACGAGACTAAAACAGTGATTAGATGCGTGCCATCGGCTACAGTGTACGCTTAACATTGATACCGTCTGAAAGGTAGAGTAGTTTGTCCAGGTAGGCCTAATGAAACAGACTTCAAAATACAGAAAAAAAACTGCTTGTCATATCAAATTAAGGTAGTAATACTTAAACGCAGAACATCATTAAAGCGCAGTTAAACCGCATTTGTAACAAATCACATCAGTAACACCTGTTACAAATGCGTATGTGTGACGGAAATCAAGCACATGTGTATCATATTTTGTGACGAATGTGTTCGATGTCAATTATCGATGCGACATGTAATCACAATTGTCACCGCTCAATGTTCATACAGAAAAGAGAACAAAACAGTACATGTTAAACTGAAACACATTTGTGACAATTTTTTAGTAATTGGTGTTATTACAAGTCGGGTCAATATCTTGATTTGATATATTGGAATCAAACTTTATGAATGCAAGGTGATCGTATGTCACATATAATTTCCCTTTTTACATTCAGAGAGATTTTAGTCATACAGAGCATATTGGCGTCGATATGTCCTTCCTCCTGTCCGTCCGCCTCGCTTTTTTTGTCCGCGCGAATACTCAGCAAAGTTATATCAGTCGGAATTCAATGAAACTAAATATGCAAACCTTCAGTGGAAGTTAATTTTACTTTCTGCACCAAACGTTTAAAAGAAGAAGTAAAAAGCTTCAATTGTCACAAACCCTTTTAATATTCAAATTGTACTCTACATTCTTACAAACTAAACATTAACGATGAACTATTAAATCATAGAAGGGTCCAACGGGGATTAAGGGAATGGCAGGGGCCGCTGTCCAAGCCGAAGCTCCCTCCTTCCCGGCCAACGGTCCGCCCTTATACCTAATGGCTCACAGTACATTTAAACTTCCTGATAGTTACCTAACTTTAAACAGCTGTTGTTGGCGAAAGAAAGACACTTGTAAGTATTTGTAATCACCCGGAATCGAACCAGCGACCCGGCAACTGAGTACATCTTTGTGGCTATACCGATTCAGCTTGCCGATTAAAAGTAGTAGGTAATAACGGCGATGATGACAACTTACAGTGGTACTATTGGCAAATGTTACGAATGTGATTTGTTACGAATGTAGTCAAATAAAACGCATTTAGTTTTAGGCTTTAATTCTGATATTTATTTACTTAAATTTTAACTAGAGGAAGTTTTGCGTTATATATGTTAGTAAGACTGACAGAAACTGAAGCTAACCAGGGACCGCAAACAGTAAGATTCACCAATGTAGTCTTTGTCCAAAAAAAAAAGAATCAAAGACGTGTTTCATACTTTTAGCAGTATCCGTACTGGTGCGTACTGAGTATAATTCATTTCAGACATAAGTTATCAAATATCATCGTCATCTTATAAATAAGATTTTAACTTAAACACGAGTATGCTATTTGATTGACACATTGGATGAAACCTAATGTTGACTTTGATGTTGACTTTGGGCACGTTATGAAAGGAACCAATAAAGTCAACGAATGTGGCCATTTGGAAAATCAATGGAAAGGATAGTGCTCGCCGAGTGTTGTGTTTCAGATAATTTCATTGACATTTGACATGGTTAAGAGGTAAATACAAAGAGGAATAGAAGGTTGCTTTTGTTGACATGTTAAATGGAACTTTACTCTTGAGTTAAAATACAAACAAAACACTTCCGAATATGCAGATGACTGAAAGTATGCCAGTTGTACAGAATGAAAAAGTCCATTGTTTAACAATGTCGTTCACGTTATATTTGTTCACCAGGTACTGGTAAATATCAATAAGAGAATGACCTCAAAGTAATTTTGACAAAGTTTTTTATAAATTCAAATAGAATGGTGTAACTTTTACAGAGTTTTACCATACAATGACGAAAAGTATATACAAAATAACAAACTTTATATTTTTTTCATTAAAACCTGTCCATCAGATTTACTGTACTTCCATTCATTATGGTTTTTCGGGTTTCCTTTAATTCTTATTTAACATGGAACAATTTTTTCTTCAGAAAATGTTCATCAGGAGAGTAAATGGTGTAAGATCAGAGTATCACACGCCTGCCTGGAGGTCCAGCGTTCAAACCCCGCCATCTGAAACTACTTAACATTCCTCCATCCAGCACTCCAGGAAGGAGATATCATGCGCAGTCAAAGCTTTTGATAAAAAAGGGTATGCAGAATCCAGGAAATATCGCCAGTCCAATGATCAGAAACAGAATTACTCGAGATTAAATATGAATTCTAAAAAGAAAAAGCTTATGTTTGCGGTCTGACTGAGATGATTGAATCTCTGTAGAAAAAAATAACAGTGATTTTAAAATGCGCAGAAGTGCTATCCACACTTAAGATCATTTCTCTGTAGTTCTAGAACCATGAAATATTATATTAGGCATTACTTTAAACTCTGCTACTCTCTACTTTACTAAAGAGAACAAAACTTATAATAAGCGGACAATTTCAAACGGGTCGCTCTTTTCCGGTTCTCTTATTGTTTCTACTTAGAATTTGCCATACAGAAGGAACCAAGTAAGGGAAAACATGCAACGACTGTAAAAATTTTACAAAAAAAGGCAAGTATTTTAACAATTCTAGGATGGACCATTTATTCTGAAACATTTTACGTTAAAAACAGTTTCCTTACTTCTGAACTCAGTCTGAGAGCAGTATTCTAGTTTAGGTGTTTCCAAGGTTTATTCAGAATCACATGGGTTGTAGATAAAGGTTGTGAAGTCTAGCAAGAAATTGTTTACTAAATAAAGTAATAAACCTTTGAAAACATGCTTGCTTACATGGTCCTTGTTTTAGCTTTCTTTCACGTTATTAAATTCCATTTTCGTACAGTGATGTAGTAATGATTGCTTAATTGATTGGTTATAGAAACTCTCCAGGAGTCGGAAAATCAATATCGATCCATTCATTATCATAGGAGTTACAGAAACTAAACTATTTGAGAGTTTTAGTGTGTGTCCGTGAATAATGAAGTATGACAAGCTCTAAACGAATGTTTTTTTGTTTTTGTTTTTTGTCTTAAGTTGACTAAACTCGAGTAAAACACAACCGGAGAGTTATCTTTCCTTTCCTACAGAAAAATGGTCGTGTATTGTAAATAATTTCTCGGCCTATGGAGTGTAGTTTGCAGTAATTTCCCTGGCCTTAAGTCCCCAGACCTGTGAGTTATCTTCTGTATACAACAACATATCATCTGTTGTATTGAACATCTGACACGTGTCTTTGTTGTATGAGAAAGTTACACATAACTCGTGCTGACGACACGAAAAATCACAATCTAATACTGTGGTAACATTGTGTCGTGTCTCAATAGCCGTGCTGTTATAGGCGGTGTTATTACCAAGTATCGTGAAGTGGCTGCAGACGAACGGTCCCGGCTGATATTCAACGGCAGGTTCTGAAAACAAAAGTTGCATTGATTATCTCACGTATAATTATTATAGGGTCTGACACAAGTTTTCATTTCATATAAACTTTTATTCAACGAGTTCACGAAAATGTTTTGAAGCGAGTCTCTGGCGATATTAATAACATTATTTCTGGACGAGTTGAATAAAACATTGCTTAAAATGTTCACGAGTGTCAGATTTTTTTTATCACATGACAGGATCAACTGTAAGTGGGTATAATCGTAGCTATGTATTCATTTGAATATACTCATAAAAAGTTTTACCAAACATCTACGAAGAAAATACTTCTAAAAATGTCAAATCATGTCGAAAACACTGAATACAAAAGACTTCTCATCTGTAAAATAAGAAAATGACAATAGATAAAAACAACTAATTTGAGGGAAGAAGTAAATGCGTAATGTTTTTTAGCCGTGATATTACACGTGTGTGTTATAAAATATGTAAATGTAATATTGCATTATTAAATAACCTTATAACATTAAGCAAAAATATGCTTGTTACAATTTAAACCACTCAGCCCATACGGAAAAAACATGGCCAATATAGAAAAACGCGGCTAAGATTCAGCCAATCAGGATTCAGGATTAGCTCGACCATAAACGAGATGTATGGTGGCTGATTTCTGCTGTATCGTATTCTCGTATCAGCGGCAAATAACCTTTTTGGCGTATCGGCACGCTAAATTTTCGTTCTGGCGTGTCGGTGTGCTGGCGACCTTTAAGACGTGCCGGCACGAAATATCGATAGAGAAAGGGCGCTAAGCACATTTTGCACTTAGTGTTCATCACTAAAAGTCTTTACATGTAGCAATCGCAGGTCTGCCGAGACGCGGTCGGGATAGTAGTGCGTTAAACCTTTTGCGACTTGCACGATAAGCAGATATTATGTGCCGGAAACGAGTTAGCAGTCGTCAAAGCTTTAACGTAAACAAATTTTAATCATCTGTTATGAATTATTGACGCCTGCAATGGATGGAGAAGAAATGCTTGAAATGCAAGCGAGCGATATTTTACACCTGGAATCGTTTGCTAGCAAGGAACAAAAGAATAAGCACTTAAATTTGAGGACTTTGTGGACGAAATGAAATTCGATGCCGATGAAATTGAAAAACCTATTTATAACAAGACAAAAGTTATCATACTTGCACTGTTAAAACTAGAAGATGCTGCATACCATGATAAAGTTAAGTGATATACATTAATTATTTGAATTCATGATGGTCTTGGTATTGGGCGGAAGACATCCGAATTGGCAAGAAACCGCAAGACATCCCAATAACAAGGCCAATATGAATTCAACTAATTAATAACATTGTATTATAAACAACAGTTGTCATGTTATAAAACGTTCCAGCTGCAGCTCTTCTGACATCTTAAATAATCATGAAAAATGAAAATCAGTTACAATGTAAACGCCACACTTACAACAGTTAAGTGAAACATGATTGTCAGTAAAGCATGTACATTGTACATAGAGTAAACGGGACCAAAAAGGACAAGGTATGTCTGTATAATTCAGTGACGACGGAGAGAAGCTACACATAGTACCAGTACAGTAAATGAAACTGTACTCTGTCAGACAAACTGGCTTAAGTATTTCCCCCTTTCCTGTCCTTTCGTCTTTCATTTTGTCTCAGTTTTAACATTAAAGTTAAGTTTCACCATAATGGCCAGTTTCACATTTCAGGTGTTTATTGTCGGCATAAGAAATTAAGCTTAGTGACGTCAATGCCTCATCCGTGCGGTCAAATGAAGCGAAGGTTGGCTGACCGTGTTTCCACTAAAACGGAGTAAGCTTTCGACAAAAAATGACAAGTAACTCGTAAAAATATTTAAAGGCAAGTGCTGCCCAAATGCTTTTTCCCTTAATGAACCTTTGAACTTTTAAATATACAGTTCATATCTATGTTCCAGGCTTCTTTGAAAGTTCAAACTCAACGTACTGACCTAATCGCACGTAGCATACGTGTGGCGACTTTGGGGTTCACTGTTCAATAATAATAATAAAAATAATAATAACAAGAAACATGGCAATGCCACGAAACCAGGTTTTCAAAAATGTTGTTCTGATTCTATACTATAGTATGAATTTTGGAATGAAGATTGCTATGAATATTCAAAAGATTATAACATGACATGAAGGAAAAGATAATATTCATGAGAATACATGATAATGAGTAGGATGTAAATTTCGGCTAACAATACTGTCTGCAAGGAGTATACTTAATAATGAGACAACAATTTCTGCACGTCATCTTGATGTGGTAAACATTTGTCTGAAGTTTCATCAAAATTCTTCAAAGGGTTGAAGAGTTACAGAGCGGACAGGATTTTCAATGTTAATGTCACTGTGACCTTGACCTTGGAGCCATCAAAATTCTTCAAAGGGTTGAAGAGTTACAGAGCGGACAGGATTTTCAATGTTAATGTCACTGTGACCTTGACCTTGGAGCCAGCCATGCGGAACATGCGTTCTGCACGTCATCTTGATGTGGTAAACATTTGTCTGAAGTTTCATCAAAATTCTTCAAAGGGTTGAAGAGTTACAGAGCGGACAGGATTTTCAATGTTAATGTCACTGTGACCTTGACCTTGGAGCCAGCCATGCGGAACATGCGTTCTGCACGTCATCTTGATGTGGTAAACATTTGTCTGAAGTTTCATCAAAATTCTTCAAAGGGTTGAAGAGTTACAGAGCGGACAGGATTTTCAATGTTAATGTCACTGTGACCTTGACCTTGGAGCCAGCCATGCGGAACATGCGTTCTGCACGTCATCTTGATGTGGTAAACATTTGTCTGAAGTTTCATCAAAATTCTTCAAAGGGTTGAAGAGTTACAGAGCGGACAGGATTTTCAATGTTAATGTCACTGTGACCTTGACCTTGGAGCCAGCCATGCGGAACATGCGTTCTGCACGTCATCTTGATGTGGTAAACATTTGTCTGAAGTTTCATCAAAATTCTTCAAAGGGTTGAAGAGTTACAGAGCGGACAGGATTTTCAATGTTAATGTCACTGTGACCTTGACCTTGGAGCTAGCCATGCGGAACATGCGTTCTGCACGTCATCTTGATGTGGTAAACATTTGTCTGAAGTTTCATCAAAATTCTTCAAAGGGTTGAAGAGTTACAGAGCGGACACAATTTCGTTTGACGCCCGCCCATCCGCCCATCCGCCCGCCATACCCCAATCTAATAACCAGGATTTTCAAAATTGAAAACCTGGTTAATAAAAAAATTATAGTGATAGTGATGATAATGTTTACAAGATCTAAAATTTATTAATGTAAGGGATTTCATATGGTCTTAAAATGATATGAAATTATCGCCTGTGCAAAAATACATGGTGTTTCATATTATAAGTTACCATTATAAATTATTATAAATCTATAATATCATGCATCAGTTTGAAGCAGACAACTTAAATTTTCTGGAAAATACGGGAAAATGTTGACGTTCTGATGTGATGTCATAATCGACGTCGCCTAAGGTTGTTTTCAAAGATGGCGCCTCTAAAAAGCATCGAAATTGTAGAGCTTTATTACGTGTGTTACTCACCTGGTTACAGTTCTACGAGTGATGCAAAAATCATATCATGAGGATGAGAAACTTACTAAGATGCAAGTTCACAGAATTGTATAACATAAAATGATTTCCAACCGCATTTTATTCCGCAAAAATCTATAAATGAAAAACCCTTTCTAACTTTCAAATAATACACCTCTGTGACTGTCAAAAGTGACATTTTCAGAAAAAATATCTTAGAAAATAATTAGAGCGAAGGAAAGTCACTTACCTAAACTGGGAGGCCTGTAGACTCGAAAAAGCAGAATCCCATTCTGAGAAGCCTGTGAGTTAGTTCCAAAGCCCATATTATCAGGGATACAGATAGCGGCCCCAGTATCGTGGTCAGGACGCCAGATACGAAGTGTGTCAACATTATATGCATATACGAGACCACCATAAGCACAGGGTTGACCTATATTTACTGTATTCGGCATGGCACCTCCGCCCACTTCGAAAAGATAACCTTTGTTTGGACCATCCACAGCCTTAACCTAAAACGAATGAAAACATGCAATCAGGCTAATTGTCAGACGAAAAACAGGTGAAAATTGTCATGAAAGATTTCGAAATATACTGTATATTTTTTCTCGCCAACGTATACAAAATGAATGGGCTTCAGAATATTTTTTTTACCCAGTTAAATGATGAACTTAAATTGATCAAAACAATGTAAAGACGACGGCAAATATCTTAATCAACTGAATAAGATCACATCCATTAATTACCATAAAGGTCAATAGGAAATCGTCAAAAGCTGTATAGATTGGGGGAAAAGGGGCCTCAAAGACTTCTTCTGGCACGGAGGGTCCGAAAGAGATAGAGTACTCATACGAAACAGGAAAGTCACACCATGCGTACACTTCAACATAACCGGTGGTTGATACCCCATATATCACCCTCTCGTGACCCCAGCCATCGTTCCGAGTAAATATCGCTCCCGCTGAAATGTGTGAAGCGGAAGAACAAGACGTCATTATCATTAAAACACGTATCTACATTTTATAAGTTTTTTGGGGGGTTAGGACATACTTTTATTTAAACAAGTCTGTCTTAGAGCCATGTGACGTGAATCCTTAAACATGTTTAGCACTAAAGCTTTCCAATACTGTAATTATTGCAAAACAACAAAAATATATACAATATAATGAAAAAAATATGATTATATAATTTATTTTGTAAGTCTATGAACTGTAAATTATACCTGGGTTAGAAGATGTCCATATTCTTATGGTTTCGTTATTATACGCAAATTTTAGACCACCTGTCACGTACCATGGTCCCATTGTCGCGTAGTTGAACAAGGATACACCTGGAACAAAATTTAATATAAAACAGAACAGCTTTGGCGTTCAGAATCGTATATTTTTCAATCTCAAATTACCAAAAAAAAAAAAAACAGACTTTATTAAACCTACGCTGCCAAAGAACAGATTTTAATGTCGATAAGTGAAATCCTATTTTTAAAAGAATGCGAGATTCAGTGATTAAATATATCTAAATTAACAGTCTAATTTAGCGCACACGATACCCACCTTGTCCATCAGAGTACCAGCCTGGATCTTGCCCATTCGACCAGTCTAACACGGACTTTGACCACTGATGGGTAATCACCTAGATCATGACTCAGCTCGGTGTAAGTATCCGCAACTGGAAAAAAATGACGATAATGAAAGCCTTGAGATATACATGCAGGATTCACTAGTAACATCACACCTCTCCTACTGACTTTTGCGCCTTGTGTAGACTGACGACTCTATTTTACACTATGGTATAGTACATTATTATTAGTCTTTCTCATTCATGTGTAAAATAACTTTTGTTATTTAAGACATGTCTATATACATAAATAAATCTATCTTTTTTATAAATATTTCCTAAACTTTCTTCTGAAAGTTTGTCGCCACTGATAAGGCTAGTAAAAAGTGATCTTAAAAAAAAATGTGTCCGCACCAGTCACGTGATCTTATAAATGATTCAGTCTTAATATCGGCTCTCATTTACTTTCGTTCTTTCAACTTGCTTATTGCTGAATTACTTTAAAATGATCAAGGACGGTCTTATTAACGAGACCTTAACTCTATAGTTTTTGGAAGATTTGAGAATTATCACAAAGGATAAGAGACGTGTATCTTTTCCTATGCTACACTGCATTGTCTCTATTAAGGAGATTAAGAGAATCTAAATGCTTGTTTATACAATAACTGCTTTCAAAAGACAGACATATATGCCCTTGCAAACACAATAAATGCTCAGTCCTCCAAAGTGCTTCTCACTTGAAAAAACAGCATTGCATAGAGAATAATTAAGCGTTATTCCTCTGTTCTAATTACATACTTGCAATTGTTTGGCAATGAGGTAAAACAAATAGGTGCAACGAGGAAAAAAAGTTACATTAATTATCTTTGAAGTAATAGGTAGCTAAAATCAATACTTCTATTGTGGTAAATGAAAATACAGATGTCGTCTTTACCTGGGGTATATTCTGAATATAAATTGTAAAATGTTTTTTGTCAAGCAGAATAAAGCAAACAATCATTTTCAATCAGAAAATTCAAATATGAATGCAAAGGTTTTCTACCCTACTGTGATGCTAACTTCTATAATCAAAGATTTTATACTCACGATTAGGCGATCCAGCTCTCATGTAAATGTTTGTTATGTTAAAGCATGGCTCCGGCAGGAAGAAAAATGACCAGCAATGTACTTTTACCTCGGCTTCGTAACTTGTCTGGTTGTTGATCCCACGCCAGAACGGAGCTTCACCTAAAGGCAGGCAAGTATGTAATACACACAAAAAAAACCGTTAAACAATAGCGAATTATGTACAAGCTGTAAAACATAAAGTGAAGTCAAATCGAACTCATTCGGTCTGATTTTGCCTACTGAGTAGCTAGCTACTTAATAAATTGGCCAAATTATCTGACTGATTGAGTGCCTGGCACAAAATATCTTTGCTGTAATCGTTGTCGCTTCATTCAAGCAGAATTTAAATAAAACCATAAAAAAAGTATTTTCAAAATATTCAATAAATGCTTATGCCAATATTCAGCCCTAGGAGTGTCCGTCCGTCAGCCAGTCTTAAGAACTACTTTTATGAGTCAGATAAAAAGAAAGGTCGCGAGACAGGCGTCACAAAATGTTGAACACATCCGATAGGAAAGTAACATCAACTTTTATTCCAGGAGTTAGGACTCTGTTTTACCTGTATAAATTGCGGCCCCTCTTTTATTGGTGTTATAACCATAGGGAGCCATCACGTGCACACTGACCTCATTATAGTTATACATAATTCCACCGTACATGTCTGGGCTGTCGTCATCCCGTTCGCTGTTTCCTAAAAGGAAGGCCAGACGTATATAAAAACACAAAAAGCTTGACAAGATATAAGAACACAACCGCTCAAACTAATCACAAAAAGAGAATTATACTTAAAGTTATTCGCATATATAAATTTCTAGAACACACATATTATACATGCAGTCAGACACACAATCAACAAAACGATAACACAAAAAAACAAGGCCTAAATGTATAGCAAGGGGCATGCTGATATAGCCACATAGCCATATCTTATCAATATAAAAAGCAAGATTCATAAATTCATTTTGCTGGTATTAACACGTGACAGAAACAATCATTTTTTTCAACATCAAACAGTTTACACATACTGTTTAGAAACTGTTTCAAATATGCAATAAATTGCTTTTTCCTGCTGTGGAAAAAATATTTAAGAAGAAAAATCAAGAACGAATTTCTACATTCCGTTAAAACTTTTGCAAGATAGTTCCTAACTCACTGTTCCATTTACATTTACCCTTTGAGCTACGCACTCACCAAATAAAGTTTTAGATTTGTTTTTTAGATTATCGGTATTTAATCGTCGCAAAGATCTTAGTATTGTGTAAAAGGTTGCATTAAAAATACCATCACCACATTTCTTTTACTGAACTTTTTCTAGTAATTGTCAGATATCAACCAGACAGACCCCAGATTGCTTTTATCTATTAGCCTTTGTCAGATTACCTAAAGCCTTAAAGATGAAGCCTGCATTTGGACCGTCTATGGCTCTTACAAGGACTTCAACCAAACCTGGCACCTCACCCAAACCATGGTCGACAGCAACGACCGAGTGCGGGGTCTGAGCTGTTATTGGAATCCATTCACTCTCAAACTGTGGTCCACCAATTGACTGACCGTAGATTCTTGCTGTAAATGAAACTATAATCAGCATAACACTTTAAAAAATCTGTCTGTAATAAATGCTCTTTACTTGACAAACTGAATGCTATTTGGGTTTAAAAACGCAAAACAGAAGACAACAACAAAGATCATTTTATTTTCGATATCGTGTGCGAATTTCAGATAATTCCACTCCTGAACACATCCCCTTCCATTGACTTTAATATAACAACCCGGACTATTTCCTTCCCGCAATTTCCACAAGGACGGTGTTGGGGAAGTATTACCCCTCCCATGAGAAACTCACTTCTGATTTTATGAAGCCAAATAAATAAGTTTTATAATAATTGAGATTTACTTTACTACAACTTCTGTAAAGTTTTTTTTTTTATTTTTACACTCAGCATTTTTCACAAGCCTTTCTTGTAAAAATGAAAAATATTTTTAATATATATATATACCATTGCAAGAATAATTGCCCACGATTTAGAAAATGAATAATTATTCAAATAATTACTCAAATAATTTCGCTGTTTTCTAGTAAAGTGGTACTGTCTGGAAAATGAAACGGTGTTAATTTCTATATTAAAAAGGTTTACATTTTTAGCACTTAGCTCTGTGTACATATGATACAGAAAAACGGTAGGATGGATATATCTGACCTGTCCAAATCTTGGCAAGAGAATTGCCCACATAACGAAAGTTATAGGAGCAGCATTGTCTAGATGCCATCTTATGTGTCTAAGTTTAGTACGGATGGCCTTTAAGTTACCTACATATGCATTTCAAAAACTTATTTGAAAAGATAAAGATGTTTTCCGGTTTTAATTACAAGCTTTAAATGAAGAACATGATAATAAGCTAGAAATGTGTTCACAGGACACAGGTGCCACTATCATGTGCGTTTGTCAGAAAGAAACGGAAATGGCTGCGACATCTTAAAAGTAACCATATTGCAAAAAAAAACCAATCAGCTGTGTAAGGTTTTGAATGAAAATAAAACCAGTGTTGCATCTAGGACGTGTGATTACTGGATTCCCGCAAAGTTTTGAGAGATCTCACTAATTACACAGTCCAATGCAGGATATCTTTTTAAGTTAAAAACTATCAAAAGAGACAGTATTAAAAAATAATGAAAAAAAAAAAAAACAGGTATACAAGTTCACATAATGATTAACATTTTTGAAGGATTTAATGAATTTGAGTAAAAAACTTGAAGTCAACTAAGATTTCACCAGTAAATTTGTAACAGGGGTATAAATAACACAAACTTGTTGGATGAACGTACAGACCATTCCAAAAATTAGTACTTCCCTGATTACCTCCCTTGCGTCCGCCATTAAGGGACTGGGCAGACTGAAGCACTTATATTATGCGGAGCTTAGAAAAAGTCCCATTTATATAGCTGTAATGTGAATGTGACGCTGTTTGTTAGAGAAACAGATTCATATAAACCACATGTAGCATTTATTATCAGAAAAGATCTATCCCATGGTCTTCTAACTGAAAAATGTATATTTGTAAACGATTTTTTTTGTTGACATCTCATTCTATTGAACTGTTAAATAAAGGACTTGTGACATTCTCCGGTATATTAATGCTTTCTTTTTTATTAAAATTTCACGAAAAACTGCTTTTAAAAAGTACATCAATATATCTTTAAAAAATCTGATTATTACTAATAATTTTGTTTTCCGTATTACAATAAATATCCACAACAACAATGTTAAGAATAAGAAGACGGAAAGCAAACGTATTATTATAAGATCAATATCTTACAAACGTGTTGCTTGCAGCTCCTATTTTCTTTCTGCATACAAAAACGCACATGTTGTAAATATCAATACTTTGCACAAACTTATTTCAAAACGGCAAGAAATAAAGAATAGAAAAAAATGGTTCATGTGGCAACAGAAGGTAAATTTCATACGGTCTTGAAAATCTTGCTTGTGAGGAAGAATGTATATTCTTAAATGTTATATAACAATCAAATAAAAACCATGTTTTATAGACTTCAGGCATTTTCTCAGGAGGAAATTTCGTTATTTAAGTGTTTTACTGTGACTGATCAAACAAGACCGACAATGACAATTAACGATGACTTATCCAAACAAAGACAGTATGTCACCCCCATATTACGTAACCACATTCCTTCACCACAGGACACCGCGAATGGCAAAAGACAGTTTGTTAATTAAAAAAGCGCTAAATAATGCATATTTATTGTCAAGTTATTTTTGAAACTGTATCAAAGAATGATGTAAGTTTTAGTTAAAAAAGAGTGAACATGCGGTTGATGAGCGAAGGTGTTTAATTTTGTCCATTTTATGAGCTTTCAGAGTTGTTCAAATAATTGAAATGAAATAATTGAAATCATAGTTTCAACTTTCAAAAAGGAAAACAGTGCTTTCAATACTTTTTTATGTTTTACAAATATCATATGTGGTTTATACAACTCAAGCTTCCACTTTGGTCTTTTTTCACAGTCTTTCATTTGTTAAATAATTCATGTTAATTATATGTACAAGTCAGGAATAAAACCTACCAAATAATAATAATAATAATACAATAAAATGGTGTGTATTCTGCAAACAAATTCACGCGATATGACGCAGTATTTTACCTTGAAATGTACTAAAGTTATTCAGATTTATACGGAACTTAAGCATCATAGCGAGGTTTAGCAGTCCTTTAATGGCGGACGGTCACGTTACCTTAATACCTGCGGCGGTCAATTTATCAATTGTGGAACGGTCTTGGCAAAAATAGAGGACAGACAGAATCACTGGCGAACAGACAAAAGCAAATCTTAGTTGCCGCATGCTGTATAAGGTGGGTTGGGGACGAGGGAGGGATAACAATTGAATTTAGATCTAAAATTTTTGTAATGCCCATCTTTAATTTTTAGAGGGGCCATAACTTTGGTCAAGATTGACAGGCTTCAAAGAAAATCCCAGATGCACAACAATATTCTTGAAAGGTTTCATTATTCCATTTCAAATATTTTAGGAGCTATACACACAATTTAAAATGCCCATTGTAGTCATTGTGGTCATACTGGGACGAGCTGCGAAGAAAACCCAAATTGCACAACAACTCATCAAGAAGATCTCATGATTTCTTTTCAAATAGTTCAGGAGCTATACACAAATTTTAAAATGCCCATTTTGGTCATAATGCGTTGAGCTGAAAACAAAAGCCCAAGTGCACAACAACTCATGAAGGTTTCGTAATCCTATTTCGAATACTTCAAGAGCTACGCGCGACAAAAACATTCACTTACTCCATCCCATAGAAAAAAAACTAACTAAGTTGTCATTTTCAGTTTTTGTGTGGAGACCGCTTGGCTTTCTTTACCGCACAATTGAAAAAAAATCTTGCAATGTTTTACTTAACCTTAGTCTATTTCAAACATATTTTCTTCCGAATGTCATTCATTTACATAATTATACAGATATAAACAATACAGATATGTTAGGCAAGGATAAGAAAGAAAGACAAAGTCACATAGCAATCTTTTAGAGCTTTCTGTATTATAAATGGGAAGATATCTTCGACATAAACAAATAACATGATCGTAATTATAGATAAATGAAATAGCTTTAAGGTCTAGAGTGTTATAAAGTTATTGCAAAGTTTCAATTGTTACCTCAATGCGTCGACAGACATTTCACGATTAATAAAACCATTAACAGGAAATAATCCACAACCATGAGACATGGCAACAAACAGACCGCTGTTGTGTGCTCTGCTTTGATTCATTAAGTTAACCTTCCTGTCAACACGAGAACCCCTCATAATTATCAATGAAATTTAAACTTTTCTGTTTCTTTTTTTTTTGTAAAAACAAGAGATGTAAATCCTATAAGCTTCGGATTAAAAAGTGTCACACAAAAGTCATGAATATACATACCGACACAATAAAACAAAAACCATTGCACTTCAAATCTGACAGTAGGCATTTTATCACTTTACATAGCCAAGTGAAAATGTTGCAATTTAAGAATCTGATTCAATGGAGCCTGGTCCAGATATTAATTGAAGTTTTTGAACAATGTGTATGCATTTATATTCTTCAACAGTTTTTAAATTGACTTTTCCAAGGTTCTATTTACCTAAATCTACAGATATTTACACTTGTCACTGATTTTCATGTGGATAGTATTTAACCTTTAAATGTATTTTCCGGTATGGTTCAAATCACTTAATTGCTATTTGTTATTTGATGTAAAACATTCAGACTAAAGTGAAGAAAGAGCTTTAAAAAGATCAATGAAATGCGGTGTTTCTAAATTCGATAATCAGAATAACCCTATTCAATGAAACTGTCCGACAAGAAGAGGCAGGGTTTTCACGTTGTATAGGCAATAGTAGGGTACTACGTCATCGCGCACCTGTTTTATGCTCCCTCGCGGATCAACAATCCGTCGCTTGAAAGGTAAAATGGTCTTTTTCAAAAGGAAATCTGTAGAGTTACAAAAATAATGTTGTGCACCGAAGATTGGCTGGTTTGCTTTGTATTTACGTAAAGAATTTTTATCATGTGAAATATAAGTTTAGGCCTAAAACGGGTGAAAGTTTTTTTAAGAATGCAGGCTGAAAAAAACTTTCACCCGTTTTCAGGTCTAAACTAGAATTTTATATTATACAAATTCTTTACGTAAATACAAGTACACCAGCCAATCTTCGGTGCACAACGTGAATTTTTGCAACTTAACAGATTTCCTATTGAAAAAGACCATTTTACCTTTCAAGCGACGGATTGTTGACGAAAAAGAAGACAGGGCTTTGGTTCAAGTCATTTTTTACATACCCGACGTAATCATTTCTCTGATTTCTCATTGTTGAAGACAATGAACCGGTTGAGACAAAACCATCCATTCTTACGGTTCGGACTCAATTTTGCACGACTAGTTAAGAGTTATTCATAAACAGTAAATCATTACTTTATTTATCGAAAGCATTTTATATGACTTACTAAATTATGATACATTTATTATAATCCTTTGGGTGAAAGGTGGTCATTTTTTTTTCTTTTAACGTTTATTCTGTAGCAACTCTTACGTTATCAATGATATCCCCCGCCCCGTCTCCAGGCTACCCCAATGAAGACGTATAGTCAACTATAGAAAAGGAGTAAAAACTGATTTTTTTTTCAAATTTTTAAAAATACTGTACGCAAGGAAACCTGTATTTATTATTATTACTATTATTTATTTGTTTTTATTTTTGGTCTGTTTTTTTCATATGCTCTCAGATCAGATCCCTAATCCGTACCTCAAACGCACGAAATACACTATGAACTTATAATCTGTCGTATGTTGAGCTATGTGACTTTGGCCTTTGATCTAGTTACCTGAAAATCTACATGGATATCGAATGGTCATGTTAAGGAACAGTGGCTCAGGTATTCTCTAGATATTTCTCGGAAAAAGTTTTGCTTTCAATGTAATTGTGACATTGGCCTTTGCCCTAATGACTCAAAAACTATAGGGGTCATTTACTGTCCATGACCAACTTGCTTATGATTTTTTTGGGGAGCACGGCTCCAAGTTTTTACTAGTTATTGATCTTAAAACCGCTTCCCTTTTCAAGGTCACAGTGACCTTGACCTTGACGTAGTGACCCGAAAACGAAAGGGATCATTTACTGGTCATGACCAACCTACATCCTAGGTTTAAAGAACCTGGGCCTAAGGATTTTCTAGATATCTATGGAAAAGTGTTTTGCTATTCAAAGTCACTGTGAATAATGATTCGAAAAAACTATAGGAATCAACTAATGTCCATGATCAATCTGCCTTTGAAGATCAAGGGAGTTTAGGCCCAAGTGTTTTTTTACTTAATGATTGGAAAAGTTTTTTCTTTAGTGGTAGTGACCTTTGTGGTGGAATACCAACTTTTTTATTAGGCTGAATTTTTCCTCATTTGTCCTTGCCACATCGATACTTTTTTATTTCACTTTATTACCAGAGAACAACACTTTATTTCAGTTTTATCTTTTATTTTTTATTTTCTTATATTTTTGATGATTGGAAAAGTTTTTTCTTTAGTGGTAGTGACCTTTGTGGTGGAATACCAACTTTTTTATTTGACTGAATTTTTCCTCATTTGTCCTTGCCACATCGATACTTTTTTATTTTACTTTATTCCAGAGAACAACACTTTATTTCAGTTTTATCTTTTATTTTTTATTATTTTTACTCCACAAATTATTTTATCTTAAGTCAAAATTCTATTATTTTTAACACAACTCACTTATAACTGTCTAATAACTCCAAACATTGACGACAACTGAACCTGAGTAAAACAGGTACATGTATTTATAGGTTATTTTCCTGCCTAAAACAAGAAACCCAAAAAATGTAAAAAAGCATGATAATCATGGCGAGAAGCATATTAAACAATAAAGACTTTTCCCGCCATAGTTACAAAAGCATGGAGAGGAGCACTTATGACATAACAAATATTGCCGCCAAAACTTAAAAAGCATGGGGAGAAGAGAAAAAAATAGTGCATTAGGTAAAAAGCATGGGGAGGAGAATAAACATATAGAAGTAATTTCCCGCCAAACTAAGATGAGTAATAATATATCTCCAGCTAAACATAACACAATCGTGGCATTCACGACAACCTTGGCTATTGACCTAGTGACCTGAAAAACTATAGGGCTTATTGCCAACCTACATACCAAGTTTGAGGAATCTGGGTGCATGAATTCTCTAGATATCTATCGGAAAATATTTTGCGTTTCAAGGGTTTGTTACCTTGACCGTATGACTAGAGTGGTCATATACTGGTCATATCCGATCTACATTTCAAGTTTGAGGAAGGTGGGTCAAATGGTAATTTAACCGACCCACCAACCGACCGACATTTGCAAAACAATATACTCCCTCATCTTCGACGGGGCTGGCAAAAAATAAGAGGACTGAATAAAAAATTAACAAGAAAATTTAGGTTAGGGTGATAAATTTTGAATAGTCTGAATTCATATTTGTTTTTTTTATAGTATCCAAGAAAAGAATTGTGTGTTTATCCTAGGAAGTTTATAAAACGTATAATTGAAAACAGAAAACAACTTTTGTCCAAGGTGGACTTTAACAGTAGTTCACTATAAAAATAACGGTTCAATGCATTTGTTTGATACTAGAGGTGTACATGAACCAATCCACGCCTCGATTACACACGTACCACCCAAGAAAGCTTACATACTTACGCACATAGCATATTACAAGAGCTCCTGACCCTAGTCCTTAACCACCCTTATCAAGTCGGGTCAAGCAAAAATTCAACTTGACACTTGGTAAATATTGTTGATAGTTATTTCGATTACTATTTTATAAAAGAAGCTAGGCAGATGTTAATTTTAAATTGAATTCCCCGGGTTTTAAACAAGACAGGAATAGAGTTACCTTTGATTTGGGAACTTAAGAGAAAATTCTTTCCTTTAAAAACATATCCTTATAAATAGCAAACGAAAGAAGAGAGTGCCAGTTTTTTTTATTGTGGTGATTAACTCCGTAGATTGGGAGAAAAACAGTTTCGAATATACCTAATTCAGCACTTCTATGCTTGTCTTAGGTCACATTGAACAAACAGGTACAATTTTTGCATCCGCATCCGCAAACGCTCGATCAAGAAATTAGTTCTGCAGTAGATGAATGTGCTCTACTTAGGTCTTTGGATAAGGTTTTGAAGCCTTCTGATACCAAAGTTACTTCAAGTAGTCAGTCAGTCTTAGAAAAAGTTGTCTCCTCTTTAAGACAAGCTAATTCGAGGACGGACTGTAGCTCTGCTGATTTACAGAAAATATTTTCCTTATTAGACTAAACCTTCGAAAATAAAACACTTACGAAACAATGTTTAGGTTACAATAGAAACATACAGAGACTAAATCTAATTGACGACAAAGCAGTCCGTCTCTTCGCGTTTAAGTCAAATAACACTGCCTAGAATGGCCAGGTATTAGGAATTATTACACAAAGAGGTCAAGATCTCCTTGTCGAAATTTGTACCTGAGATCACAACGGTCAGGGAATTCTGATTTCTCCCCAATACATTTATTTTGTGGCTATTATAATAGGAAAATCCAAGTAGAAACTATATCTTTAGCTAATTTTGAAGAAAAAATGTACAAAACAATATCAGAAACTAAAACAAGCAAACTCCAAGCTGCCTAAGTTTCTAGGTCTGAAATTCTTACGGAGCTCGACAAATAACACGTCTTGTAATTATGTTTTCATGCTACTATGTTAACCGTTTGATTCTGAGAAACTTAAACAGTGTGACAATGTTTTACTAAAAAACCTTTGCCTAATTTTATTCAGACTCTAGAGAGTTTTTGAAGAAGTCATTACTTTCAATTTTTAGATTGAGCTACTTGGTAAAGACAGCTAGACAATTTTGCTTTAATGTCATGCTATTTGCTCTTAAAAATGCATCTGCAGCCTTTAAAAGACAATTGAATGGATTAAAATTTTTGAAATGCTTGTACAGATTGATGATGTGTGTATGTGCTAAGGAAAACATTCTCATAATCACTGGAATATTTGCAACAAGTATTTTCTAAGTTCGGACTGTTGCACCCAGTACTTTCTAGATTTTGACAGGCAAATTTGTAGCGTAAGCCAACTAAGTCAATTGTTTATGACTAAAATAGTATACCTAGGTCATCTAACATCGAAATATCGTATAATTTGTGCTCCATTTAAGTAAGCTACAATCACGGGAATGGCAATTCCGACGAATAAACATGAAAATTAGTCATTTCTGGGCCGTTGTGACTACTGCAAGAAAACATTGAGAACTACGCTGAGATATACTCAGTAGAATTTCACGCAAAAATGATAAATTTTAGTATGGAAATGAAAGAAATAAAGCTTTTCTTAAACTGAAAGAATGTGTGGTGAACCCATCTATATAAGCTTTACTAGATGAGAAACAAAATGGCCGGTTCATTCTAGATATAAAAGCGAGTGCATATACAATTTGATGAATAGTTTCTCAGAGTTAAAAGTGGAATGAAAGATTGTTAGTATTTGGAAGTAGGATACTTAGTCCAGCAAAAGTGAATTACAGTACACTGAAAGTAAATTGTTTGTGATTTTCACTTCGTTTAACAGTATAAACACTATTTGATAGGCAGAAACTTTATCAGCAAAACAAATCACAAAAACTAGACTATTTTGAACAATTTTAAGAAACCAAAACGGTATTATGATACGTTAGATCAGTTTTTTAAGCCTATATGAAATTCATTATAGAGCTGAAGCCAATCATTCATGGACTAGAACGTGGGGTATTACACGGAAAATACACCGTCCATGTAATTTGCCAACTTGTCTTGATGTCTTGAATTGCACTACAACTATCAGAACAAGTGTTTCAAAATAATCAGGAACTTGCAAATGTCAGTACCGACAAACATATTAGCTGAAAGTTTTATCGGTCTTTTTAGTCATGATATTCCCATGCTCTACTAACACGTTTAGATGACGAAAGGAAGAAAATGATTTGTTATCAAACTGCCGTAAGGCCTGTGTCAGATTTCACACACATAGATGTATGTCGGAAAATAGACTTTGTACATGGGAAGGGCTAAAACATGCATTTTCAACTAGGTTCGCAGAAAGATACGCAACATGCTGCCTATTCATCTTGAAACGTAAAACAAACAAAAAACTGGCAAAAACATACATGCATATGTAGCAAGATTATTATCTTTGGCAGAAGACGCTTTCGAAAATTGTTTAAAAACGAAGGCCAGGCGTGATAATCGAGCTTTTTTTGACGATGATATTACATCGGCCACGATTGAACAAAATTTTGAGGGCAAAGTGTGACTTAAGATCTGATACGTCTGATAGTTTCCTAAGTACTTCGAACATGAATCTATGGAGGTTGATCAAGTAAGGTCACAAAAAAGTCAGTACTGCCACAAGATAGGACATAAAATGTTAAAGAATTGTTACGGTCCAAATCGAAAGAGTAACAGAAGAATTACAAGTAACAAACTTTTAAACAATAACAAAGATTTATTCTAAAACAAATTACTTAAGTATTACAGAACAATTACACAAAGTCACAAAGAAAATGTTTTTACAGTACATGGATTTAGTGTAGTTCCTAAAATAAATTAATAATCCTGTCTGATCCTGGTAAGTGTTAATTGTCTTAAACTCTTAATCACTGTTGAATTATTTTCCACAAAAATCAATAAAGTAATCCAACGAATTGTTATGAAGTTGAATTAATTCTTCACATAGTATAATTAGAAATATTTCCAAATATAACACTGATGAAAATTATTGATCAGTTCTTAAAATAGTGACTGTAAACACACTATTATCTCGTGTACACATAACAGAATGTAGGACACGTCAAAACATGTTCATGGAGTTTCAGCTCAAATGAATTGGCAAACATTACAACAAAATAGGTCGTATAGTACAAATGATTGGAACAGTAGCATGGACTGCTGGAATTTTAGAAAATTAGGACATTCATGGAGTGAGTGCAGAAGTACATATAAAAGCTGGGTCAAACAACACCAAGCCATTAAACTACTAAATTTCTGTAATACTGAACTCGATGATAGGAAAGACGGTTTATCAACATTTGTATAGCGTTAGCGGGTATTCCAAACTCTTATAGTATTAGAATAGGAAAATTTAAAGTTAGGACACTGGTGTACTCGGCAGCTTAAGTTTTATTAATGAATCGACGGACTTTTAGCTAAGGCAATCAAAAAATCAAGTTAAAAAGAAATCACAATGTTTCTTTACAGTTGACGGAAATTCTTTAAGGGTAGACGGGTGTGTAGAGTTCCTTTCAAAATTGGTGGTGTTTTACTGGAACATACTCAACATAGATTTTATATAGTATCAAACATCAATAGAAGGCCAATTTTAGGTAGGGACTGGCTAACTGATAACGGAGTAAGACTGTTTTTTTAATCTTAAGGGTACATGTTACATATGTATCTTTGGAAGGGAAGATACACACAAATGCAGTTGTTAGGCTAACAACATTATCAAACAACAAAGTGTATAAGTAATTAGTGGGCATTGAAACAAAAAAGGGTAAAATGTTATCTGGAAATTTAACCTAGATACTTACCATGATACATAAAGAAAATCAAGATTGTACATGGGGTGCGTTAAAACAAGCATTGTCTACTCGCTTTTCTGAAATACAAGATGTACAACATGCGTCTTATTTGTTACGCAATGTTATACAAAAATCAGGGGAGAGTGTTCACTCATACGAAGAACGATTTTTGAACTTTCCAGAAGACGCTTCTCAGGGGGATGGTTTTTGTCAAGATCAAGCAGCAAATTTAGCCGTAATTGAAAGCCATTTAATTGGTTATTTTACTGATGGTCTTTATGAAAAATATTTTAAAGGGATATACAGGCAAAAGTTTTATGCTTTCTTCCACGTTTCTTCAATCAATATACTATAAATGTGCTCGAAATAAATACAATGATAAGTTCCAGTAACAAAGATTTGCTCTATTTTCTAGTAAATGAAAAACCGGGTGGTTTCCTAATCTGACCCACGTGGGCCAAGATAGAAAATTTACATTTTGCGCTAAATTTTGCAGTGAATGATTGGACGGTTTAAGTACCTGTCACTATACTTCAGCAAAAGCAACCCAAGAGAAACGACGTTTTTCTCACGTGACCTATTTAAAATAACCGTTCGGAATTTACTTTCTGTTAAAGAACGTTCAAATATTTACGTTCAAGCCCGCATTTTACTTTATTTATATGAAGAAACATACTGGGAATTTTAATTTCTTCATACTGAATGTGATTTGAGCAAATAATATCAGTTTTAATTTTTTGGCATTCATTTGCCTGTGTATCCCTTTAAACATGAAGGTAATGCGTGACAATTCGGCCATTTTTACAAGCTGCAATTACCTCTGCAACAAATGAGCAAAGTTTACGAACTTGTTTCAACCTAAAATTTCATACGCCAAGTACGAGAAAATGAACCATTGGAAGTTGAATTTGTTAGGATTCAGAGACGTTCCCAATATTGTCAAATATACGGGCATCATATCCGTGATTGTAGGTCAAGGAAAAAGGAAATACATTCTGGTACTAGGGAAACAAATACAGTAATGCGTCTGCATAGGATGCAACAAAATAGACACATAGACAAACGTAGGGAGTAGAAGAGTTGGATATATTGTTGGAATTGCGAGAAGTTAGGGCATTTCAGTAGAGAATATCAGTCTAGGCCCGGTGCAGGCAGTTTCAAACGTTTGAACTAAAACTTCCTGTCATTAGGAAGTCGAGTATAGAAAACCTGGCTTTTCAACATCAACAACTTATAAAGTAATTGTTGTGGTTTGGTGTATTTTCATAGGGAACTGTACATATCGTCATGTACATGTACTGCTAAAAGTTAAATATAATGTATTTAGGTCAACACTTGAAAGGTAATTATGACCCGGGGCCGCATAAGCGGTACACTGACGACAAGTGAAAGAAAACTTTGAAAGCTATAAGGAAACTTGAGAAACTGTTACGCTGAGACCTCCTTATTTCCGTTGCTGTGTATAAAACTACAGGGTAGCGCTTAGTAGACAGAGTTGTCCGACCGGACGAGTACCGATCACCAATAAAGTTATACACGCCATACCAGTGTTGGTATACTGAAATCCAGGATGTTCAAGGCGCAGTGTACTTGTTGAGAAACTTGAAACAAAAACCGGGTGAAATGTTCACGCGTACGTCGAGCGTTTGTTAGTAGTTACAGAAAATGCATTTACAGGGCATAACTAAGGTCAAAATCAAGCAAAGCTCCCAGTTACTGAAAGATAATTAATTGACTGCTTTATCGATTGGTTAGCGGAAAAATACCGAAAAATGAAAGTCATGCTTGACTCACCCGCAACTTTACAAGCAGCTGTGACTTCAGCCACCAATGAACAGTCCTTGCGCTAAAGATTTCAGTTAAGATTAAGTACAGATAATTATAGCGGCAAACATATTTTTCGCAGTGATCAAGGCAATGACCAGAACTTATGGATAAAAATCATGTTAGGCTGCAAAAGCAGAGTCACTGTTGCCGAAAGCAGGGGCATCATATTAAAGATTGCAGCGTCCAGCACGTATTCAGGCTGTTGCTGTCGAAAAAAGGTCATATAAGTCGACAACAGGCTAATCTCCATCGGCAATAATTTAAACAAGTCCCGTTTCGTTTAACGGGTAGTAAAAAGCAACTTGATTGCTGGAATTGCGGCAAAATTGGACATTTAAGGAGAGAATGTAGGGGTGCGCCTCGATTTGGGATGGGTTTATCTAAACTTTTTAAATTAAAAAGTTCCGTCCATGACGAAGTCGCTGGGGGAATAAAAATTCATTAACATATAGTATTGCATTGGCTGTGAATCCAAAATGTATTAGGAAAAACTATAGCGGGGAAAAAGATTAGGACATTAGTTGATACAGGAGCAGAATGCTCATTATAAATAAGCACCTGCATAATTGTTCAAAACTGAAACCTAGGATATTTAAGGATTATAATTATACTACAGTCTGTGAACGGAAATTCCTTGAATGTATAAAGATACGTTAACTGTAGATTCAAACTTACGGGAGTGAGAATGATGCATAAGTTTTATGTAGTTTCTAATATCAACAGACTGGCATTATCAGGCAAAGACTGGTTATATGATAACGGGGTAATGATAATGTTTGATATGAGGTGTATTAAAGTGTAAGACACTTAAGTTACTCTTGAGAAGGATATTCATATTGCATCTATTGTTAGAGTTAATAGAGAAACAATCATCAACCACAAACGGCACATTTATGTAACGGTCAGGTAAGGTGAAAATCAATAATAAAAAACTACAAAACTTATGAATTAAAGAGCCTATGAAATTGACATGTTAGTGTCGAACCAGGTCTTATGATAGCAAATTCAGTCATAAAATTAAAACGAGGTGTCCGGTGGCAAAAATTGAGAGGGTTAATGAAAGACTCATTGAATCTGTTAGCCAGTCGAACGAAACTACGGCCGCGACCAAGTCTACGTTAGATTTAGATGAAATGAAGTCGCCTTAAGAGTATTTACAATTCTTTAGGAATTTTGTTAAAAATTACAGTGACGTGTTTGCAAATAATGATAATGAGCTCACTCAGACAGATACAATAACCTAATCCCTACTTTTGATCACACGCCGATAAAACAAATACCCTACAGGATTCCTTTTAATAAAAGAAAAGTGTTAAGCGAAGCAATTATTCTTCAGGCAAAAGTTATAAGACCGTCTCATATTCCCTATTCTAGCCCAGTAGTAGTGGTAACAAAAAAATCGAGGCAAAAGGTTTTGTGTAGATTTCCGGAAACTTAATGCCGTCTGTAAACAAAATCCGTGGCCACTCCCAAATATTGACGACATTTTGGCACGATAGATGAAGCAGATAAAGAAAGAACAGCTTTCACAACATTCGGGGGCCTATTCGAATTTAACGTCATGTGCTTTGGGCTGGTTAACACCCCAGAGATATTCCAAGAATACATGTCTAAGGTTTTACAAGGGCTTGATTTCTTTGAGCCATATTTAGACGATATATGAATCTTTTCTAAGACGGAAGCTGAATACAAGAAACAATTGGCAATATTTTTTTTAAAGACTACGGGAACACAGTCCTAAAACTAAAACTAAAGAAATGTCAATTTATGCAATCTAAAACAGAGTTTTTGGGGTTGGTTATTGATGAAAATGGAATAAGTCCAAATCCAGACAAGATTAAAACTATTCAGGATCTTCCAGTTCCCACATGTGTTAGAGAGATTCGCAAATAATCGGTGCAGCATCATTTTAAAGGCGTTTCATCCCCCCATTTTCTGAAATGGCGGCCCATTAATTAATCTTACTAGGAAAAATGCTGATTTTGTTTGGAAGGACGAATGCCAACAAAGTTTTAATAATCTCACAGAACAATTAAGTGGGAAACCATTCTTAAGACACAGACGTCAAAGAAAGACCAATTTATTTTTTAAGTCATTAACTAAGTGATACAAATAGAAAATGGTCAGTCTTTGAAAAAGAGACGTCCAGCATTCATTACGCATTGAAGAAACTAGATCACTATCTTCATGGTGCGGAGTTTACTATTTTTACGTATCACTGCCCACTGAAAAGTATGTTAAACACTCAGATTCAGAATAAGAAAATCCAGCTTTGGCAATTAGCAATAAGTAGCTATAACTGTAAAATCGAGTATCTTCCTGGTAAAACTAATGTAGTCCCTGACTTTCTCTCACGTCCGCCACAACCTGAAAGCATACAAAAAGAACCTGAGTCGACTGCCGAACCAGAAATCTCTGATAACACTTACCAAATAAGCAACAGTAGCAACTGTGTCATTAAAAAATCAATGAAATAAACTCTGATTGTTTTTATTCAAAGGAAATTGCCAATAAAGAATATTTGATGCAGGACTCTTTCGTAGAACCTGTTGCTCAGTTTAACGGGCTAGATATGATAGCGAAGCAAGAGGAAGACCCGCCTATTGTGTAATTAAAAACAATTTTAAAGCATGGTGATTCCAAAAGGGCTTAGAGTAAACGGTATCTTGAAGTCGAAGGGGTCATATATTACATTAGTAGACCAGATGAGGAACCTGTTTTAAGACTTTATGTCCCACATCTTTTAAAAGCTCAAGTAATAACTAATTATCACAATGAAAATGGCCATCCAGATACTCAACATAATTATGTTCTCGACAGTTAAGACTAAATACTTCTGGTCCAACAGGTTTAAGGATTTTTAAGCCTATGTGTCATCATGTGTTGAATGTCAGTCAAGGAATTTAGTCAAGGAAACAAATACTGCTTCGTTTCAGTTCGCCATCCTTTCGATTGATATGTGAGGTCCTTATGACAGAACATTAAGCAATTACAAATATATAATTTGCTTTATTGACATGGTTTTCCAGAGGCCTATCCCGCACCCGATAAGACTACAAACACAGGTATTGGTTTCCTCTTTAACGAAATATTCCCAAGGTATGGGTGTCCGCTTCAGATAATTCACGATCGGGGCAAGAATTTATGAGTGCTGCTTTCAAGGAGACTCTCAAGGAATTAAATGTTCCTGGTGTGGCTTGTACAGTTTACCATCCGGGAAATAATTCTAAACAGGAACGTATGCACCGAGTCCTGCATGATATTCTAGCTAAAAGGGTACAAGGTAATACTAGAGATTGGGATGTACATTTGAACATGTCATTGGCATGGTATCCGTAACAATGTATCTGCGAGCACTAAGTTCTCACCTTTCTATTCACTTTACAACCGTGACTCAATTGATAATCTGTTGCGTCCAAGGGTTAAATATACGGAGATTCATACCATATGCAAGTAAAATAGGAGCAACACCGCTCATTTTTTGCTGGCCTATAGACACCTGAAACAGGCAAAGCGTAAAAATAAGAAAATTGTTGATAAAAAGGCGCAAGATGTTAAGTTCCAAGTAAATGATCCCGTATACTATAATAATTTTCCGACAGAAAAACAAACTAGAGGATAGGTTGAAATCCCATCATCGAATATTAGAGCAGAAAGACCCACTTCACTTGATCAAAAATCAGCTAGACAACTCCGTTATTCAGGTGCATGCTGATCAAATTCGGCTTGCGAGTTTTGCTGAATGGCCGGAGCCAAAAGTCCTCTCTGGTTACCCAAAATGTAAGGCTAACTATGAGGTGCCTCCGAAACAGAGGGCTAGCAGTTCTAATGAGTCCTGTTCATCCATCACTAAAAATAAAATAAATAAGTCAAATACCGTTCATGACATCGCTCACGGAGTTAGACATGAACGCGAGGATTCGTCCTCTGAAGATAACATTCCTTTGGCTCAGTTAAGAAAACATTTAAGACTACAATATAAGAATTCAGGTCAAACACCTAACAGCTTTACTGGCGAAAAGTCGAAATTTAAAACAGTCCCTGTGTAACGGGGGGGGGGGGGGGAGAACATACGGACGCTAACGAGTCGTAGCTGTCCGATGCTGACTATAAGCATAAGTGATCTAGGAAGCAGGATATCTGATAGGTCTTTCAGAGACAGTTCTCGAGCCCTAAGTGATTCAGGTACAGAACCTTATGATTATGGAGAGCAATTGCCTGCTGGCACAGCCAACCGATCACCGCATGTAGACGTAAATGACATGAGTCAGACTAGCATGTCAACCGAAGCTAATTATGATACTCACAGCCACGAAGATATAGCTGCTAACGCGTTTACTCGGGGGATTAAGAACAATAATCAGTCATGTGTAGTAACTCAGGAGCCTGATAAGTCGACCTTGGACGTTTCTATTGACAAACAGCAGTGCTTACAGTTGATCCTTCAGCAAATGGAGAAGAATACTAAATGTAATAATAAGTATATTCAAGGGATAGTAGAAAAACTCTTATATATACAGTATAACTTGCCCTAACGCTCACTTTATATCGTCAGTGTGTCAACGGTCATTTCATGACGCTCCCTTCGAAAATCCTTCTAAATAACACATTAATTAAACGGTCACTTTACTTGTGCGGCCAGTGACCATTCTAAATGCATTCAATTTGCCAAAATTCGACCCGATTAAGCGGTCACGGATCGTCTGCTCATGGTGTGAATATATTTTGGCAAGCCTTAAAATAAACCATCGAAGGCTAAAACGTGACAATAAACAGTGCTTTAATGTATCAGTGTGTTAATTCGGCGACTATTTGTTACGCATACATTATAATGTATTTCAATTTTAACAATAGACTCTGAAAGTAAAAGGTCGATTTAACCTTTGATCTCATTAGGTGTTGAGAAGTTAGTTTTATAATTACAAAAGGTATTGATTTCAGCGGTCAGCAGAAATTAAAATAAATATAAGCAACTAAGAAACATGTCTTTTGATTGAACTCTATTTCAAATCTGTCAGGGAGTAAAAGAAAACGAAGCCAAGTAATACTATGCTTTATTCTATATCTCGGCTAGTAAGGACAACGCCTTCTTGTACGAATCATCCCGATTACGCGGAAGGGAAAGAACTCTTGACCATATAATGAATCAATGTTCGCGATTCGCTTTGTGTCAAATCAACATTAATTACTTCTTTTAATTTCTTTTAAGAATTTTTGGATACTTTCAAAGATAAAATGTAAACTTAGAACAAGGAAATTTTCAAACATGTTATTACTAGTTCATACGTTACCGTGTTAAGATAACACTAAAATGTTTTGACATCCTTGCAGTGAAGCTGAGACAGCTCGTGTGACGTGTCGCGATTAGAAAGTCGATGATAATAATGCAAACTCCACATTTACGCTATGCTCAGTAACCACTGCCTTCACACGAATCACGTCATGATGGCCTTATCACATGACTGTGTAAAGATGGCGGATACGCCAAAGAAACCGTTGAAAATTGTATTGTCTGTGATAAACAGCGACACTATGATTTGAGCTCTGGTGTCAAGTCTGCCGATATGATTGACACAATTTCAATGGTTTCCCTAAGAATCGAAATTATTGATGACTTGAATGATTTCTTTTCCAAAAGCTGTCATATTGTTTTGAAATAAACGGTGCGATATTAAAAATATTTTATAATATTTATGTTTCCGAAATTATTTATTATTTGAGTTCATATCTAACACCTTACAGTCTTGAAACATTAGTTTAGACTCATTTATTTTACATCGATTGCGACACAAGTTCTTACAATTTAGATTCATCACGCTCGATGACTGCTTCCTAGGTTCAATATCAGTATTCGCGCAGCGTAGAGGAATGTGAAGATCGTGAGAAAATCTCGCCTCTGACGGGATTCGAACCCGCAACCTCCGGATCCGGAGCCCTGCGCTCTACCCCTGGACCACGATGCCTCCTCTACGATAACCCTTGTTTAGTGAAGACAACAACAACCATTCGTTTGCCATGGATTTATTCTGCTGATGTATTTTCAGATAATGCAGCGTTTTCTCTTTCCATGTTTGTTTGGCCTGATAAGTGGGTTTAAGATGCACGAAGGCGTTCTTTTTGAACAGGTCAACGAAATTACAACCACTAAATCTCAGTGGAAGATGGCATTAATCATGGATATATCTGTTTTTCAAAACGCATTAGATAAATTAGAATCTGACATTGGGATAGCCGAGTCTTTATCGACTGAAATATTATCTAATTATTCGGAAAGTCATTCTGATCAGAAAATTTATAACAATTGTAATAACGGACACGATAACGCTACGTCCTTTAGAAATCTAAAGCATGATATTCAGTACTCATGGCTGCTCATCAGCAGATTTTAGACAGTTACATGGGATATAAGATTCTACATACCAGGCAGTCAAGGTCCTTGTTGCCTCTCTCTGGTTTCTTTTTTAATTTCTCTTTAGCACTGCTAAAGATGCTGATCTGTCAGCTCTAAAACACAGTGTTAAGAAACAAACTAATACACAGTGGTCAATATTACATGTTGTAGAATCTAATTTAAGCATATTTAATATATAAAGAAATGATATCAGTAAGAATAGAAACTCTATAAATTCCATAATAACCGCTTTAGGTAAAGTCGACCAGAAAATTAACAGAATGGCCGGTACAATAGAGAAACATGTAGATAACTTGGAACAATATACACTATTATTCAACAATTTACAGATAATCGTCAATCAGGATAGGGACTTGACTCGTCATGCTCAAATGTACACTAGCTCATTTTGAACGACAAATTAATATGCTGGCCCTCTCCAACCTATCCCTCTCCATGATAACACTTTCAAATTCAAGGACTCTTTCATGCGAAATAATGACCCAAGTACCACAAACGTGTGTCCTGCCCGTTGATATCGAAACAAATTTGTGGAATTTTTATAAGATTTTAAAATGTGTTACATTTTTGTATGACGATCAGATGGCCATTATTGTTCATATACCTCTTTAGAAACTGGATGGGAAACTAAATGTGTACAAAATTCATAATTAAAATATCCAATGTGTTGGCAATACCGATACGGCTTTATCAATGACGGCTTAATACGATATTGACACTGTAGGTTTAATTGAAAATGCCGAGCGTAACCTCTTTGGAATCTTGAGCTCAGAGGAACTAACGCGCTGTAGCAACCCAGTAAAAAGATTCTGTCAAGTCGAAACTTCCATGTACCACGTAGCCTTATCAAATCGCTGTTCAAGTGCATTGTTTACGAAAAATGAGATGAAAATGAATCGCTACTGCCAGACAATTTTCAAACCAAACACCAAACTACCAGCCGCTGAAGATCTTTTCCAAGGTCACTGGGTCATAACCACGTCTATAAAGCTGCGATTTATAGTTATCTGTTATACTAGTGCTAACCGAAAATATGAACTGGTAGTGAATCCTCCCATGCAATTTATTAAGTTAGAAGTGACATGCTGGGCGTTTAATGACGACATTACGCTGGGCTCGTACTCCGAACATTCAAGTAAGAAGAAAATTAGATTAAATGACGAATTTGGAAATTTCCCCAACAATACGAACATTAAACTGTGGACACCATTTCATGAGACATTTGGCAAGCAATATATGATACACCTTCTAAGCATTTAGAGCAAGTAAAAGCGATACCTATGAATAAATTAATTGATCAATTAAAGAAATTACGCGTAGTTGAAATCCTTGATAATTGTCCCATTTTTGCCATTTTGGGCGTACATCTTATTTGCTCCAGCAGCCTTGGGTACCTTGGCCATAATTATCTGTTATTTCAAAATTACGAAACCATGTTCAAAAAACAAACCCATTTGACCAAGCAAGCAAGAGAGAAATGAACTACCACTACAGTACGTAATGCTTCCGGACAAAGAAAACGTCACAAACAATAAAATAGAAGACACGTCGTTTTGTCGAGAAGTCACGCCTTTAGCCCCGAGAGAAAATTTTACCAGCAAACTATATTCTCCCATCAACGTTGTATGACCACGGGACAATTAACCGAAATTCTTATACATATCATGACACGTTATTAATATTTACGATCACTACCGTGGCACGGCTACAATTTTCGAATTCGTCATGGACGATTAAAATATTTTCGTTTTATTGTATTCTGCGAAAGATCAATGTTATCCTTTCATTATCTATTATTTCCACAGTGCACGCTATCATACAGAACATTAAATAAATCTATATCGACGACTCTTATCATGGAAGTAACGAGACGCCTCACTAGGATTTTCCAGACTGCGCTGATGGACTGGCTGGTTATAAAACCCTAACGAAAATTTCGTGCAGTTTAAGACGCATATGTCAGCAACCAGAACACCATATATGCTACGCGAACTTGGGTTCTCATCACGCTTACTTGTGTGGTCGGCAAATTATTGTAAATCACCGTCCGGGATCTGATGACTTCAGCGCTAGCACAACACATCCTACTTGCAAGAGTGACTCGCCACGTACGGTGCGGAGGCCATGGCAACAGTGACGGAAATGTATTCGCTGGACTGACGGTTATGCATGTTGTTGTGGGTTTGATTTAATAGTGTTTGAAAAAATAACGGTATTACAATACAGTTATAAAAATACTAACGTGATATATTACGTAAACTGTATCCTTTAGACTTTATCTCCATGTTGTGTACTCTAAATATAAACTAAATAAATGCCTGTGCCCAGTAATTTTGTTTTGCTTTAAAAAGAAGTGATAATGTTAAAGGTTTCATCAAGCGGGATTTTATTTCCTTAGGATTATCATAAAATCTACGTCAATTTCAGTCTTTATAATTTATTGTTAATGACTTGTCATAAAACCGTCCATATGGGAAAATGGAAAGGTATACGTTCAAAATGTTTACAATTTTTATTTGTGTCTGTATTGTAACGTATTTAATGTATAACTGTATTGCAACATTCAGCAGTACACACGAGAGTGATGAGGCTTTTTTGTGTGTTTGTTAATACAACTGCTTGGGTTTAAATACTTTTACAGAGTATAAAAGACCGTGCACCTATGTTTTTCTTTTTCTCACACGGGTGACAGGATTTCTTTTATGTTGTTAGTTAGTCAACGTTTGTTTAATTATCTTTTGTTTTGTAAATAAGCATCGGTAATAATATTTTGTTTATTAAGTAATAAGCAATTGATTAACATAAAGAATAAATGGTAATTAAACCGTACACAATTATATTAAAGGTAAATAAGTTATAACTTTGTCACTACGGATGAACATTTATATAACTATTTTTAGTCAAATGTAAACTTTAATGCTTGAAAACGACTGCCTACTAGGAAGCAACATACTTGAATTACTATCTATCTCTTATTCCGTGTATAAAGGGCGGGCGTGATTTTTTATTTCAAACATACGCGCAGACCACATCACAGAACGATTCCACATACAACTAGGGCTGGAAGAAGCACAGTGAATTATTTTGTTAAAATCTTGTTAAGAATACTTCTAACTCATAGAGACGCTCCGTAAAATAATTGTGATGTTTTCTGTATAAATAATACGTGATGAATTTCCTTAAGCGCAATTAGAACTATTATGTGAAGTTTCTTTAAACGGACAAATTTAACTGTAATAAAGACCTGTTCATCGTATAAACAAATAACTACCCTATTTATTTAAAAATGTAAAACTTTTACCTTTATTTTGATAACTTCTGTTATTCCTGAATCTGTTCCTTGTATTGTGTTAAAATTGTGTGATGCACTGATTTAAATTGTATCATTTATACAGATTCAATTGTCAGGGTATGACAATGGGATTGCGATGATTCGAGCAGTTGTATCTATTAGACCCCTTATGAGGATGATAACAGTTCTCTAATTTCCGAGAAGTAACTGCCTTCACGGTAAGTGTCACTCAAGTTCTAGTCGATGATAATTAATTTTTAGTGATTATATTTTCTTCACGAGAAGTGATACAAGCTAACTAAAGAAAGCGTTTTCTCTTTTAAAAATGGGGGGAAATATATAAAGGTATAAAGTAATTCTTGTGGCTTTGTGTATTTTCATAGGGAACTGTACATATCCTCAGATACATGTACCGCTAAAAGTTAAAAATAATGTATTTAGGTCAACGCTTGACAGACAATTAAGCCCCGGTGCCGCATAAGCGGTACACTGACAGCAAGTAAAAGAAAAACTTTGAAAGCTAAATAAACCCTTGAGAAACTATTATGCTGACCAGTTTTTACTGAGAATTCCTTATTTCCGTTGTTGTGTATAAAATTACAGGGTAGTGCTTAGTAGCCAGTGTTGTCGGACTGGACGAGTACCGGTCACCAATAAACGCCATACAAGTGTTGGTATACTTAGTGTCCCGGTCCCCGTTACATTAGAGACTTATGTATAGCGTTAGCTGGAAACTCAAACTCTTGCACAATTAAAATAGAAAAAAATAAACCCTTGTTGACTCAGGAGCAGAGGTCTCATTAATAAATAGGTGTACGTTCAATCAATCAATTGCAACAAAAAAATAAAATTATTTAAAAAACATAGTTTCCTTAAAGTCTGTAGATGGCAATTCTTTGCATGTAGATGAGTATGCAAATCTTTTTTTATTACAGGTGGCTTAGAGCATAAATTTTATGTGCTGCTGAAAAGTGGGGTTAGGTTATTCTTGTCTCTCCGATGATAACCAGCACGTGAGGTCCCTGTCTCTTTAGAAGATCTTCACATTAATTCCGTAGCAAAACTGCAGATAAACACAATAATCAAAACACAATCGGTACATATATGCAATGGTCAGTTAAACCGAAAAGCTTAACTCAATGACTTCCAAACATACGAGTTACGCAGCATAGAAGAAGGTTATTTAAATACTGAATCTGGTCTAATGGTCACAAATGCAGTAATAAAATTAACAAATCATCGTACCTTTTCTGTTAAGCTGGTTAAATCTACAAACAGGACCATTATATTACAACGAGGCTGTGCTATCGCAAAAATTGAACAGGTTGATGTAAAAATGCATGGCTCATGTAACTGGTGACCGTTCTTCACACAACGACTGGGTTAACTCTGATTTTATCCCCAAAGCACCCACTCTCGATACCAATGAAATAATAGCGCCTCCGGAACATCTCCCCTATGTGCAGCAATTAGTTCACGAAAATCGTGATGTCTTTGCCAATAATGATTCTGAATTATCTCTGACAGATACGGTTCGAATAAAATTTCCCACTGTAAATCATGAACCAATCAGGCAACGACCTTACAAAGTACCCTTAAATGATAGGAAAATTATGAGTTACGCCATTGATGAGATTGTTAAAAGCCAAGGTTATCCGACCATCTCACAGTTCCTACGCCAGCCCTGTCGTTTTTGTTGAAAAGAAAAACGACAATAGCAAGAGATTCTGCGTTGATTTCAGAAAACTGAATAAGGTCAATGAACCCTCCTCTTACCCCCTTCCCCATAGTGATGATATTTTGGCTATTCTTGGCGATGGAAAATACTTAACAACCCTAGACATGCGATCAGGTTTTTGGCAGATACCTATAGACGAAAAAGATAAAGAATACAGGATTTGCCACGTCATAGGTCTATGAATCAAATGTCATGTTGGTTTGGTCAATGCCCTTGGTGTTTTTCAGGAACTCATATCAAAAGTCCTGAAAGGCTTAGACTTTGCTGTCGCCTATCTAGACGACGTCCTGATATTTCCAAAGTCTTTGGAAGAACATCAACGCCACCTAGTCATAATTTTTCAATGTTTACAGTGATCATAAACCCAACCTCAAGTTGAAAAAATGTCAATTCCTTCAAATGCAAACTGGCATCAGACCCAAATCCGAAAAAGTTAAGGCAATAAGGTCACTCGCTCTTTCAAGATGTGTAGCCGATGTTCGCAGAAAATTGGGTTCTTCAAGTTTTTACAGGCATTTCGTCTCTTCTTTTTCATACATTGCAGAGCCACTTATTAATTTGACACGATTAGAAAACACCATCTGTTTGGACAGAGCAATGTCAATGTTTTGACACTATCAAAGAACGGTTAACTGCTGTCCCTCTGTTAGCCTACCCTAACACGAAAGAAACCTTATACTTTGTATACAGATGCAAGTGGAAGCCATGTTGCCGCGTTCCTTTCACAAACTACCGACTCCCATGAATCTGATGGTTATAAAGAAAAGCCAATATATTTTCTCTCACACTGGTTAAGTAAAACGCAAACAAAATGAAGCACTATTGAAAAAGAGGCATTTAGTATTCACTTTGTTCTTTGGAAACTTGACCATAACCTGCACAATGCTTCATTTACAATCAAAACAGATCACCGTCCACTCATTAGTTTTTTATATTCGCCAATGAAAAACAAGAATATTCAACAATGGGCATTGCCTATAAATGGATAAAATTGTAAAATCGAATATCTTCCGGGTAAGGCAAACGTAATTCGCTGATTTCTTCTCCAGCCCATCAGAATCTGAAAGCATAAAATCAGAGTAAGAATCAGAATATGAGCCCGACATTCATGATAATAAATATAAGATTACTGACAAAGTTACAGAAGCTGAGCAAAGCATCAATGTTATCAATTCTTATGAAATTGATCCTAAACAATCAGCCAATGAGGAATTTGCGACACGGGATACTGTTGTCGCAGATCCCTAACGCAGCTTTTGCGGAACTGGATATGAAATCCGAACAAGCTAAAGATCCCACCATTGTACAGTTAAAAATGCTACTCAAACATGGCGACCAAAAGAAATCAGGGTTCCGAAAATACTAAGAAGTTGATATCACCTTTCTAACCCTGACGAAGAACCATTATTGATGCTTTATGTTCCTGAACACTCGAAAGCATTGGTAATCAAACAGTATCATGATGATAATGGTCATCTTGGAACACAACGCATGTTTGCTACCACAAAAACAAAATATTATAGGCCAAATATGTTTAAAGATATGTAAGAATACATTTCGAGATGCGTTGTCTGCCAGACTAGGAATATGACGAAGGCCAAAGTCCCTTTAAGAGAAACAAACACTGTATCATTACTATTCACTATTCTCTCGATAGATGTCTGTGGACCTTACGAGAGGACTCTCAGTAACAACCGTTATATCATTTGTTTTATTGACATGCTCATTGGTTACCCAGAAGCATTCGCTGCTCCTGACAAAAGTACAAATACCATAAAAGACTTATTGTTGACGAAATTTATCCACGGTATGGATGCCCACTCCAAATAATTCATGACCGCAGGTCCGAGTTAACCAGCTCTGCATTACAAGAAATCCTAACAGAATTAAACATTGACAATGTAACATGTACTTCGTATCACCCTGAGAGTAACGCAAAACAAGAACGAATGCATAGGGTTTTGCATGCCATTTTGGCAAAACGAATATAAGGTAACACTAGGGAACGGGACATTCACCACAATATGTCTTTAACAGGCATACGGCACAAAGTGTCTTCAAGCTCAAAAGTTTTATTTTCTATGCAATAGAGACCAAATCTTTCCAATTGACAATCTCTTAAAGCCTAGAGCTAAGTATCACGGTGAGGATTATCATAAAATTGTTCTGCAGGAACAACATAAATCCTTCCGTTTGACTTACAAACATATAAAATACTCAAAGAGAAAACATAAAAAGCAAGTAGATAAGAAAGCAAAAGATACCAAATTTGATATTAAGGACAAACTTTAAGATCGTTGAAAAATGCATTATAGGATAATAGAACAAAATTGTCCAGTTACCTATGTTCTAATGTACTTGGCAGCAACTTGTAATTGTCAATAAAAACTGCCTTTGGTAAAAATATATTTGAAACCGTATTTACAGTATAAATTGACCACCTGAGTAACCAATGTTTGAAATTACAAATTAATTATGCAATTGTGTGTGTATTTCTTACTTAATCCCGAACGTATCTGTCAAAATTATGGTATATATATATATATATTGAGAAGAAAATAAACCTGCTTGACCAGATCTTTATTCTTGTTTTCAAGGTAAGAAATAATTTACTTGAAATATTTGTTGTTATTATGATTGTTTCTGTTCTGAATGCAACTTTAACTTTAATGTACTTAATTGTCAAATTGCTGATTAAGCATCCCTTGTCTCATTCATTTATGTGTTGCTATTTCATTTTAAATCATCAATTTACTTATATGATAGCTTAATGTTTGTAATGTTTTGTTATTTCATGCTTCATTACATCATTCTTGATTATTACATTATATTTTAAGCTTATTTTGTTACTTATGTCCGATAAATTTTGTTACTTATATCCGTGAAATAATTCTAATCCATTTGTTCATAGCTCATTTGTTTGTATATAATATTTCAGAGTTGAAAATAAACCTGCTTGACCAGATCTTTATTCTTGTTTTCAAGTTTACAAGCTAGCAAACAAAGTAGCTTAGACCTTAGCAGGGTTAACCCTAGCTGATCAAAAACCAACTTGACAACTCAGTTGCTCAAGTTGACCTTGATCAGATCAGGCATGCAAACAACACTGTCTTGCCTGATCGTAAGACTGTTCCAGGGTATCGATGCCTAGAGCTAATGATGTGATACCTCCTGTTGATAGTTCTAGAAGTTATGATGAGTCTGATGCTTCTGATACTGAAAGGTCAAAAAAGGACACTGGACTAAAATTGCCTAAAGGAATAAGACAAGAGATTGAAGACTCTTCATCAGAAGATTATATCCCATTAGCCAATATGCACAAACGTTTAAAGGAACACGAAGAAGAAGAAATTAGGCCAAACAATAACGACACTAGGACAAACACTGAGTCCGAAACTTCATTTGCTTTCTCAGATACCAACTCGGCTATGTCTGTTGACAGCAGTTCCGGTATCGATGACCCTGTTAAGGTAGATAACGCTGCTTACCTTGTTACAGACTCTTAGTTAGATTCTGTTGACTCCTTGTCTGCTAGTCCCATTAACAAAGATGCCATGGACATAAAGTCCATGCCAAGTAAACCTGAAAATGTTAGTCAAGATAACATGATAATCGGACTAGTGCAAACACGAATCCCTATGTCTCAGCTAATTCAAAAATTAAATTACTAACATAATTTACAAATCGATGGCGTCGATTCAAGGTGGCCGATTTGGTATTGCATCTTTATTTGTCTTGCTGCGTTGAGTCTCATTGCTGTGGTGTTGTTTTTATTTAAAAAAAATCGAAAATGTACTTTAAAAACCGACTCTGCTAAAACAAACAGGCAATCGAATTAGATCAGTTTACTTAATGGTTACCAGCCTATACTGATGGCGGATCTTGAGCGAAACGAGGCTTCCAGGATCCATGTACAGAATGCAGCCAATTACAAGGACGCAAACAATGCAAACGCCGCCAGCTCCATCATCAACCGGTTGTATCCTTCCCTTTTGACAGGCGACCCCTAAGGGCACGATAATATCGACCACCATGACAAAGGGGCACAGTTACATCGATCACCTGAGAATTCATTGAAGTCAAATGGCAATCTCCTTCCTCCTGATTAATAACCTGTCATCAACCAAACGACAGGCTGATATCTTATTTATGGCGAACACTGACGATAACATAAAAACGACAACAACAACAACCAAAACGAAACAAACAAAAACTAAACCTTGCACTTCAACTATGAACATCGCATTACTTCCCAAATAAAAGAAAACAATGTCTTCCTTTCAAATTGTGTTGACCTATTTCAAGTAATATATATTGGATAACCTACAATAAAAAAACGAGAGTGTATTGAACAGTTTGAACAAGCCGAAAAGGGATACTCACCTTCATCAGAAACAATTTCTCTCACGGAGGAATCGACACTCGAGTGACGTTTTTCGGCCTATCAGTGCATTGCTTTGCTAGACAATGACCTGGCAATAACGTTCTTTCTCCAAGGGGCAACAAATGCGTACATACACAAACGTTGCAACAAGGGAACCAACTACGGGCCAATGATATACATGAAGCATTATCTCGGTCGAACCTTCAATTACTGATGCGCAGCCCCGAAATCATCGACGTTCGGTAGACTCTGAAAACTCCACCCTGTTTAAGCTATGGTTATTTTTCAGTGTTACTACTTTTTTGTTTGTGTTCACAAAATCAAATATTGTGTTCAGATTAATATGTGTTCAAGATGATTTTAGTATGGTTTTATTGTTCGGTAAACTTGTTAAAGTACTGTTTTTTGACCTTCATATGTGTTTCCGTTTAATTAGTCAGAAAAAAGAAAGGAAGTTTTTCAGCTCTTTTTTGTTTGCTTTCTTGGCAACTTAAGTTTTGTTTTATTTTTAAGGTGTATTTTTTAGGTGTATCAAGTATTTATATATTTTCAGGCTTGTGTGTTTCATGCAAAGTACGTTTCTATTATTCTGTTTTTTTGCCTTTTGATGTATTATTTAGGCAACTGAAGAATTGTTTTATTTATTTCTTATTTTTAATGGGTGAATAGAGTATTAATATATTTTCAGCCTTGTGTGTTTCGTGCTTAGTATGTTTCCATTTCACTATGTTTTATGTCTTTTAATATATACAATTTCTTTCAGGATTAGTATCTGAAGTATTGTTTTCATTAATATGCTTCCAGGAATAGTCAACCGAAGTACGGTTTTAATTCTAAGGTGTACCATATTTTAATGTTTTCAGCTTCATGTCTGGTATATTTCTATTTTTACATGTTGCGTTCTTTTATATTCTTTTAAAATAACTGTTCTGATTGCTATGTGTTTTTTCATAATGTCTTTGACTTATCATTTCATTTTATCGTACGTTAATTAATTACAGTTCAAACAAAGGGCTCTCCTTGTTCTCATCATAAATCCTCTTTTTTATTCTTTTGAGGAGATAGAAAGGAATTTGTAATATGGAATAAAATTTTGAGATTTTACCATTTTTTCCTTTTTCTAGAATATTCAAGTGGACATCATCATGTGTCATGTTACTATCAAATCATGCTAGTCAAGGGCCATTGTTTAGTAAACGTAATGAAGCTGACCTCTCTGGTAATTATATTGCACTTTTAAATAAGGAAACATGCAACCTACTATTTATTTGTTATCATGTTAAAGTCACGAAAATGTACCATACAATAAATAAGATTGTCATCTTTTAGTATTCAAAATAGGAAAATCATGCTCTTGCTTACATTGTTATTAGTTTATATGTCTTTTTGAATGTTTGTTTAAGTATATTCCCGTCTGGTTATCCTGCATAAATAGCAGAATATTTCTGTAGTTCGACAGAAGGCTAGGGAGGAGAATCTTAGGGTCTTGCACGCAACGTATTGTCTTCTTATGATTGTCAGGAGTACTTATTTATTTTGAAATCCCGTCATGCATACATTTATGGACAGGACACAATCTCTAACCGAACTTACGACTGAACATTTAATGCGGGGGCCTGGGTCATGCAAGTGACACTTAATAATCGGTGGAAAATCTAACTCAAGATTGAGATACCTCTCACATGCTTTCATTCCGTCTGCGTTCAGAAGCAAAAGCCAGCAGATCACACGCAAGAACCGACACTACAGACAGTACTGACAGCAAGTGAGAAGTTTCAAGGGCTTTAGAAAGTTTCCGAGGAAAATTTATGATGTCTCAAGGTAATGACTCTACATTATTGTTTGAGTTATTTGTAGGAGTGGGGCCTCTTTCATGGCTTGAAAGGTGGGAAAGTTACATGGAGCTAGTTATAAAAACCTGAGGATGAGGAACAACCTGAATGGTTTGCACTTTACTTAGTAAAGTTCACTTAGAGTTAGTCTTCCATCAAAATGGTTTTATAGGACTTTTCGTAGATCAGAACGCATCATTTGCAGATATACGAACGTCATTTATAGATAATTTTGTAAAGAGTAACACAGATATGTTTACTGTATTAAGTCAGTTAACAAATAGAAAGCAACGTTCAAATGAGCCAGCGTTAGAATTTGTTTCCACAATGCAATATGGCTAATTTTAATGAAATTGAGGACGATACTTTAATCAATTATTTGGTACAGACTTTTTTGTCATACATTCAACAGGATGTTGTTAATAAATCCAAAAGCCTGACAGAAAGTTATAAGAATAACTAGAAATTCTGATGTAGTTTTTATCATTTCAAATGCATTTCAAATTCAGCAAACAGAAACTGTCAGTGCATTAGTAGACGTTTTAAGACAAGCATTTGGCTCTTTAACAGCGAAGGCAGATAATGACTTACAAACAGACGATATAAATGTAATTCTTGTGATAGTGTGATAGATAATTTCTGACAGAATGTTCTAACTAGATGGGTGTTCAGTGGAACACTTGTGTCGCCCTGGGGTACTATGTTAGAATAACTAAAAAGGTAAACAAAAGCCTGCTGGGGTTGAGGGTGGATGGGGAGTCAAGTACCTATGTATTAAAATTTAAAAAAAAAAAGGGGGGGGGGGTAAAAAAAATGGTGGGGGGGGGGGGTTGAGGGTGGATGGGGAGTCACGTATATATGTATTAAAAAAATAAAAAAATATTGGGCCCGGGTGGGGGGGTGACTGGTTGGGAGGGGGGTGGGGGAGTTTGAGGTAGGGGGGAATAAAGTGCATATGTTTAAAATTTTAAAAAAAAAAATTGGGCACCCGGGGGTGGGGGGGATGACTGGTTGTAAGGGGGGGGGGAGGTGAGGGGGGATAAAGTTAAAATTAAAAAAAAAAAAAATTTTGGCCCCGGGGGTGGGGGGGTGACTGGTTGGGGGAGGTGGGATGAGGTAGGATGGGAAGTAAAGTACCTATGTTTTAAAATTAAAAAAAAAATTGGGCCCGGGGGGGGGGGGGCGGATTCCCATGCAGAGGGGACAGTGGGGGGGAGTACTTACCCATCTCATGTCAGTTAATATTTTATTTCTAGGCTTAAGAAGTTTTTTTTCCTATATATAAGTTTAAGCAAAATCAAGTGACCCCGGGGGTGGGGCTAACTGTGACCCCAGGGACATGGGTACCAACAATCTTTGCAGGGGTCTTGCTTGTGATCAAGTATTCCAAGTTTGAATGGAATATCCTTGACACTTTTTGAGACATAAACATAAAGAAAAAGGTTAACCAAGAAATTTAACTTGAAAAAGGGGCATAACATTGCAAAAAAAATTTTGAGGGTTATCTGCCCTTGAGAAATGGTGTTGTCTTAAGTGATACAATTGTAAGCATTACAACTGGAAAGTTTGATGAAGAAACATTAAGAAATGGCATAGTTATAGCCAATGTTAAGTTTTCATGACAAAATCCAAGTACAAAAAAGGGGCATAACTCTGTCAATCGTGACCTTGACCTATACATTTTGGCATCATCATGACCCTGTTGTCGTAAGCAATATAATTTGGAAGTTTGATGTTGAAATGTTAAAAAATGGCAAAGTTATTCCCAACGTTAAGTTTTCATGACAAAATCCATGTATAAAAAGGGGCATAACTCTGTCAAATGTGACCTTGACCTAGAAATTTTGACATCAACCTGACCCTGTTGTCATAAGCAATACAATTTGAAAGTTTGATAAGATAATGTTTAGAAATGGCAAAGTTATTGCCAACGTTAAGTTTTCGTGACGGACCGACGGACCGACGGACAAAGCGATCCCTATGTATCACCTTTTCTTCGAAAGGGCGACACAATAAAAACAAAGTATGTAACTATAAAGACCTCGTTAAATAGGCTTCTAAATTCAAATGCAACTGAGTCAAAAATAATTTCATCCGTAAATGTTTTGGCCGATATAGAGTCTTACATGTTTTTGTCCGAATAGATTCCATAAAAAGTTAGCTATAGTAGATTCAGACACAAGTTTTTTATGTATTTCTACGTCCAAATTTCATAAAATCATGTCTGATAAATGTAAACTTCGAAAGCCTAAATATACCAAAGTGTACGGAGTAGGTAGGGAATTTCTTAATGTTACTGGTTACGTGCAGCCAAATTTCAGAATTGCGGGTCATTAATTCGAATACGAATTTCATGTTTTTGCAAGATTTCATAAGTGTGTTGTTGAATTTGACAACAATATATTAAGAATATCTGACAAAGCTGCCTATAATTTGCAAAATAAAACTCATACATTTAACATAGGCGTAGCTAGAGCCTTTTTGATGTTTCTTTGGAGCCTCGTTGTTATTAAGTTTTCCTATTACTTTATCACATGTTCCTCCTAATGCCGTGGCACTACTTGAGCCATTGTAATTTTTTGCTAATAATAGGCAAATAGCAGGGTCTAGATGTTTGATAGTCACTGAAAGGTAGGTCAAATTACGTCGTTCAGAATCTAGTGTCATATGCAGTACAAATAAAAATATCTCAAATTGTTTGCAAACTTTTTTTTCAGCAGAAAGTACTACAGATATTAATGATATTTTTTTCTAAAGGTGGGTATACTCATATTGCTAACATATCAACTGATGATGAGAAAAAGTACATACAGCTTGCAAATGACCTGGACTTCAATTTAGGCGATACAAATTTAACAAGTGAACAAAAACATAAATCGCTAGGAAAAACACTGGCACAGCTTGCAAATGACCTGGACTTCAATTTAGGCGATACAAATTTAACAAGTGAACAAAAACATAAATCGCTAGGAAAAACACTGGCAAACTTGCAAAGGATGATTCGATTCCCAGCTTGGCTGTACGACTGTTCATTTCCACATAGGCAACGACCGTATAAGCGAACTCCCCAAGGTCGGGAGCATATCGAAAAACATATCAAAACAATGCCCGAAAACGATAGTATTGAAGAATTTAGTTCTGTTTGGGGTTCACCCGTACTTCTATGTAAAAAAAAGAAAACGGCCAAACACAGTTTACTATTGATTATACGGGACTTAACAAACTCAGTCAACCTCTCTACTTCCCAATTCCCCAGTTTGAAGAATTAGTTGACAGGGTATGCAATGCAAAAACAACAATCTTTAATGCTCTTGACCTTAAAAGTTATTTTTTGCAGATTTCTCTGGATGACAATACTGTCCATAAAACTGCATTTGTAACGCACAATAACAGTTACCAATTCATGAGTCCCATATGGTCTCATGAATGCCCCAGTGGCTTTTCAGTGTGTGCTGTAAAGAGTTTTGTCAAGCATAATTTTCAAATTGTGTCTCATATACATAGATGATATTCTTTGCTATTAAAAATATTTTGAAACTCGGTGAAACTTGGTCACTTCCTTTCAAAAAGATGGAATTGATGTCAATCCCAAAACCACTGAGGTCATTAACACATTTCCAGTCCAAAGAACAGTGAAACAGGATAGAACATTCTTTTGACTGTGTTATTTCTTGAGAAAATTTGTCAGGAATTATTGCGAAATTGCTCTCCAGTAAACACACTGCTACACAAAGATACGCAATTCAAATAGACAGATAATTTCGACAAAGCATTTACAGAGTTGAAAAACAAGTTAGTATCACCCCCAATTTTTTCAGTACCTGACATGTCAAAACCTTTTAAAATTACAGTGGATGCATGTAAGACAGACATAAGCTTTTTCGTGTCTCACAGCTCTGGTAGAGAACAAATCATTTGCTACAACGACCGAGGTTTACGTAAGCGATAGGTTAACTGTGCAATTATAGAACTTGAATGTTTGGCTGTTGTAAAAGTCATAAAACGTATCACACGTACATAGTAAATATTGAATAAACTGCCATTCCTGACTACAGGGGTTTAAAATGACTAAAAGATGTAACGAACCAACAAAGTAGGTAAAATAGATGGATTGTAAATCTTGCACAGTACAATCATAGAATACAACATAAATCAGGTTCCACAATTACAGATGCCTTATTTAAGGCAAGATTACAACAAAGAGGTAGGTATATCTGAAAATTTTCAAGTAACTACAATACAATTAGAGACTAACAATCTCAGCAATCAGAAAGATATATGTATGCTCTTGATATAGAATTTGAGAACCAACCTACAGGCGCATCTTCAGTAGCATTCTAAAATGATAAATTTGATCAATCCAACAATGATAATCTCATCATGCCTGCTACAAGCCATGAAATAGACAAAGATAACCAACCAGCTATATGTATATCCTATGCTCAGTGTAAAGTGCTAATTTATTTACAAATTTAGAATACATGGTAAATGATAAGTTGCCAACAGATCAAGCACAGGCTACTAAGGTAGTAACAGAAACACAACAATATGACATTGTTTATGATGTATTTTATCACTTCTACTCCGTTAGTGCTCGAGGTATCACAGCAAGTAAGTAACAGCACAGTAAGGCAAATTTCAGTACCTAAAGATCTTAAAGAAGTGCTATCATGTGTAATGTAATTGGGAAATTTTATCTATGTTTGAAATCTCTTTGAAACAAAATTAAAGTAACTGGTTATACGTCTTACAATATTCAAGTGGACATCATACTGTGTCAGGTTACTGTCACATTATACTAGCCAAGGGGCATTGTTTAGTCAGCTTAGTGAAGATGACCTCTCTAGTAATTATATTGTACTTGTAAATAATGGACAATTCTAAAACTTTTAAACAATAGATAAAAGCAATTGAAAAGTACGCTCTATTAACCGATTTAAATGATGACAGAACTAAGATGGTCTGCTATCAGGCTGCAACCGGTCCGGTATCAGATTTTATACATAGATACTTAAAGGAAAATCCAGATTGCACATGGGGTGCATTTAAACAAGCACTTTCAACTCGCTTCTCCGAAATCCAAGATGCACAACATGCATCGTACTTGTTACGTAATGTCAAACAGAAACCAGGGGAGAATATTCATGCATATGTAGAACGACTTTTAACTTTAGCTGAAGATGCTTTTCAGGGAGTACGTTTTGGTCTAGATCAGGCGGCAAATTTAGCTGTAATTGAAAATCAATTTATTGGTTATTTTACTGATGGTCTTTCTGATTTTTTTTAAAAATGAATGTCATGCGTGAAAATCCAGCCACTTTACAAGCTGCGATTACCTGTGCAACGAATGAGCAGAGTTTACGAACTCGTTTTAACCTTAGATTTCATACGCCAAGTACTAATCCTATTAACAGTGAACATGAATCCATGGAAGTTGACCATGTTAGGCCTCAAAGACGTTGCCAATACTGCCAAAAATATGGTCATCATATCCGTGATTGTAGGTCAAGAAGGAGAGAAATATATTCTGTTTCTAGGGAAACAAATACAGCCATAAATCAGCATAGGACACAACAAAATAGATATATAGACAAAAGTAGGGATTGGAAAAATAGGATAGATTGTTGGAATTGTGGGGAGTTAGGGCATTTTAGGAGAGAGTGTCAGTCTAAACCCAGTTTCAAACGTTTAAACTAAAATCTTCCTGTCATAAAGAAGTCGATGATAGGAAAACTGGCTTTCAACATCAACAACTTATTGTATAGCGTTAGCTGGAAATCCAAACTCTTGCACAATTAGAACAGAAAAATTCAAAGTTAAGACCCTTGTTGACTCAGAAGCAGAGGTCTCACTAATAAACAGGCGTACATTCAATCAACTGAAACAAAAACCAAAACTATTAAAAAATAACAAGGTTTCTTTACAGTCTGTAGATGGTAATTCTTTACACGTAGATGGCTATGCAAATCTCTCTTTTGTCATAGGTGGGCTTAAATTAGAGCATAAATTTTATGTAGTTTCAAATATGAACCGAAGGGCAATTCTGGGTAGAGATTGGCTGCAGAAGAACGGAGTCAGAATATACTTTGATCTTGGTTGTTTACGGGTACGTGATGTCTATGTTTCTTTAGAAGAAGATATTCACATTAACTCCGTAGTAAATCTGCAGATGGATACAATAATCAAACCGCAATCTTTACATATATGCAACGGTCAGTTAAACCGAAAAGCTGAACTCAATGACTTCCAAACATACGATTTACGCAGCATAGAAGAGGGTTATCTTAAAACTGAACCTGGTCTAATGGTCACAAATGCAGTTATTAAATTACCAAAACATCGTACCTTTCCTGTTATGCTGGTTAACTCTACGAACAGGACCATTAAATTAAAACGAGGCTGTGCTGTTGCCAAGATTGAACAGGTTGATGAAAAATGCATAGCCCATGTAACGGGAAACCATACTCCACAAAACGACTGGATTAACTCTAATTCTACCTCAAATGCACCCACTCTTGATATCGAGGAAATTATAGCGGCTCCACAACATCTCCCCTATGTACAGCGTTTAGTTGGAAAGAACCATGATGTCTTTGCCAATGATGATTCTGAATTATCCCAGTCAGACACAGTTAAAATGAAAATTCCCACTGTAGACCATGAACCGATCAAGCAGCGACCTTACAGGGTACCCCTAAATGATAGGAAAATTATGAGTGATGCCATTGACGAGATGCTAAAAGCGAAGGTTATCCGACCATCTCACAGCCCCTATGCCAACCCTGTAGTTCTAGTTCAAAAGAAAAACGACAATAGCAAAAGGTTCTGCGTTGACTTCAGGAAATAAAATAAGGTCACTAAACCCTCCTTTTACCCCCCTTCCCCATATTGATGATATATTGGCCATTCTCGGCGATGCAAAATACTTCACAACCCTAGACATGCGATCAGGCTTTTGGCAGATACCTATAGACGAAAAGGATAAACAGAAAACAGCATTTGCCACATTCAAAGGTCTCTACGAATTCAATGTCATGTGTTTTGGTCTGGTCAATGCCCCTGGTGTTTTTAAGGAACTCATGTCAAAAGTCCTGGAAGGCTTAGACTTTGCTGTCGCCTATCTCGACGACGTTCTCATATTTTCAAAGTCTTTGGAAGAACATAAGCACCACTTAGATGTAATTTTTCAACGATTACGAGATCATCAGCTCAAACTGAAGTTAAAAAAGTGTCAGTTTCTTCAACCACAAACTGAATATTTAGGTTTTGTCATAGATGAAAATGGCATCAGACCCAACCCTGATAAAGTTAAGGCAATAAATTGGGCACCCGGGGGTGGGGGGGGGATGACTGGTTGTAAGGGGGGGTGAGGTGAGGGGGAATAAAGTACCTATGTTTTAAAATTTAAAAAAAAATTGGGCCCGGGGGGGGCGGATTCCCATGCAGAGGGGACAGTGGGGGGGAGTACTTACCCATCTCATGTCAGTTAATATTTTATTTCTAGGCTTAAGAAGTTTTTTTTCCTATATATAAGTTTAAGCAAAATCAAGTGACCCCGGGGGTGGGGCTAACTGTGACCCCAGGGACATGGGTACCAACAATCTTTGCAGGGGTCTTGCTTGTGATCAAGTATTCCAAGTTTGAATGGAATATCCTTGACACTTTTTGAGACATAAACATAAAGAAAAAGGTTAACCAAGAAATTTAACTTGAAAAAGGGGCATAACATTGCAAAAAAAATTTTGAGGGTTATCTGCCCTTGAGAAATGGTGTTGTCTTAAGTGATACAATTGTAAGCATTACAACTGGAAAGTTTGATGAAGAAACATTAAGAAATGGCATAGTTATAGCCAATGTTAAGTTTTCATGACAAAATCCAAGTACAAAAAAGGGGCATAACTCTGTCAATCGTGACCTTGACCTATACATTTTGGCATCATCATGACCCTGTTGTCGTAAGCAATATAATTTGGAAGTTTGATGTTGAAATGTTAAAAAATGGCAAAGTTATTCCCAACGTTAAGTTTTCATGACAAAATCCATGTATAAAAAGGGGCATAACTCTGTCAAATGTGACCTTGACCTAGAAATTTTGACATCAACCTGACCCTGTTGTCATAAGCAATACAATTTGAAAGTTTGATAAGATAATGTTTAGAAATGGCAAAGTTATTGCCAACGTTAAGTTTTCGTGACGGACCGACGGACCGACGGACAAAGCGATCCCTATGTATCACCTTTTCTTCGAAAGGGCGACACAATAAAAACAAAGTATGTAACTATAAAGACCTCGTTAAATAGGCTTCTAAATTCAAATGCAACTGAGTCAAAAATAATTTCATCCGTAAATGTTTTGGCCGATATAGAGTCTTACATGTTTTTGTCCGAATAGATTCCATAAAAAGTTAGCTATAGTAGATTCAGACACAAGTTTTTTATGTATTTCTACGTCCAAATTTCATAAAATCATGTCTGATAAATGTAAACTTCGAAAGCCTAAATATACCAAAGTGTACGGAGTAGGTAGGGAATTTCTTAATGTTACTGGTTACGTGCAGCCAAATTTCAGAATTGCGGGTCATTAATTCGAATACGAATTTCATGTTTTTGCAAGATTTCATAAGTGTGTTGTTGAATTTGACAACAATATATTAAGAATATCTGACAAAGCTGCCTATAATTTGCAAAATAAAACTCATACATTTAACATAGGCGTAGCTAGAGCCTTTTTGATGTTTCTTTGGAGCCTCGTTGTTATTAAGTTTTCCTATTACTTTATCACATGTTCCTCCTAATGCCGTGGCACTACTTGAGCCATTGTAATTTTTTGCTAATAATAGGCAAATAGCAGGGTCTAGATGTTTGATAGTCACTGAAAGGTAGGTCAAATTACGTCGTTCAGAATCTAGTGTCATATGCAGTACAAATAAAAATATCTCAAATTGTTTGCAAACTTTTTTTTCAGCAGAAAGTACTACAGATATTAATGATATTTTTTTCTAAAGGTGGGTATACTCATATTGCTAACATATCAACTGATGATGAGAAAAAGTACATACAGCTTGCAAATGACCTGGACTTCAATTTAGGCGATACAAATTTAACAAGTGAACAAAAACATAAATCGCTAGGAAAAACACTGGCACAGCTTGCAAATGACCTGGACTTCAATTTAGGCGATACAAATTTAACAAGTGAACAAAAACATAAATCGCTAGGAAAAACACTGGCAAACTTGCAAAGGATGATTCGATTCCCAACTTGGCTGTACGACTGTTCATTTCCACATAGGCAACGACCGTATAAGCAAACTCCCCAAGGTCGGGAGCATATCGAAAAACATATCAAAACAATGCCCGAAAACGATAGTATTGAAGAATTTAGTTCTGTTTGGGGTTCACCCGTACTTCTATGTAAAAAAAAGAAAACGGCCAAACACAGTTTACTATTGATTATACGGGACTTAATCAACTCAGTCAACCTCTCTACTTCCCAATTCCCCAGTTTGAAGAATTAGTTGACAGGGTATGCAATGCAAAAACAACAATCTTTAATGCTCTTGACCTTAAAAGTTATTTTTTGCAGATTTCTCTGGATGACAATACTGTCCATAAAACTGCATTTGTAACGCACAATAACAGTTACCAATTCATGAGTCCCATATGGTCTCATGAATGCCCCAGTGGCTTTTCAGTGTGTGCTGTAAAGAGTTTTGTCAAGCATAATTTTCAAATTGTGTCTCATATACATAGATGATATTCTTTGCTATTAAAAATATTTTGAAACTCGGTGAAACTTGGTCACTTCCTTTCAAAAAGATGGAATTGATGTCAATCCCAAAACCACTGAGGTCATTAACACATTTCCAGTCCAAAGAACAGTGAAACAGGATAGAACATTCTTTTGACTGTGTTATTTCTTGAGAAAATTTGTCAGGAATTATTGCGAAATTGCTCTCCAGTAAACACACTGCTACACAAAGATACGCAATTCAAATAGACAGATAATTTCGACAAAGCATTTACAGAGTTGAAAAACAAGTTAGTATCACCCCCAATTTTTTCAGTACCTGACATGTCAAAACCTTTTAAAATTACAGTGGATGCATGTAAGACAGACATAAGCTTTTTCGTGTCTCACAGCTCTGGTAAAGAACAAATCATTTGCTACAACGACCGAGGTTTACGTAAGCGATAGGTTAACTGTGCAATTATAGAACTTGAATGTTTGGCTGTTTTAAAAGTCATAAAACGTATCACACGTACATAGTAAATATTGAATAAACTGCCATTCCTGACTACAGGGGTTTAAAATGACTAAAAGATGTAACGAACCAACAAAGTAGGTAAAATAGATGGATTGTAAATCTTGCACAGTACAATCATAGAATACAACATAAATCAGGTTCCACAATTACAGATGCCTTATTTAAGGCAAGATTACAACAAAGAGGTAGGTATATCTGAAAATTTTCAAGTAACTACAATACAATTAGAGACTAACAATCTCAGCAATCAGAAAGATATATGTATGCTCTTGATATAGAATTTGAGAACCAACCTACAGGCGCATCTTCAGTAGCATTCTAAAATGATAAATTTGATCAATCCAACAATGATAATCTCATCATGCCTGCTACAAGCCATGAAATAGACAAAGATAACCAACCAGCTATATGTATATCCTATGCTCAGTGTAAAGTGCTAATTTATTTACAAATTTAGAATACATGGTAAATGATAAGTTGCCAACAGATCAAGCACAGGCTACTAAGGTAGTAACAGAAACACAACAATATGACATTGTTTATGATGTATTTTATCACTTCTACTCCGTTAGTGCTCGAGGTATCACAGCAAGTAAGTAACAGCACAGTAAGGCAAATTTCAGTACCTAAAGATCTTAAAGAAGTGCTATCATGTGTAATGTAATTGGGAAATTTTATCTATGTTTGAAATCTCTTTGAAACAAAATTAAAGTAACTGGTTATACGTCTTACAATATTCAAGTGGACATCATACTGTGTCAGGTTACTGTCACATTATACTAGCCAAGGGGCATTGTTTAGTCAGCTTAGTGAAGATGACCTCTCTAGTAATTATATTGTACTTGTAAATAATGGACAATTCTAAAACTTTTAAACAATAGATAAAAGCAATTGAAAAGTACGCTCTATTAACCGATTTAAATGATGACAGAACTAAGATGGTCTGCTATCAGGCTGCAACCGGTCCGGTATCAGATTTTATACATAGATACTTAAAGGAAAATCCAGATTGCACATGGGGTGCATTTAAACAAGCACTTTCAACTCGCTTCTCCGAAATCCAAGATGCACAACATGCATCGTACTTGTTACGTAATGTCAAACAGAAACCAGGGGAGAATATTCATGCATATGTAGAACGACTTTTAACTTTAGCTGAAGATGCTTTTCAGGGAGTACGTTTTGGTCTAGATCAGGCGGCAAATTTAGCTGTAATTGAAAATCAATTTATTGGTTATTTTACTGATGGTCTTTCTGATTTTTTTAAAAATGAATGTCATGCGTGAAAATCCAGCCACTTTACAAGCTGCGATTACCTGTGCAACGAATGAGCAGAGTTTACGAACTCGTTTTAACCTTAGATTTCATACGCCAAGTACTAATCCTATTAACAGTGAACATGAATCCATGGAAGTTGACCATGTTAGGCCTCAAAGACGTTGCCAATACTGCCAAAAATATGGTCATCATATCCGTGATTGTAGGTCAAGAAGGAGAGAAATATATTCTGTTTCTAGGGAAACAAATACAGCCATAAATCAGCATAGGACACAACAAAATAGATATATAGACAAAAGTAGGGATTGGAAAAATAGGATAGATTGTTGGAATTGTGGGGAGTTAGGGCATTTTAGGAGAGAGTGTCAGTCTAAACCCAGTTTCAAACGTTTAAACTAAAATCTTCCTGTCATAAAGAAGTCGATGATAGGAAAACTGGCTTTCAACATCAACAACTTATTGTATAGCGTTAGCTGGAAATCCAAACTCTTGCACAATTAGAACAGAAAAATTCAAAGTTAAGACCCTTGTTGACTCAGAAGCAGAGGTCTCACTAATAAACAGGCGTACATTCAATCAACTGAAACAAAAACCAAAACTATTAAAAAATAACAAGGTTTCTTTACAGTCTGTAGATGGTAATTCTTTACACGTAGATGGCTATGCAAATCTCTCTTTTGTCATAGGTGGGCTTAAATTAGAGCATAAATTTTATGTAGTTTCAAATATGAACCGAAGGGCAATTCTGGGTAGAGATTGGCTGCAGAAGAACGGAGTCAGAATATACTTTGATCTTGGTTGTTTACGGGTACGTGATGTCTATGTTTCTTTAGAAGAAGATATTCACATTAACTCCGTAGTAAATCTGCAGATGGATACAATAATCAAACCGCAATCTTTACATATATGCAACGGTCAGTTAAACCGAAAAGCTGAACTCAATGACTTCCAAACATACGATTTACGCAGCATAGAAGAGGGTTATCTTAAAACTGAACCTGGTCTAATGGTCACAAATGCAGTTATTAAATTACCAAAACATCGTACCTTTCCTGTTATGCTGGTTAACTCTACGAACAGGACCATTAAATTAAAACGAGGCTGTGCTGTTGCCAAGATTGAACAGGTTGATGAAAAATGCATAGCCCATGTAACGGGAAACCATACTCCACAAAACGACTGGATTAACTCTAATTCTACCTCAAATGCACCCACTCTTGATATCGAGGAAATTATAGCGGCTCCACAACATCTCCCCTATGTACAACGTTTAGTTGGAAAGAACCATGATGTCTTTGCCAATGATGATTCTGAATTATCCCAGTCAGACACAGTTAAAATGAAAATTCCCACTGTAGACCATGAACCGATCAAGCAGCGACCTTACAGGGTACCCCTAAATGATAGGAAAATTATGAGTGATGCCATTGACGAGATGCTAAAAGCGAAGGTTATCCGACCATCTCACAGCCCCTATGCCAACCCTGTATGTCTAGTTCAAAAGAAAAACGACAATAGCAAAAGGTTCTGCGTTGACTTCAGGAAATAAAATAAGGTCACTAAACCCTCCTTTTACCCCCCTTCCCCATATTGATGATATATTGGCCATTCTCGGCGATGCAAAATACTTCACAACCCTAGACATGCGATCAGGCTTTTGGCAGATACCTATAGACGAAAAGGATAAACAGAAAACAGCATTTGCCACATTCAAAGGTCTCTACGAATTCAATGTCATGTGTTTTGGTCTGGTCAATGCCCCTGGTGTTTTTAAGGAACTCATGTCAAAAGTCCTGGAAGGCTTAGACTTTGCTGTCGCCTATCTCGACGACGTTCTCATATTTTCAAAGTCTTTGGAAGAACATAAGCACCACTTAGATGTAATTTTTCAACGATTACGAGATCATCAGCTCAAACTGAAGTTAAAAAAGTGTCAGTTTCTTCAACCACAAACTGAATATTTAGGTTTTGTCATAGATGAAAATGGCATCAGACCCAACCCTGATAAAGTTAAGGCAAGATGTGTACGCGATGTTTGCCGAATCTTGGGAGCTTCAAGTTTTTACAGGCGTTTTATCCCGTCTTTTTCACAAATTGCAGAGCCCCTTATTAATTTGACACGAAAGAAAACCCCGTTTATTTGGACAAACCAATGTCAAAATAGTTTTGATACTATTAAGGAACGGTTAACTGCTGTCCCTCTTTTAGCTTATCCTGACACGAGTAAGCCTTATACGTTGTACACAGATACTGCCTTTCACAATCTACCGATTCCCAAGAATCTGATGGTTATAAAGAAAAGCCGATATATTTTCTTCCCCACAAGTTACGTGAAACACAAAGAAAATGGAGCACTATTGAAAAAGAAGCATTAAGTATTCACTATGCTCTTCAGAAACTTGACCATTACTTAAACAATGCTTCATTTACAATCAAGACAGATCACCGTCCACTCATTAGTTTATTAGATTCGCCAATGAATAACAAAAAAGTTAAACTATGGGCATTGTCTATAAGTGGATACGACTGTAAAATCGAATATCTTCCGAGTAAGGCAAACGTAATCGCTGACTTCTTTTCCAGGCCACCAGAATCTGAAAATATAAAAACGGAATCAGAATCAGAATATGAACCTGAGATTCATGACAATACATACAAGATCACTGATAAGGTCACAGACACTGTCCACAGCATCAATGTTATCAATTCTAATGAAATTGACCCTAAACACTCGGCCAATAAAGAATTGCAGAAACAGGATTATTTTGTAGAACCTGTCGCAGGCTTTGCGGAACTTGATATGAATTACGAACAAGCTAAAGACCCCGCCATTGTCCAGTTGAAAATGCTTCTCAAACATGGGGGCCCCAAGAAATCAGAGTTCAGAAAATACTTAGAAGTTGATCAAGTCTTATATCACCTTTCCAACCCTGATAAGGAACCAGTATTAAGGCTTTATGTTCCTGAACACTTGAAAGCATTAGTTATCAAACAGTATCATGATGATAATGGTCATCCCGGAACACAACGCATGTTTGCTACTGCAAGAACAAAATACTACTGGCCAAATATGTTTAAAGACATGTACAAGTACATCTCGACATGTGTTGACTGCCAGACTAGGAATTTGACGAAAGTCAAAGCTCCTTTAAGGGAAACAAACACTGCACCCTTTCCATTCGCTATTCTCTCAATAGATGTCTGTGGGCCGTATGAAAAAACACTTAGTAACAATCGATACATAATTTGTTTCCTTGACATGTTCAGCGGTTTTCCAGAACTATTCGCTGCTCCTGATAAAAGTACGAATACAATCATAGACTTACTTCTTAAAGGGATATATCCACGATATGGCTGTCCGTTACAGATTATCCATGACAGAGGGTCAGAGTTCACCAGTTCTGCATTCAAGGAAGTACTGAAAGAATTAAACATAGATAATGTCACATGTACTGCATACCATCCTGAAAGTAATGCAAAACAAGAACGCATGCATAGGGTCCTACATGACATTTTAGCTAAAAGAATTCAAGGAAATACCCGGGAATGGGACATCCATCTTAATATGTCTTTAGCAAGTATACGGCACAACGTGTCTTCAAGCTCAAAGTTTTCCCCTTTCTATCTGTTATTCTATAGGGATCCAATCCTACCTATTGACAACCTCTTAAAGCCTAGAGCTAAGTACCATGGCGAGGATTACCATAAAATTGTTCTGCAGGAGCAACATAAATCTTTCCTTCTGGCTTACCGGCACATTAAACACTCAAAGAGAAAACATAAAAAGCAGGTGGATAAGAAAGCGAAAGATATCAAGTTTGAAATTAGTGACCCTGTATATTACAAAAATTATCAGAGAAAGAACAAACTTGAAGACCGTTGGAGATCCCATTACAGAATAATGGAACAAAAGGGTCCAGTTACTTACCTGATCAAAAACCAACTCGACAATTCAGTTACTCAAGTGCACGCTGATCAGATCAGGCATGCAAACATCACTGACTGGCCTGCTCGTAAGACTGTTCAAAGTTATCCGTGCCGTATGGTAAATTACGTAATACCTCCGGATGACAGCTCTAGTAGTTATGATGAGTCTGACGATTCTGATACTGAAAGGTCAAAAAAATGCCCAAAAGTACTAATAGAATAAGAAAAGAGCGTGAAGACTCTTCATCAGAAGATTATATCCCATTAGCCCAACTGCGCAAACGTTTAAGGGAACAGGCAGAGGAAGAAATAAGGTCAAACAATAATGACATTAGGTCAAACACTGAATCCAAAACTTCACTGAATTCCTCAGATACCGACTCGACTATGTCTGTTAAAAGCAGTTCAGGTATCGACGGCCCAGTTCAAGTAGATAATGCTGCTTACCTTGTCACAGACTCCTCTGTAGATTCTGCTGATTCCCAGTCTTCTAATCCCATTGACACAGATGCCATGGACATGGAGTCCTTGCCAAATAAACCTGAAAATGTTAGCCAAGATAATATGACAGTCGGACTAGTTACAAACGAGAAGGAAATACAAAATAATGTTGACACAGACAAGGTTTCATTCGAGAATACAAACTAACTGGCGGGGTTGCGTCAATTCTGGTGCTGATAAAGAAAAATGTTTACAGTTACTTCTAGGTCACATGGAAAGAAGCGCCAAGAGGAATCAGGACTTTTATACATGGTCTATTGCAGACGATTTTTTAAAACAAAAATATAAAACTCCCTAGTTTCTGTTGAATTCTACTTGTATAACTGATCATTGTTAAAATGACTAAAGGGAACTTTAATCATGCAAATGATGCATGGTATATATTAGTTCTAATTATATAGCCCTAGTGGTCTACATTGTGGATCTCACGCCAGCACATAGCTCTTGAATTGATAAAAGTTTAAACATGTTTAAAGTGTAAGATGATTTGAACGTTCAAATAAAAAGACTTTATCATGCAATCGATGCAGTAGTCTACATTGTAGATTTTGAACATGTCGTACATATTTAGTTTGGATATAGTGTTAGGACTGTTGATGTTGAAAGCCACTTAAATGACTTCACATACTTTATTAATTTGGGTGTAATATATAGTCTACATTGTAAATATCTCATCGCATTCAGACCTGTGTATAATTTCTATGCTGTTACTTGCTTGTTTTCTTAGATTATTTTTTCGTTATGCTTATCGGGTGCCACCTATCACATAAAAAAACAACATGAAAACAACACCACAAAACGTATACGACTTTTTGTACTCTTCCAGATGCTCGTAGTCATGACCCATCTTCTAATGTTCTGTTTTGTTGGCATAGTCGGAGCCTTAGAAGTGCATGAAAATGTCATTTTTGAAAAAAAAACAATGAAGTAACTACTACTAAATCACAGTGGAAAACCAACGAATGTCGACACAAATTTATGGGATATTTATAAAATATTAAAATATGACACCTTCTTATACGAAAATCAAATCGCTATAATCATTCATATTCCACTCCTGGATTTTAATGGAAACCTTAACATCTACCGCATTCATAATTTAGAGATTCCTTACCTCAACCAAAAGAGCGCCCAAACTATTTCGTATACACATTCTGCTATGACTGCGAGATATGATCTCGATACGACGGCACTAATGATAAATAATAAAAAGAACAAAATTTGCTACTTTGACTTCAGAGGAGCTAGATAAATGCATCGACCCCGTACAAAAATTTTGCGAAATTCGGTCACCTATGTATCAAGTTTCCCTTTCTTCAAGGTGCTTAATAGCATTGTTCACTAAAAATGAGGCCAAAGTAATAACCTTCTGTAATACTGTCGTAACACCAAACACAAATTTACCTAAAGCAGAGTACTTATATCGAGGTCACTTGGTAATAACGACACACATACATCTTAGATTTGTCATCATTTGTTATAGCGGAAAGAACAAATCTGAACTTCTTGTTAATCCTCCTATGTGCTTTATTAAACTAGAAATAAACTGCCGGGCTTACAATGAACATTTAACACTAAACGCTTGGTTTTCTAGATTGAGTAAAAAGACAATACAAGATGACAAAAGTGATATCTTATACTTTCCGAACGTTACCAATACAAAAATTTGGGAACCATTTCATAAGACATTTCGTAACGCAGCTAATATTACATTACCAAAAACCTTACAGCATATAAAAGAAATTCCTATGTCTCAGTCAATTCAAAAATTAAATTACTTACATAATTTGCAAATTGATGACGTGGATTCAGTCTGGCCGATCTGTTATTACATCCTTATTTGTCTTGCTACCTTGAGTCTCATTGCTGTGGTGGTTTTTTATATAAAAATTCGAAAATGCACTTCAAAAACCGACTCTACTAAAACAAACAGGCAATCGAATGAGATCAGTTTACTTAATGGTTACCAGCCCATACGGATGGTGGATCTCGAGCGAAACGAGGCTTCAAGGGTCCATGTACAGACTACAACCAATTACAAGGACGAAAACGATGCTAAACCCGCAAGCTCTTTCACCGGCCGGTTGTATCCTTCCCTTTTGACAAGCGAACCCCAAGGGGCACGATAAACATCGACCACCTGCAGTAACATCGATCACCGGACAAGTTATTACAATCGAATGTCAATCTCCTCCCCCCCCCCCCTGAGTAATAACATGTCATCAACCAACCGATATTAATTTTGCTATCTTAATTACGGCGAACACTGACGATTACACAAAAACAACGACAACAACAACAACCGAGAAAAAAAATCGAAAAAAGAAGAAACAAAACAAACATTCACTTCAACTACCGCACTACGCACCTACAAAAAAAATGTCTTCCTGCCAAATTGTTATGCAATTTAAAAAAATACATATAAGATTACCTACAATTGAAATTAATGGAGTTTATACAACAGCTTGAACAAGCCGAAAAAGGATATCCACCTTCGTCTGAAACAATTCCTCTCACAGAAGAATCAATACTCAAATGGCGTTCATCGGCTTATCAAAGCATACTGCATGCTTTGCTGGAAAATGACCTGACAGTATTGTTTTTTCTTCAAAGGACAACAAGGGAATACGTACGGCACATGTTGCAACAAGGAATCCAACTACGAGCCGGTGATATCCACGGAGCAATATCCCCGCCGAACCTGCAACGACTTATGCGAAGCCCTGAAATTATTAGCCAGGCGTTCAGCAGACTTCGCCCTGTGTAATACTACTACTACCTTTTCGTGTGTGCACTTTGGTATGACTTGATTCGATGGATACTACTACCTTTTCGTGTGTGCACATTGGTATGACTTAATTCGATGGAACTGTTTTGGAATTATTTTCTATCTTCATAGATGTTTCAATTAATTTTTTTAGGAATATGTTGCAATTAATCTATTCGGAAAAAGACAGGAAGGAAAATATAGTTTAATCGGATCCCCGCAACGACTTATGCGAAGCCCTGAAATTATTAGAAGGCGTTTAGCAGACTCCACCCTGTGTAATACTACTACCTTTTCGTGTGTGCACATTGGAATGACTTGATTCGATGGAACTTTTGGAATTGTTTTCTATCTTCATAGATGTTTCAATTAATTTTTTCTGGAATGTGTTGCCATTAATCTATTCGGAAAAAGACAGGAAGGAAAATATAGTTTAATCGACTTTAACTTTTTACGGCATCATCTTTACGGCGTTTTCTTTTAAGGTGTTTCGGCAGTTAAAATACTGTTTTATTTTTACGGTGTTATTTAGGCAACCGAGGTATTGTTTTATTAATGTGTTCTGTTTTATTTCTATGGTGTATATTATTTAATGTTTTCAGCTTCATGTCATGTCTATTTTGATGTTTCGTACTTTTAGGTTCTTTTAAATATGGATCTGTATGCTATGTGTAATTTTCGTAATTATCTCTGACTTATAAGTTCATTTTATCGTAATTTAATTAACTTCAGTTCTAACAATACTCATCATAAATTCTTTTTTTTTAATTTTTTTTTGAGAAAAAAGAAAGGAATTTGTAATGTAATTGGGAAAATTTATCTATGTTTGAAATCTCTTTGAAACAAAATTAAAGTAACTGGTTATACGTCTTACAATTTTCAAGTGGACATCATAATGTGTCAGGTTACTGTCAAATTATACTAGCCAAGGGGCATTGTTTAGTCAGCTTAGTGAAGATGACCTCTCTAGTAATTATATTGTACTTGTAAATAATGGAACATACAACCTTCTATTTATTAGTTGTCATGTTTAGGTCACGAAAATGTAAAATACATTATATGTTTGTCATTTTTAGTATACAGAATAGGAAAATCATGTCTTTACTTAGATTGTTATTAGTTTACATGTCAGATTATATGTTTGTTTAATTAAATTCCGTCTAGTTTACCTGCATAAATAGCAGAGCATTTTGCTAGGAAAGCAGAAGGCTAGGGAGGAAGCGTATCTGTTGTTAAAATACTTACTAAAAGAACTGTTGTCTATTTATTCATAAAAGACTCATTATTGCGAAAGAACTAATAAAAGATCTATTCTAGAAAAGTTGTAGAGTTGAATGGTTGATACTTTACACATGACTGCCCTGGTGGTGCTCAACTTGCTTTTGATAAATGCTATTCGTTGTAGTGTAATGGCAGAAAAAGTTAACTTTTTAATACATGTATTTTATTCAAATGCAAAAAGAGACAGATTAGAAATCAAGTTTGTAAACACATTGTGTAGGTTTAAATAGTACAGTACATGTATACGTCTTCATGCAATACATTAGTCTAGTCTACAGAATACATAGTATAATTATTTGACTGGCTTGTGACAGAATTATGTTACATGTCTGGACTACGTGTATTTCATGACATGCTCATTGCCTGAAGATTTAGGTATATCCCTAAATAAATCGAATACCGGTAATCTAGGCATTCATGGGGTTTCTATAAGAGAAGTTAGGGGTGGAAACCTCCACCATACCGGATTTTGCTCCGCCGGCACTTTAAGTTCACTTTAAGACTCGATATCAACAAATAAGAACCTGAAAACTAAAATAGTGTTGTTTTAGATTTCCAGACTTTATTCTACACACCATTTCCACCCCATCCTCCACAACTACACTACACCTGTTTTTCTGACCAGGATCGTTCTACTAGAGGTTGTTGCGGTCACACAATTAGAAGAGAATGCTACTACTATACGAAATACCAGGTAGAAAAAGAAATCATGCACAATACGAAGAGAAACCTATTGCAACACATGTTTTGAAAGAGAAAGTAAAATACAAAGATCTAACAAATGTCAAGATACTATGTTTAAACACGGAAGTATGTCATTACTAATATACTGACGGAAAAATATAACTGTGCACACTAAAATACTTAATATCTTTTATTAGGTATAAAATTATTTTAGCAGATTTCTTTTGTGTAATTCACAAGGTAATCTTGTTTCAATAATACTGCTTTTCGCGAGTTGCACGTGCAAAATTTATAGCCCGTAACGGTCGCGCTTTTTACGTGTTTCTTTATGTTAACATCCTCTTACATGCTGTTTCGAGTTATTTTAACCGTCAAATTATAGTGAGCTACCCAGCAGTTCAGAAAAACACCTTAATTTGGATTTTAAGTCTTTGAAAACAATGCCACGCATCTCAGAAAATGATCGCCTACGTGCCGTCGGTATGCTCCAAGCAGGCATTCCTCAAAATGCGGTTGCGCAGCGTTTTGGTGTTCACCGAAACACCATATCAGCACTTTGGCGACGATTTCAGCAACGTGGCAACGTCCGTGATCTACCACGTCCAGGGCGTCCACGTGTGACGTCAATCCGTCAAGACAATTATATCCGGCTTACACACCTACGGAATCGATTTCAACCGGCCACATTAACAGCACGAACAATTCCTGGCTTGAGACCTATCAGTGGACGAACTGTTAGAAACCGATTAAGAGAGCACAGCATTACTCCACGACGTCCTGCGATACGTCCTACTCTTCTCTTACGTCATCGACAACGTCGACGTCAGTGGTGCAGACAGTATCTAAGGCTTCCAAGAGCATATTGGAATAATGTTCTGTTTACTGACGAGTCGCGGTTTCACTTAGAAAGTTCGGACGGACGAGTTCGTGTATACAGGCGTCGCGGAGAACGTTACTTGGATCCCTGTGTTTTTCAACGTCAACGTTTTGGTGGTGGTAGGTCGATAATGGTTTGGGGAGGTATCTCATCTCAAGGCAGGACCCAGCTTGTAATTGTCCGTGGCAATTTAACGGGTGTTCGTTACAGAGATGAGATTGTCATACCCCACGTGCTGCCATTTCTTCAACGTCAAGGGCGTAACATGACGTTTCAACAAGACAACGCTCGGCCACATGTAGCACGTGTAGTTACCGGTTTCTGGCTCAGCAAAACGTGAGTGTCTTACCCTGGCCCGCTGTTTCACCAGATCTTTCACCAATTGAGCACGTTTGGGATGAGATGAAGAGACGCCTCCGTCAAAGACGTAACCAACCTCTCACGCTGGACCAACTAGCGCAGACATTGGTCAACATCTGGAACACCATTCCACAGGCAGTTATCGCCAACTTAGTTGCCTCTATGCCTCGTCGCTGCCGTGCTTGCTTGAACGCCAATGGAGGCCACACACGATACTGACCTTGTGAAATCAGATTTCATACCTGTCAACTTCTGCGCCTTGTTACTGTAAAAATTGTTTTACATGATGAAGGTTTGTATTGGGTGTTAGAAATAAAACGTTGATTGGCTAATTTGCAAAGTTTTATGTTACTATTCCTGATATTAAAAAAAATTCTATACCTTGAAGTATGCACAGTTATATTTTTCCGTCAGTATAGTTTAAATACTATCGTTTTTCGAATTTTCTTTAGATTTACAATTGTTTTGGTTGTGGTTTTGTTAGGGTGTAAATATGCATTTATTTTCAGACTGTTACTATTTGATTGCGATATATAAGTAATGAAGACTAAAGACCTATAAAAAGGTAAAGTGTTTGTTTATTATAGTGTCACCCCTATTGAAAGGGCCAGCCTTTTCTGACTTATGAGACACCTTATTCTGTTGCACGTTTACCTCCCGAATCCTATCCTTTAATGCCAGGCATCAGGCAGGTAGGCATACGGTAACCATTCTTTAACTAGCTGGCGGCTCACCAACCGGCCGCATCGGAACGGACCCCTGGTGGGATTCGAACCTTCGACCTCCCGCTCCCAAGGCGGATGCCTTAACCACTAGGCCAGGGAGACGGTGTATAATTATCCCCATTGGAAAAGTGGAAGACCTACATAAAAGATTTTTTCATCATGTTTGCGGCACAAGATGAGATATTCACGTTCACAATCACCTCTGAATATCAATTTCTATTAAAGTCTTGTAGGTGCACTAAGAATACAAGTGATGTTCTTAGCTAGGCTATTCTGAACTGAAGCTTTACATGGACAGTTCTATGGCTTAGCGTGGATCACAATAATTGTATTAATTGTACATAGGATATTGATGTTGTAATGTAATGGGGAAATGTTCTTATTATTTTATTAATTTTACTATAGGTCGCACAGAGTACATATCGCTCAAAACAAACCATTACATGCCAGAAATGTTTTATTATATATAGTTTGTCAACCAAGCGTTCAGAGAATACACATGTATTCGACATTTTATAGCCTGCAGTTCCGGCTTTTACTGTAACAAGCAAGTAACTAACCGTTATTCCATGACATGTACAAATTACATTAATATAACTGTCATATCTGGTCACGATCTAAACTAGTATATAAGAAATCATCCCTGGTAAGAAAACAGAGAGAGCAGCACTTCCATCTTTAGGCCGGTACTTTAGGTTTTATACTGTTCGATAACTAAGAAGTTATACTTAGAAATTATTATATAAAAACTGTGTAAAAACAACGTTCATACTTAGAAACTTATACTAACTGATTAAATAACTTAGAAAACATAGTGCCTGTTATTAGTTCATTACACCACAGTGTTTGCGTGGTGCCGTGACCAGGATCGAAATTCAAGCCCTGGTGTTGCAGCGGACACGACGAGAAACTACCACTTGAGATCACAGCGGCCAGAATAAAGGTTAGTTAATTGATATTTTACTGTTTGCTTGGCTACGAAATTCCATTTTTTTCCAAATTTTCTGTATTTTAAAAAAAAAATGGCAGAAGCTGACACTTCACAGGTTTTTCAGGATTTAGCTTTACAAATTAAAATTTTTTCCACCAATGTAGGAACACACGGGGTAGGAAACGTTGTTAAAAATTTTGATGGCGATAAGACTCAATTCAAATCTTGGGTAAAATCCATAGAAAAATTTGCATTGATAAAACAATTAGATGAAGATGAAAAAGATGATATGTTATGAAACCTCTTAAGGCCCAGTTTCCGATTTTATCCATCGGTACTTAAAAGAAAACATAGGTTGTACTTGGGCAAATCTAAAAACTGCATTAACCAGTAGGTTTTCTGAAGTAAAAGACGCACACCATGCATTTGATCTGTTGCGCAATCTAAAACAAAAACCAGGTGAAAATGTTCATTTATTCCTTGAGAGGCTCCCTGAATTAGCAGAAGACGCATACGAGGGACAAAATCCAGGTGGCTTAGCTACAGTAGAAAAACAATTAATTGGTATTTTCATTGACGGGTTAGCAGAAGATTACTTAAAGATTAAAGTTATGAGAGAAAATCCACAAACACTACAAACTGCCCTTACATCAGCTACAAATGAACAAAATCTTAGGGCAAGATTTCACTTGTGAAACAAATTTTCGGATACATCACAAAAGTATTCAGCTAACGATCAACATGAACCGATGGAAGTTGACCATATTCGACCACAAAAGTCATGTAATTACTGTCATAAATTAGAACATCAAATCAAGGACTGTCGCAAATGCCAAAGGCAAATTCACGCAGTGTCAAAATCCATTCACAACTCATTCAGAACACCATATCAACAGAACACTACGCCAATTAACCGCCAAACATCAAACCCATCCTTAAGACAAAACACATCCTTAAGACAAACTGAATGCAGAAACTGCGGAAAACTTGGGCATATCCAAAGGTATTGCACTAGATCCAATAGACATTTAAACTAACATCTTCCTATCATAATGAAGTCGCTGGTAGGAATTTTAATAAGGAACCGATATCAACGTATACTATTAATTTAGCAGGAAATCCAAATTCATGTACAATAAAAATAGAAAAATAGAAAATCAGAACTTTAGTAGATTCAGGAGCAGAAGTTTCGTTAATCAATAGGCGCACTTTTCACTCTCTAAAACAAAAACCTAAATTAGTTCGAAATCATGGAGTTTCATTACAGTATGTAAACGGAAACTCTTTATGGATACTCCTTTTTGTCTTTCAAAATAGGAGGTGTAAGGATGACACATAAATTTTATGTAGTTGCCAACATGAACCGCAGGGCAATTTTAGGTCGAGACTGGCTAATTGATAATGGTGTAAGACTATATTTTGACCTTGGTTGCCTAAGGGTACGCAATACTTATGTCACTTTGGAAGACGATATTCATATCAACTCTTTGGTCAAATTACAACAAAATACTATCATTAAACCACAATCTGTTCAAATTTGTAATGGTCACTTGAATAGTAATTCAAATTTACAAAAATCCAAAACAAACGAATTACGCAGTATCGAAAATGGCTATATTAGCACTGAGCCAGGACTCATGGTGGCAAATGCAGTAATCAAATTACAAAATAATAAACAATTTCCGGTTATGATGGTTAACTCCACAAATAGGACAATAAAATTAAGAAAAGGCTGCGTCATCGCTTCATTCGAACAAATAGACGAAAAATGCATAGCACATGTGACTAACAAAACATATCCCGAAAGCAAATTTTCATCTCAACAAAATTCACCTTTAAATTTTGATGATATCAAGGCTCCCACGGAACACATTCCTTATGTCAAAAATCTTGTAACCCAAAATAGAGATGTTTTTGCAGAAAATGACTCCGAATTAACTCAAACAAATACTGTAACAAGGAAAATCCCCGCGACCAAACACCAGCCCATTAAACAACGACCATACAGGGTACCACTGAATGATAGAAAAAATTTACGAGATGCACTTGCTGACATGCTTGAGGCTGACGTCATTCGACCGTCTCATAGTCCGCACGCAAGTCCGGTGGTCTTAGTTCAAAAGAAAAATGACAATAGCAAAAGATTCTGTGTAGATTTTCAAAAACTGAATAAGGTCACGAAACCCTCATCCTATCCCCTCCCGCATATTGATGACATATTAGCTGTCTTAGGTCAAGCTAAATTTTTTACAACTTTAGATTTACGATCTGGGTTTTGGAAAATACCTATAGATGAGCAAGATAAGGAAAAAACTGCGTTCACAACAGCCTACGGCCTATTCGAATTCAATGTCATATGCTTCGGACTTGTTAATGCCCCAGGCGTCTTTCAAGAATTAATGGCTAAGGTGCTGGAAGGTCATCTGTACCTAGATGATTTATGTATATTCAGTGAAACTTTAGAGGATCATAAAAATCACTAAGATATCATCTTTCAAAGACTAAGGGTTCACAACTTAAAACTTAAGTTAAAGAAATGTCAGTTTTTACAACCTCAGACTGAATACTTAGGTTTTATCATAGGAAAAGAAGGTATAAGGCCCAATCCGGATAAAGTCAAGGCAATAAGATCAAGTGGAGAGAGAACTTTACAATTGAAATATATTTTGGAGCACAATAACCTAAGAAAAGACTCGATATCAATGAATAAGAACTTGAAAGCTAAAATGGTGTTGTTTGAGATTTCCAGACTTTATTCTAAACAACCATTCCCCCAACCCTTCACAACTACACTACATAGTGCTAAATAATTCTGGCCAAAACTGTGTTCTGATGTCCAGAAATACATTAAATCTTCTGATCTTTGCCAAAATCGAAATTACTCAAATCACAGAGCACCGCTAACACCTATGCTTATTTCTGAACAATTTGGTACTGTTCACATTGATGTTTTTGCTCATTTAGTTGAAACTTCCAAAGATTTTAAGTACATTATCTCTGTAGTTGACAGCTTTACTAGTTGGATTGAATGTTTCCTATAAAAACTCAGTAAAGCGATAAGATAGTTTGACGTTTGTACACTGAAAGTTTCTGTAGATACGACAGTCCTTTGCAGATTATAAGCGATCAGGGTTCAAACTTCATGTCGAACTTAGTTCAATCCCTTTATGAACTGTTTAAAGTAATGACGCATAGAACATTTTCCTACCACACTGCGTGCAGTGTTAGGGTAGAAGTTATAAACAGCAGTATAGGTAAGTGTTTAAGAGCTTATTGTCAAGAACAGTAAGAAAACTGGAGCAAGTGTTTACCTGGTGTGCTTATAGCATAACGAATGACACAAAACTCTACCACTAAATTCTCACCATATCAAATGGTTTTTGGCAGGGTAATGAGACATCCAATTGACTATAATTTAATACCAAGGAATGATATGAGTTAAACTGCTAAAATTAGCAAAAAATCTACAAGCACACAATGTCACAAATTAGCTTCAGAAAGACATATTGAGCAGAAAAAAAAGCAAACAGACTGTTATGAAAAGAAGGCAAAAATTACAGTTTTTAAACAGGGTGACAAAGTTCTGCGTCAGAATGAATCAAAGATGCAGGAAAATCAAACTTACTTTCTCAAAAATATAAGGGTCCATATGACATTATTCTGAATCAAGTTATATTTATAGACTACTAGATGAAAAAAAAGCTTTTCCATCTCTAGTACATGCAAATAGGTTAATATTATATCATGACAGAAATCTGCGTTCAGATCAACAAAAGGTTGGTACATATGGTGATATAGTAGGTACTAGAATCTGACACCAACCATAACCATACAAAATTAAATGGTCCAATAACACCAGTTCCTAGGAACCATCAAACAATGGTCCTGACTATTTAAGAAAAGAATACCATAAAAAGTACACAGAACTTGGTAAGCATAAGAGACGTACAACCAATAATTTTAAATACCATGTAATAGCTCTAATGCCAAATAGGTAGTCAGCAACACAGAAAGCAACTCATCTTATTATTTATCCTTTGCTTTGAATTAATTTCATATTTGAGAACTAATTTTGGAACTTTAAATTGAGGACTTGATCACTCCTTTCTCTTCTGATAATTAGTCCTCGAATACCAGCACAAAATTCTAGTTTTCCTTTTTTTTAATTGTAGTTAAATTACTTATTATCGCCGTTCCTGGACGGCGATATATACAATTAACAAGATTTGAACAGTTTTGCCTGTACACCGTCTGCCTTTAGCCAATCAAAGCAAATTATACATATCACATGATAACAAAATGGACGTCAAAAAACTTCAGCAAGGGATGCGTAAATGGACTCGCCCAACCGCCATGTTTGTCGGGTTGCTTATTCGTACAACTGAAAAATACCATGATCAATTTACGAACTCAGTACCAGTCTTCAGGCTCTTGCAAGATAACACAGGATATTCGCAATATTTTGGCTACATGTCATTTCTAACTAGAGAATGTAGTTTAAATAAGAGTATGTTTTGTTTTGTTTGTTTTTCCAAAACTTGCACTTCTAGAAAAAATAAATGCTTGCTTCCGGGCGATTCTAATCAGGATACAAACTCCCCGCAGCGGTTACTTCCCCCGATCAGTACAGAAACAGTAGCAAAGCGTGACGAAACCAGTGCAAGGAGTTTGATCAGGATATATCCTAGTTTTATATATGCTTGATAAGAGCAGAGACATAAATAACAGAGATAAGCAGCTCCTATTTACTCTATTGAAATAGCGCACATGCCTCTCAAAAAGTGAAAAAATTAGGCATTTTGTAGCAATTAAAACTCAATGGCTATTTGTTCGACCCTTTTAAGGTATACATCATTTGAAAGCTTAAACAGTCGTTTATAGCTGCAAGTTAAAATATTGGAAACTTTCTAGCCCTTTAATTTGATATAACTTGGCAGAAAATACCCACTATCTCAGTTTTTCACCATCTTTAAAGTTTTGTGAAAAATGATTAAGTTGCAGTTCTCTTTAACACATGATGCATAATTTATTTTTACCAGGACTAAAATTATTTTACCTGCAGCAATAGACAAATGACTAGGCTTTCAGAAAATGTATAATTTGTTTCAATTTGGCAACTAGTTAACAAGTTATACTTGTTACAAGACACTGTCTTAGCAGGCACGCGTGAGACCTTAACTAGCTAGGAAGTTGCCTATCTCTGTTATCTATGTCTCTGATAAGAGTCAGGGCAATATCGTATTTTTTTACCTTAAATTTATTCTGTTTAAACTGCACATGTACTATTCTTATATTCTTTTCACTGCAAAGCATGTTATAAAATTATCAAACTAATGAATGACGAGCATGAAATTCATGCATCTATGGATAAGACCTCATACGTGGCTGAACGGCGATTTCAAGCATTTTTGGAAATGCTAATACTTGTATAATTAACAAATTGATGACGTAGATTCAGGGTGGCAGATTTGGTATTTGTCTTGCTGCTTTGAGCCTCATTGCTAGGGTGTTTTTTATATAAACATTCGAAAATGCACTTCAAAAACCGACTCTGCTAAACCAAACATGAAACCGAATGAGATCAGTTTACTTAATGGTTACCAGCCCGTATGGCGGATCTCGAGCTAAACGAGGCTTCAAGGGTCCATGTACAGAATACAGCCAATTACAAGAACGCAAACGATGCTAACCCCACCAGCTCCCTCAACAACGTGTTGTATCCTTCACAGCTTAGTAAAATTGCTTATGCAGAATAAGAAAACTGGTATGTGTTACGTTTACGATGTGCTTGCTCGGACTACCATCAGAATTTCAAAGCAAGGCTTGAACCCCTACTTTTCAACAGGGGACCCCCACTTTTTGCCAGAGGACCCTCATTTGTTGGAGGATGGGAGTCCTGAACCCCTATTTTAAAAATCTTAGTAAGAACCCTGCCTTCCCTTTCGACTGGCGACCCCCAAGGGACACAATAACATCGACCACCTGAAAAAGAGGCACAGTTACATCGATCGACAATTTATTGAAGTCAAATGTCAATCCCTCCTAAATAAAGGCCAAACGACAGGTTGATGTCTAATTAACGGTGAACACTGACGATTACATAAAAACAGCAACAAGAACGACAAAAAACGAACCAACAAATAAAAACTTTCACTTCAACTCGAACATCGTAATATGCGCCTAACACAGAAGAATAAAAAACAGCTGGCAATGTCTTCCTTTCAAATCATGATGACCTTTTTCAAACAATATATATTAGATTACCTACAATCAAAATAACTAGAGTTTATTGAACAGTTTGAAAAAGTCGAAAAGGGATACCCACCTTCATCAGAAAACAATTCCTGTCACGGAGAAATCGATACTCATGTGGCGTTTTTTTTCGGCCAAGCAGAGCATTCTGCATGTTTGCTAGACAATGACCTGGCAATAACGTTCTTTCTCCAAAGGGCAACAAAGGCATACATTCACCACACTTTGCAACAAGGGAACTACGGGCCAATAATATACATGAAGCGTCATCTTCGTCGAACCTTCAACGATTGATGCGAAGCCCCGAAATCCTTAGCCAGGCGTTCAGTAGACTCTGACAACTCCACCTTGTGTAATCTATAGTTATATTTTTCAGTGTTAATATTTTTTCGTTTGTGTTTAAAAAAATCAAATATTGTATTTATATTAATATGTGTTCAGGATTACTTTAGTATGGTTTTATTGTTCAGTGAAATTGTTTCAGTATTGTTTAATTTATTCAGAAAAAGAAAGGAAGGAAAAAGAAAGGAAGGAAAAATCGTATATAGATATGTCTCCAAGATTAACTTTTCTACAAAGAACTACTTTTAAAGACTTACTGTGCAATAAACTACTAAAAGGACTGTATCAGAAAAGTTATAGAGTCGAGTTGGTTGTTATTCTACAACTAGTCAATATTGATTGTAAGAGTAAAGAACTGAAATTTGCGATACTCTATAAACATTTCGAATATTTTTCTTCAAGTAATTAGATTACAAATCATGATTCTAGCCGTAAAAAAATATTAAATGATACAGCAAGGCAAGTAAAAACACATAAAAAGTAAAGAGAACAAAAATATAAATGAAGTGAAATGTATGTAACAATTTGCAAAACCGTATGGCAAAAATATTTACGACAATATATTCCTAAGCATTTAGAAATAGTGGTATTGGATAAATCACCAACAAGACCTCTGAGGCGCAAATAAATACTATGTTACTAAAATATCGTTTGTCAAACATGTTCAACTATGTACTCGACCAGGTTTCAAAGTGTGTAGCCTGCCAGGCTAGAGCTCGAAACCTAAGACAGACGATTAAAACTAGAAAAATATAAGAGCTAAGGGAATCTGAATTATTTGAATAGATAGAAAAGTTACACGAATAAATTGACAAAATAGAGTCGGACAGAATTGCCCGTGAAGAAAGGGCGCATGAGCGAAGGCTGAAGAGGCCAGAGATGTGAAATGGTCTTCAGGTAGGAAGGTAACGCAACAATGAAAACGTTGCATTATTGCAGATTTAGGTGTTAAAGTCCAACAATATTAAAGGTCAAATTTTTAATAACAAAATAAAATATATGTATTTCTGTTTAAAACGCTTTAAACGTTTTGCTGAAAGAGCGGGCGGGCCAATGCTAACGTAGACCTCAATGCTTTACAACAAGGTTTGGCATTAAATGCTTATTTTGCGTCACAGTAAAGAAGCAAATGACTATGCTAAACCAAAAGAAAAATCCCTCAATGAATAGGACGGTTTAGGGAACTGCTTCAAAAGAACAGGCCTGAAAAGAGCACCAAAATTTGTTTTATGACTTGAATAAACTTGAATGATTGGATCACATAGAAAGCGACACAAAAGATGTTAATGAATTGGAACATAATTCTTTGATTCATTTTAGAATCAATTTATGTTGTCATCCGATCAACAGTTGCTGCTATCCCTGAAGAAGAGGAGGTTTAGTTCTGCAACGTAAAATGCAAAAAAATGGAAGATACAAAAAAGCATATACTGGCACAAAAGTGTAGACGGAGACAATCAACTTGTGAGTCAAATCAAGGCTGGTGTATATTCTGTTATCTGAGATAACAGGATGACAAGACTGTTCTAAGAATCAACAGAAAGCCGCATGCATGATACATAAAGGGAAACTATAACAACATGAAAGGCTACCGCAATGGAACTATGGTGCAGCGAAAAACGTGAGATTGTCTGTTAACGCTTATGCCATAGCGACAGAGTAACAAGCAGATTAGGATTTATACAGTGTGCTTGCTGCGTAGAAAAAAGACCATTAGATACTTGCTTCGTCAAAAAAAGCTTGATCCTTATTCTTAAGTACACCAGTTACACGTGATGGGTTAAGAACGATGTGATACATAGTGCAATCGAATAGCAGTAAAAGCTGGACTTGTGCTTCAGTCAAATTTTACTGGTAACATTCGGTGGTGTGCTTTAATGGGTAGCACTGGAATTGATTTTCTGGTTTCTTTGCATGATATTGAAAGTCATTATTTCATTGGTAAAACTGAGAAACAGACAATGAGTCCTGTATATGACCTGCGAATTTGGATCCCCATGCAGATTAAAGAGCCAGCTCTTTAAAGCAGGAAGTGACCTTGTCTCATTTCTTGGCATTGAATGCAGGGTGATACTGTTAGATAGTGTTGCTATTGTTGATCATGCCAGAAGACACTACCAAATAGTAGACGTGCAAATATACATTTATGAAAGGTTCCAATAGTAAGTTCGTCATTCGATACAGCAACAGTTGACCTCGTTGAACTTATTGACCTACCTTCAAGCAAGAGATTTATATTTGCACTTGTCGATTAAGCTACGCGGTATTCCGAGGTCATTGGTTTTAAAAGAGTCGACTTGAGAACTACTGAGCTATTGAAAACTGATAATATTTAAGTGAAAGCATTAACCATACAATCCAGAATGTAATGAACTTAAATGGCGTTTGAATGGAACTTTAAAGAGTGTCTGAAATAACATGAACAGCTAAGGGATTGGGACAGATACATCATGCTACTGTTCTTCGCAAATAGCGAGTCTGTGCAGGAAAAACAAAATAAGCGAGGTGTGAAGCGTTGTTGATGTGTTATTTATTCTTTTCGAGACCCCCGTTAGACAACCCGATATGTGACATTTCTTGTAAGATGTGAATTCATCGTGTTTGTCTGAGTAAATTGTTAACAGACATATGAAAGTAGATAGGATATTTTAAACACGTAACACGGAACATTTTGATTGCCTGAACTTATGCCAAACAGTAATGCTGTACTCATGCTTCTACTATTTTTTGTCTGCCAGAAAAATAACACTAAACTATAGTAAACTGATACAATTCCTATCTTTAATCAAAGCGTAAAAAATAGTCTTTGACTTTGTTGATTTATGCATTTAACGTTGTCACTGCCTTTTTTAAGCTTTTGTCACGTACCGTGGAGTGACGAATTTTTACACATGAAAGGTGTTGATATACAATATTTATAATTGTATTGTACAACATGGTAATTTTCAAAATGATGGTAAAACATGCGAGTTCATCATCTCATTTTTTTGGAGTAACTTTCGTCTGATATTTGTTAACAACCATGCAAACATATTCTCATTAATGATACAGGGAAGATCATCGTTTGTTCATAAAAGAAAAATTTGGCTTTGATTTGCAAGTATATTGAAGTTTAATTCCCGGAAAAAAAAACAAAATAAATTAAACTAGATAATCAAGAGGAAATACCTGCTTCAAACTCATATTTACTACTAATTTCATAATGTTGTTTTCTTTCCTTTTCAGACAAAAAGGTACCATCGATTTTTTAAAAGCCAAAGGCATTTCGACTTGATAGATAATGATATAAACATGTGAATTATAAAAACAGTAAAAAAGCTCATGTCTACTGTCTCCACAGCAAACAGCTGATCTTTTTTATGTATTATGTAATTTTTGACAACAATATAATGCAGATAGAGTGATGATCTTGCTCAATACCTCCACAGTGAACAATAAACCTCTCACACGTCTTGAATAACATCTTTCAGAAACGAATCATGACAAAAGATCTTGTCCATTTTTTTCAAAGCGAACAACAGATCTCAGGTACATTTTGTATATTATCTATCAAGTAAAGGCCATGGCGAAAAATCTTTTCTTTATTCTCACTGCGAACAACAGACTGCTCACATGTTTTACACGTCATCACATTTAAACAACAGTGCTGGGTCACATTTTTACTACTTTCACGTTTTAACTGAACTTGTTTAGTATATTATGAACTTAACACTTGCCAATTTTCAGATAGCAAGCAGGAGTTGCAACGGGTTTGATACGTTGGCACTGCATATATATATGGTTACACTTAAAAAGATTTGTACCTCAACACTTAATCTATGGAATCAGATATTTTCTGATCTTTTATTTATTCTTTTATTTTTTATTTATTTTTTTTGTATCTAGAACATGCATAACTTGGGACTGGCGAGGTCAAGACGAGAAGTACAACACGCCTAAAGAGGCTAAAGAGTTTAGTGATTGTTCATATGTCTTGCTTGAGGTAAGATATAAAAACTAAAATGGCAGATGTTGATATTCAACGCGTACTCGAAATGTTACAAATCAGTAAGGTTCCCGGAGCGAAGGGCGACTGTTACAAAATTTGTAGGACACACACAAGAATTTAAATCGTAAATAAAATCAACAGAGAGATTTGCTTTGTTAACAGGGTTAAATGATGATAGAACAATGAGTGGTTATCCAGGAGCTGTATGACCTGTGCCCAATTTTATACACAGATACATATGTGGACAGGTGGATAATTTAAAAGCAGCATTTAGTGCTAGATTTTCAGAGATTGAAGACGCGTAACATGCAATGTATATGTTGCGTAACATAAAATAAGACTGGTGAAAATGTTCATCTGTATGTTGAAAGGCCATTAGTCTTAGCTGAAGACGCTGATATAGGTCAAGAACAGGGGACAATTCAAGAAAAATTTGGCAGTATTTGAAAAACAACTTATTTACTGCTTTATTGATAGATTAGACGAAAGTTATCTGAAAATGAAAGTTATGCGGAATGCACATGCCACATTATAGGTTGTAGTTACTTCTGCAACAAAAGACCAGAATTTGCATTAACTTTTCAGACACCTATCGCTTACTCAATTTCCGGAAGATGCCATCTGGCCTGTGCAATGCCCCCGGGATTTTTCAAGAACTAATATCAATTGTCTTGCAAGATTGCGCTAGCATATTTGGACGACATAATTATCGTGTCGTCTACGCTAGACGCCAACTTAAAACACATCGACACTCTCTTTGATCGCTTGCGACAGTATAACCTTAAACTAAAATTATGTAAGTGTAGCTTCATGCAGCCAGAAACAAATTTTCTCGGCTTTGTTATTAGTGGAAAAGGTATAAAATCCGACCCACAAAAAGTGAGAAAAATACGAGAACTTCCAGCGCAATCTTGTGTGCGTGAGGTCCGAAAAAGCTTCATCGGCATGTGTTGCTATTTCCGCCGAATGATACCAGAATTTTCACGTAAAGCTGAGCCCGTGATCGTGCTCACACAGGTCCAACTGGACTTCTGAGTGTCAGAAGGGTCTCAATGCCTTGAAGGATGGCCTAACCACTATTCCATACTTAGCGTACACTGATGTTACGAAAGGTAAAATAATATACAGCGGTTCGATAGTGCTCCCCCAGGCGTGCGACCCAGAAGATAGAATTCTACCTGATGTCCCTTACGAGAATCCCATACATTTTCTGTCCCATAAGTAAGGCAGCACACAGCAGAAATGGCCAATTATAGAGAAAGAATGTTTTGCATTAAATTATGCACTTGACCACTTCCAGGGTTACATACAGAACTCACCAAGAATTTTCAGGGTAGACCACGCCCCTTAGTACATCAGCTTAAGTCACTCATGGCAAATAAGAAGGTTCAAATTTTTGGATCTCGGTATCGCTATTTATAATGTGACGATAGAATTAATCAAAGGACGTAAAAACATGTGTGCCGATATGTTGTCTCGCATTTCTCACCCTCCATTAAACTCGGAGGCAATTGACCGCTGTGCTGACATCAGCGATAATACTTTTCAGTTTAACTTTATTAACACGAACATGGTCGAACCAAAGCAATTTCACAGTTTTGCCCCAAATTCACCTTCAGACGTTTTCGGTCAGACAGAGGTGAACATGTCAAGAGAAAAAGAAAAGGACACAGAAATACCTTATTATCCCTTCTCTTAAGCAAGTGTAGACATTGCTGGTCCATTACCTCAGACCTTGGCAGGAAACAAATACATAGAAGCCTTTGTCGATTGGTTAACAGGATATGCTGAAGTCTTCCCCATAAAGAATATGACTGCAGAAACACTGGCGCATAAAATCATAGATGAAATTTTCCCTCGATTTGGGGCGATGAGAACGCTTGTTAGCAATAATGGTGGCGAATTTGTGAACGAAGTCATAAAGTACGTTACAAAAGATTAAGCATTCGGAAAATTGAAACTAGTTTTTATTCTCCTAATTCGAATGGCAAAGTTGAAAGGTTTAAAAGAACCCTCAAAGATATATTTTCAAAAACCACCGAACCACAGAACTGGGATGTAGGTCTACAAGCTGCTGTAGCGAGCTACCGTTTTAGTCCGTGCGAAACTACAGGATTTTCATCATTCTTTCCCATGTATGGGCATGACCCCCAATTACCCCTTGACAACATTCTCCGTTCGCGTATGGGTGAACAAGAACATAAAATAGCCCTCGAGCAGCAACATAAAGCATTTAGGGTGGCCTACCAAAACATGAAAAAGGCCAAGAAAAAGCAAGCCAAACATGCGAATCGTGACGCCACTGACGTTACCCTTGACGTTGACCACGCCTATTTTTAAAGAATATCGCCAGGACAAGTAAACTCAATCACAGATATACTCCTTATTATCGTATAGTAGAGAAAAAGACGCCGCTAACCTTCGTATTAAGGCATACACTCGATGGTACTACTGTGCACGGTCACGCACGAAACATAAAGCCAGTAAATATTGACGAATGGGAAGCTCCCAACTTCGATGCTGGAAAGAGAATTAGAAAGACAGCTTATGCTGTGCCTCCGTCAGACTCAGATTCCGACTCGAGCAGTAGCAGCTCTGAGCTAGGTTCGAAAACTATAGTTAAACCTAAAACAAACCTACTTTGACGCGAAAGGACAGACTCCTCCTCTGCTAGTTCAGATACAGACCCACCATTAGCAGAAATCAGAAGGACATTGCGTAGAAAGAGGTTTCGAGAACAAGCCCTGTCGTCCTTGTAATTTCCAAAGACTACATTATGCTCAATTAGATACCAGAGTGCCTTCAGGAAATAATTATGTGCAGTGAAAATAATAGTGATTTTTTTTTCTTTTTGATCCCAATAGATCGACAATCACAGTTGACAGAGCTCTGGAAATTACCTCTGTGGTTAGTATCATACCTTAGTTTCACTGATAAATTCTGATAGAACAGCACAGATTGTAGTGGGGAAAAGAAGAGTATGGTTCAACACTGTGAAAATCCATATTATGAATTCGCATTGTTTCGACGGTGCAAATATCGTTAGTTATGGTAAAACGAGGAAAATAATTAATGATGTTTGGGAACCTGAGGTATTGTTATACCTTAAACATCATAAGGTTGAAGCCCACTTTGTGCGTACATTAATTATTACATGAACTTGGACATTGTTTTACTTTTATTGTATCTAATGTCCATTCTAAGATCTGTGACATAATATTGAAGGTCTGGATAAATTCGAATATTGCGCATGAAAATGTAGAGTGAATTTAGCAAAACGTTAAACGCGCTTGCGTGTGCGTGTGCGTGCGTGTGCGTGTGTGTGTGTCCAAAAATAATTAAAATAATTAAAAATAATAAATAATACATATAAGTTACATAATACTTCGTATTCTTTCAATCCAGTTTTTCGTACAGAGTAAGCTGTGATGACTCTGCTACTGTCGAATACAGTAAAGGTAAATGAGGAATGATTTTTTTGTAAGAATCATTGCAAATAAAAACACACCAGAAAAGTTCTCATTGCTCAGATTATCACACTCTGATTGGATGGTAAAAATAAAAATACCGGTTCAGACTAGTTTCGGACAGTTTTGTCCGGTGGCCAATAGCTTTAAAATGTATCTATTCATTTATTATTGACGTAGCTGGTCATAAACCAACAGAGGTCAGGCATTGCGATGACATTTATTAGCTCCTTGTGGAGTTCATTCTAAACATTAGTTTACACAGGCGCATAACATGAGAGTGCGCGTATCATATACGTTATTTGTTGGTTGGAAGTGGAGGAAGAAACGTCAGATAAGCATATTTATTTATTTAATGTTTATTGAAAACAAAATTTCCGCTGATTGGCTGCGTATTAATTTTTTTGTGTTGTCTGTCTACATGCCCCAACAAAATAGACGTTTTCTAAAATGTGTATATTCTTTTTATTGCCTAAGCTGTTTACCTAATCCCCGTCTAGAGTTGAGCACCTGACCCGTCATATATGCGCGTTTCAAGCTCTAGATCGTGTATACAAGTCAGCTCTGTATACTTCTGGGATATTAAAAAGGACGATGAGGTTATTCTAAATTTAGAAAAATAAACATTAGCGCATGACAAAGATTGCTTATATGCAAATGAGTTACTATAAATAGTAACTAAACTGGCCGCCGATTGTGTCCAATTTTGCTTTTGACTTCAGTGTACTTACATCTTATCATTTTTTCAAGTATTTTGTGTTAAAATGAATCCTAAATGTATAATTACATTTTTATGGATATTTTGGAAAAATTAATTAATCAGGGAAAGGGGTTCAAGTACTTCAAGAACGTGAACATAATTATCCATAGTGACTTATGTACCGTCCCTGTAATTTCCAGAGACTACATTATGTTCAATAAGACACCAGAGTGCCTTCAGGGAATTAAGTAAAGAGGCATAGATCATTTTCCTACCACACTATGTGCAATGTTAAGGTAGAAGTGAGGAACAGCAGTACATGTTAGTGTTTAAGAGCTTATTGTCAAGAACAGCAAGAAAACTGGAGCAAGTGTTTACCTGGTGTGTTTATAGCATTACGAATGACACAAAAATCTACCACTAAATTTTCACCATATCAAATGGTTTTTGGCAGGGTAATGAGATATCCAATATAATACAAAGGGATGATGTGAGTAAACTGCTAAAAAATTATCAGAAATTCAACAAACACACAAAATCTGTCACAAAATAGCTTCAGAAAGATATATTGAGCAGAAAGAAAAGCAAAATTACTATTATGATAAGAACGCAAAAATTACAGTTTTCAAAAAGGATAACAAAGTTCTGCTTCAGAATGAAGTCAAAGATGTAGGAAAATCAAACTTACTTTCTCGAAAATATAAGGGTCCATATGACTACTAGATGAAAATAAAAAGGTTTTTCAATCTCTAGTACATGCAAATATGTTAATGTTCTATCATGACAGAAATCTGCGTTCAGATCAACAAAACGTTGGTATATATGATGATATAGTAGTTGCTAAAATCTGACACCAACCACAACCATACAAAATTAAATGGTCCAATAACATTAGTTCCTAGGAACCATCAAACAATGTTCCTGACTATTTAAGAAAAGAATACCATAAAAAGTACACAGAACTTGGTAAGCGTAAGAGACGCACGACCAATAATTTTAAATACTTTAATCGGGGTGGTACCATGCAATAGCTCTAATGCCAAATAGGTAGTCAGTAACACAGAAAGCAACTCATCTTGTTATTTGTCCTTTGCTTTGAATTTACTTTATATTTGAGAATATTTTTGGAACTTTATATTGAGATCTTGATCACTCCTTTCCCTTCTGATAATTAGTCCTCGAATACCAGCACAAAATTCTAGTTTTTCTTTCTTTTAAATTGTAGGGTTTGCTTTTCTTGGGGTTCTATTATTGCTTGCGACAAGAGATGATTGTTCATTAATTAAACATAGAGTAAACTGTGGTACTATCTATGGTACTATTGTTGTAACATACTTGACAATTGACCGTTCGTTGCACTAGGAACTTGCCTTTGAGCAATACACAAATGTTACATTTAGAATAAATGTGTCAGGTCTTAACTTAAATTTATATAATTGTATGAAGTAATATGTATATTACCAGACTGACACCTGTATACCTGGCATCAGGATTAGTATAAATACTGCAACAAACTCTAGGTCTGCAGTCACGAATAAACTGCAGGACAAGAATATATACTTGTGTTCTTTTTAAAGGTAAGACATATTAAATTATTTATTCTGTAAAAAGTTGCTTAGTTAAATAAGGTTTCTCTGCTTACAGATGTTTTTCTTGTTTAATAGTACGTAGATTTCCATAATAGGAAATCACTGAAAATATAGCTATGATTTTGTTTATTACAGAATAGTTTACTTCTCATTTTTTTATTAATTCATGTTTACTTCATGTTAACTTCTCATGTTGTTAAAATATATTAAAATCATTTGTTCATTTCATCATCTGTATATAAATATATGAGTCACGAATAAACTACAGGACAAGAATATATACTTGTGTTCTTTTTTAAGGCTCAGTTTGTCGAAAGACAACACTATAATGAAACCACTGCCAGACTTGTTCGCCACTTCGGAGTACTAGAAACATACGTTTTTGATTGATCTTTAGATGCCAAAATTCACTAACAATGACATACCTGTATGTGAAAGTCCAACATTATTGCCTGTCATGGAACGTCATAGTTCTATTCGCAATGGGACCTTTCAGTCCATAAATATTATTTCTAAAAACACTTTGACTTCTGTAACGGAATCTAAAATATTCCCGCCTAGATCAAAACGAAGCTTACTTCCATTTATAGGTAAAATAGCATTAGGTTTGTTTGGTGCAAGTACCTCTTCGGACGTCCAAAAAGTAGCTGACAATGTCAATGCAATTCACAGACAGCAAAAGAAATTAAAAGCTAAATTTACTCACGAAATTTTAAGAATGTCCACCTTCATGATAGTCTAGACAATGCAATGTCCAGTGTGCTACAAAATCATGCAATGCTTACTGAGATACAAAAAAATACTAAAAAATTGCCAAACAACAATCATGGCTTTTTGCAAAAGTTATTCATCAAATATATAATTATAATGCAAGTTTGATAATCTTCGTGAATAAACTGGGAAGACCAACATTAATGACAATGTACATCATGTTTAGGGAAATGCTGGCATGTTCCTGTTATAACCATATTGAGACCTGTTTGTGTTAGAATACTTTTGAACGTATCATAGAACTGTTATGAACTTATTTTTATGAATTTTATTACTCATTGATTAGACTGAACGTTTGAATCCCCGGCAGAAGAAAGCTATCTAATAAGTAGGCTTTTTATAAAATGTTTATGGCAAAACACTAAATTATTTAACGATCATAATATTGCTTTGCAATCTGTAAATGGTAATAATGCATATATAGGATAGGGTTTGATAAAACTTGTGCGTTTAGATGCATCTCTGAAGTAAAACTCGTCACCACCCATGAATTTTGATTACGTTTGAGACGTTATTATACCACCCTCAGTAAATTACGTTTCAAATGGGTTATCATAAACCAGGACGAACTTCAAGGTTGCAAGGACTCAACGCAACTTTAGGATCACAATTTGTATATGAAATTCGTGATTGTCACAGGCACAGAATGAAAGATCCACTAAACATTATGCCAGAACGGAGAGAGACACTACAAAACTATGAGCTGTTTCTTTTTCTGGTGCTAATATGTCACTTTGTTATGTAATTGGGAAATTTTACCCATGTTTGGAACCTTTTAAACAAAATTAAAGTAACTGGTTATTCTTTTTTCTACAATATTTAACTGGACATCATAATGTGTCATTTTACTGTCAAATCCTGCTAACCAAGTGGCATTGTTAAGTCACCTTAGTGAAGATGACCTCTCTGGTAATTATATTGTACTTTTAATTAAGGAAACATGCAATTAACTATTTGTTTGTCGTCATGTTTAGGTTACGAACATGTACCATACAATAAGTAAGATTTTCATTTTTAGTAAACAAAATAGGAAAAGGTTGTTTTTGTTTACATTGTTACTCGGGCACAACGCAGAAGTACTCCACTAGACAACACGCCACGTCTACGACACGCCACGCTGACGACACACCAAACCAAGGTTAGTTTACTGATTAACTTTGATTTTTTTTACTTTCTTTTGTAAAATACGCAAAAATGGCAGATGGTGACCTTATAAAATTTGGCTACACAAATTCAAAATTTTTCTACCGCAGTAGGGTCACGAGGCGCTGGGCAGGAAATTACAAAATTTGATGGGAATTCTAAAACTTTCAAACAATGGATGAAAGCAATTGAAAAGTACGCTCTATAAAATGACTTAAATGATGTCAGAACTAAGATGGTCTGCTATCAGGCTGCAACTGGTCCGGTATCAGATTTTATTTATAGATATTTAAAAAGAAATCAATATTGTACATGAGGTGCATTAAAACAAGCATTGTCTACTCGTTTTTCCGAAATCCAAGATGCACAACATGCATCTTATTTGTTACGTAATGGCAAACAAACACCAGGGGAGAATGTTCATGCATACATAGAACGACTTTTAACATTAGCAGAAGACGCTTTTCAGGGAGCTGGTTTTGGTCAAGATCAGGCAGCAAATTTAGCTGTAATTGAATCCCATTTAATTGGTTATTTTACTGATGGTCTTTCTGAAAAATATTTTAAGATGAAGGTTATGCGTGACAATCCGGCCACTTTACAAGCTGCAATTACCTCTGCAACAAATGAGCAAAGTTTACGCATTCGTTTAAACCGAAGATTTCATACGCCAAGTATTAATCATATTAACAGTGAACATGAACCCATGGAATTTAATCATGTTAGGCCTCAGAGACGTTGCAAATATTGTCAAAAATATAGGCATCATATCTGTGATTGTATGACAAAGAAAAAAGGAAATACATTCACTTACTAGGGAAACAGATACAGCAATGAATCATCAAATGACGCAACAAAATAGACACACAGACAAAGGGAATGGAAAAGTAGGATAGATTGTTGGAATTGCGGGAAGTTAGGGCATTTCAGTAGAGAATGTCAGCCTAGGCCCGGCTCAGGTAGTTTCAAACGTTTAAACTAATTGCTGCGGTGTTTTTATTTAAACATTCGAAAGTGCACTAAGTGACCTAAGACAAACGATTAAAACTAGATAAATATAAGAGCTAAGGGAATCTGAATTTTTTGAATAAATAGAAAAGTTACACGAATAAATTGACAAGATAGAGTCGGACAAAATTGCCCGTGAAGAAAGGGCGCATGAGTGCAAGCTGAAGAGGCCAGAGATGTGAAATGGTCTTGAGGTAGGAAGGTAACGCAACAATGAAAACATTGCGTTATTGCAGATTTAGGTGTTAAAATCAAACAACCTTAAAGGTAAGATTTTTAATGACAAAATAAAATAGTATATATTTCTGTTTGAAACGCTTTAAACGTTTGGCTGAAAGAGCGGGCGGGCCAACGCTAACGTGGACCTCAATGCTTTACAACAAGGTTTCGCATCAGATGTTTATATTTGCGTCACAGTGAAGAGGCAATGAATATGCAAAACCAAAAGAAAAATCTACCAATAAATAGAACGGTTTAGGGAACAGTTTGAAATGAACATGCCTGAAAAGAGCACCAAAATTTGTTTTATGAGTTGAATAAAACATGAATGATTGGATCACACAGAAAGCGACACAAAAGATGTTAATGAATTGGAAAATAATCCTTTGATTCATTTTAGAATCAATTTATGTTGTCATCTGATCAACAGTTTCAGCTATCCCTGAAGAAGACGAGGTTTAGTTCTGCAACGTAAAATGCCAAAAAATGGAAGATATAAAAAAAAAGCATATACTTGCACAAAAGTGTAGACGGAGACAATAAACTTGTGAGTCAAATCAAGGCAGGCGCATATTCTGTTATCTGAGATAACAGGATGACAAGACTGTTCTAAGAATCAACAGAAAGCCGCATGCATGGTACATAAAGGGAAACTATAACAACATGAAAGGCTACCGCAATGGAACTATGGTGCAGCGAAAAACGTGAGATTCTGCCTATGGCATAAGCGTTAACGGACAGAGTTACAAGCAGATTACGATTTATACGGTGTGCTTGCTGCGTAGAAAAAAAGACCATTAGCTACTTGCTTCGTCAAAAAAGCTTGATCCTTATTCTTAAGTACACCAGTTACATGTGATAGGTTAAGAACGACGTGATACATAGTGCAATCGAATAGCAGTAAAAGCTGGACTTGTGCTTCAGTCAAATTTTCCTGGTGACATTCGGTGGTGTGCTTAAATGAGTAGCACTGGAACTGATTTTCTAGTTTCTTTGCTTGGTACTGAAAGTCATTATTTCATCGGTAAAACTGAGAAACAGACCATGAGTCCTGTATATGTGCTGAGAATTTGGATTCCCATGCAGATTAAAGAGGCAGCTCTTTAAAGCAGGAAGTAACAACAGAGTGGTCAGTACACACGATACTTATTATCGAAATAAGGCTGGTACCAATTAAATCGCAAAGGAAACGCTTATTGTCAGACCACAAAAGGTGAATAAAACAAGGAGTTTAAAACAAATAAAGAGGATACCTAGAGTTACAGACTTGCAGCTGAGGATTTAAAGGTAATTGAGCAAAACAGAGAGAATTTGGACTTTGGATGAAAAAACGTCAAGAATCATGTCTCATTTCTTGGCCTTGAATGCAGGGAGATACTGTTAGACAGTGTTGCTATTGTTGATCATGCCAGAAGACAATACCAAACAGTAGATTCATTTATGAAAGGTTCCAATAGTAAGTTCGTCATTCGATACAGCAACAGTTGACCTCGTTGAACTTATTGACTTACCTTCAAGCAAGAGATTTATGTTTGCACTTGTCGATTAAGCTACGCGGTATTCCGAGGTCATTAGTTTTAAAAGAGTCGACTTGAGAACTATTGAGCTATTGAAAACTGATAATATTTAAGTGAAAGCATTGACCATACAATCCAGAATGTAATGAACTTCAATGGTGTTGGAATGGAACTTTAACGAGTGTCTGAAATAACATGTTAGAAGAACAGCAAAGGGACTGGGACAGATACATCATGCCACTGTTCTTCGCAAATAGCGAGTCTGTGCAGGAAAAACAAAATAAGCAGGGCGTGAAGCGTTGTTGATGTGTAATGTATTCTTTGTGAGACCTTCGTTATACCACCCGATATGTGACTTGTAAGATGTGAATTCATCGTGTTTGTCTGAGTAAATTGAGACATATGAAAGTAGATAGGATATTTTAAACACGTAACACGGAACATTTTGATTGTCTGGACTTGGGCCAAACGGTAATGTTGTACTCATGCTTCTACTATTTTTTGTCTGCCAGAAAGATAACACTTAATCAAAACGTAAAAAATAGACTTTGACTTTGTTGATTTATGTATTTAACTGTCAAGATAACCTATGGGTTACTGCCTATTTTAAGCTTTTTTACGTACCGTAATGTGACGAATTTTTACACATGAAAGGTGTTGATTTACAATATTTAAAACTTATTGTACAAGATGGTAATTTTCAAAATAACAGCAAAATATGCGAGTTCATAATCTTATTTCTTTGGAATCACTTTCGTCTGATATTTGTGAAACACCATGCAAACATATTCTCATGAATAATACAAGGAAGATCATCGTTTGTTCATATAGGAAAACATTGGCTTTGATTTGCAAGTATATTGCAGTTTAATTCCCAGAAAAAAGCAAAGTAAATTAAACTAGATATTCTAAAGGAAATGCCTGCTTCAAACTCGTATTTATTGCTAATTATTTTCATAATGTCGTTTTCTTTCCTTTTCAGACAAAAGGGTACCATCAATGTTTTAAAGCCAGAGGCATTTTGACTTGATAGATAATGATATAAACATGTCAACTATAAAAACAGTAAAAAAAGCTCATGTCTACTATCTCCACAGCAAACAGCTGATCTTCCTAATGTATTATGTAATTTTAGACAACAAAATGATGGAGATAGTGTGATGATCTTGTTCAATACCTCCACAGTGAACAATAGACCTCTCACACGTCTTGAATAACATCTTTCAGAAACAAATCATGACGAAAGATTGTGTCCATTATTTTCAAAGCGAACAACAGACCTCTTGTACATTTTGTATATTATCTATCAAGTAAAGGCCAGGGCGAAAAATCTTTTCTTTATACTCACAGCGAACAACAGACTGCTCACATGTTTTACACGTCATCACATTTAAACAACAGTGCTGGGTCACATTTTTACTACTTTCACGTTTTAACTGAACTTGTTTAGTATATTATGAGCTTAACACTTGCCAATTTTCAGATAGCAAGCAGGAGATGCCAAGGGTTGATACGTTGGTACTACATATATATATGGTTACACTTAACAGATTTGTACCTCAACACTTAATCTATGGAATCAGATATTTTCTGATCTTTTATTTATTCTTTTATTTTTTATTTATTTTGTTTCTATTTAGAACCGGCATAACTAGGGACTGGCGAGGTCAAGACGAGAAGTACGACACGCCTAAAGAGGCTAAAGAGTTTAGTGATTGTTCTAAAAATGTCTTGCTTGCTTAAGATATAAAAACTAAAATGGCAGATGTTGATATTCAGCACGTACTCTAAATGTCACATATCAGTAAGGTTCACGGAGCGGAGAGCGACTGTTACAAAAATTTGTAGGACACACACAAGAATTCAAATCGTAAATAAAATCAACAGAGAGATATGCTTTGTTAACAGGGTTAAATGATGATAGAACAATGAGTGGTTTTCGAGCAGCTGTATGACCTGTGCCCGATTTTATACACAAATACTTACGTGGACAGGTGGAATGTTTAAAAGCAGCATTAAGTGCTAGATTTTCAGAGATTCAAGACGCGCAATATGCAATGTATATGTTGCGTAACATAAAATTAAGACAGGTGAAAATATTCATCCGTATGTTGAAAGGCTATTAGTCTTAACTGAAGACGCTTATATAGGTCAAGAACAGGTGACAATTCAGGAAAATTTGGCAGTATTTGAAAAACAACTAATTTTCTGCTTTATTGATAGATTAGACAAAAGTTATCTGAAAATGAAAGTTATGCGGAATGCACATGCCACATTATAGGTTGTAGTTACTTCTGCAAAAAAAGATCAGAATTAATTTTGCATTAACTTTTCAGACATCTATCGGCTTACTTAATTTCCGGAAGATGCCGTCTGGCCTGTGCAATGCCCCCGGGGTATTTTAAGAACTAATATCAATTGTCTTGCAAGATTGCCAGTCTTTCGCGCTAGCATATTTGGACGACATAATTATCGTATCGACTACGCTAGACTCCCACCTAAAACACATCGACACTGTCTTTGATCGCTTGCGACAGTATAACCTTAAACTAAAATTATGTAAGTGTAGCTTCATGGAGCCAGAAACAAGTTATCTCGGCTTTGTTCTTAGTGGAAAAGGTATAAAACCCGACCCACAAAAAGTCAGAATAATACAAGAACTTCCAGCGCCATCTTGTGTGCGTGAGGTCCAAAGCTTCATCGGCATGTGTAGCTTTTTCTGCCGAATATTACCAGAATTTTCACGTAAAGCTGAACCCGTGATCGCGCTTACACGTTAATATGCAGGTTCAACTGGACTACTGAGTGTCAGAAGGGTTTCCATGCCTTGAAGGATGGCCTAACCACTATTCCATACTTGGTGTACACTGATGTTACGAAAGATTACATAATATACAGCGGTTCGGTAGTGCTCGCCCAGGCGTGCGAAGATAGAATTCTACCTGATGTCCCTTACGAGAAACCTATACATTTTCTGTCCCATAAGTTAAGCAGCACACAGCAGAAATGGCCAATTATAGAGAAAGAATGTTTTTCATTAAATAATGCACTTCACCACTTCCAGGGTTACATACAGAACTCACAAGGAATTTTCAGGGTAGACCACGCCCCCTTAGTACATCAGCTTAAGTCACTAATGGCAAATAAGAAGGTTCAAATTTGGGCTCTCGGTTTCGCTAGTTATAATGTGGCGATAGAATAAATCAAAGGACGTAAAAACACGTGTACTGATATGTTGTCTCGCATTTCTCACCCTCCATTAAACTCGGAGGCAACTGACCGCTGTACTGACATCAGCGATAATACTTTCCAGTTTAACTTTATTAACACGAACTTTGTCGACCCAAAGCAATTTCTCAGTTTTGCCCCAAATTCGCCTACAGACATCCATAAACCTGTTTTCGGTCAGGCAGAGATGAACATGTCATAAGAAAAAGAAAAGGACACAACCTTGAAAAAAATAAAGGAGCAATTAAGAATACATGACCCGCGACTATAAATAAATATGTTGAAGTGTTCCCCATAAAGAATATAACTGCAGAAACAGTGCCCATATAAAGTAGTGTAATTAGGGGAAAATAGGCCATCAGAACTGACAGGTAAAGGTTTGAGGCTAGGGTCATTTACTGAGAGATTGTTAAAAGTAAAATTATGTTCAGACATGTTTACATAACTGCTCGTCTGGCTGTCAAAAGTGTGTATTCTGTATGTCAATTTTCTGTACTACAGATAGGTATTTAAGTTTGGTGAAATATATGTTAAAGGAGATTCAAGGGGACGCAGTCCCACATGGGTCCGAGGCACGTTTACCGGACCTACGGCAGACAAGTAATAATGTCGTAAATACGTTTAATACTCTAAATCTTTAAGGAACAGAGTTGTAATTCTGTAATAAGAACTTTGAAATAACATTTGGAATTAAGCATACCAGAAAATACTTATGAAACAATTGTTAATTAAAAACATAAATAAAAAGTGTTTGAACGTTTCTTCTGGTGTTGTGTGTTGTATGGTTGCTATCAGAATCCCAGTGAAAGGGCCAATCCACGCCGCTACATTACAATAATCATAGATGAAATTTTCCCTCCATATGGGGCGATTAGAACGCTTGTTAGCGATAATGGTGGCGAATTTGTGAACGAAGTCATAAAGTACGTAACAAAAGATTAAACATTCGGAAAATTGAAACTAGTTTGTATTCTCCTAATTCGGATGGCAAAGTTGAAAGGTTTAACAGAACCCTCGAAGATATTCTTTCAAAAGCCACCGAACCACAGAATTGGAATGTAGGTCTACTAGCTGCTGTAATGAGCTACCGTTTTAGTCCGTGCGAAACTACAGGATTTTTACCATTCTTTCTCATGTATGGGCGTGACCCCAATTACCCCTTAACACCAGTCTCCGTCCGCGTATGGGTGAACAAGAACATAAAATAGCCCTCGAGCAGCAACATAAAGCATTTAGGGTGGCCTACCAAAACATGAAAAAGGCCAAGAAAAAGCAAGCCAAACATGCGAATCGTGACGACACTGACGTTACCCTTGACGTTGGCCAGGCCTATTTTTAAAGAATATCGCCAGGACAAGTAAACTCGATCACAGATATACTCCTTATTATCGTATAATAGAGAAAAAGACGCCGTTAACCTTCGTATTAAGGCATGCACTCCTTGGTACTACTGTGCACGCTTACGCACGAAACATAAAGCCAGTAAATATTGACGAATGGGAAGCTCCCAACTTCGATGCTGGAAAGAGAATTAGAAAGGCAGCTTATGCTGTGCCTCCGTCAGAAAGACTGACTCCTCATCTGCTGGTTCAGATAAGACCCACAATTAGCAGAAATCCAACGGACATTGCGTAGAAAGAGGTTTCGAGAACAAGCCCCGTCATCTGATAGCTCCGATTCTGAATCTAAGCTGAATAATCTTCGAAAGCAGGTGCAGCTTAAACGCAGTAAATTGTTAGTTGAAGGCCTGGTTGGTACACCATACATTCCAAAACGTGAGGATTCATTAAGTGAATCTTCCGAGTCTCCCATTGACGTAGATTTATTAAACTGTCAAAAAAGTGGCCTCTCCACCGAACTACATATTAAAAGTGCTGATATATTTTTGCCTGAAGGAGAAACAAGGCCTGCCTGTGCAGAGGTCACGAAACGATTACCTGACTGTGAAGACAAAAATGCGCAGTTAAAAATCTACTTTAGCCCTAACCAAAATGTTGTAATAAAGGCTTCGTATATATGTAACTGTTTTTTTATTGCATTGATTTGTTAATCATATAAGACAATGGCGTTTATATGAATAGACCATATAGCCGACCAATACATGTAGAATTATAGTGGTCAAATTTGACTATACTGTAAATAGTGTATTTTACTTGCTAAGTTACTTCCTACATGAATTAAATGCCCTAGGGAAAGTTTAGTTTAACTTGTGAGATGGTCACGAATTGTCACTGATAAACTGGCTATAATTATAAATAGCTAGTAGAGTCTTGCATATCGTATCTCTAGTATGTTGATGTCCATGTGAAACTATTTAGCTGACAAATTATTGTCGTTTTCAGGTCATTATCAAGTTAATACAGATAAATATTGCACTTTTGCTTACCATAGTGAGCTTACATTAAGAGACAATGTAGTTAATCAGGTCACTAACGCTTGACTTAGATCATTATGATAAGTTTATATCACAAATTTCTGAAGATGCTGATAGAGTTGAAAGAATGGTTGGACAATCGGTTACAAAGTACGAGGCTCACGCCGACAGAAATCCAAACTTCTGTCCCACGATAAAATGTTTAGAGCAAGAACTTTCCAGACTAAAGTACACTTATTTGTGCTATGTTTAGTAATAATAAATTTATGAGAACAAAAAGATCTCTACTTCCAATAGTTTGGTCATTTTACCACGGACTTTTTGGCTTAAGCACTGATAATCAAGTAAATGCTGTAAGGAAAAATGTTGCTAAATTAGCACGAACACAGAAAACAATACTGCATTTGCTTGACCAAGGCTTAACATTATTAAATGTACCAGAAAAGGCGTGACCGATAATCGAGAAGCTATAAATCAAATCCTTACGTCTATAGACGCCCTGAATACCAATTTAACGAAGTTCGAAAAAAAGTTCATAAAGAACTGCTAAAATTCACTGAATTCGTACAGACGTACATGCAGATATCAAGCCTAGTTCAAAATCTTAAAGAAACAAGAAATGTTTGTAAAACATAAATGCCCCCCGACAGCACCTAATTGCTTGTGACTGGGCCAAAGCGTTCTCTAGTTATTGATCAGAAACCGTTTTTAGGATCAAGGTCCCTGTGGCCTTGACCTTTAACCTAATGACCTCAAAATCAATAGGGGTCATTAACTGGTCATGACCAACCAGCATACCAAGTTTGGTGAACCTAGGTCAAAGCATTCTCTAGTAATTGATCGGAAACCGTTTTTAGAGTCAAAGTCTCTGTGAGCTTGACCTCTGACCTAATGACCTCAAAATCAATAGGGGGTCATCTACTGGTGATGACCAACCAGCATGCCAAGATTGGTGAACCTAGGTCAAAGCGTTCTCTAGTTATTAATCAGAAACCGTTTTTAAGATGAAGGTCTCTGTGATCTTGACCTTTGACCTAATGACCTCAATGTCAACAGGGGTCATCTACTGGTGATGACCAACCAGCATACCAAGATTGGTGAACCTAGGTTAAAGTGTTATCTAGTTATTGATCGGAAACCGTTTTAAGGATGATAAACCTTGTAATCTTGACCTTTGACCTAATGACCTCATAGTCATTAGAGGTCATCTACTGGTGATGACCAACAAGCATACCAAGTTTGGTGAACCTAGGTCAAAGCGTTCTCTAGTTATTGATCGGAAACCGTTTTTTGGATGAAGGTCCCTGTGAGCTTGACCTTTGACCTAATGACCTCAAAATCAATAGGGGTCATCTACTGATGATGACCAACCAGCATACCAAGTTTGAAGTTCCTAGGCCTAAGCGTTCTTTAGTTATTGGTCGGAAACCGTTTCTACCTACAAGGTCAATGTGACCTTGACCTTTGACCCCTTGACCCCAAAATCAATAGGGTTCATCTACTGGTGATGGACAATCATCCTACCAAGTTTGAAGTTCCTAGGCCTAAGCATTCTTTAGTTATTGGTCGGAAACCATTTGGTCTACGGACCGACGGACCGACCGACAGACAGACAAATGCAAAGCAATATACCCCCTCTTCTTTGAAGTGGGGGCATAATGATATCACGCGGCTTAAATTTGTATGAACATCTCGAAATACAGTAAGATGCCGTAGCACTATACCATCTCGCACCGGAAATTATTGAACCTGCTTCTGTAGAATCGATACTTTCTGAAATTCGATCAAACCGTCCGCCTATGTTAAAATTACCATACGATGAGAGGCGAGAAATTTGGCTGTATTATCAAAATGTTTTGGACACTGGTGCAAAAGTCGAAAACAAAATTGTTATTATTCTAAATATCCCAGTTTTAGAACAGTATGAACGCTTTGATATATATAAAGTAATTAACATGCCTATAGCAGTAAAGAGTATTTCATCAAAACCACCAAACACACACACATTCCTTGCAAAATATCAGCTAGAAGGTAGTTGGATTGCATTCAATACAGACTTGACACGATACGCACTCTTGACCGAAAGCAATTAGCCAGCTGCTCAAAATAAGCTGTAGGTTACTGCGAGGTTAAGTCCGCCTTGTACTCTATACAAATGTCCAAGCAATGTATAGTACATTTGTACTTACAAAATCGTAAGGAAATAAACAAGAACTGTCAAAAGACTGTAATGCCAAGCGCCCGTCTTCCTCTTGCGAAGCAAATGAAAGTATTTTATATAACTATACCCAGATGTTAAAGACAGTAATTCTGTTAAGGCTTCATTTTTGTAAATAGCTACGTTTGTCGTACGATGTTTAAAAGGATTGTAATAAATATACGATGCATACACACAGTGAGATATGCATTTCAACCAAGTGATGACACTTTTTGTTAAGAAACACTGACGCTGGAATTATTAAAAAAACAAAAAGATGAAAATCTGCTGTCAAAACTTTCTTCGGGAACAAACATTAGTGAACGGAGAGGTGTCAAAAGTCGTTTCTAATGTGCTGTCACCAATGACATTGAGTGGCAGAAATGATGAAGCTTAAGGAGCATTAAATAGCGACAACCATCCCTAGAAACCTCACTCGAACCGTGTTCACCGGACAACACACTCGAAAATCTAGTTCCAATTTAAAGGAATATCATAAAAAAAAACATGGAGGGACTTGGGAGAGGTCTGCAATATCTACCGTATAGGCGGGAGTTAGTCGACGTCAAGGTGAGGACGAGGTTTGGGATGTTCCTGTGCCACAGCGTAATACTGGATGCCATGTCGGAATTCTTCCGACAACTCGTTGTGCCATATGACTAACAAGACCGACGTGTGGTCCATCTAGCCGACATGCAGGAGTGGGTGTTCTACGACGTATTCGACTATATGTATACCGGCGTAATAAGGATTACTGCCGACAACCACAAGAAACATATGCGGGCGGCCAGGTTCCTCCAGATCCCATCCCTATTCCAGCTTCTAACAGAATGGTTGGAACTCCAGACTTCCACCATGGGGAAACTCGAGAACAAAGTCGACGACACAAAATGTCCCGCCTTCTATGATCAAACATTCCGAGCCCAACAACGACGAGTCAGATGCCTCGCCTGCAACTATGGAACAACCTGAGCCCAACACCGAGTTTGACACCGACGACTCCTACATCCCGCCGTCGACCACGGAGCAACTCGAGCTCAACACCGACGATTCGGATATTAAAGAACCAGAGGGTCGTATCCGCCTGCCGGTCGCGGTAGAAATGATCCGAGACCTAAATGGCCAAGAGTTTACCGGAGAGATATTCACCCGGCCACCCGGTCGATATAATTGTTAAAAGCGAAAAAATAATAAACAGACGTCTCGATTAAACTAAGCCCTCGTGACCGATAGTCGTGGCAGACAGAATTGTAAGCCCTTGGTTCGATGAAGTCGATTGTATGCAGCCCACCAGCACCAGTCGAAAAAAAAAGACAAAGAAAAAATAATAAACGCGTGGATTATTTGTAAACTACAATAATAATTTAGCTTCATTCGCGTGGATTGTATTTCAATAACTTTAAGTCTCTCTCTTAATGTACTTAATTATATTATGCTATTATTGTTATTGTTAATAGAGCAGTTTATTTGATTTTTGTCACTCTCAATTTTTCCAAGTAATTGCAAGTCCGTTTAACACCGTACAAGCATGAGATCGTTGTAACTCTCCAATCTCTATTTTTGTATTAGTAAATCATTTTTATGTTTTATATTCAATTCTTTTTGTAAGATAAGGGCGGATGGCCCTTAGTCTTTTAGGGACCATAGTCTACTGTATAAGATAATAGTGTATGACTTTATTATTTTTTATTATTTACTGTAATAAACAATAATAAATCTCAGATGAAAATCAAGAACTCAGAATAACTACAATATTTTGAATCATTATTTACTAAGGTACCCTTAAGTGTCAATTAAGCAACTACAGTAATTACTGTATGTTGATACAACTTGTCGGATAATTTTAGTTCAAAACACAGTTGACAGATAAAAATCTTTATAAGCCTAAGGCACCGTCTTTAATGTCATTTTCAAGGTGGTTGTACATGTCAATTTTTAGTGCAAAACAGGGCGAGCGAGATGTTATGCGAAGCCTAAGGCACCCTTGAAGATGTCATTTTCAAGGTTGTACATGTCAATTTTTAGTGCAAAACAGGGCAAACGAGATGTTATGCGTGATATGGCTGGACATAAGTCTAGCCTAATGATTCTAGTTATGTAAAAGGGGGAAAAGACCGCATTGGTATTGATACGTACAATAACATAAACAAAGTTGACAAGAAGCAAGAGTTGTTTTCTCTACCCCCGTATTACACTACAGCTGTATATACTTCAGTTACCTAGCTCTATTAATTGCGGTCAAGCCGATACACTCACCTACATGTGATGTTGCTTGACCGAGTTAGGAATGCATACCTTAAGGCAGTAAGACATGTACATTCACCAGCGCGTGACGTCTACTGACCGGGTCACAAGGTATGTAGTCACAAAACAAGAATCCAGACGGTCAAGTAAGGTGAGGCTAATCATATCGATGTCCTCATGTCTGGGCCGTCTCAGGTCACCCTTATAAAAACCCCGGGCACCGATGTACGGCGCGCACTGTTAGTTAAGGGACATAGTTGTAAGGTGGGAGCTTTAACGATAGCCACCAATTTGTGTCAGGGTGTGCTATAAGATACGTTAATGTTGGAACTGCTCTATTTTGCAATATTGCTACTGTGACTATACAACACAGAAAGGGACTTTCGATTATTCTGATTAAACGTTTGAATGAAAGGGACTTATATTGTGACATAACGATAACTGCGCGATGTACATATATGTCTACATGATAGTGTTTAAATTTATCAGAGGAATGTGTCTTCTATCTATTGTTTATCTCTCTTCAGGTTGCAACGAATGACTTATCTTTGGTGTCTGATATTGATTCCATGCTCTAAGTCAGTTAATTAGTTGGGACTCAAAATCTCTTGCTCTCCACCATTCAGAAAGTGTCATATTTAGGAAAACAAAAGAAATTTCGATTATGAAAAGTTCTTGGCGTCTAGCTATCGTGTATGACATGACTCATTTAGATAACCTACATGCGACATTACAGACTGATATTCAAGAAATCGCAAATGTGACGACTGATGCAATAAATTTGTTACCCCCGGATTCAGATGATAAATTGCAAAAAGAACTGGTCAATTCAGTCCATACATTACAAACTGAAGTCAATGATCTCGAGTCAAGTCGTTTTGGGTTCGTGGGTTCTGCGTTGAAATTTCTCTTTGGGGTAGAGACCGCGGGTGATTACAGCGGTCTAAAACACAGTGTCAATAAACCGCAAAGAACACACAAAATCTTTGTTACATGTGATGGAAAACAGTATATCGGTCTTAAACATGACTAGACACGAAGTATCGACCAATCATCTGGCCATAAACAAACTGATAACGTTACAAAACCAACTGGCGTCAAACCTGCAAAGATTTGCTGATTATTTTAAAAAGCATCTTCAGGCCATTCGTAATTATGCTATCCTCTACAACAGAATTATGTTGGTAGTAAATCAAATAAAAAATGTTATCTCGGTTACACAACGTCAATTGGATATATTTAAAACAAGGCTAAGCAGAATTCCCCAGAAATTAAATCTCCCATACATTTTGAATCAGTCTTAAAAGAATTAAGGGCAGTTATGTCTAAACATTTCGAATTTCCAGCAGATATTGACACAGAGTTGTGGTCATTCTATCGCATGTTGTCCTGTAAGACTTTGTTGCTATATAAATCTGTAACAATAATTACAGATATTTCCATTTTGTCGGTATCTAACAAAATGAATTTATACACCGTACACAATTTAGATATCCCGTATATTACAAATTCCTCTGTCGGTCTAGAAACTCAGTTGACAGCTAAATACAACATTTATTATCCAGCAATTCTAGTCAATGACGCTAAGACAAAATTCCCCCCCTTGTCAATCCTAGAAACTCAGCAATGCCAAAAGTCTGATACTAACTACTGTATCATTCAAAGCCCACTTTATCACACTAGTATTACTAACGATTGTGTGGTTACACGATTTATGTTGGATTCTACAAAATGTGATACTATCGGGAATTGCAACTCTCATTCCCTAGTATGTATATAGTGTATCACGTATTGTTGGTTTTATACATGAATGTATTATAATATTCTAAGTTCACTTTATGACCGGCTAGCATTATTTTGGTCTTCATGGAATACAGTTTATAGTCCTCACACTCGTAAACATGTTAATGTAATTATCAATTAATTAACAAACCGGTCAGTAACTTTGGTTATTAAACATTGGCGATTTCTATTGGTCAAGAATAGTATTTCCTTCTCATTGTGTAAGTTCAGCATTCACGTGCTTCTAACGTACGTCACGTTGAATGCTTGCGTAAAGATAGCCTTAAAAACTGAAGCGCACGGTGGATTCAGGAGAAGAAGAAGACGGAGAGCGTAGTCCAAGGACTTCTTGTAGTATACCGTTTTTTCTAGGTCATTATGCTACGCTGGGAAGTAACAACTTCGTTTTAGGTTAAATTAGAAACGGGACTTCGTATTCTTTTTTTTATAAGTAACTATTTTATTTTTTTAAGAGGAGAGAGAGCACTTTTCTTCTTTCCGTGAACGGAATAAATAAACTGTATATTTAACTTGGATTTGCTTTCGTTTTCGAATAGATATAAGATAACACAACGCCGAAGTACGATATTGTATGGGTTAATGACCCGAAGTACGACAATATACGCATCAATCTGGTGCCGTGACCAGGATTATAGGAACAAAAAATTATCATCTAGTATTTTCAGAAACAACCACGGACTGGGTGTTTGAAGTTACAGAAAAGTTTACGAAGACTACATTGACGGCAACTGCCAAGGCGGAAGGAACGTACAGAGGAAGAAAGACAACGTAAGTCCTATTTATTCTGCTAAAGACTTTGCTATTATGGCTCAAGCCAACGTAGGGGCAAATCAGGGAATGCAGGGGTTAACAAATGTACTTGAAACTTTAAGTGATAGACTTAGTGCACAGGGAGCAAGTCAAAATATAGGGGTTTTTGAGGGGGACCCTAAACGTTTCAAACTATGGATAGAGGATATTGAAAAATACTCTGTTTTGATAAATGCCGGACAGGACCGCATGAAAATGTTAGCTAACCAAACCAGTAGGGGAGCCGTTTCTGGATTTATCTGTAGGTACTTACAGGCCAACCCAAATAACACGTGGGCTCAGATGAAGGCAGAGCTTACGAATAGGTTCGGGGAGATAAGTGACCCTCAGCCTGCGCTGAGACTCCTAAGGGACATTAAGCAAAAGCCACACTAAAATGTCAAGGCTTTTGCTGAAGAGCTTTTATCATTAGCAGAAATAGCATTTGCTGGTCAACCGGGGGATATGGTGGCTATAGAGCGCCAACTTGTAGGTTTTTTCACTGACGGACTTGCACACGAATATCTCCAGTTTAAAGTAATGAGGGACAATCCTCAGACTTTACAAGCAGCAATCAATGCTGCAGAGAATGAACAAAATCTTCGAAAACGCTTCTCGTTAAGGTCTGGCCGCGAATATGGTAGGCTTGATAGAGGGCAGTCGCAAAATTATAACACAGTCTCTAGAGGTGAGCCTATGGAGGTCGATCACCTTCGTCCAACGTGCAAGTGTCAGATTTGCAATAAAACCGGGCATACTGGTAAATTTTGTAGGAGTAGAGTAAACGCGGTAAATGAAGTCTCTTTAGGTCGTGATAGGGGTGGCAACAATAGAAAATGTTGGTTCTGCGGAGAAACGGGGCACATACAACGTAATTGTCAGAAACGCAGAAGTAGTCGGGGTAAACAACTTTTAAACTAATTGACTCCTCGAATGTTGAAGCCGATTTGGGGAGTTTTGACATAAATTCAACGAGAACATTTCAAATCAATATTGCGGGTAATCCAAATTCTTGTTTGATTGAAATAGGGAAAAATAAACATCGTGCACTCGTTGACTCTGGCGCAGAGGTTTCTTTGCTTCATAAACGTGTTTACGATTCACTGTCTTTTCCTCCAAAATTGTCAAACAAAACTAAGGTCAATCTTCAGTCAGTAAACGGTGGACGTATAGATGTTTTAGGTACCGTCGATTTGCCGTTTCGCATTGGCGGCACAAAACTCAATCATAACTTTTTTGTTGTGTCTGACTCTAATAAAAATGTTATATTAGGCAAGGATTTCCTCTGTAAATTTGGCGTCCGTCTGTATTATGACCTTCATAGACTAAGAATAGGAAAAACATACGTTCCACTCGAACAAGATATTTGCATAAGCTCACTTGTAAGGCTGGACGGAGATCAAGTGTTAAAACCTCAGATGTCCTATACATGTAGGGGAAAAATTAAAATTAACAAAAACTTTCCTCCGTCAACTTACGAAATCACTCCAGTAGAGGAAGGCTATATCTGTACTGAACCAGGGCTATTGATAACTAACTGTATAGTTCAAATACGGTCAGACAGGGCGTTACCATTATTAGTCGTGAACAATACTAACAAGACAATACGCCTTAGGAAGAATTGTGTTGTATCTAGAGCAGAGAAGATAAGCGAGGTTGATATCATTTCTATCGAAAGTAGAAGTCATAAAACGAATGAGAATAGTCATAAAATCGTCAAGAGTTATTCAATCATATCAAATGTCCGAAGGATCATGAGCATCTTATTAGGCCGCTGTTAAATTAAAATATAGATTTATTTTCCACGTCCGACACCGATCTCGGCAAGACTGATACGGTGACTATGAAAATTGAAACTGGTGACTCTAGTCCGAATAAGTTAAAGCCATATTTCACACCACTAAAACATAGGCATATCATACAGAAAGTCATAAATGACATGTTAGAGGCAGGCATTATAGAGAAATCAAGGTCACCTTGGAGTTTTCAGTAGTTTTAGCTCGAAAGAAAGACGGCACTAATCGTTTTTGTGTAGATTTCAGGCAACTTAATAAAGTTACTAAACGTAATTCCTGGCCTTTACCAAAAATAGATGATATCTTGGCTCAGTTGGGGGGTTCAAAATATTTTACATCACTTGATTTAAAGGGTGCATTTTGGCAAGTACAAATGGACCCTGATAGCAAAGAGAAGACGGCTTTTAGTGTGACTAATAAGGGGTTATTCCAATATAGATTTATGCCTTTTGGTTTGGTTAATGCACCTAGTATTTTTCAAGAACTTATGTCCGTAGTTCTGCAGGGATGTGAATCATTTGCCTTTGCTTATTTAGATGACGTCATTATTGTTTCCGCATCATTAGAGGACCATTTAAGACACATACAGGCCGTTTTTTGATAAGTTAAGACAGCACAATCTTAAGCTTAAGTCAGAGAAATGCAGTTTTGCCATGTCTGAAACAAACTACTTAGGCTTCGTTATTAGTGATAAGGTTATACGTCCTGACCCGGGGAAGGTTAAGAGCATAAGAGAAATGCCCGCTCCGACTTGTGTTCGGGAAGTGAGGGGCTTCATTGGGATGTGCAGTTATTTAAGGAAAATGGTAGTAGGATTTTCACAAATTGCCGAACCTCTCAAAGCACTTACAAAGAAATATGCTAGATTTAAATGGACCGAAGAATGCGAAAAAAGTTTTCAAGCACTCAAAAACGCCTTGACCGAGATTCCCCACCTAGCATACCCCGATGTTACAAAAGACTATATAATCTATGTTGATTGCTCCGATCATTCTCTTGGCGCTGTCTTATGCCAAGCATGTGACCCTGAGGATAGTATTGTACTTGGTGTACTCAATGAGAGGTCAATTTATTTCTTATCTCATAAACTAAGTACTTCACAACAAAAATGGTCTACCTTAGAGAAAGAATGTTTCAGTATAAAGTATGCGTTAGAGAAATTCGATGCCTATGTACACGGTAGTCACGTGACTGTCTTTAGTGACCATGCCCTACTTCAATTTCTATTAAAATCCCCCATGCAAAATAAAAAGGTTCAGATGTGGGCACTTGCGATATCAGGATACGACGTTACTATAGAGCATATAGCTGACCGAAAAAATACCTGTGCTGTTCTTTTAAGCCGCATAAATCATAAACCGTTGACACAAGATGAAGAAAATAAAATAAACGAAATGGTAGACATAAGCGATAAAACATTCCAGGTCAATGTCGTAAACACAAATTTAGTAGAACCTAAACAATTTGTCAGTAATGAACATTGTCCTCCGGGCATTGTCGAAAGACCAAATTATGACTTATCTGACCTCAATATGTCCGATGAGCAGTTAAGGGATGAAGAACTGAACCAAATCAGAAAACAGTTACTTGGCGAAAACCCATCAAAGTCAATTAGTCGATATGTGGTGTTAGACTCAATACTTTATTACATCAGTGACCCAGACGGCGAACCTATCTTACGCCTGTGCATTCCGAAATATTTACAAACGCTTGTCATGACCGCCTATCATAAAGATCATTTGGGTGCGGATAAATGTTACGATTCTATCAAGATAAAGTACTTTTGGTCAAATATGTACAAACATATATTAGATTTTGTGTCAAAATGTGTGGACTGTCAGGCAAGGGCTAAATCTAAAGAAAAACCGCCGACCTTAGATTCAGAGGAACCAAACTATCCATTTTCAAAAATATCTATTGATGTGACAGGTCCTTTACCAACTACACTCAGTGGGAATAAGTACATCTAAGCTATAGTAGATTGGGCAACTGGTTGGGCTGAAGCTTTTCCGATCAAAAATAAAACCGCTAAAAAATGTCGCCCATATTCTTATTAATGAGATTTTCACGAGATTTTCTTGTGTTTTGGAAATCTGTAGTGATAATGGGTCAGAATTCGTTAATGAGATAATTAGGTATGTCACCGACGAGTTAAATATCTCACATGTCAAAACTTCATTCTACTCGCCTAACGCGAATGGTAAAGTTGAGAGGTTCTTTAAGTCCTTAAAAGACATAATTGCGAAAGCTAGCGATCCACAGCACTGGGATGTTGCCCTGGAACAATGTCTTGCCGCTTACAGAATGACTCTGTCCGAAACGACAGGGTACTCACCATTTTTCCTTCAATATGGCAGGGATCCTTTCTTACCGTTAGATACCATTCTTAAACCCCGTATGTGATATTTAGGTCTCGAAGAGCATTAGGTTGCGCTTCAGCAGATGCACTGTTCATTCAAGGCCGCTCAACATAATATAAGGTTAGCCAAAATAAAACAGGCCAATTACGCTAATAAAAATGCGACCGAGGTCACCCTAGATGTTGCACATGCTGTTTTTTGGCGAAATAAAGCGAGACGAAATAAACTTGATCACAGGTATTCACCATATTATCGCATAGTGGAAAAATTGTCGCCTGTCACATTCTTAATTAGGAACGTACTTGATGGCACCACTACCAAAGCGCATGCCAGGAATCTTAAGGCCGCAAATATAGATAATTGGGATGATTATTTACAGGGTTTAAGGGACAACGATAGGAATCTACGTAAAGCTACGTATATTGTTCCCTCTTCCGATAGCTCGAACACCGACTCTGACTTGACTGACCCAGAGCAGCCCGGTCCGTCAAATATTAAGGCTAAAAGACTAAGAAGGGAACGTTCGGATTCTTCCCTTAGTGAGTCAAGTGACCCTCCTCTCTACAAAGAAAATTCCGTAGGAAGAGATTGGCGAACCAGTCCCCTCCTACCTCAGACAGAGAAAGTGACACAGAGCTCATAAAATTACAAAAACAAATACAGAGAAAACATGCTGTCAAATATAAACGTGACCCGCCCGTTCGTTCTAGACAGGACGTATACACTGGTTCGTCAGGGTCAAGAGACCATGGAAGTTGATGAAGTGTATTGTCCGCAGGCTATAGGGATAAACATGGCTAATTGTAACGAATTAACCGACATTTCGTCTAGGCACCGAGAGGTTATTGCAGGAAATGGTAACCATTTGCGTGAAAATGGCAATCCTAATAGCCGCGAAAGTCAAGTCACTTTTAACAGCCCTTGTGGGCATACTGTAAATTAGAAAGGCTTCATATTAATAAGCTGACCTTATAATGTATTTATAACTTGGCGTTTATGCAAATAGTGTTTGCATAGCCGGCTAATTATGTTACATGTAAATAATAATTGGTTATAATAAATGTGTCCATTATGTTTTTATCGCTCGTACGGCTGGTGCCCGGAGATAACATATAACTGGCGTGTGAACTAGCATTATGAATATAGTGTTATTTCGTTCTCAGGTCATGGTGTATTCTATCGAAAACTTAAGTGATAAGTTGACATTGTTGTCGTTTCAGGTACACTATGGTCTGGATTATAGCCTGCTTTATTGTTGTAATTACCGTGTCTAGCTGTTTAGACATACGTGATAATGTACTTTTCACAAGGGTGAACACAGTCACCTTTGCGAAAACTACTTGGAAGCTTGCGCTTACACTAGACCTTGAACCCTTTGATTTATTAATTTCTAGGATTACGCAAGATGCGGATGAAATTGAAAAAGTTGCACGGCAAGCATTGTTAAAATATGAAGAATATAGAGACAATCCAAATTTTGCCGTAACATTTAAAAATCTTTAACAGGAGATATCTAGGCTTAAACATACATACTTAAAACTTAGGCAAAATTCCGAGATAATAAGTTTATCAGAACAAAAAGGGCTTTATTAGGTTTTGGTGGCAGTATTCTACACTTTTTATATGGCACCGCTACCGATAAACAAGTTGATTCAATTCGTAGGAATGTCGCGCACTTAGTTAGTACTCAACGATCTATCGTACATGTAGTCGAGGAGAGTTTAACTATGCTAAATGTTACAAAGCAGGGTGTTTCGGAAAATCGCGAAACAATTAATCAAATTATTAAGTCATTAGATGGGTTAAAGACAGACTTGAGTAAGTTCACCGAGGCTCTTCATCTCGAAGTTATGAAATTAGGATTATTTATGCGAACTTATTTACCAGTATTAAACCTTATACAAAATTTTAGAGAGTTAATAACTAGGGGGTTAATTTTGTATAAACACCTGGAAACGCAGCTGGATGCAATAGTTCTTGTTCATTTACAGCCCTCTATCATCGAACCAATTCAGCTCAGCACGATCTTAACAGACATAAAGTCTAGATTACCTCCTTTATTAAAGTTACCTTTTAATGAGAAAACCGAGTTGTGGCTTTATACCAAAATATGTATTGTACAGGCGTCCTCCTGGACAATAAAATCGTAGTAGTTATAAATATCCCAGTATTAGAACAGTACGAAGGTTTCGATGTATACAGATTAATAAATATGCCAGTTTTACAATTAAATAATACAATTAAGTCATCTGACGATTTTGCAGTCATGGCAAAATATCAACTTGAAGGCTCTGCTGTAGCCATAAATAGACAAGAAACGAAATTTGCCATACTTAACGACGACGAGTAAAATGCTTGTTTTAATAAAATGATAGGTTATTGTGCGGTCAAATCTCCAATATATTCTATGGGTCTGAGTAAAAAATGTATTATTCACTTATACCTGCAAAATCGTGACAAGATAAACACTTTCTGTAATAAAGTAGTCATACCGAACGCTCCATTGCCTGAGGCAAGGAATGTGTTACAAAATTTGTGGCTTGTTAGTACACAACGACAAATACGTTTTTCCTTGACATGTCGTCAACAAGACAAGATAGAAAAAGTTCATTCATAGCCCATCCGCCTATAGATAGTATATTAGTTCAAGAAGATTGTGAGGCGAAATCCGAATTCATGACCTTGACGTCAGGGCAGCAATACGAAAGTCAATTTGTAATTGACGATAACTTTGTACAACTATTACGCACCAACTTCAATACAACTGGTGTAGAGTTATGGAAAGATTTCTCTACAGCTCTGCCAAACTTTAATCACACTGAAATTCCCAAGCGCCTGAAAGCGCTTCCGGATGTCCCAATGCCATCATTAATGAACGAATTGTTGCACATTAGGGAAATAAAGAAGCCTAGGTCGACGTTCCCATTTTGGGGTTATGTTTTAATTGGGTTCATTATTTTGTTGGCTGTGGGTATATTATTGTACATTTTATGCAATATATTTAAGTCAAAACGTTTATCAAGTTGGCTGACCGGTATTACTATCAAAGGCTCGGCTGATAAATCGGACAGTGCATTATGGCAGAATGAACAAGTCCGTCCTACATCACCGGAGGGTCCGAACGAAAAAACTGAATATATCAAGTTATATCCCATAGTGAAGGACACTAAATAATGCAATGGCATTATATTTCTTTACTGTTGGAATAGCGGAGGAAATTGTTTCATAAACTAGTGATTACATATTGTTTATCGTTAGAGTAGTGATGGACACTTTAACATGTGTACAGCAAAGTCTCTCTCTCTCTCTCGCAAATATGTGTATAACGGAGTGTGTTATGACCGAATTATAAATGGAAGTAAATAAGTCTCGAAGTACCTACAGATGCGGAATAAACAATATTCCAGTATACAGTACATCCATGTGGAATGTTTACCCATACAAGTTTATTTCCAGTGAACACTGTCAATATCTATTGTTATGAACGATAACGTACATCACGTACATACCTACCTGTCAAGGTCGTGCTCTCATAAACTGGACATAAAACAAAAATTGTTATATTTACATAATATCTAATTATGCTTTAGTATATTAACATTTACTTGACAGTTATATGGCTTAAGGCTATACCGCCTTACAACGTTTTCTACATAGAAGGTCGATGTACAATCCAAGACACTCACCTGATGACATGGGCATCCACCGACACGGGCAAGACGAACATCCAATTGGTACCAGACCAGACCAGACTGAACTTACCTTCTCGCTTAGGCCTCTCACACGATGAGATGAAGAAGAATAAATTGAAATTTTGAATTTGATTGTACATATAAATTTTAAAAAAAAATGTCGCGTGGAATATTTAAGTGAATGTACGCCTCTCCCTCTCTGTTGTTTTGCCGTAGCTATTGTTCTTTTTTTATTACTTGAATTTAGATGTAGGCTGCACTTAAAGTAAATTTTTGAGACTTGATAGATTACGTTTTAAAAAAAATCTAAATCTTAGATTCGATTTTTTTTAATCTGGGAAAGGGGGCAGTGTGATACTATCGGGAATTGCGACTCTCATTCTCTAGTATGTATATAGTGTATCACGTATTGTTGGTTTTATACATGAATGTATTATAATATTCTAAGTTCACTTTATGACCGGCTAGCATTATTTTGGTCTTCATGGAATACAGTTTATAGTCCTAACACTCGTAAACATATTAATGTAATTATCAATTAATAAACAAACCGGTCAGTAACTTTGGTTATTAAACATTGGCGATTTCTATTGGTCAAGAATAGTATTTCCTTCTCATTGTGTAAGTTCAGCATTCACGTGCTTCTAACGTTCGTCACGTTGAATGCTTACGTAAAGATAGCCTTAAAACTGAAGCGCACGGCGGATTCAGGAGAGTTAGAAGACGGAGAGCATGGTCCAAGGACTTCTTCTAGTATACCGTTTTTCCTAGGTCATAATGCTACGCTGGGAAGTAACAACTTCGTTTAAGGTTAAATAAGAAACGGGACTTTTTTTTTTTATAAGTAACTATTGTATTTTTATTTTTTAAGAGGAGAGAGAGCACCTTTCTACTTTCCATGAACGGAGATTTTAAGTAACTTTAACCTGGAATAAATAAACTGTATATTTAACTTGGATTTGCTTTCGTTTTCGAATAGATATAGGATAACACAACGCCGAAGTACGATATTGTATGGGTTAATGACCCGAAGTACGACACTACTCTCCACACTGAAGAGTGTCTATTTGTAATGCGGCATCTCATTCGACGAAGAGTTACATCCCTTTGCTAATAAATATTCATGAAAACGAATAATCAGCAGTCAATTATCCCACAGTACATAATGTAGTTGTGCGAAATATGTACCGGGGGTCACCGACGATGTGTTTAGTTTTGTAAGGTCGGAGATTCAACGATAGCCACCAATTTGTGTCAGGGTGTGCTATAAGATACGTTAGTGTTTGAACTGCTCTATTGTTCTATTTTGCAATATTGCTACTGTGACTATACAACATAGAAAGCGACTTTCGATAATTCTGATTAAACGTTTGAATAAAAGGGACTTATATTGTGACATAACGATAACTGCGCGATGTACATAAATGTCTACATGCCAGTGTTTAAATTTATCAAAGGAATGTGTCTTCTATCTATTGTTTATCTTTGGTGTCTGATATTGATTCCATTCTCTAAGTCACAGTTAATTAGTGGAGACTCAAAATCTCTTGCTCTCTACCATTCAGAAAGTGTCATATTGAGGAAAACAAAGGAAATTTCAATTATGAAATGTTCTTTGCGTCTATCGTGTATGACATGACTCATTTAGACAACCTTCTTGCGAAATTAGAGATGATTTTCAAGCAATCGCAAATGTGACGTCAGATGCAATAAAATTGTTATCCCCCCGGATTCAGATGATATATTGCACAAAGAACTGGTCAATTCAGTCCATACATTACAAACTGAAGTCAATCACCTCGAGTCAAGTCGCTCGGTGTTGTTCGAAGAGTATATGGATTACTCGTCGTTGCAACAACATCGTCCCCATAAACAAGCATTGTTTGGGTTCGTGGGTCTTCGTTGAAATTTCTCTTTGGGGTATAAACCGCGGGTGATTACATGTGATGGAAAACAGTATATCGGTCTTAAATATGACTAGACACAAAGTATCGACCAATCGTCTGGCCATAAACAAACTGATAACGTTACAAAACCAACTGGCATCAAACCTGCAATTTGCTGATTATTTCAAAAAGCAGCTTCAGGTCATTCGTAATTATGCTGTCCTCTACAACAGGCTTATGTTGGTAGTAAATCAAATAAAAGACGTTATCTCGTTTACACAACGTCAATTGGATATATTTTAAACAAGGCTAAGCATGCTTAGTGTTGGTCATCTTTCCCCAGAAATTATATCTCCGATACATTTTAAATCAGTCTTAAAAGACTTAAGGGCAGTTATGCCTGAACATTTCGAATTTCCTGCAGCTATTGACACAGAGTTGTGGTCATTCTATCGCATGTTGTCCTGTAAGACTTTGTTGCTAAATAACTCTGTAACAATAATTACAGATATTTCCTTTTTGTCGGTATCTGACAAAATGAACTATACACCGTACGCAATTTAGATATCTCGTATATTACAAATTCCTCTGTCGGTCTAGAAACTCAGTTGACAGCTAAATACAACATTTATTATCCAGCAATTCTAGTCAATGACGCAAAGACAAAATTTTCCGCCTTGTCAATCCTAGAAACTCAGCAATGCCAAAAGTCTGATACTAACTACTGTCATTCAAAGCCCACTTTATCACACTAGTCTTACTAACGATTGTGTGGTTACACATTTTATGTTGGATTCTACAAAAATCAAATCTGCCTGTGACGTAACTGTCCACGAAAGTACCCTCCCTGTAGGAAGATACTTGTTTGACGGTCTGTGGGCAGTTGCTACTAACGTGGATATAAAGTTGACTATCATTTGTGAGGTTAAAATGTCCAAACAACATGATATAACAATTACTAAACCTTTGGGCCTTCTTCAACTGAAACCGGGGTGCAGAGCCTTTAACGGCCATATGACCCTGGATTCGACAACAGAACTATTTTCTTCGACAAAACACAACGATGCTTTAGTTCAATGGGTGGGAACCTTCAAGGTTCCTGATATAAAACTATGGTCACCATTACAATCCTTCAATTTCACACAGAAAGGTTCTATCTTAAAACAACTAGGCAATATGACTTCTGTCCGTCTCGGTCAACTTATTAATACCTTACAAAACACGGATCTGTCCTACTCCAACGATCACTGTCACACTCCCTTATCGCGGTCGCTATATCCATACTTGTATTAGTTCCCGTATTATTTTTCATTTGGCGATTTAAATTTAAGAAACCAGCAAAATCTATTAATGCCATCAAAATGAAATATGTATCAGACACCAAACACAACGCGGAGGAAGCCATCCATGAAGCTGTACCCATGAAAGCAATACTACCGAACGCAATAACAACTACGGAGAACTACGAACTTCCGCTCCTCGGCGACCGTCTCTGTTTTATCAATTTAAATAAGAACCTTAGCAACCCACGGAAGGGCCCGCCTTTATGGTGGGAGGTACTGTGGGTATGGTTCAGAGCGTTCAACTACAATATATACACTTAATTATCCTAGCAACTCGGTTAAGAGCTCCCTGTGGGAGAGGATACCCCAGTAGGATTTCTCAAAACAACAACAACATGATGTCCTGATGTGATGTACAGAGGCCGGCCAACATTTCAAATTAAATTCTTTAGAAAGATAACAATAAAACAACGTGATTTACTCAACAACGTGATCTATTCAACCCGATGCCAACCTATATCTTTAACAATGCAACTATTTCAACTAAAACAACAACAATTACATGATGTACAAAGGCCAGCCAACATTTCAATTCAATTCATTAGACAGATAACAATGCCACAACATGATTTACTCAACTTCACTCATACCTTTATCAATGCAACAAACAGGATCAGCCAGACGCCGGAACAACAATTCGATTTCAAATAAAACCCACAACGACATGATAAATCCAGCCCAGATGCCAACCCACAGTAAATCCAACATCTTTAATCGCAGGAACATGCCAACCGGTAACAACATGAAGTTATTCCGATCAACTGAAGCCGGATGGGAAATACAATTGAAATACAACCGCACTCAATCCATATTATCATTATTATTATATACCATATTTATGTAGCGCTCTTTTCATCTACTCATAAATGCTTAAATGTTGTGAATTTAACATAGTAATAATTTAACTCAAGTTCAAATATTGGTAATAGTTTCATTTAAATAATATTAATTGTAAGTAGGTTCTTACCTGAGATATCTCGTTACTTGTTTCTCCCTGATGAGTTTGATACTTCCCTGTTACTACATGGGGTTTTTAATACCAAAATATCAGATAATTAGTAATTGTTAGTAACTACCAGAGACATGTCCAGCACTCAATACTAGTGATTAAGTTGAACACCATCTCTAACGGGAAATCCTGACACTTATTATAAACTGTTCATTTACATTTAATTTGATGACATCTGCAGCGACTTATCAATTACATTTAATTACTCACAATTACAGTTAATTACCTAACCTACCAATACTTGTTTTCAGTAGTGTATATATCTCAAAATCCGTAGTTCCGGAGAGGATGCTAATAAATAAGGTTAATATTTATTGAGGTTAAAAAATATCTTTCATAGTACTCGTTTGATTTTCCCTTTTTTCCTTTTCCTTTCTTTTTTGTTTGTATCCACATTAATTGTATTTTATTGGCTACTGTTACGCCGTTACTATGTCTTTGTTGTTTAAATGTTTATAATCAATAAAAAAAACATATACATCCACATACTCGTTTGATTTTTTTTTCCATTTTAGGTAACAAATTCAATTCATGAAATATTATTTGGATTTTGTCATATCTCTACATTACTTTTATGTCGCGGATAACATTCTCTTCTTACTTGTTTCTATTTTTATTGTTTCTATGTATTTCGTATTGTATTGTCTTAATAATGGAACCTTGTACTTAGATTTCTCAGGCCTCATGTCGAACAAAAATCTTTAATAAAATATACGGGACGGATGAGACATAACGATAATTAGATGACGTAACTGGTATAGACATGTCGAGCCTGAGGGATCTATATATACCGATACATATAACAGGTCGTTATGAAAATACCCCAGAAGAGGAAAGACTATCTTTGTTCTGTAAAGTCGGCATAGAAAATGAAAAACATGTTCTTTTGGAATGCCCCATTAATGAATCAGATAGAGCTGCATTAACAAATAAGGCTTATAGTTTAAATGAAGATTACAATACCATGAATGAAACAGATAAACTGGTTTTTCTTTTTTATATATGTAAATCATGTATAGATGAGACTTAAATAAATAAATAAATATGAACAAACAGAGTCGAAACCTTAACCGAGTGGCTTGTTGTTACAGATGATTTTTAGAATAACTACATACTGTAACAATATTGAGCATTTAAACCCTAGAATAATTAAATCATTTACAAGTATATAAAATGCATTTACTCGTATTATTAAAAAAATAGTTTTAATAAATTACATTTTCAATTATTTCTGTCCATTTATTATAAATAACATTATGATACGTGTATTTCATGGCATGCTCATTGCCTGAAGACGTAGGTATACCTCTTCATAAATCGAATCATCTAAGCAGTCGGGGACAGCTATGAGAGAGGTTAGGGGTGGAATCCTTCACCATGCCGGATTCTGCTCCGCCGGCACTTCAAGTTACAAGCTACGTTATACCTTGTTGACAGATATTTAGAGAGTGATAATCTGTTTGGCTATGACATGTATTAACCTTTTAACAGTGGAGAAAGAACTTTAAAATTGAAATATATTTTGGAGCACAAATACCTAGGAAAAGACTCAATATCAATAAGAACTTGAAAACTAAAATGGTGTTGTTTGAGATTTCCAGACTTTATTCTATACTACAATCCCCCACCCCCTCAACTACAACACTACAAATGAACAATAAAATGACAAGTTCAGAAGTATAATAGATAGTTGAGTTGGTTACTATCAGTTTCAGTACTTTTGTTCAATCTTTTAAATTATCTATTTCAAAATTTAAAAAAGAATAACTTCAAAAAATAATTATTTAATATTTGAATGTTTAGTTTAATCAAAATCCAAATATATGTCTGCAGTAAGTTAAACATTATGCAGCATCCAGTAATACTCGCTCGATGTTTTAGCAAATCATTGTTCAGCAACTGCATTCTGAGAAGCCACTGACTTACCTGCAGGCTGCAATATTTAGTTTTATACCGTCAAATGAAAAACTTTCAAAACAAAACAGCAACGTTCCAGTGATTCAAATTATCGAACAGTTAATGTTAGAACTTAGAATGAAAAATAAACAGAATAAAAAATAGGTACTTTGATTATCAAAGAAGTATTACGGCTCCCAAGTCCTTTCTATCACGCTTTTTACATGATTTTAGTCTCAGTGACAAGTGTTTTACAGGATTATGAAAAAAAATAGACAGTTGAATCAATATATCTTGAATTTTTTGATAAATCATTGTTTTTACTAAAACCAATATTTGTGTTCTTCAATAAATATTTTACAGGACTGTATAAACATATAAAAAAAGCTGATAAGTATTTTGCAGGATTGAATAAAAATGTTCAAAATAATAAACGGAATTTTATCATATTTAACAAATATTTGTTCTACAATAAAATTTTTACGGGAATAAATAAATATAGAAATGTAAACATTTTTATATAAGTGCAATTAAACAAATATTATACTTTTTTATTCAGAAGCTAGGCAGACAATGTCGAAATTGTACTGTGTCATGTACCTGTCCAAACTTACTCGCCAAGGGACATTTTTGGTCAACTTACAGTAAATACATATCGTACTTTTATTTATATAAGAAACAAGCACTGGCAGTTATAAAGAATATGTAACATTACATAAAGGTGTCAGCTTAGTACATGAAATGTACATGTCGTGATCTTGTTTATGCAGTTTAACTAGTCTATATGTCAGATTATGTTTGTTAAATTAATATCGCGTTTAGTATAATGGCCATTAACTTTTAATAAATTGGTAGATTCCTATAAACTTTGGGAGAGTTTTCAGAACAGAGTATATTATCATGGATCATTATTGTTAGAAAAGTTTGCAGAAAATATTAACGCAGAACAAAATGACATGTAACTGTCAACGATGTGATAGCCTGAAGGGGAAATAATGAAAAAACAGGCTGCTTGCCTCAATAAAAATGAAGAAAATATGTTACAACACAGACAACCTGTCAGAAAAATGTGCACTGACTAGCTTACTTCCATGCACCATGATCAGTTAAATACTGGTGGGGTGGGGATATATAAGACAGAAGAGTAGGAAGAGGGTTTAGAGCAAGTATGAAGGCTACAAAGCGGAATATATGTTTTATGTCAAATATTTGATTAAGAATTAAAAGAACTATAAAGAATTCATGTGTGTTTAGTGTCGTTGCTACGTTAAACCGTCAGGACATTCTAAATAAAAGCGGGACTGCAGAAGCTCTAGTCAGGCCGAAAACAGGGGCCAAATAAGCAATCAGCTTTTGGTCGCATGTTATTTCACAATTTAAAAGAAATGACAACTTTTGAAGCACAAAACAATAACTAAAAATGTTTAAAGGGAGACATTCCTTGATAACTTTAAAATATAATAGAAGTGCATTGTTAAATTAAAACATCGATAACTCGAACTGAGCTGTTTCTGTTATGACTTGAGTGAATAATTCACTACCACCCACTACACTACATCGTAAGTATCAGTGTCTCAAAATATCAAACTTAAATTGTCATATGGGCACATATTCATAAAATTTAACACAGAATCATGGAGAACACGTGTCGTGTAGTCGCTTTCGGACCTGCATCTCTTTTGTGTGTTTGTTTGTTTGTTTTCTTTTTAAGAAAGAAAGGAATAACATAATGTGCTTATAAATAATGGAAATAGTTAACTAAAGACGAATGAAATTAATTAGAACTTACGGATTTATGTAAAGAATATGAATTGTATCACGCCGTATAACTTTTGAAACGACCAGGGGTTTAACTAAGGACAACACAAAAGTCAGTGCCTACTACTCTTTCTATTATATTCCTAGACTCTCCCCATAGAAACAATTCGAGTGAGTTTATATAGAAGCTAACTATAAACCCAAAAACATTTAAAATCAAATTGTAGGGCCATCTTTGTCTGCTGTTATGAATATATCTAATATTTTGCTACACTATGAAGATGAATTTACATATGAATTATGATTATTAAAAAAGGGTTTCGTTTTAGTGAATGGACAATTAAATTCTAATTCATAAGAAATCTTTATAAAAAAACTTTACTTACGTCAGGAGAAACTGGACTGTATCCCAGTACCGTTCAAAACATGAACAGAACAGCATCCATTACTTCGCTTAGTTATTCCAACAGAACGCACATGCTCATCTAATATTAAACAGTTAACTGCTCCATATAACTTTGTGTATATGTATGTGTTAACACTCAATTTACACGCACTGTATACCAGTATATTATTGCCGCAAGCCACACCTATTGACAACTGCTGTCACTTTACCAAGGGGATGAACTGACATTCTCAACATTCGTTTCGTGCGGGTTGCACGGGAGTTTTGTGCTTCTGCACTGACTCTTCAAGGTCAACTTGACTCGCTTCCAAAGATAATCAAAATATCAAGAAGAATTGTGTGTACTTTCTTTTTTTTCAAAGAAGTAAAGTCAAATGTATAGTGACTTAGGAAACCCACAACCTGTATGGGCAGCCAAAAAGGGGCTTGAACCAATCCGCATTGGTGTTACAAATGGTTCTGCATAAATGAACCAATAAAAAATTAGACCCCCTAAAAATTGCTTAGGGCCTGTGCCGAAAAAGGTGCTAAAATTCCTTTTGTTTGTCAACGTCAAAAATATGGTCAAAGCCGGACGAATTATTTTTATAACGATAAAGATCAATTAAGTATTTCATCAAGAGATTTCTTATAAAATGTCGTAGTTCTGTGACTGAATGACAGCTGATTGAGGAATTTATGAGAATGGTGGAGACATTTAAGCCTATTATACAACCTATGTTTTGAAAACGTCAGCCTGTGGCTACAAAATATTTTTGATACAACAAAAATGCCTGGGTTATAAAACAACATCATGCAGTAATATAACTGAAAAAGAAAATTACTGCAAAATATTGTCACATAACAACAACAAAAATAAAATTTCTGTAAAATTACTACAAAATATTGTCGCATAGCATTCGAACTGTAATATAAAATGTAATGCACATTTTTAAGTCGGTAAAATAACAGTTAAATCCAGCATATTACATATATCTGTAGTTTGAAAGTTGATGCCGATCTTTCGCGGGCTGTGTAATGTTTGGTCGTGATTCCCGTGCAGACTGGCATTCATGTATAAAGAGAATAATAAGTTGATGTCGTGGATGGTGAAAGTTTGTCTGGCAAGGCGGCGAGCCGAAGGCGAACCCGATAAATTTTGGTTGCGAGCCTGTTACACTACTAATCATCTATTCTGAAATTCTCTTTATCTGACACGTTTTACTTTTCCTTTTTGCTGGCAAAAAAATAAACAAAATGAAAGCACTACTTCGACAAAAGTTTGATTAAAAGTAGTCCGGCTGATCACATGATCAGGTAACCGTATGTCAAGGTCCAATTGCCGAAGATTAAGCAACATATACTGTACGGCACCTTGTTATTAGTTCGAATTTTAAGTGACCTGATTAATAATCTACGCCTCACACTGGCCGCGTTTTCACTTACAACGTTTTACTGGTACGTAACACCTGTGTTCTTTTTTAGGCAAGAGTTTCCAGTCATTGGCCAAGCGTTAAATCATTGAAACTGTAAACACACCTCATGTTCTTCCTGCTTCTTAGTCATAAATTCTGAGACACTCTCACTTTGACGTTGATATAATGTGTAAGTAGGATGGTTCACAATTATAAGTGAACATCACTGTACAACCTTATTACCACGTACGTACCTTTAAAAGAGTTGGTCCCTCAGTCAAAGTAAAAGAAAGAAAGAAGATGAAAAAGGAAGGAAAGAATGAAGGATGGAAGGACGAAAGGAAAAAGAAAAACCATTCAACTGGCAATTTCGTGCATACGTACATTTCAAAGTAGTAAACCAAAAGGACTGTTCGGGACACGATGTCATACTGGCCCTGGTATTTGGCTAGGAACTGTCGTTTTAGCCCATGCCCGTACGGCGAGTGTCAATATGCCTGGCAAAGTCAAAGGTCCAATAATAGGATCAGTATGTCATAGCCCATCACCATAACTATTTTATTTATTATCCTTACTTTATTGTAGTCTGACATCATTAAGACAGTATAACAAATTTTGGAAGAACAATGTAACTATATTTTGTAATATTCATACACATGTGTCAACTTACTATATTCATAAAGTTACATGACACAAACAAGTTTCTGATAAATGAAATATTTTGTTAATGTGAAGTCGGTTACTTTTTCAAAAAGGCTACCGAAAATCTGTTTATGAGAATTTTGTATTATCCCTATTACCCGACCCAATGAAATCTCATGATTTCCGTTTTGGCTCTGGTTTTTTTTTCTTATACTGGCTCAGTTGTTGTCTCTCTGGTATGGTTACACGGTGGACATTAACAGCAACATCAGGTACATTGGTAGTGTTATTAAAATTGCTCGAATCCATATCCAGAAAAAAAAAACGTACAGAAAAAATAGCCATTGCGATATCTTTATGTAATCGTCAATTTCTTTACTGGTTAAAAAAAGGATTTTCTCTTGATTATAGTTATTATACCAGTAGTTATATTGCAAAAAAAACTGTCACGATAAAAGCTGCCTTTAAAAGCCAAATAAGTGTTCCTAGTTTCTGATATCTGAGGTTTACAAATGACCTTATACAAGGATTTAGGTAATGGTATTTCAATACCAGCGGACATTTTTAACTCAATCCAAGCAACTTTACGGCCTTGGTGTCGCCAAAAATGTTGAATATAGCCCAGAACGTTTTGCTGACATCAACGCCCGTGAAAACAATGTCATTATAGGTGACGTTAGGTGATAGGTATGCATTTCCTATGCCGTCCACTCGAAAACTATACACGTTGTCCGAGGAATAGAACTTCTCGAAAACGAACACTTCCGTATCCGGAATAGAAACGCTCAGATTTGCATCACACGTCACTAAACTTCCGGGAGCCAAATCGTAAGGCGACTTGTAAATGATACCCACGTTCATATTTGACATCCATCCGGTTTCGATTTCTGTAATATTGAAGTGCAATGTCTGTCCGACACGCAATGGTCGATCACTCAAACAAACTGACCAACAGTAGCCTTCGTATCTCCTAGCAACAGTGTCGTTTTCAAGCAGGTCGAGTTTTGGACCGTGGATTACGGAACTAAATTTTATTGTATCTGGGAAAAGAAAAACAATCAAAGAGAATTGTATATGCCATCATCACTGTTTGTTCACCATATTTCTATAACAATTGTGTTACTTAATGGAATATTTATTTATTTAGCCGCTTGATGTGTAACCAGCACTTGTACTTGTTTACAGTGGGATGGAAAAAAGAGAACGAAGTTGAAAATTGTTTTATAATTGTTGTGGTATACATCTCTGTTCAACATTTTATAATCGCTTTTTACCTTAGATTAACCTTTGCCATTCAAGTTTGTAAATCCTCTTTACCAGATTCGAAATCACCATACGGAACATGTAGTATTAAATGCAATTAATCTATGCCTTAAAGTGTTTTTAAGGTTAGAAATTTCAAAAACCCTAGTACCTAGTTTTGACTCAGTGATACCGAATCCTTCCGAACATAGATAGAAAAAAAAAATAAAAGCAACCGAAATTGAAACGTCCATCTTGCCTGAAATGACCTAAACCAGCTTATCTTGTCAACAAAATATGAAACTAGGTCGAAGCATAGTTTAGCATAAACCAGTAATTTAATAGTTTGAAAAGAACTCTTTTTATACCGTTTGATTTAAACAAATATATAAGTTAGTACATTATCGCAATTACTTTTAAGTTAATCATCGCTCATCATTAGCAAAAAAACTACTTGCCGCTACACGGCGCTAATTCTGAAAATTTTTTCGTCGGATGTAATGATGTAGTCGATATTGAAGATTCTTAAATTTGTAAAAGTAAGATGTTTTGAACAGTGCTACCGCTTAAAAAATGAAGAAATTGGAAAAGGAAGTTTTGCTTCACAGTTTTTATTCTGTCAGAAAATGTCATATACATATAAGATATAAGAGAACTTTTCAAAGTTTTAATCCGAAATCTTGATTTTTTAAATTTTTAGTTGGTGCGTGCGTGTGTTCACAAGCGTGAACGAAATAGTACTATTATTAACAGAGTAGGTCTATGTAAGAGTCAAGTTTCTCTGGAATGGAATGCTCTCCGTCTCTTGCACTATAATCCACATGTATAAGCAGACTCTGCAGGGGGCGTCGGTCATATGGACAACGAGTACCAACTATTAATAATTTAGACATATGTTCATTTCAATGTTTCGTGATTCAAGCACTTTTCCTCAAATTCTTCAGCTTAAATATATATTTAATCTATATCAAGCAAAATCTCTTTAAAATGTAAAGTTTACAAGTTTTGCTTTTAACTAAAAAAGAAAACGTGTAATTCTGTTTGATATCTCTATGAAATAAAGAAGCAGAAAGTGTTTCCTCGCATTCACACCTTTATCTATTCTGTTATAATAAGCCTTTTTATCAGTATGAGTTGTAAGCTCTTTTGATATCTTAAAACAACAAAAAATAAAAGCTTTTTCTTTTATTTCAAATTTGTAAAACAAAACATCAGTTGTTTGTCATACAGGATGTAAAATCATGAAAGTCTACATTATAAAATACTTTGCTCATCAAAATAGATTTTGGAATATCACATTTTTCCTTTACAACTGGAAGGGTTTGGAATAAGTATGCCACCTAAAAATGACAGAATGATTATACAAAGCTTAAAATAGAATGACAATGCTATGTTAACAACTTACACATTCAAACCTTGAAATTATCTCTGAAATGAAAAAGAATTTGTTTTCAACACATGTTGAAATAAAAACGAATAAATTGTTATCCTATCATCCAGATGCATTATGCTTTATTGTGTCAAATACAGCATGTGAAATTAACAAAAATAAATGCACTGTGATCTAGATACCATCAGAAACTGATTTGTTTCAATCATTTCCCTGGTTGTAAAGGCTGTCACAGTTCAAACATTTTCCCTGTCTGAAGCAGAAAAACTAATATATACAAAAGCACTGAAATGCTTCAATTAATGAACAATAAAATTGCACAAAACTTTACATAACAATTAACAATACATTAATTAAAAATACTTTTGTAGTTATTGCAACCAAAAACAAATGAACTGTATCAGATAATTACAGTCATATCAAGTTATCAATTGAAAAGTGCTAAATGGTAAAGGCTGCTTGAGTGGTCTTGTATCTACATACAAGACTGTTTTTTGGGGGTGGGGGAGGAGGAATTTAGATGTTCTTATGCAAATTAGGAATATAAGTACCAGAAACCAGTTTTTAGGTAAACTATTTGCGTATCTAAATTATTGCTGGTGTAAATTAGAACCAAACTGAACCATCTGACCTATTAGCTATCCCTGATATATAAAAATGCTGTTTATGCCATAAAATGTGTGGGTGTTTGAAACTCACTGAAATGCACAATTAAGAGAATAAATGACGTTTTTTCACATATCAAGCATTATTACAACTCCTTTGCTATTTCACATTGTGTAAATATTTAAGATGCCATTCTGGTTAACAAAGCAGCTAAGTACAGAATATAACCCTTTATATGAAAAAACCAGACAAAACTGACAACAACATTAGTTCTGATACTACCATTTTGCAAATCAAACAATAAAAATATGAACAAGAGGAACACATATATCAGGTAAGACAGGAAAGCTGACACATGTATGTCTAAGTCTGTACCTTATAAAACAATGTCCAGAGGCATTTATCACTGTACATACCTAACAGTAATGTTATGAGTGGTACAAAAAGAACAGGCAAGAAGTATATTGCATAACAAAAATATATCAGACTGGATTCAAGTCATGTCTGTGCTAAACGGTAGTTAATCAAAGTCCAGAATTCATGATTCTCTTTTGCATATAGGCAACTAAAGCCATTTTAACAGAATTCTTTTGGAACTTTTTACAACAAACCAAACACTTCTGTGTCAGAAATCTTTGGCAAATAATTCTAAAAGAACGTATCACAGTTTAAGAACCCTTCTTGGACTGATTCTCAGTGAAATCACAGTTTAGAAGCCTCTGTAGACTGGTTGTGACTTGTCAGCTAAAGGCTGGTTCTCCTCAATCATCTGTCTGCGTCTCCTCCACTTCCTAATATTGTACACACCAATCACAACTATCACAAAGAACACTGAAAATGAGCATATAAGGTTCTATAAGAAACAAACACATTCTTTCTTGATTAAAAAAAATAACAGACTCTTTTACATAGACAGGAAAATTTCAACTATTATTTTTAACATAACTGTTCTGGTTTTTTTCTAAGATCCACTCATTTGAAAAAAAATCTATCACAATAGTTATATTAGCACAGCTGATTTTTTTTATAAAGCATCACAGTTCTAAGATAAACTGACAACTTAGCGCAGCAGTAAAAGGTGTGTTCTAAGATAGTGTCATATAGTTATAACAGACAACTGGACAATTATGTTTTCATAGAGTAATTAAATGTTTTACAGGTTTATAGCAAGAGCCTGTCAGTATTAAATGTCATTCCTGATATATAATCACAGACCTTCTAAACAACAAGTCAGAATACATTGTAAGAAGAAATGTGTAAATATTCACCAAGAACACAGCCGACTATAACTCCAACCAGCTCTCCTGAAGGCACACATTTACTGGAGTCATTGAATTTAAACCACGGTGTGTGACAATATATAGGTGCTGTCACCCCAGGGGGACAGTAACTGTTGTCAGGACATACTTGTGGAGGTAACTCTGGATTCTGTGGAAACAGATTAATATGTGTAGTAAGATCAAGGGATTAATGTCACATCAACACAATCTAATAATTATTCAAGTTATAGAATAAAAAATAAGAAAGGTATCAAAACATTCCACAGTAAAGTCAATCTAATAAAACCATTTTGGTTATTCCAAAAGATGCCAAAAATAGCAATTTTAAAGAACGCATGTCTGAACTTTAAAATACAAGAGACAAGCTGTTAATATTAATTCATTTATAAGACAACTCCGACTGATCTTACTGGCAGAACTTGATTGTGCTACTATACGAAGCAATTTACTGGTTATATATAAACTACAGAACTATTTCACCTTTAAAAAAAGGAACCACATCATACCATCATTCAAATAAGCTATATATGTAAAGAAGTCTCTCAACATAAGAAATGCCATTTCAAATGCTGTTTTGAAGGAACATACCCTTAAATTAACTCATGATATACTTCATTCATGTAATGTATTATATAGGCACATTTTCTATGAAATGAAAAGTACTTTATACCAAGTAAGAGCAGAAGTTCAAAACATTTTCCTTAAGACATATACACACTAAAATATGTTCCTTTATAAAAACTGCTATCCTACCAAATATTCTACAACTTTCTTTATAAAGACTAACAGTACTGCATTTAGTATAACTGTTTGTACTTCAAATTTTTGTCTCACAGTTGTACACCAGATAATTATTTCATATCCAGCCTCATATATATCACTTGGATGGAAACAGAATGCTGTAAATTTTAGAAAATGCCTTTTTTAAGCTTGAACGTTTTTATCTCAAAATTTTTAACAATATCATACATACTGGACAGTAATGATCTTGTGGACATATTGTACAGGCTGTAGCACCTTTCTCATTTGCATAGTAACCATCTTTGCAGGGTAAACACAGTTCCTCACTGCTCTGATCTTTGTAAGTTCCTGAAATCAAGCATGCATCAATGATCACAATCAACACAACAATTAGCCAGATACTCAGTCAATCAACCAACCAGCTTCTCAGTTACTCAAGCAGACAGTCAACCAGCCAGCCTGTGACTAAGTTACTCAAGCAGAGAGTCAACCAGCCAGTCTGTTATTAAGTTAGTCAAGCAGACAGTCAACCATTCAGCCAGCCCCAAAGTCAAGCAAGTAGTCAGGTAGTCATTCAGATAGCCAACCACCCGAGAGTCAATCAGCCAGCCACTTAGTCCATTGACCAGCCAGACATTCAGTCAGACAGTCCACTCACCACTTAATCAGTTATTCAGGAAGTCAGTAAATGAATTGAGACAACAATTTTTCAATCAGAAAATAAACAAACAATAAATCAATGAGAATAGTAGATTTTTCTTATATTTATATCAGCCTTCTTTAAATATTTACAATTTACCAATGATGGAAGATATACAATGTATATATATCTCTTATTTACATATCAAGACTTTGGGTAAACTCATTTTCAATATTACTATGAGAAGAGACAATCAACTTATTCCAATTTCTATAAATATCAGAAAATCAAAGCAAAGGCTTCACAATATGTATTTATTTTGAAATCTGTTTCTAAGGTATAAGGAAAGATAAGAGAGATGTTGTTAGTCTCCCACAGTTTCAAAGAGCATAAAAATCGAACCTGCTTCACACTGAGTACAGTGACTGGCTCCTTCATCTCTTGCCTCTTCACCCTCAGGACAAGGAAAACATGCTGTAGCACCTTTGGAACTGAGAAAATAACTAAAGTGTTAAATACTTGAAAGGAAAAATAACAATGTGTTTATACTGTATTTAAAAAAAAAAATACACATTTAATTTAGCTAATCATGATATCTTCATTAAAAACATGTAAGTCTTATTAGTACTCAGGCAATGCCTAAAAAACTGTCTGAAAAGGGAAATACCTATATCACAATATATACAATATAATAATTCTAAAACCAAACACATTTCAGGGCCACCACTAAAAAGCAATTAGTTCTTACTTGATCTTGTAGAAACAATTGTTACACTAGCACTTAACTAAATCTTGTAGAAACAATTCTTATATCAAAATTTAACGTAATCTTGTAGAAACAATTCTTACACCAACATTTAACTCAATCTTGTAGAAACAATTCTAATACCAACATTTAACTTAATCTTGTAGAAACAATTCTTATACCAAAATTTAACGTAATCTTGTAGAAACAATTCTTACACCAACATTTAACTCAATCTTGTTGAAACAATTCTAATACCAACATTTAACTTAATCTTGTAGAAACAGTTCTTATACCAAAATTTAACGTAATCTTGTAGAAACAATTCTTACACCAACATTTAACTCAATCTTGTAGAAACAATTCTTACACCAACATTGACACAAATCTTGTAGAAACAATTCTTATACCAACATTTAACTCAATCTTGTAGAAAAAATTCTTATTCCAACATTAAACTTAATCTTGTAGAAACAATTCTTATACCAACATTTAACTCAATCTTGTAGAAAAAATTCTTATTCCAACATTTAACTTAATCTTGTAGAAACAATTCTTATACCAACATTTAACTCAATTATGTAGAAAAAATTCTTATTCCAACATTTAACTTAATCTTGTAGAAACAATTCTTATACCAACATTTAACTCAATCTTGTAGAAAAAATTCTTATTCCAACATTTAACTTAATCTTGTGGAAACAATTCTTAAACAATTATTTAACTTGATTTTGTAGGAAAAAATCTTTTACCAAGATTTAATTCAGTCTTGTAAAAACAATTCTTACACCAACATTTAACTCAATCTTTTAGAAAAAATTCTTAAACCAACATTTAACTCAATATTGCTGAAACAATTCTAATACCAAATTTAACTAAACCTTGTAGAAACAAATCTAATACCAACTTATAACTCAATCTTGTAAAAACAATTCAAACACCAGTTTTTAACTCAATCTTGTAAAATCAATTCTTACACAAACATTTAACGTAATCTTGTAGAAAAAATTCTTATTCCAACATTTAACTTAATCTTGTGGAAACAATTCTTAAACAATTATTTAACTTGATCTTGTAGGAAAAAATCTTATACCAAGATTTAATTCAGTCTTGTAAAAACAATTCTTACACCAAAATTTCACGTAATCTTGTAGAAACAATTCTTACACCAACATTTAACTCAATCTTGTAGAAACAATTCTAATACCAACATTTAACTTAATCTTGTAGAAACAATTCTTATACCAAAATTTAACGTAATCTTGTAGAAACAATTCTTACACCAACATTTAACCCAATCTTGTAGAAACAATTCTAATACCAACATTTAACTTAATCTTGTAGAAACAGTTCTTATACCAAAATTTAATGTAATCTTGTAGAAACAATTCTTACACCAACATTTAACTCAATCTTGTAGAAACAATTCTTACACCAACATTTACACAAATCTTGTAGAAACAATTCTTATACCAACATTTAACTCAATCTTGTAGAAAAAATTCTTATTCCAACATTTAACTTAATCTTGTAGAAACAATTCTTATACCAACATTTAACTCAATCTTGTAGAAAAAATTCTTATTCCAACATTTAACTTAATCTTGTAGAAACAATTCTTATACCAACATTTAACTCAATCTTGTAAAAAAAAAATTCTTATACCAACATTTAACTTAATCTTCTGGAAACAATTCTTAAACAATTATTTAACTTGATCTTGTAGGAAAAAATCTTATACCAAGATTTAATTCAGTCTTGTAAAAACAATTCTTACACCAACATTTAACTCAATCTTTTAGAAACAATTCTTAAACCAACATTTAACTCAATATTGCTGAAACAATTCTAATACCAAATTTAACTAAACCTTGTAGAAACATATCTAATACCAACTTATAACTCAATCTTGTAAAAACAATTCTAACACCAGTTTTTAACTCAATCTTGTAAAATCAATTCTTACACCAACATTTAACGTAATCTTGTAGAAACAATTCTTATGCCAACATTTAACTAAATCTTGTAGAAACAATTCTAATACCAACATTTAACTTAATCTTGTAAAATCAGTTCTTACACCAACATTTAACATAATCTTGTAGAAACAATTCTTTTGCCAGCATTTAACTCAATCTTGTAGAAAACAATTCTAATACCAACATTTAACTTAATCTTGTAAAAATCAGTTCTTACACCAACATTTAACTCAATCTTGTAGAAACAATTCTAATACCAACATTTAACTCAATCTTGTAAAATCAATTCTTACACCAACATTTAACTCAATCTTGAAGAAACAATTCTACACTAACATTTAACTTAATCTTGCAGAAACAATTCTTATACCAACATTTAAATTAATCTTGCAGAAACAATTCTTATACCAACATTTAAATTAATCTTGTAGAAACAATTCTTACACCAACATTTAATTAATCTTGTAGAAACAATTCTTATTCCAACATTTAATTCAGTCTTGCAGAAACAATTATACCACCAACATTTCACTGAATCCTGTAGAAACAATTATAATACCAACATTAAACATCACATCTTGTAAGTTTTTACATCTTTCAGCAATATGTTACTTAACATTATTAGCAATATTAAATTCTTTTATGATGATGCATGTGAGACTTGAAATACTATCAACCCAATAAAGACAAAATAATATGCACCAAGGTGGTAAAAAGTAATCTTTTTTTTATGATAAAAATTTGCGTCACCATGGATTTCCATGTTACACTTCATGCTATCTAACCAAACAGTGAAGATGATTTTAATGATGTGGTCTTCTTGATAATGTAGGCAAGCTTTGATTGTTTTAATAAATGTTTGCTGACCTAGCACTACAGGGAGTCCAGAAGTTCCAGTTTTTTCCAGTTTCAGTTGGTTAGTTTCAGACCCTTCATGTACTTTTAAGGGTGACTTTATATCTGTCAGAGTGACCTATCTGCTGTATGAGGAGTGGATGTGGTCCAGTGGTAACATGCTGGACTGATAAACCACGGGTCCCGAGTTCCAACTCCACTAACATTACTAACAGTCTTTCGGATGAGACGTTAAACCGAGGTCCCATGTATCAGTGCTATACACTGAGCATGCAAAAGAAAAAGGGGTGTCACTGGAATGGGATGCTCTCTGTACCTTACACTACACCCACAACATAAAATAACTAATCTTTTCAGGGGGTGTTTGTCATATGGGCAATTGGTACCGATGATAAATAAGCTCAAATAGACAGATATCTGCGGTATGGGTTATCAAACTGATAGGGTGATCTAAAATATACAATCCTCTCTGACTATTACAATTTTCATAGAATCAAGTAAGAAGTAACTACATGCATAACTTACTTAACATAACGTCCCTTTGGACATTTTTCACAACTTGTTTTATTCTTCTGTGCCTGGAATGTGCCTTCTGAACATTCTGTACAGTTAAGATTCATTTCCCCAGTCTCTCCTCCACTAGAATATGTTCCTGAAATATTGACCAACTCTTACTCAAACAATTTTTAGAATGGGATACAAATATCTGTATAAATTGTCAAAATAAGGTACAGAAAGCAGCATACACTTTAATCAGATTTGTACAAAGTACAACACTTGCTTACAATTATGAAATTTCAAATACATATGTAAAAAAAATAAAAATATACACAAACATGACAAACCATGTTTAACGAAGTTTAATATTTGCATGTGTTAAAACACCAGGGTGGTATAAATCAGTCTTTTTGTTGGAAAACATGAGTAAGTCTATCAATAACTGGTCACATTAATCTATAACATGAATGATATCTTTATCAACAATCAAAGCATAGTTCTAATGTACAGTGTAGCAAGTAAACACAATTATTTTAATCTTTATCACTAGATTCTAGCAGCTCTAGAAATTTTAACAGGCTGGGTCTGTTACGGTTACATATTTATTGCTATTAATTCCTTTTGTCTGTTACCATTAGCTGAAAAGCAATTTAAAAATTTACATAACCAATATTAATAGCACACACCAATAACAAACTTGAAGATTATCTTTGAGAGGTTTAATCATTCTAAGTATAACAGTTGCTAGGCCAGACTAACTACTAAGTTTTAAAGACAATCATATTGTCAGTTCTATATTTACCAGCTTCACAAGCTAGACAAGTATATGGTCCCTCCTCTGATTTGTAAGTTCCATCTAGACATGGTTCACAGGTTGACATACCGACCTTCCTATTTCAGACAAAAAAGAAAATCACAACTGTGTAACAGAAATATAGTTCCATCTTGGAACATCAAAAAAGGAACCCTGTATGCAGAAGAAATAACTACAGTCATACTTAACCATTGGCGCTGACTGTCCAATCTTATAATCAACTACTGTTTATATCTAAACAAACTTCTAGGCTGATACAAAAGGCTGTCACTAGTTACCTACAGAAATAAAAAGGCAGTTTGCAAATACTATATGATAAATTTCCACTGCGAAAAATACACCAATATACGGAAGTGTACGATCCCGTATTTTTTTAGATATACGGACATATACGGGACGTATTCGCATAATATACGGACATAATATACTAATCCATATTCGGAACATCTGGTATATGGGAACTCCGTATATTTGTCATTACAAATACGGATTTCCGTATTCTTCCAATATACATGTATGTATATGTGTCCGTATTTTTGTAATATACGCACAGTACAAAACCCGTATTTCAACCATATACGGGCTATAACAACATGCAGTTTACTAGTATACGGAGGATATACGGACTTGTATTTTTATAGAATACGGGAAAGCTAAAAATCGTACATGTTGCATATACGGGATAGAATACGGACAATGATACTAGAGATATACGACGAATATACGGAAATGTATTTTCATAGAATACGGAAATGCTTTAAAGCGTATATGACACATATTCGGGGCAAGAATACGGACTTTGTATACTGTAGATATACGTAGGACATACGGAATTGTATTTTCAATGAATACGGGAAAGCTGAAAACGGTACATGACACATATACGGACTTATTATATTACATGTACGGATCAAGAATACGGACATGATATATTACAGGATACGAGAACCAAATATAGACTGATAATATACATGTACATGATGTGCGGGATCATTATATGTAGTTATTACTCATTTCTAGAACGGACTAGTTAAGATCCTCATCGTATCTACTTGAAGCATACGAAAACATATAGACCTGCAATGTCTGAGAGAACGGTAGGAAACATACCTTTCTTTAACTAGATATACTGACAGTAAGTTTACTTTGGCGTACACGAGATATGCCATAAGCATGATAAAAAATAACTGAGTAACTTGTTAAGGATGAGGAATTGCACAAACAAAAGTAATTCAAATTAGTTCTGAATTTAATGAATAGTATTTTATAAACAAGTTTATCAATAAATGTAATATGATCATAAAAGAGTAACAATCAATAATAAAACCAAGCATATTGCAATGATAAGAACATAACTGAAATCAATCTTGAAGATATGCAAACAATGACTAGTGAACCTTGGCCACTTTGAAACATATATTCAAATTACAATAACATATGTAATATCAAAGATTTGTCAGCTTATGCCATTGGTATTGTTTCATACTTTATCGTCAATCAATAGAAATCCAAGTGTCACTGTATGTGTATGTAATCATTGTTTAGCTGTACTACATATAAATGAGAAATATTTTTTAAAATCTTATAAAAACTATGTGGAAGTGTCATTTTTACTTGCTACGATCACAGCTTATATATAAGACCCAGTTTCACGTGCACAGATAAACATACTAAATTATTGGATTGTTGTGAGTTATTTCACTGTTTCTACCACGGACATTCATTTACAACATGCATTTCATAAAGTTTTATTCTTTTTGTTCTTTTATTCTGCTTCATTGTCTTGTGGCTGTGACTTTTTCTGGGACTCGTGCAAGACTCGCATCTGCTCTTGCAGCTCTGCAATGGCATCAAGAAGGTCCATTTGTCTGAAAATACAAAATGATAGTATTGATTTTGTATTTTGGTTAATTTTCAATTATTACTTTTAAACATCTACTGTCCGTGTTTGATCGCTTTTGCATAAAAAATTGTATTACCTATTTCGAAACCGTTATTGTCATGGAAAGATGCTGGAATGATTAAGAGTTGCATAATTTATCAATTAATTACTCTCATTCTTACTATTTTTGTGTGTTGGCAGTTTTACATAGACTTCTTTTTCACATCTTTAAAAGTTGCGCGTGCGTATTGTGCAAAAAACATGGTGTGCATAAACGTAAGGAAGTATGGATGCATAAAGACAAATAAGAAGTAAGGATGCATAAAGATAAGTAAGGATGCGTAAATATAAAAGTAATGATGCGTAGAGATTAGTAAGGAGAAGTAAGGTAAATATATGTAAAGCGAAGAAAAGATAAGTAAGGAGAAGAAATGTAAATATAACTGCCATTATCATTTTCATGCATATTGAATATGTGATTTATTCAATTCTTCATCCTACATTTCTCTGAAAAATTGAATTATATACCGTTACTGAGCGATGCACGTGATCTGTTGAAGCACGTGAAGGGATGTTATGTTTCATAGAAGACTGGTAAAAACAGATTTTTAATTTATATTCCACTAACAAATTCATTAGTTATTTTACATTGAAGAAAATATATTTATGAAAGTGAAAAACGGGAACAACGCTTATTACTTAAAGAAGCCGTTCTTCTTAAAATTAAAGAGAAATCAAAATATCATGAGAAAAAACAACAACATATTTTTACGCTTCTATACACCTTTAGAATGGAAGAAAAAAGTTGTTGACCTAACGGTGTGCAAACTCATGTCCTTCCAATCAGTAAATCTTTTTTTCGCTAGGTACACCACTGAACCACGGCACTATATTTATTTCTAATTTTATTAACATTATGCCTGTGATGATCTGTGAGTCAGTCGCGGGACGGTATAAAACGCTAACACTAAAGAAAAAGGAGTAAAAGTTAAACTGACTTAGGAATAAATCTTGTTATCATGACATAATTATTCACTAGCTTGATAAACACTTTAACTGTAACAGGCCATGTGTTTCATACAACATGTAATCAACACCTTTATTAATGACATGGTAGTTTGATTAACTCCTGTCTGAAGTTCTATAACAACATCATAATCAAGACTGTTTTTGTTGAAATTTTTCCTTTAATTTATAGGAATAACTTTGATAAATTAGGTCCCCCAAAACAATATCGCTAAATACAACGTACCGAACTCAGCAGTTACTTCTTCGTTGTTTTTTTATATGTATTATCTGATTTTTCCCCTTTATGACAAAACTAAAGTAATTTCTTGTTCCGGAGTCATTTAGCTTTCGTTTCCGACTACAAAACACTTGATATACCCAATGTGAAAACCTTGATAAAAAATATTGTTATGTTCTGTTCTGCATAATATGCTATACACACTAGTTTATTGATTAGCGTTGTGAGTTCTTAGCGCCGATGAAAATATTTATTCTAAAGAAATTATAAAAACTTTTGAGTGTATTTACATGCGTTGTCAATTAAAAACAATTCTTTAGTCAATCATGTTAAGGAACTAGGAACAGGATGTTACACATTTTACAATTTCATTACCAGTGCGTCTTATATAATCATATTTTGTCTTTAATTAATAAAATCTTTAATTTTCTTAATTTTGATTTCGATCCTGAAATAATCGCTAAACTGTTGTTACTTATCTAATTGCCGACATTTGTGAATGTTTAACCAAATAATCAATCTATCAGGACTTATTCACAGAATTATTCAGTCTCACTTATCTTTTAATATGCAAAAGATTTACCGAAATGTCGGTAACATGATTTTATACAGTAAAAAAAGGGAAAAATTGGTAACAGTAAAAATACTGTATGTACCCATAAAGGTGATAGAGTGTGAAAAGGCATGCTGGGGTACACTGCTGATCATAGAAAGGTGCTAACGACACGTGTCAGTCGTTAAAAAGGTTATAAATTTGTCTCAGCAAGTAATTATATAAAATGTGTTTGTCTTGCAATTATCATTATAAAATTATTATAACTGATTCTAAAATTTTATAATCATAGTTACTTTTTCGCACTTAAAATGACGTCGAAGGAAGTAATGTTTTCAATGATTACGGCTTGATATTTGATTTAAATCGGTTTATGATCTAATAACGGCAATGTTTTAAAATGAAAACACATCTAAAATATATAAAACTTTTAAAATATACCGCAACACATCAATACTCGATACATCACTAATTAATAAATTTTTATATACAACTGTTTATTTATAGAAATTGCACAAAAACACCAATTAATATCGGTCATCAAAGGCGTTTTTCACACCAACTATATCACTATCTCAACTATATAAAATTACCAACAATATTCTAAAGGTACCGATTTCTCTGGGGTCTTTTACAATATAAAATCATGTTACCAATTATGAAAGAAAATTGCCGTCATATATAATTCAATTCAAAACATAAATCAAAAGAGTAATCTTGTTTCAAAAAAATAAAATCAATTTCTAATTTATATATTTAAAGATCATGTACGTATACGTTCCTGATAAATGTATTATTTCTTCACGAATACATGGTGTTTTTCTTCTTTTTCGATAACATAAGATTTGTGAATTTTCTAAGATCGGGCCATGCACATTTTGGGAGGTAGGTATCTCGAATAAGCAATACATTTGCCTTTGGCCATTTAAACACACACACACACACACAATAAACAAAACTAATAGCAATGACAATCACATGCATTAAAGTACAAGTATACAGATAATAAAAACATTACAAAATCTTTTTACTCTGAGATGACGTTAATGCATTGAACTTTTGTATAGTAGACCATGAACATTGACCTAAGTGTTTGGATCTTATACAGCTGTATCCTGAGCAACATAATATAAAATTATCTTCTAATTCTACTGTTTCTGGATTACATACCTTACACAATCTTTTATCTCTGTCTACATTATTATACCTTCCTAATTCTATCTCTAAGGTATGTGAACATAATGAACAATTTCATTTGTATACATCTTAATATTTTTCAAAACAAAATTCAGTTCAATATCTGCAAAAGGAATTTAATTTTGACGTTGAACAACAATTTACCGGCCTTGCAATTTACCAAACTTACACCCGTTTAAAAACGGAAGCATACAAAAATCATCATAAGCCATTCATTGCAGGGCATGATCAAGCATTTAATTCCAAGCATGAGTTCAGTAAAACTGAAAAGTATTATACAAAAACTTTGACTTACCTCATTTTACTTTCAAAACGACGAAGTCTTCGATAAAATGCAATTTTTAGATATGTATTGCTGAAATCTGCTTCTTCCATTTCGCGCCCAAAGAAATGATTGGATAGGTGAACACAAGCTATACTTGATTGGTGCAATCTGATCACATGAAATAAACCCACGCTTCCTTTGATTGGTGGGATTGATCACATGGAATAAACCCACGCTACCTTTGATTGGAGCGATCTGGTCACATGGTATGTGCCTTGTTACACTGACTGGTACAGTATATTTCTCTTTTTCGTCTTGGGGAAATATTTTTTATAATAATAAATTAAACTTGATGAATATGGTTTTCTTGGTTGGTATTGTCGCATAAATACCCTGGTATCTCGATCCACCTGCGCAAAAATATTTATCTTGTAGGGCTAGTCTTGAGAAAAAAACAACCTATCATTGCAAATAATAAAATAAAAACGAAGACTTTAAACACCTCTGACTTTGTGTGAATTATGATAATAACTGAGTGAACCTCTTTCAATATAAACTGTTGGCCTTTAAAAGCCTTTTTTAATGTATGAATATTGATCATTACCGAAGATCTTATATCTGCTCTGAAGTTGTAGCGCACATACAGACGTTGATGTAAAATGTGGTTTGAGACAAGGGTGTTCATTATCTCCCTTGTTATTTAATCTGTATATTAATGATCTTGCTATAGCAATTAAAACTGCTGGAAAAGGTATTTCGATAGAAAATGAATTATTATGTATACTTTTATATGCAGACGACATTGTATTAATAGCTGAGAATGAAGAAGACTTACAATTTATTTTAGATATTCTGCATAATTGGTGTGATAGAAATAATATGATTGTTAACCCAATGAAAAGCAATATTGTACACTTCCGCCCTAGTTCAGTACCCAGAACTGCAAATAGTTTCACATGCGGGATCCATAATCTGAAGGTTGTTGCCAACTATACTTACCTTGGTTTATTACTGACCGAGTTCCTTGATTTTAATCTTATGGCAAAGTCTGTTGCTCAAAGTGCAGGTCGAGCCCTTGGATTGCTCATAGCTAAATTTAAGTCATATGGTGGCTTTCCATATAAGGTGTTTATGAAACTATATGAAAGTACAGTTTGGCCAGTCATTGCTTATGGGGCATCTGTTTGGGGAAATAAATCTTATTCTTGTATTAACTCTGTGCAAGCTAGAGCAATGAGATTTTTCCTGGGAATGGGTAGATACACTCCAACTAATGCTCTATATGATGAGTTTGGTTGGCAGCCTCCACATGTGAAACAGTGGAGATGTGTGGCCCAGCATTGGTATAGACTCAAGAAAATGGATATTAGTAGAATCAATTTTAAGATATTCCAATACTGTGATTCTAAAGGAACCAATAAATGTAGAAATTGGCAATATGTTTTTAGGAAGCACTTAGAATTATTGAATTTACAACATTTAGTACATGATTGTACAGAGTTATATTCAAGAGATTTCTATAATAAGGTTGTTGCAGGTTCAATGGATATTTTTACCACTGACTGGAACCTTAATATAAGAAATATAGCAGGTCCGTCTGGTCGAGGCAATAATAAACTTCGAACATACAAACACTTTAAAGTTAATTATGGACTAGAAAATTATGTTGCCTGTACGTTCATACCAAGAAAACATAAAACAGCATTAGCTAAGTTTAGATGCGGAGTAGCCCCTATCCGTTTAGAAACTGGAAGATATGAAAATATTAAAGAAGAACAACGTGTATGCCCTATTTGTAAAAATGGCGTTGAAAATGAAATACATGTCTTATTTTATTGTCCATTGTATGAACATATTAGAATTGATATGGTAAATAAAGCCAATAATATGAATAGTAATTTCAAAGATGTAACTGATCAAGATAAGCTTAACTATGTATTGTCTAGTGAACACATGTTAAAAACCAGCAGTAAAATATGTTATATGATATTACAAGCCAGAACCGACTTTCTATATAGATAAACCTATGTAAATATTAAATTTTTATGAGAACATGTTAAATTCACCTCAAAATGTGCTGTATGAGATTATACATCACAGCCAATTTTGTGTTTATACAACAAAGATGTTATATGAATAGGAATTATTCAAGACTGATTAATACCTGTGCTTCTATATGGGTTATTTTTATCTGTATTAGTTCATTATAGGTAGTATGAATCAAATTGGTCTCAGAATTACACTAAACTTGGTCTGATTTTCATAAATATAGCACATATTGATCAGGGTTTGAATCTTTCTATTAACATAATCAAGTGAACTTCTTAAAATGTATAGGATATTTTAAGTACATGTATCTTTTTTTAAATTGTAAATACTGATAACATTAAGCCCTTTCTTTGAGACAAGTTGAGCTACAGACCTCGGTGGTATTAAAGTAGGTAATTGCTGTTATAAACGCTAGATTTTGGATTACTATTGAAGATTAACTGGTAAAAATTTTATAGCAATATCTATAATTATAGCAGTTGTTACATATTTATATGCTAGTGGAATAAGTGAAAAATTTATGCTTAACTTACCTTCCCAAGGGAAGGGTAGAATGTTTCTCTTATAAACTATATAATAGTATTTTACTCCGTTTGAAGTAGTAAAGAGTGTCTCAATAAATCTGTTTAGATTGGTTTTTACATGTATATGTAATGTAATTTTATTGTGTATATTGTGATGTAACATGTTAAATGAGACAATAAACAATAAACAACAATACAGACCGTTCCATAATTGATAAATTGTGAAAGTCACGTGACTGTCCGCCATTAAAAGGCTGCTTAACTTTGCTGTGATGTCCAAGTCTCGTAAAACATTGTATAACTTTAGCACATTTCAAGGTGACATGCTGTCTTTTATCGCGTGAATTTTGTGACAGCATTTTATTGTATTATTATTACTTTTCTGTATGTTTTTCCTGACTTGAACATATTATTATCTTGAATTATTAAAAACATGAAAGACGCTGAATTAAGGCCATCGACCGTTCAAAATTAAAGATTTAGTTGTGTAAAACACATATAACTGTTCCTTTTTCATAAGTTGAAATATGATTTTAAAACCTCTGAAAGTTTACAAAATGGACAAAATGACAAAATTAAACATTTCGCTCATCAACAGCATGTTGATGTAGAACGTTAACTAAAACTTGTTTTATTCTATGATACACTTTCAAACAATACTTGACAATAAAAGTGCATTATTTAGCGCTTCTTTTATTATCACACTATTTTGTCTTTCGCGGTGTCCTGTGGTGAAGGGATGTAGTTACGTAATATGGGGGTGACATACTGGCTTTGTTTTGATAAGTCACCGTTAATTGTCATTGTCGGTGTTCCTTGATCAGTCACAGTAAAACACTTTAGTTAACAAATTTTGCTCTTGAGAAAATGCCTGAAGGCTATAACACATGGTCTTCAATTGTTCCTGATTGTTATATAAAATTTAGCATGTACTGCTGAATGGGCCTTTTCTCTAATATTTATGTCTTGCATTTCGGATTTTTTGTGTGCAAAATATTGATATGTACAGCATTCGAGTTTATGTATGCAGAAAAAAATAATAGCTTCAATGCACACGTTTGTAAGATATTGATCTTACAATTAATACGTTTGCTTTCTTTTTTCTTATTTCTAATATTATTGATGGTATATTTTATGTACTAAGGAAAACAAAATAATTATGACACCCATGTAACTGTACCCTTTTATTCAGATTTCTTTTAAAGATAGAAACGTACTTCTTAAAAGCAGTTTTTCGTGAAATTTTGATAAAATAAAAAGAATTAATCTACCGGAGAAAATCACAAGAGCTTAATTCAACAGTTCATTAGATTGAGATGTTATCTATGATTCGTCTAAGTAAATTGTAACTGTAAATTGATTATTCGTTCTATATGTTAATTGATAATTTATATCTCATAACAAACAAAACTTTTTGTTTATTGTTATAACATACAGCAAACTGTTTAAGGTAGTTTAATGTTATGAAGCTGTTCAACTTTCTGAAACAAAATCTTAAATGTTGTATTACTGGCTTAAATTTCTTTGCTGTTTATAAGTATTTATGCTTCATCATAGGTGAAAAAAAGATGTCTAACCCAAAACATGACAGTTTAGATCTACATGTTTGATGTTATCAATGCAAAGGCAAACTAATTATTTCAACAGAAGGTATTTTTAAGAATAACTGAACCTGCTACTTTTTGTTTAATTTTTAAAAGTCATTAAGGTTTAATTTTCCTTCAAAAAGACAGAAGCACAAGCAGACCTAAGACGAAAGAGCACAATTTAAGTGTAAATAATATCACCATAGAATACTTCCTTTTATCGCAATATTGTTTTAAGACAATAAAGTACATCACTGTTACGCAATATTAAATCAGCCAGCAAAGAAAATTTTAACAAGAGGCACGGTTTGATTAAATTTAGTTAAAGACTTGAAAACCCCGCTGTAAACTATGATCCATATCCGGCTTTAATAATCCAATACTGCAATTTGGTTAAGACAGTAAAGCACATCACTGATCATCTAGGAGATAAAAATTAGAAAATAGACACGGGCAGATTAATTAAAGTTAAGTCGGTTTCATTTTAATTTCGTTTTCAAGTTTGAGACGCCTGCATTGGATAATGATCAATATCCGGCATCAAATTAAGAGTGGAATTTAGTTTTGACAGAACCCAGCCCCCCCACCCCCCCCCCCCAAAAAAGGAAAAAAAAGAAAAAAGAAAAAAAGAAAAACATTATTCATTAGTACAAAAAGAAAACATTTTGCTATATAAAGATTCTTAGTTTCAACTAGTAATTATAACTCTATATAACTGTAACTGTGTAACTATGACCGATATTATTTTCGTATTTTCAAATATACGGAATGCTGTATTCGAGTAATATACGGACTTGCAAGCACACTCCCGTATTTCAGGAATATACTGAATAGTATTTCAAGTTTTTCTTATTAGTAAATATACAGAAACCCTTATTTGAGCAGTATACTGACTTGATTTGATATGCCCGTCTTATTCAATTATAATCTAAATAATCAAATAATTATTATAATACTCATTATTTTTCCATTTTACAGATACATTTTTTATTTGTTGACTTCTCAATCAGTAGTTTTCTAGAGATTTTCCTTCTTAAAATAATGATCTCCGAACCATTATACATATTTCCAAATTTTTAAGCATACGGAATGCCGCATTCGAGTAATATTTGGAAAAATTATCGTGTTTTAGACACATAATAGGTTCCATTATTTACAAATTTATAGAACACCAGATTTGAGCAGTAAACTGACACCCGTATTTCAGTATATACGAAAAGTACATTGATTTTTGTTTTCTTAACTTTCAAATAAAGGGAAATATGTAGTTTAGCAGTATACGACTGTTCATGAATATGCAGTCTTTTTAGATTCACGTATTTGTAAGAATACGGGATGCTGTATTTTAGTAATATACGGACTTATTATGACGTTCCCGTATTTTAGAAAAATACGGACACCGTATATCTAGTTTTCCGTATTCTATAAGTATACGGAACACCGTATTTTGGTCATATACGGATTTGCTGAATATACGACACCGTACACCTCCGTATTTTATGTTTTCCGTATTTTTACCCGTATATTAATGATATACGGAATTCCGTACACTTCCGTATATCTACATATTTTTCGCAGTGTTCAAGCTAGAGTTCTTATCCAGAAAAGACATTTGTCAGAGAAACTAAGCTCTACTCTTAATAGCAAATGTTACCCCTCACTGGTAACACCTAAATTACATCACACATTTCAAGAAAGAAAATAAATATTGATAAATACAGTATTCAACTAATAACACAACCTGACAGCCAAAAATGAAAAAAAACATATCCAGGCATATCAATTAGAAACTTTGATTACAAAACAGTGAGTCAGATTATTTATTTATTCTTAACAAAGAAAAATGTATTATGTTTTTGTCAGTTTACTTATCTGTACCTTGTTTCCATGCCAGCACCACAACTTTCACAGGCTGTCTGACCTGTCACATTTTGGAATGTTCCCTTGCTACATGCTACACAGTTTACAGTTTCTGTCATGTTGCTATAGTAACCCTGAATGTGGAAAAGGAAACATTCTTTAAATATAATTACCTATAGCACACAGAACACGAAAAAAGGTAAGACACGTAAGAACAACATGTTGTTTTGTAAAAGTCATAGAATATATTTTTAAGTTATCAAATAATTGAACAATTAACTTGATCCTGAAGTGTGTTTTCTTCTTAAAATATTAAAACAAAATGTAATTAGATTAAAATTAGGGCACTTCAAAAAGACTTTTTTCAGACAAATGGCCTAGATAAATAGATAACAGAAAAATAATTTTAACTTGTTTTCTGAATTCTATGCAGTTTTCATACAATTCTTTGTTTAAGCAGCTTTCATAGCATTAATTGAATAAAAAAAATTACACACATGTTTAAAAACTGCACTGACCTTTTCACATTTTGAACAAGAAGACTGACCAGTTTTGTTGGCATAATAACCCATTTCACATGGAAGACAGTCTGAAGAACCACTAGTGTTACTAAAAAATGAAAAAGATTATTTTTTGTATAGAGATTTTTTATTTCTAGTTATCATCAACAGTCATTTGCATGAGATGTTACTCCAATATGTCAATGCTAGCTAGTGCTGGAGCAGGATTTCTCTAATTTGGAATTTCACAACATACAAATAATAATAATAATAATAATAATAATAATAACAATAATAATAATAATAATAACAAACCTGCACCAATGTTCTATTACTCAAATTTATGAAAAATGCACGAAAGGATGAAAATATTAAATGCAGACATTACAAGTAATCACAAAATAAATTGTAACAGATAAAAAAAGAAAGAAAAATAGTAGAAAAGAGAAAACAAATACATGACAGCTATATCACCACTTGTTTCCCCTTTTTTCTCCCCTTAATACAACTTAACAATGTGTCTTGTCGTAGAAAAGGGTATCTAGTTCTATCTCTACCTTTTACAACTAATGCACAAATAACACAATATGTTGCCTACAAGAAAATCTGATAGACATTGTCAAGATCAGCAGCATTTTTTTCTCTTTATTTATAAAATGTTAAAATCATTTTTCTCTTACTATTACGTTTTAGCATTCCTCATCTGGTTCAACATCATAATTGAACTATTTATAGATACTATCATTTGGCTTAATCTCCATTTCTTGCCCTAACAAGAATACTAACTTTGCCCACGTTTTTTCATATTTTCTTTTCTAAATAGAGATTATATGTTGGAATCCTTTTGCATCAAACATAATTTAATTTTTGTAAATACATGTAAAACTGTGAATTATTTGGAATGAAATATGATTAAACTGGCAAAATATTGATAAAGCTAGTAGCAGCTACCTATAAAAACCTAGCTCACATGGCCTGCATGTTGTTGCCCTTGTTTCATTTTGATAGTACCCTGTAACAAAAAACATTTCATATCAATAATAAGAAAATGTGGAATTTTACTTTTTTCAAACTTGATCATCAAGTAACAGTTGAGAGGTGGTCTCTTACAGCAGATGGTTGCTTGGTAAAGAAGTAGTTTTCCTCTTCTATTGGTGTATTACATGTATTTCAGATGACAATTAAATGACCTTAAATGAACTGAATATAAAAGGCCAGTTATTTTGACATTCAATTAACGACAGCCAAAATCAAAATAAGATAATAATTAAATATTTAAGTATTTCACACTAAAGTAAACATTCGTTGAGATGTTTTCTAGTTTTAGAGAAGAAATTGATGATCAAAAAATAGATTTATTGTAGCATATGTCTATGATATTGACAAGTAAGAATTTCAATGAAATAAATATCCTTAAACTTTAAGATACCTGGAATACATTCTTTGCACTCAGATGATCCTGTAGTGTTACTGTAGTAACCAATGTCACATATCTGACATTCACTGGACCCTGTAGCATTGGCAAAATACCCTTCTGGACACTTTTTGCAATCAGATGAACATGTCTCATTGCTGTAGAAACCTTTACCACATTCCATACACTCTGTACAACCTTCAGTGCTGAAAGTAGAAAACATCATCTCCAAGCAGAGCAAACAATGATGGCTGACAAGTATTTACCCATATTTACTTCAGTACCTACTTTTACTAACACCCTCTGAGTAAATTACTTTACAAGTTTATAGCAACATTTGGAGAATAAAAAAAAATTACTGAACTATTTCTTCACTCTGTACAAAATACTTGAAGAATATCTTGTATCTTATATATCCTTTTTTCTTCTAATTTAAGACTCCTTACTTTTAATAAGCATTTAAATCACATGAGACAAATCGCTTTATAGGGATTTGGAAAACTTGAACATGCATACAAATTTGACAAAGATAGCCTCAGAAATCACACTGAGTTACGCACAATGAACTGAGTATGCCTGTTTGGAAAAGCATGTAAAAGACTTGAAAACAATAACTGCTGGAGAAGATGGCCTTTTCCCAAGCTCGTATTTTCAATAAAAAGGAAGAGCCTTGAATCCATTCACTGTATACATAATAATTACATTTGTCGAAGACGAATGGAAATATATGGCACTGATAAGTACTCTCTAAACTACCCAAGGGTGACTGAATTATGCTGGGGACAAAACATAGCTAAATATGTTAATAGAGTGACATCATCATGAAAAATGCAAAAGAAGAGTTGTGGTTCTTACACTCTGTACTTGACCTTTTACCATCTGTCTATATTCCAAGTTTCATTTAATACCTTCAAAGATATGAACTTGACAAAATTGTAACAAAATTGTAGACGGATGGAAGAACAGACAAGACAGTTCAACAAATAATGGTGTTCTTTTGGAACACACAGTTAACGTGCACAAAGTATATAATGCAAACAATGGTACAATAAGATAAATATGCTCATAGACTGACTTACCCACAGAATGACCCTTTTTCACAACAAGGACATTCTGTTTGCCCCGTTTCATTCTGGTATGTTCCTGAAATAACAAGGAAAAATGACCTAAAAATATTTCTGACCTAACCACATTTCATGACTGAAGTCAAACATTGTACATTTTCTACTAGCAAGTTTTTTTCTTTGTTCAAAATCTATGACTGATAACAACAAGACATCAAATAGCATCTTTGCTCTTTTTTTTCTACAAAACCATAAAATAACTGTTACTGTCTTATATGCGGTCTGAACATTAGACATCAAATCCTTCAGCTACTAGAGCTCTGCCTGCATGCCTGGGTGGCAGCCACAGACAGACATGTATGATGAAACCTGAAGAATTAAGTGTTACAGATTAGTCCAATAATTTTTATTTCTATTTGTATAAATTCAACTCATCATCAAAACATTTCTTTGGCTCACTGGCTTTTCACACTGCTTTGCCTATATGCGGGCTTCAGTTCAAATTCTGTTAAGACCTGGATATTTTCTGATGCACTGCAACTTTCTGTTATGTATGCAGGATTTGTAACATAAGAACAAAAAGAAAACAAGGCTGAACAAGAGCACTGCTGGGCAGAACATTATATGCCTAAAGGGTGTTTTTTCTAAGTATGATGCATTTGTGATATAAGGGAGAAAAGCTTAGGCTTTGGAATTAAAAGATTTGCTTTAAATTTTGTATTTTGTTTGTTTTTGATTTATAATAGTTTGATTTTTAACATTTTAAAATTTTAATTTTAGAGTTTTACAGATTATTATCATATCTGAATTTTAGGTTTTATAATTTGTATAAATGTCAGTCTTTCAGAAGTTATGATGTTCATGCTGTGATGCATGGTTATCAAGTTATAGTGCAGAAATATCGATTGTTTAGTTGATTGTCACCTTGACCTTTTATGTACTTACCCTGAACAGTATAGAGGTCATGTAATCAATGATTTCAATCATCCTAAGAAGTCTGAAGTCTGTATGGGAAGTAGTTGCCAAGTTATACGGTAGAAATGTTTTTCAGTGTTTAGGTCATTGTGACCTTGACATCTGACCTACTGATCCTAAGATGTATTGGGGTCATTTTCTCAATGTAATCAATTATCATATGAAGTTTAAAGTCTGTATGACAAATGGTTATAAAGTCTTACAGAGGAAATAGTTTCCAGTGCTTAGGTCACTGTGACCTTTGACCTACTGACCCCAAAATCAATAGAGGTCATTCACTCAATGTATGCATCCATTTTATGAATTTTGAAGTCTCTAAGACAAATGGCTGTTGAGTTACAAAGTGTAAATGATTCTAAACATTTAGGCTTACTGTGACCTTGACCTTTGACATACTGACTCCAAAATGTATAGGGGTCATCCACTCAATGTGTACAATCATGATATAAAGTTTGAAGTCTCTATAACAAAAGATTGTCAGGTTACATTGCGGAAATGGTTTTCAATGTTAAGATCACTATAACCTTGACCTTTGAGCTACTGAATCCAAAATCAATAGGGGTCATCCACTCAAAGTGGGCAATAGTCATATGAAGTTAAAAGACACTAGGCTAAAGAGTTACTCACGTCATCCTCCAGAAACCAAAATGCTAACAGACAGACAGACAGATGGAGTTACAGAGTGTAAATTATTCTAAACATTTAGGTCACAGTGACCTTGAACTTTGACATACTGACTCCAAAATGTATAGAGGTCATCCACTCAATGTGTGCAATCATGATGTAAAGTTTGAAGTCTCAATAACAAATGGTTGTCAAGTTACATGGCAGAAATTGTTTTCAATGTTAACCTTGGTCTTTGATCTTATGACTCAAAAATCAAAAGGGGTCATCCACTCAATGTGGGCAATAATCACATGAAGTTCGCAGACTGTAGGCCAAAGAGTACTGAAGTTATCCTCCAGAAACCAAATTGCTAACAGACAGACGGACAATTACTTTAAAAATTTTGGTCACTGTGACCTTGACCTTTGAGCTACTGACCCCAAAATCAATACAGATTATGCACTCAATGTGGGCAATCATCAAACGAAGTTAACAGACTGTAGGCCAAACAGTTCTTAAGTTATCCTCTGGAAACCAAATTGCTAACAGACAGATGGATGGATGGACGCCCAGGACCATAACATAACATGCACCTTCGGGCTTTTAATAAAAAAGGACAAACCATTCTTTTCCAGTTGACTTACCTGCATGACACAGCACACACTTTTTTGTTTCATCCTCATTGGCATAGCGACCTTTAGCACAAGGCACACATTCTGTCTGTCCTGCTTTTCTGAAATTTTTATACATGTGGTCAAATTTAATTTAGTATATGCTAAACTAGGCCTATACTATTTATGATACAGGTAAGGTTGTTCTGGATTCATTCCTTTTTCAACAGTAAATTTGACTCAGTTGGTTACGTTCTTACTGGACACATTACCTCTATAAAAAATCCTGTAATGCAACAGTTGAAGTTTAACCCATGACTCAATCAGGGATATACATGTACTGTGTATAAAACAGCAATCTTAACACCTCCATTAAAAGGTTAATTATGAAAATTTGTTATACATACGGCTGTTCTGATCCTGGCTGACAGGGGGAGCATCTTGTTCTACAATATCCTGTCTGTTTACAGCAGTGACAATCTGTTGTGTCTACAAGTAACAAAATATTTGAGAAAAACACATAGAAAAAGGAAACAAGAAAGTTTCAAAGTAAAGCTCAACTTTTAATCAATTTGTTTCAAATGATAATACCACCATTTACCACTTATTATGTCTTCAAGACAATGAATACAACTTGTAGATGTTAAAGCTGTCCTTATATTTCTAAGCTGAAAACGGCCTAAATAACTGAATGCTAGATTTTCATACTTAACTTTAATTATATGTCAAACCTAGATAAACACTTAACTTCAAGAATCTCTGGTAAATTCTTCAGCTGTAACTAGCAAAAACTGGTCTGCTGTCCAAAACATGAAAAAATTGTTTATAATCTGATATTACATGAACACTTACTTTGGTCTGCAAAATATCCAGGATCACATATCGAACAATTAGAGAAGGTTGTATTACAAGCAGGGACAAACAATTCAGGATCCATCATCCAGTTTTGTACTGATGCCGCAATACATACAGGCAGTACCAGAACCAGTATAACTGGAATAAGACATAAACATGGAATAAGACATAAACACAAACAGTTATGTCATATTAATTTTTCTTTTATTTAAGTGATAGTTAAAGAGGCATACCCCGAAACTTAAAGCATTCTTGAATTCCTTCAAAATCATATAAATGTACATGATACTGAAAGAATTCAACCTGATTTCAGGGTGTCACTCAAAATTCTAAGTACAACTGGTACATTGAATGCATTGATAATATATCTTTATAAAGAGGATTCAGGGGCTGACAGCAGTTGATTACAAGCTAACAATTTCTTACTGTATTTGTGTTGTAAGGAAAAGCTTTTGAACTTAATATGTTCTTCTTTTTATTACCAATTATTATCATTTTATAGAGAATAAGCTAAAAAAAAACACATAAACATTATATCATCAGTAAATGTAGAAAATGTCTCTTTAAGTAAACAAAACTGATTCCTTGGTAAGCACACCAGGTAGTCCTGATTGGCCAACTTGAGGCTGTACAAGGAAGGGCAGCCCATTGGATCATATCTGACTACTTTACTCTACCAAGCATTACAGAAATGCTCCTTAAAGCACAATCTTGACCTATGGCGCTCTGATAGCAGACTTTCTCTGATGTATAAAATTTCCAGTGGACTGGCTGCTTAAAAAAAGGTCTATAAAAGGTCTCCTAATACGCCTCTCCCCAAATTTAGGTTACAGCCACCTCTGGTCCTACCTGTAACATTCATTTTTTATGATATTTTAAATTTTATTTTTTTCATGAAATGCACTTTACATGTAACATGAAAAACATAAAATATCATAAAAATAATGTTCATGGTGAAAATAGCAGTGTGGTGGCTTATTCATAGGACTATTGCAAAGCAGCTGTATGCGACATTGAACACTCATCACCTTAGCCCTGCTCAAACCCTTGTTTTTATCTTTTTATCCCAATACCATTTTACTCTTATACACTCTCAAACTACCAGTATATTCCTAATCAGGGCTCCCGAAAACCGAAAATTTGTCGGTTTTGACCGAATTTTATCTCTCTGGACCGATTTCGATGTCCAAAAGTCCTTAAAAAATCGGTCCAGATAATTTCCAAAAAAAAAAAAAATCAGTATAACTTTTCACAAAACAGTCAAAATCTCATACAAAAACCTCAACTGATCTCTAGATACTTCACACTTATCATAAAACCATAAAACTGTCACCGTTGCCCGCGGCAATTATCGCCAATTAACTTGTAAACAAGTTAAAGTGTGCTTGATTTGCAGCTGGCCAATCGATTGAAGTTGACTGGCTCAAACTTTCATCGAAATCTAACTCCCCGCAGCGGTTACATCCCCTGATCAGTACAGAAAACTGTGACGTAACCGGTGCGAGGAGTTTGCATCGAAATAGGCGATAACAGTCTTCTGCTAAATTTCATTAAGAGCTTAATAGTAATTGTAGTGGCTAGCTGCAGCACAAAGCACACTTAAAAATATCAGTGACTAGTTTGACGTTGTAAAATTATCTCTAATTCTACTTTCGCTTTGAAAAACACATATTTTCGCGACGTCAACACTATCATAACTCAAATTGTTCTTTCCCCTTAAATCGTTTCTATTTTTTTATGTTGGTTCTTGGTCTCGGCGGGGGGTGGGGGTGTTGCGGCGGTCGAGGTCTCAGACTGATTGAGATTTCAAAATTTTAGGAGCCCTGTTCCTAATTCTGTACCCCTCCTTGGTTTTTGATCTGTAAATGTCTATGTCTACGGGAGGGCTTTGCATACATGTGATAACTTCTGTATGCCAAAACTGGATTTTAAGCTGGATAGTTGGCTTCAAAACTGGACACTATTTATCGGTGTGTTGCCAATGAATGACAGAAAATACAGCAATACCAAAAACAAAAGAGATGTTTAATGCAATATATCATGCAAATGATGTACATGAGGTTTATGACAAAATACTTATTGTAACAGGCAGGTATATATAATATTCAAATTATACAAGTCAAATTTCCCTGGCCATTTATCAGCAAATCTGACAATAACTGTTTTGTTTTCTTTAATCAGGAGCATGGGGTAATTTTTTGAAAGCTGAGATTTCACTTAAAAAGGACTGAGTATTTCATTTCTAGTCTTCTGCAAGGGAAATAAAGCAAAATTTTGCCGATAAGATATGATCCTGGACCTGTGCTCCTGTGGCCCTAAGCATAAAGAAGGCTGACTTTATTTCAGTGGTGAGTAACAGAATTATTCTGAAATCATGTCAGATCTACATCATCTACATCTACATCAATACGTCAATCTGTCATACATTTGACAATACTTTGACGGTGCGCACAGAATAAAGAAAGAAAATAATACAAATTTATAGTGATAGTGAAAAGTTAGGAGAGTACACTCAAGAATATTGGTACCATAGTAAAAAGACAGAAATGGAAATAAAATAATACCAGTTACTTTTCGACCATCGAGGCACATGTAAGGATTTGACATTAAAGGAAGATAGATATATCCAGACCTAGGGTTGCATCTTTAATCAGTACTACCTTTCCCAGGTTGCTTAGATGTATATAAATGTCAGCACCAGTCTACATTTATACGACACTGCTTAACAATCATTATCGATTATGACTAGCAGGCCCGTTGTCAGGGAACTGTTAATAAATCATTTTAATGAGGGTAGTTAAATGCAAATTTACAACAGATAAAAGTTTTACAAGACTATTGCTTAAAAGGTAGTTTGTGCAGATTCAGAATTTATAAAATGGGTCAAGCCTCTCAGCAAAGATGTTTAAGCTGAGGCTAGACTGGATGGTTAGATGGATGGAGGCTATTCCACAGACATATGCTCCAAGGGAAAAAAAATTAGATGGTATTTTGTCCTTGAATAAGGTATCAAGTAGTTCAGATTTTCAGTCTGTTTACCATATGGCATTTCGAGTCCCATCTATAAATGCTGGACAGTTCTATGCCTGTCTATAACATTTGGAAGTTTAGAACTATTTTCTTCAGACTTCACTTTTAAAGTGAAAGAAGCCTCACAATTATCTCATACAAAACAATTATAAATATTTCTATGTACCTTTTAAAAAGAATATTTTTCTGTACATTGTCATTACACAAACAGAGCTTTTAAGTCATGACTTTCAACTTCATCGAAAGTTTCATAAACAATTGTAGTCTTGTGATACTGACTGATCATCTACCATTTTGATATCATGTGACAATTATCGAGGGAGGTAATTTTCAGGAGCTTGAAAAATACTGTTAAAGGACGTACCAAATGCCGTACAAAACCATAAATCTCCTCGTAGTGATCTCCCTGCCATTCTTTGCTGTCTCTTTATTTTGCCTCCGAAGGTAAAACGATTTTACGGGCTGATATTCTATGTTTGTTCACCTTCTACGGCGTAAACGTTCAACAACTTAAAAAATAACGATCTATAAAAGCATTTCAACTCTTTCAGCATAATGAATTAGGCTACCGGCACGGGTAAACTTTACATCTACATGATACTGCTTAGCAATCAATTCTGATTATGACTAGCAGGCGACTAGTTTAGGAACGAATCAGTGGTAGGTAACGTGCTGTACTGGTACTCCAAGGGGTCGCCTGCCTAGTATAGTCAGTATTGACTTTTGGCAGTAATAAGTTGAAGCTGAAGTTGAGTTTGATCCCTCGTTCTTTCACTAATATTACTAATTGTCCTTCCGACAGACGTCCCATATTTCAGTGCCATATACAGTGCATGGAAAATAACCAGGGTTGTCTCTGGAATGGGATGCTTTTCTCGCACTGACCTCCATAATATAAAATAATTATCTCTGCAGGGGACGTAGGTCATTTAGGCAACCGGTACAGACGATAAATAAACTCAAAAAGATGGAAAATTTAGATTGACGTTCGCTTGCTTCCTGCGAGAACTTTTTTTTAAAGAAATTATTTTTTTCTCATAGTTTAATTTTTAGTTATAATGGGAATTACATCGAATTTACATGTTTGAAAGTTATAAAATAAAAGGAAATAGTTTGAAAATTCAACCATCATCACGTGACATGCCCACTGAGCGGAATTTGGAGAATCATCTCGACTATTATTTTCAGGAGCTGGATTTTGTGCGTGATACAGTTACGGGACAGTGCATCATAATTCAGATGTATGGTAATTTCTGTTTCAGTAATGAGCAGTTTTAGCAACCTATCACGGACGATTGTTTTAGATACCTGTGGTTGGACCTACAATCGGAAAAAAATACTCGCTGGATTTAATGACCATTTTAAATCTCAATATTTCTTAGACCAAAAATTAAGTTTGAGTCATATTCATGAGATACGTATTCATTTTTTCCAGTCAGAATTTAAAACCAACATGAAAAAACTTTAGATGGATTTACACAAAAAGTGACACACATACATAGATCTACTACTGTGTTTTTAGATTAAGCAACAACGTATAAACACTATCAAAATATCTGCTATTGTTCTGTTCTGTTTCCTCAGGTTTCCTCTGCCTTGATCTGCCCTATCATGTTCTGTTCTGTACTGGCTTTAGTATTGCTTTGATACCAAAAACATCCAGATCCAGAAAATATCTTGTTTTATTCTAAAGAGGCAGAAAGTACTTGGTATGTCATGTACATAATCTTTATATCTATCCGAGTCGCTACTTTTAGAAAATTTAATTTCATTCAAAAAGTATAATGTTTTAAAAATAATTTGCCATACTGCCTTTCCCGCGTTTTTGCAAAATGCAGATACTGGTTATTTTCCGTGAACATATCACGTCCAACTTTCGGGCCGATCGCGCTGGAAAGCATCGCTTATAAATCAATGCTTTTCAGATAAAGGAGCCCGGGTTCATTCGGTTAAATCCACTGTTCTCGACTAGTTCCGAAGCATCTTTGCAGTTTTTACGACCCCAATTAAAGTTCCTACAAGAATGTGTGTTTAATAATTCTATACTGTCATGAACAAAACAAATTTGCGCGGCATATTATATCTGTCTAAAATAGTACAATAAAAGATGATTTTATTTGTGACTTAATTTATTAGAAAACAAAGACGTGATTATTCAATTTAGAAAAAAGACGACTGTCATGAGAGGGATAAATATAAGTAGCTAAAACTCGCTTCCCAATCGATGGACAAATAAATAAGTTTAAACTAAAGTGACTGAAAAAAGGAAACAAAAAATAATCGTGCTTTAAAACGCAAGTCATTTCAAAGGCAAAATCTTTGTGAAGATGACTGAACATTACGTTTGGGTAAGATATTTTTTCTGAGGCTTTTCAAACATAACGAGAATTCTTTCATTGAATATTGTTTAAAATGTTACTAAAACAGAAAATCAGAGTTTTCAAACTTTCATATGTGTTTCGAGATAAGTTAATTATTGCATTCGTTCTTCTATTCTAACAATGTAATAAACGAATTGCTAATGTTTAAATCTATCTGCTGTCTTTATTGTTGTGAGTGGTGGTAAAAAGAGCAAACACTTCCAAATTGCAGAAACAAGTATTAAAAGCCCAGTCATGTCTTGGACAGCCAGCAATAAAAGCACAGTTTTGGGAACAATTAAGTCTCTCAGAAGAGTATTGCATATAGTCGCCTCTTTGTCCGTGCGTCCTTCCGTCTGTTTGTAATGCTTTTATTAAAGAAATACCTCAAAAAGGATTTAGTGAAACAAATTTAATAAAGAGTTTAAACACACTGGGTTGCAAGGTCTCCAAGTCATATGTGGTACTTCAAAATACAAACGTTCATTGTGAAACCTTTTTAATTATAACGGTTTATTTATTCATGATCAACAAAACAAAATCTGTTATCTTTAACACACTTCCAAGACATAAGAACACATGGAGACACTTTGCCATAATCACAACAATAATACGACCAAGATATATATTGGTATGACAATGATGACGATGCTGCAGATAAGATCCAGAACATGACAATGATAATGTCTGTGATGATAATAAGTATTCCGATGAATGAACTTATTATAGATTAGCTAATAATGATGAAAAATGATAAATCAAGAACACAAATGGTAATAATGATGATGATGAAAATGATGATAATGATAATAGTAACAATGATCAATACTTGATGATGATGATGGTGGTGGTGGTTGTGGAGGCAACGATGACTCTAATTACAGGTGGTAATAATGGCAATGATATCCTAATTCAACTGATAATTATTATTTCCAGCAACCTTCATTTTCACTTTTTTTCATACTCCTTCGAAACATCGAATATATTTTCTTCAAAAATAATCTTATCTCTAGAAAACATGAGTTCGAGATAATGTCACTGTAGAAGTTTCTCTATGTGCGTTCGTCAACGTCCACTTCTTCCTCTTTACCTATGCCACACAAAAAGAACCGAAACTTTCTCCTTCGCCGGAAGTGACGCTCAAGTGGACTGAAGTCAAACTGGTCCAGGTCATCCTGTCCAAAGCAGAAAATATAGTTATACGTTGTTTAACAACATACAAACAAAGTCAACGAAGATCGGTTAAACAAGGAAATAAAATCTGTGTACTTGTATATAATTTCTAAAGAACGATTAAACAAACATGCATTTAATTATATTTGTACGGTGTCTACTTTATATAAGTATCCAGTACTATCTTAAGGCATATCTTTTGGAGAAAAAAAAACATTCTTCTAAGAACTTAGTTATCTGTTGTATATGCGTTTAAGCATGCAAAACTCGTGTTACAATAGTATTCATGTTCACGTGCAATAATTATTCTTTCTGATGTGTAAGTTCTCGATCTAGCTTAAAGCTTACTAGTGTTAAAATGCAAAAAAAAGACTGTCAGAGACTCGTGCGTCTATTGCATACATAAAAAAGTTTGAATTTTATCCTCCATGATTTTTTAAAAGAACAATTTAAAGTAAAACTTTTACCAACCTTCTGATTCTTGCATTTATGAAGATTCTGCCAGATGACGGTGACAGCCGTAAGATCGTAGTTGTACAGGGCTATACTACATTCACCAATAGGTTCGGAAGTTGAGAATATCCCTGGTTTATTGTAAAGTTTGATCCTTAGCTGTCGCTGTAACAATTCGTCAAGACTCATACTAAATGTAAACGGTTCGTAGAACACTGGGTTTCTCGTGTCGTGTTTGTCGTCTCCAGTTTTCAACTGTATTTTACCGGGCATTAGACAAACTTTGGTGTAGATCCCCAGAGTTCCGATCTGGCCCGGTGCAACGTTAGAACCCTTTAAGAGCGTCACTTGAAATTCGTTTTTCTCGTTAAAATATTGGAACAGAAGTTTTATCTGTCCGTAAATGCTAGGGATTTTCAGAGAATCCGATTCTAAAGTAGACTTGAAAACTTCCAAGGGATCTCCATTAGCAATGTTACTTGCCCTGGTAACTTTCGGCGAATAATCTGAAATTTCAACTTCCGAATTTGAATCTGAAATAGATATTGTATCACACTTATCTTCTTTTTCGGAGTCATATTGTTCGTGACACAGCAGGCGGAGAATCGATGAGCGTCGGCGCTCTTCCTTTTGTCGGCGTAATTCATTGTCATTTAAGGACATTTTTCGGTCGTACTCTTCTCTAGATTTTGCTGAATCATTTCTTATAATTCGAAAAGTATCTAGATTAATAGACCAAGAGCGAGTCAAGGATATAGTGCTTCTCTGACGCTCTTTTGACCCAGTGCGCATTACTCGTTTTGTTTTCGAAGAAGTGCGTTTTTGCACATCCACATTAGATGCCGCTTTTGTAATTGTCGCAGATTTCTGAAGAAGCTGTCTCTCTGAATTATCCGGTGCGCGACAAGAACTTGTTCGGCGAAGCTTCAGTTGCCTGTGCGCGAGTTTTGGAGAGTTGACAGCCGACTGTACCCCAACGTCCTCCACTGGCGACGCAAAACCGACAAAATCACGACTACCGTAATATTTTTCTTGGCCACATGCACCGCATACTGACTCACTGTCGAGGTCACTTCTCGACCATGCAGCTGAGGTAGCAGGCGTCAGTTCTCCAGAAATTGGTATTTTGTTTTTCTGTGAAAATCTGAAGATTGGAGACTTCAATGCGCATATAGAGGTGAAGTCTGCAGTCATTGGGGTACACGGCAACGAAGCTGAATGGATTGATCTCGGAGAGCCCGCTATTTGTGGAGTTCTTGGCTGAATCTTTTCGCGTGATGGACAAGCAAGCGGCGGGGAGTAATTTACTGGCTTAGACCAGAAAGAATTACTCGAGTTACATGGTGCTGACATCAAGGGTAACTCTTTGCAGTTTGTCCAAGTTTTTGCAAGAGGACTCGGTCGTTTGAACATAGGGCTATTTACCGGACTGTCCATCTTATTGATGCTTTTATTACTTCCTCTTGAAATCACAATCTTTGGCAACGTGTTTTTATTCCTGGATTCCCCCTGCCTTCCATCACTTGGGATCTGAAATTTTGTCAGAAGCCAGTGCTTCATTAAGCTGAAAGATTCATTTCTCGGAGACGATCTGTTTGCTTCACCCATATTAGTTGATTCTTACTGTGAATAAATTCAATGTAATCACTAAATTATCTTATTTTTTGTTACTGATTTTGTATATTTAAGTGTTAACATTCGTTCTATTTAAAACTAAAACAGATTATGGATTAAGAGTAAAGTTAAACGTTAATCCGAGACGTGTCACCACCAAGTGCTGAAACGTCGTTTGAGAGCATTTATGTATACTCTCTATGACGTCATTTTCCGTAGGTGACTGTCAGAAACAGAATTTTCTTTTCTCGGGAGTGGAACCTTATCTGCTTGCATAAAAGCGATCTCAAAATGTGATATTGACAAGTGAAACAAGGCATTACATCATTACAGGTCTTAGATGTGCTTTGAAGTGCATCACACGAGAACAAGAGTTGAAAAAAAGGAAAAAAAAACAAAGATTCACCGTTAAGCCAGAATTCTGGTTTGTAAAGCTTCTAGGTAATACGTTTATATTGTATTATTCAAATAAACCTTATTCTAAGAGACAGCGGTTGTTTTGTGTGCTATGAATGACTATATTCCATCGGACATCGATAGTGAGTGAGTGAGTGAGTGGGCAAGGAAGTAAGGAAAGAAGGAAGGAAGTAACTATGCAAGCGAGTTTTATATCAAGTCGGTAAGAGCACAAACAATACAACATAAGTTCATGGGGAGCTTTTTAACCGACTATGACAAACATATTATTATGTAGATTTGCAACAACTTAAAGGCAGCTGTGCATGAAAATGGTTTAGAAATATAAGTAAGGGAAACATATGAAAATAGGAACTAGTTAGAGACTTCTTCTCATACTGAGATCTGTCTTAATTATTTCTGTAATTTGACGAACACTTATTTTAATTATAGCATATGATTAATATATATATATGTCCAGACACACCATGAGATACTTAGTAAATTTGATTTCAACTTCAACTTATTACTGCCAGAGGTCAATACTGAGTATACTAGGCAGGCGCGTGTCAGGAACATTAAAATTGAAAAAAGATTTAAAAAAAACAAACAAAGAAAACAAGGTTACTAAATATCTTACTTAAATATTTATTGTGAACATTTAAAATCCATAAAACTCGTTCAATCTACTGATAAAAGCTGGTGCAGTTGTGGTAGCCTTAATCTCGGTCGGTAATTCGTTCCAGAGTCGTATAGTCCTTGGGAAGAATGAGTTCATGTTTTGATCTAATGTGAACTTTACAGCATTTTTTTCTGTACCGCCCATGTTGAAGAAGGACTGCCTTTGAAAACCTGCTTGGTTGAGGATTTACTAATCGTGCTTAACAGTGCAAAATTAGTTGAACTTTCAATGCTGCATCCAGGGGCGTAGCCAGCCTTTTTTCATCTTATAGGCCCATAGAAGGGGTTCCCCCAACCCCCAGAAGCTAGAAACAAGCGGAGATAAAAAAAAGTAAAACTTCGGACTCTGTAAATGTCATTTTATTGAAGAAATTGTAGGCCCGGGACTACATGGCCTAATAGTAGCTACGCCACTGGCATCTCACTTCGACTATATGGTCGTGTAATAGGACGTGTTTTTATCTATTCAGTTTTTAATTAGCAAAATTCCATGGGCGCAGCCATTTTGATTACCTTTTAAACGGTTTTTGTTACGGCGAAATTTTTACTGCTCATTTCATCTTGATTTTCTCGTGCCATTTTGTCTATATAAGCCAGTGTTCAACGTTATGATCTGAGTTGGTGCTGGCCTTCTCAGTACACCTAAGGATTTCAGCCTTAATAAAGACTTTTGTATTTGAAATTTAACACATAAGTGTTAATTTTTTTTAAAAAAAGCTTAAAATATTTCTATTTCCTTTTTCTATATCATTTCGTTCTTTAATCATAAAATAAAAAGATCTTAATAGTAAAATCTAGTAATTTAAATAAATTAACACTCGTCAGCATATTGTGTTAGTCTTTCTTGAAACGTCCTATTTCCAAAGTGGAGGTCACTAAAAAACTTTATGATCAAATTGCGTCCGTGTTCAGTATAATTGTGTACAATCACTTGGCCGATACATTTTATTTCTCTTCTTGTCCACGATAGACTTCGGTCTGTCGGGTTCGAACTGCACCTAGTCTAGCCCGCTTAATATGGTTGTTACTTTGAAATCCCTTTAATCACAGGAGCTTCAAAAACAGAAGCTAGAAATACAGTTTCGAATCTAGAAGGACTAAAGCTCCTGTGCTTTAATATATAAGACTGTGCGTTGATAAACCGGGCTATTACAGTCGAATATGTTCTTATATTAAGCTGGCGCACACTATTCAGGCAAACCCAACAACGCCGAATAACAACAACAACAACAACGCATGTCAGCTGTCATATTTTTGATTGATTTCACATCACAGTAGGACTAACATAAAAGTTGTGAAGAAGTAATAAATGATCGTAACATTTTGCAGATTTGAAACAATGCTGATTACATAACGCTTAATGGTTGACATGCAGGTTCAAAATGAAATTGTGGACAAACAAATCGAAAGGGGTTTTGGAGAAAACGAGAGCTGTCAAACTTGGAATTGTTTTTTGCTTTCTGATCTCTTATATTGGCTACATTCACATAGGCGCCATTGATGGAAGTTACAGTGATGTAGACACAGTAGAGTTTAAAGGTAAAATGAATTTATAAGTCACGAAATCCCGAAATAACTAGTTAAATGCCTATAAATAATCGTAACATTATTTTAAAGGTAAAATGAATTTATAAGTCTATAACTAAACAAGTTTTATAGATTTTAAAGTACTTAAAATAAATGTTTAAGTAAGATCTTCAGTTAAATCTTGTTTTCTTTGTTATTAACTTTTATAATTTTAAATGTTCGTGACACGCGCCTGCCTAGTATAGTCAGTATTGACTTTTGGCAGTACTAAGTTGAAGTTGAAGTTGAAGTAAATTATGTCTTTGTCGACATGTTGCTATAATGATTTTGTGATATTGCTCAAAATGCTTAGTATTTTTACCTTAAAGTGATTTAAAATTAATTGTCTAATTTTTTTAATAGGAGATATATATATTCAGGTGCTGGTAACTTCGGTAAATTACAAGTTCGGTGAATTGATGTTTCGTAGCAAAAAGTTTGGAGGTTTTAGTAAAAAGGATTTTTTTATAGAGATAAGAAATGATTGATTGTTGCAATAAACAATATTGTAAATTAAGGAAGTCAGTCTAGAGGAACGGATCCGTACCCCTAGAGCGCAAGTCTAGTCATACGGATCCGTACCTCTAGACAACACAAGAAGGAATGTCTAGGGATACGAACCTTTTTTTAACTTATATTGCTTGCTACAAAATGAAGCGATAACAGCTTAAGTTCACATATCACCATCCCGTTGTTTGTTTTTTTTCTGCAAAAACTGTTTTAACTAGCGTAGCTTAAATCAAATTTTCATTGGTATGTAAAATCCAAATGAATCCGATTGAGAAATATCGTTGTCATCCAGCAGGCTCATTAGAAATAACAATTTCAGAAGGTATCTTTTTGAGTAACTTGTATAGTCCTCAAAAGGACTTTAAAGTAGTCAGGACTACTTACTTCGCTGTCATGGTTAAAGCAGGGCGTCTCTGATACTCTTAGAGAAGTATATCTCTTGAGATTGGTGGAGATGGACTTTGTTATCAACTTCAATGAACTTTTGCCGCAAATAATCATAAATATGCATCACAAATAGGTTAAGGTGAATTTTCATTGAGACAGTACTATCAAGGATCATAAAAAGAAATTATAGTTCATTTATTTTAATAAGTCAGTTGGTCTGTTAGGCTAAAAAAAAATAAAGGCCATGAAGAGAGTTCCTCCATGTGGTGTGGCCTGGATATAGCTGAACCTAATATGTGTGTTCCAATTACTTTTGCATTCGGTCATCAGAAGCTATAAAAATGTAAAGAAATGGTCATTTGTCATGCACATTTAGGGTTCAGCTATAACTGAACGCTTTCTGTTAAAAAAGTATACTTGAGATGACAACGATATGTTTCTCTTTTCGTAAGCAAAAGTTGGATTTCCGATTACTCACATAATATTGTCGCAAAACGTAACCGAATATAACTTAAGTCATCTTCACTCTTAGATAATTTTAATAGTCCGTTCAATACAAGAAAAACCCTTGCAAAACCACTAAAACTGAGTTCATTCTAAAGTAAGTTAATGCTTAATTACATTGTATAAGAAGGTCTGTATCCCTAGACAATCCTATAAGTATTGTCAAGGGGTACGGATCCATATCCCTAGACCACCAGCATAGATTTAAGATGATTATTGCCAAATTAACATTAAAAAAATATATATATTAAAGACAAAATCTACTATGTATAAGCGAAAAAAAAAAGAAATATAAAGATAAATAGAAATTGACATGTAATTTCAGAACAAGTTTACTCTTTTGAATTATGTTTTGAATTGCATTATATTTCTTTCTTTTAATGTAATTATTTACAAACGAAATTTGCAGTTTTGATATCAGTAGTAATAATGGAAAATTTTCAGAGTACTGCTGGAAATTAAATGTATAGCAAAAATAATAATATTTAAATGAAAAGAAGAAAAAACAAAATGGTAAATTTTAGAACTACACTTCTTGATCAATCATTTTATTAAATCATTTTTACCAAAACCTTCAAGCAAATTGCTATATAAAATCAATTTACCAACCTTTACCAAAACCTCTAGTATCAGAATATTCAAATAAAGATTTGAAACTTAAAACAGTTTTTATCTCACACTCTTTAAAAAAAATGAAAAAAAGGAGATCCTTTATAATTAATTATTTCATTATGGAAATTAAAATATTGATTGTACTTAACAAAATAATATAATCATAATGATTATTAAAACAAAGAAAAAATATCATAAAGATGATAGTAGGAATCAAAGGAAGCAAATGTGTTCAAACAAGTATGACTTGTATATTATAAAATATTACATTTTCTTTTTTATCATTACCAGTACTCAAAAATATGTTTATCTTTAAAAAACCTCCTCTAAAACAACACAAAATTAATTTAAAATTCTTTGTAAAAAGCTTCAATATTTCTTAGAACAATATAATTCACTATTATTTAATTTATAAGCAGCTGTTTATGTCATAAAAATGAAGTACCTATATTCATCAAGCAAGAAGAGATTTGAGATGCTCAGAAGACAATTAGCAGTCACTTACTATCATTATTTAGTCCCCCCATCAAAGATGAGGGGGAACATTGTTTTGCAAATGTTGTTCAGTCGGTAGACACTTCATTTCAGATCAATATTTAGACAACCTTTATACCAACCTTCTTCAGACATGGTATGTATTGGGTTGGTCATTAGATGACCCCTGTAGTTTTTCAGGTCAACAGCTTAAAGGTCAAGTTCACAGTGACCTTGAATAGCAAAACGGTTTCCGATCAATAACTATAGAACCCTTGGTCCCAGGTTGTTCATCGTTAGTTTGTAGGTTGGTCATGACCAGTAGTTTTAATGACCCCTATAGTCTTTGCGATCACCATGGCAAAGGTCAAGGACACAGTGACCTTGAAAAGCAGAACCATTTCCTAACAATTACTATAGAACCCTTAGTCCCAGGTTCTTTAAACTCATTTAAACTCATGACCAGAAGATGACCCCTGTAGTTTTTCAGATTACCAGGTTAAAGGACAACGAGAGAGTGATCTTGAATAGTAAAACAGTTTCTGATGAATAATTTTAGAACACCTGGTCCCAGGTTCTTTATACTTAGTATATAGGTTGGTCATAACCAGTAAATGACCACTTTTTAGGTCACCAGGTCAAAGGTATAGGTCACAGTGATCTTGAAAAGCAAAACGGTTTCTGATAAATAATTTTAGAACACCTGGTGCCAGATTCTTCAAACTTAGTATATAGGTTGGTCATGACCAGTAGATTACCCCGACAGTTTTTCATATCACCAGGTTAAAGGTCATTACCCCGACAGTTTTTCATATCACCAGGTTAAAGGTCAAGGACACAGTCACCTTGAATAGCAGAAAGATTTCAATCAATATTGAAAGAACCTTTCATCCCAGGTTCTTCAAACTTAGTGTGTAGGTTGAAAATGACCAGTAGATGACCCCTTTAGTTTTACAGGTTACCATGTCAAAGGTCAAGGTCACTGTGACCTTGAATAGCAAAACCGTTTCTGATCAATAACTGTAGAACCCTTTGTCCTGGGTTCTCAAACTTGGTGTGTAAATTGGTCATGACCAGTTGATGACCCCTATAGTTTTTTCAGGTCAACAGGTCAAAGGTTAAGGACTCAATTACCTTGAAAAGCAAATGGTTTCCCTTAATAACTTTAGAACACTTTGTCCCAGGTTCTTCAAATTTAGAATGTAGGTTGGTCATGACCAGTAGATGACCCCTATAGTTTTTAGGTGACCAGGTCAAAGGCCAAGGTCACAGTGACCTTGAAAATGGTTTCCAATAAATAACTGTAGAACACTTTGGTCCATGTTCCTCAAACTTGGTATATAGGTTGGCCACGACAAGTAGATGAACCCTCAAGTTTTTCAGGTCACCAGGTTAATATCACAGTGAACTTGTATAGCAAAATGGTTTCTGATCAATTACTATAGAATGCTTGGGCCCAGCTCCTCAAAACTTATAGGCAGGTTGGTCATGACAATTAGATGACCCTGTAGTTTTTAGGGGATATTAGGTCAAAGGTCAGGATCACAGTAACCTTGGAAAGCAAAACAGTTTCTGCTAAATATCTAGGGAATCCTTGGGCCCAGGTTAGTCAGACTTAGTAGGTTTGTCATGATTAGTAGATGACAATTGTCATTTTTCAGATCATTGAGTCAAAGGTCAAGGGTCACTTTGACTGTGAAAAGTAAAATGGTTTCCGATGAATAACTGTTAAAAGCTTGGGCCCATGTTCCTCAAACTTGGTATACATATTGGTCATGACTTGTAGATGAGTCTTTTAGTTTTTCAGGTCACCAGGTCAAAGGCCAAGGTCACAGTGTCCTTGAATAGCAGAATGGCTTCCTCTAGGGATAAGGCACTAGGGGGGCATATATGTTTTACAAACATCTCTTGTTTCTTTAATGCAAAGCCTGTAAGTTGGTTTTGAAAAGTTCATTTGCAGCTTTTTTTTTCTTTTTTTTCTTTTTTAAGAGAATGTAATATATATGAAAATGTTCAAACCTTCAAGAAATTGATTCACACAAAAATAAGGAAATGTGCTTCTGGTACAGAGTGATTAAATATGCTTAATGTTATAAAGATTGTTCCAAAGGATTTAGTGTTTTCTAGGAAAACAGACTCATGAAGCTTACAACAGCAACCCAAAAGATATAGAGTGCAACAGAATAAAAATATTTAAAAAGAAATTACTTCAGTTCCAGCTTTCAAATGTGTCTGTGATTGTTATTTAATTTAAACATAAACAAGAATAGAATAAAGTAAAAATAATTGATGTTTATCAGAACTGATGAAACATCTTTGCAAAGGAAAGCCCTAAGTCAAAATAATTCAAGTGACATCTTGAGCATATTCTGAGATATTGACCCATACAAAAAAATTACACAATATCTCAACTCATGTGTAAGTTGGACTAAGGAAAGCCCAGAGTAACACTGCACTGTGCTAAAATGATTCAGAACTAATTAAGGTATTGTTTTCACTGTTGCTAAGGTCACACTAGCTTAATGACAAAGCTGCAATGATTCTAAGTCTTTATTTTATACATTTGTATATACAAGCCCCATGGTCTTCATTTGTTCTTTTGTCTTTTTCAAAGAAATGCATAGTTGAAATTTTAAGTTTAATTCTATTTATAATATTTAAGAATATTAAATTTTGACTCAACTTCATTTTTTTCCCAGATACCAGTAACTTGTATTTCATGTATTTCCCCTCAATTCTTACCTGAAGTGTTGTTAGCATTTGGTGTATTTAGAATTAGTTTGAATCTCAGACATGCTCCAGCTTTCGTTTTATAGAGAATTGTTTAGAAAATTTTAGAACATGTGACTTGCTTATATAACTGACTCATAAAGCTGTTTATGTTGTAAGTGAAACCTATATGATGGCTTTCAAAGTCATACGATTGCACTGTGCTGGGTTATACAGTGATTAATGATTAATGATTATAAACCTATTCATTTCTGCTTGTTTCCCAAGTCAAGTGCAAATGTTTGCTATCAGTCTTACACCAGTGTTACTGTCTGACCCTATTGTCACTTCATGTGTTGAATTAATAATGACTAAATGAAAAAAAAGAGATCAATATTAGAGCAGTGCTTGTCTCTATTTACTAGATGATACAGCTTAGAATGCATTGTTTTATAGTGTTAACCTGTTGTGTCTGTGTTGCAATAAGTCTGTTCTGAACCTTTAGCTGTAACATTCATTGCAGTAGCACTTAAGTGCATATTGAACTGTTTAAAACCTCTGTTTTTAATAGATATCATTATTTATGGCCAAGTGTCAAGAATTTATTCTCAATTTCAAATGTTGTACATTTCAACTTTCTTAAATACTTATTTGTTAGTGGAATAACTATGGGTAGTTAAACTGTTTGTTTGAAATTAAAGAATTTTGGTAATAATTTTCTTGATGAAGTTTGCTGAAGGTGAGCAGCAAAGAGCAAAATATTTTTTAGAATTCAGCAAAACAAAATTCAGAATGAACAATCTCAGAAAGAAGTGTTTCAGACTTAGGCATAGACATGTATTACTCTGTGATAGCTGTTGATTTGTCATTGACATGGTCTGTTAGTGTAAATATTTTACAGGTGGTTCGAGGTCTCTGTTGTCTGTCTTGCCAAATTGTACCCCACGTGCTATAGAACAGTTCCCGAGAGACATATTCACCTCCAGTCAGAGGAGGAAAGGTGCTGTTGCCCTCCATGTATTTGTTGCGGTCTACATGTTCCTTGGCTTTGCTCTGCTCTGTGATGACTACTTTGTTCCATCTCTAGAAGTCTTATGTGAAGGTAATTAAA